>WARS01000013.1:12309807-12959807 GCA_008933995.1 Datnioides undecimradiatus
CCTCTGAGCAGTCCTCCGGAAATGTGTGGGTGACTCATGAAGAGATGGAGAACCTGGCTTCCTCCACTAAAGCGGTCAGTACCATCTGGGTGCTCCTCCCCTCCCCTTTCCACCCACAAACACTATCTCACACTGTCCCCACCGTGACACACATATGTCATCTCACAGAAGCCCCTTTGAATACCTACTACATCACACACTATGCATGCATTTTTGAGCTTGTGCCGGTGTTTGTATGTGGGTGTCTAATGTAACTGTGGCCATGTGGTCTGTGTCTACAGTTAGCTGATATGATTGAAGGTTAACTGCAGTGTAAGAGCTTTGTAAATGAGTGAGTGTGTGTGTGTGTGTGTGTGTGTGTGTGTGTGTGTGTGTGTGTGTGTTTGTTTCTGAATGTGCAGTATGCATGTCTTTTAATCATCCTCTGTCTATCTAACCTTGTATAATGTCTCTACCATGCTGCCACTCAGGACAATGAGGAAGGCAGCTGGGCACAGGTGAGGTCACTGATCTGCCAAGATCAGTCAGCCTGTACACATAGGGCTCACAAGCACATGTGCATGTACACTTGATTCAGTAAAAAAGGAAAGTGATTATACCTTCAGTAGTGTGTTCTGTAAAGAGGGATAGTAGATACAGAGGAAAAGTAGGGGAGACAGAAAATTCAGAAGCAGCAAAAAACAATGTCTACAGAAAAATAGAATAACTGGGACATTGCTTCTGAGGAGACGTGTATCTGCTGAGTTTATCAAGTGGCTTTTTTCACACCACAAACTAAATTTTGTTCACTGTACTGAAGCAGTAAACTGACATAAAACTAAAGCTGTCACCAAGGCTGTACAGTCTTCTTGTTATTTTTGTGGGTGCTCATGTCATCATCCCGTGTCTCAGGATTCTGCAGATTTAATCTGTTTTAACACGTCGGCATTGTCCACACACCGATGTTTTTACTTCATCTATACAATTAAAGCTAATTTCAGACTAAGTGAGTGTGTACAGGCTGGAATTGAGAAACATATCTGCCACTGTCCTGCTGGCTTTGTACCATTTGTTGGGGTGGGATAACTCACACTTTTGTCATTTTAATAGGTCTTTTTTGACTGAAGACCTTGAAACCGATGCAGCTAAATGGAACTCAGCCATCATTGATTTTATATTATTACATCTGTGTTTTTTGTCATGGTGAGACTAAATATTGTCATGAGATTGTGAACTAATGTAATTCCCACAATGACTCTGAGTGGAGGTCTTATCAGTAAGAGTGACTGAATTGTGTGGCTATGCAAGACTGTCACAATTATGGGGTGCTCAAATGCTATGGTCCTGTACAGTTTAATGATGTATCTTTGAGTACAAAAAACCTTAAGAACATGTTTCAACTTTTCCAATAGACAACAGAAGAAAATGTGTTAATTTTTAATGTTTTCCACAGCATATTTTCTTACTTAACATGGAAAGCCCAGGTGTAATATCAACATAAATGAGGGCTAAGTTCCATTTAAGTGCCCCAGTAAGCGTCAGCTAGCCATCAAGCAATTTTTTTTATTATTTCACAGTCCCACAGTTCTATGCACGTACAGTACATAGTTCTGAGCCAGAAAGCAGTCTCTCCATTTTTCTGTTGCACAGATTAGTAACATCACATCCTCTCTCTGTAGACTCTGGCATATGGCGACATGAATCATGAGTGGATCGGGAACGAGTGGCTGCCCAGCCTCGGTCTTCCTCAGTACCGCTCCTACTTCATGGAGTGTCTGGTGGATGCACGCATGCTTGACCACCTGACCAAGAAGGACCTGAGGAGCCACCTCAAGATGGTGGACAGCTTCCATAGGTCTGTAGCAGGGGCAGCAAGCTTAACTGCTGTTTGATCAGCTTCCCCTTTCTCCTACTTACTGGATACATTAGCAATGGAGATGAGAAGGCTAATGATGCATACGTGGTTGTGCTTTTTGTGTGTGTGTTTGTGTGTGTGTGTGTGTGTGTGTGTGTGTGTGTGTGTGTGTGTGTGAGCTTGTTTGTTCCGTCATCTTTGTGTGGGTGTGTTTGTGTATGTTTCTGTGTGCGTTTGTGTGTGTATCAGGGCTAGTCTGCAGTACGGGATAATGTGCTTGAAGAGACTCAATTATGACAGGAAAGACCTGGAGCGCCGGAGAGAGGACAGCCAGCACGACATGAAAGGTACACTTCACACACACCCTAATACACACATAGTGACAAAAAACAAGCACACACACACACATACACACGTTCAAACTTGAGTTCACGAGCATGCTCACAGTCCCTTTAAGCCAGAGTACCACCTACTGGTTTTGCCTGAAATTGTCAATGTGGCCTGAGTATTGAAACAGCTGCGGCGTAGACTGTCAAAAAGCCAACTGAAGCAGGCCTCCAATCTTATGATCCAAAGCTCTACATACCAAGAGCTGTAGAGCACACACACACACACACCTTCTCACACACATACACGCTTAGATCAAGCCAGCCCTCTCGCCCTTTTGACCTTGAGTTCTGCACATGAACTTGACTCAGCTGTCATGTCAAATCACAATCCTGCCCTGTTTACACACACACGCACACACACACACACACACACACAAACTCACACCGCCTGTTCCAACTTGGAAAGCTGGCTGACAGCTGTGCTTTAAATGAACAAAGGGAGTGTGCCAGTGAGTTGACACTGTGGCTACGCACATTATCTCCTTATCTCTCTCTCTTTCTATCCCTTTCGAGCTCTCTTACTCAAAATCAAGTCATTCTTTTTGATGTTCAACAATATGTGCTGACACTTTGTACAACATTGTGCTACAGCAACACGAATCTGAGAAACTCTCTTTTACTTTAGATGTGCTGGTGTGGACAAATGAGCAGGTGATCCACTGGGTCTTGTCCATCGGTTTGAGGGAGTATAGTGGCAACCTGTTGGAGAGCGGCGTCCACGGTGCGCTCATTGCTCTGGATGAGACCTTCGACTACAGCAGCCTAGCTCTCATCCTGCAGATCCCTATGCAGAACACACAGGTTGTTAACAGAGGAACACACATCTGTTTACACTCAGCACGCAATGATCAAACCTATTTAGCTCCGAAAAGAATATCAAGTGTAGTATAATCTGATTTTTAAGGGCAGTTTGGTTTATTTGGGGGCCAGTCTTATCTCTCCATATCTCTCCAGAATATTGGCTCAAAACCCTAAATTTGTACAGAGGATTTGTATTATTTTGTATCATAATATCCTACACACTGAGCACTTTTTTGCAGTACTGTATTATAGCTTTTCTGCAACCAGTCCATCTTCCACCAGTCATCAGTTGAGATTTTTATGAGAGGTTGATTTACTTTTTGGTGACGCAGTGGTTTGTGAGCAGTCAGCATTTCCTCCTGCTCCTCTCTACGAGGTGCCAACATTTGCTCCTGCTACTGATTCTGTATCAGTTGTTCTCTGATCAAAAAGGCTCTGTTGTTCTCACTCAGAATTCACTTGAAAGAAATTGCTGGCCACAGACTTCAGTGCCGATTACCTGCCCACAGTTTTGTATTCACAGCTGAATAGAAAAACATGAAGGTTAGTCTGTCTATTGGAGGGATTGATTTTCATTTTACGAGCATTTCCAGAGCTTTGACTGACATTTTGCCATTAGCTCCTGTTAATTTATGACCCTGGTTGGACAAACTACAGCTTCACTGTGTGTCCTGCTGACAGACGTGTGTGTGTGTGCTGTTTTATAGGCACGGCAGGTTCTGGAGAGGGAGTTCAACAACCTGTTAGCCTTGGGGACTGACCGTCGACTAGAGGAGGTGACCTCTCAATCTGCTGCTTTGATCAGACACAATACTGTTGATAAAGGGCCAATTGCCTGACCTTGCTTTTCCGCCTGTCCCTACAGAGTGGGGATGACAAGTCTTTTCGACGCTCTCCATCATGGCGTAAGAGGTTTCGGGCCCGTGAGGGTGGAGCGGGGCTGGGCATGATGGCAGGCTCCATGGAAACGCTGCCTGCAGGCTTCCGCATGCCCTCCATGTCCATGCCACCCTCTGTGAATTTAATGCCCAAGAAACAGCTCCAGCCTGAAGGTGTGTTTCAGTACTAACCAAACTCCTCCACCTCAGCCTATGTATTTTTCTCTGTGAATCAGTGGGCCTCTTTCTGCTTGTCTTAACTGACTAACTGCATGCTGTGTCCTCTTTGTCCTGCTGCTCCCAATCCCCTCTGTGCTACGTCCTTTTCAAGCTCCTCCCCCGGCACCCCCGAGACTCGACCCCTCGGCTGTGCGGACCTATTCTTGCTAACTTCTCTCTGCTTACTAACAGGAGCGCTAATGCTAACAGGTAAGCTAACAAAACACCACCTGAAACTGCTGAACTTGCTGGTCAGTGTGCTTTTAACCAGCATTGCCCAGCTATGTGGCATGAGGAAGGAATGTGGCACTAACTTTACAGTATCAGGATAACTTATTGATATGTGTATCTGGCTGTTTTGAGCCTTTTAGCTCATAAACTATACAAAACTGATCAAAGTGACAAGCCCAACTTTGTAGTTACTGTCTGCTTTGTGAAGGTTTATAGCTTTTTGTAGCTTTCTGAGTCCAGCAACTTGAAGAGCCAGATAATTTTCTCAGGATTTGGTTTAGACAAAAGTATAATGAATATTAGACTTCATCCACATACAGACTAACTCCACCTGAATGCAAATGATGCTTTAAGGCTTTTGGAAGTTATTACTAAAACTTGTATCATAACAAATAAGGTGATAACTGGCCACACATGCTGTAGGTCAAAAGTATATAATATAAAAGCTTTAAAGTTCTTTTATACTGTATTTTTTCTTTTTGCCACAAAATCCAATAAAAGGGTAAAAACCTAAATTAAACTGATCCAGGTAACAACATTGTGTATCCAATGCCTTACTTTTTAAAAAAGAAAAATTACAGAACAGAAGTGATAATGATAACACTGTTGGTTGGTAAACAATGTTGTTCAGAGATTCTTTCACCCTTTTTTTAAAAAAAAAAAAATATAGATTTCACTTGAAGATCAATTTGATTGGTAGATTTAAATTTTGCCATTTGTGGGCTTTTACCAATTTCATGTCATGTCATTTAAACTTCTGCATGTACAGTATTGTCTGTTAAGTTAAACCAGACTTGATCCCCTTTCTTACTTCCTGTCTCACCCTTGTTTTTCTCCTCCAGTGCATTCTCATTACCTATACGGACACATGCTTGCGGCCTTTTGAGAGTGATATGCCAAATCTGGAGAGGGAGTCCTAGGTGCCACTGGGGGGGTCTTCACCCCATTGTTGCCCAGCCTCACCTCCCACCTCTCACCTCTCACCTCTCCTTCGGACACGTGCAATACAGAGGCCAACTCTGACCTTTGAACTCTGAGAGTGCTAATTGGCTGCGCTCGCTGCTGTAAAGGAGACTCATCCCTGTCTCTCCCAGTCTACCCCAGTGCTCCCAGTAGCCTTGTTGTTGTGGTGTTGTGCTCCTGCTCCCCTGGTCTCAGCTGTGGGTTCTTGTCCTGGGTCTAATCTGTCAACATGGCCAAGTCCAAACCAACCTTTCTGTGTCACCATCGTCTTGAGCCATTGTAAAGGTTGATTAGTGTGAACAAAAAAAAAAAGATTCATAGGCGTGGTGACAAGCCGTTGATTTGGATTTGGGAATGATGAATACTTGTATAAATGGCAGATCCCACTGCACATTGCCCCTCTACCGGTTATGCAAGGTATTACTCATTAATCGTCTCTGTACATAAAATGGATGACTTATGTTTTTTATAGAAATATTATATATAAATATATATATTGGAAATATATATGGAAAATAATATAATATCATTGCTGTATGAAACCCAATGCCCTGTATTCAATAGTGACTGTTCTCTCTCTCTTTCTCTTTCTTTCTCTTTCTCTGTGTGTTGGACCTTTGTGTGTCTTTTGCTGTATGCTGTAAGTGTGTGAATCGTTAGTGGGAGGGTCTCACTAAGGGGGTGTGTTTCTACAAGGACTCTTCACAGGTTCATGGGTCCAATTTCAGACTTCTCTCTTTGCCTCTTCTCCTGTTCCTTTTCTTTTTTCCCCTTTCCTCCTCCTCTTTTGACACTATGTAGCTCTTACCTCTCCTCTCTTCGCCTCTCTCGCCTTCAGTATGACACTATGTAGCCTAGAATAGAGAGAATCCTTTAATATGAAGTGTGTATGTGTGTGTGTGTGTGTGTGTGTGTGTGTGTGCGCGTGTGAGTGAGTGAGTCTCTCTGCTCAAGACTTGTTGACAGGTTATGTGTGAAAGGCCGACCCCAGCCATGTGACCATGACGTTTCTCTGTGGATGGGTAGTGTGAACACTGTAGCTCCTCTCTGTTTGTTCCTTACTTTCTCTCAAATCAAACTGTAAACTGCTGCGCAACATCAGCCAATGATACACAACGTAAAACTGCTCAAAGTGATGGGCTCGTCTGATCCTGCTCCATCACCTTCCATTTAGTTGCCATGGAGATGTGCCAGTGAGCAGTCAGTACTCTTGGCTGACCAACTCCTCATCCAATGAGAACACAGCGTATGAACCAGTGAAGTACTGGATGGGTGTACAATCTTTTTTTTCTTTTTTATTTTACAGTTTTCCAAGGTGTCTAAAAGGTGTAATGTGCTATGTGGCAGCTATGAGTACTGTGTCTTTATTCCAGGTGTGAAACAATGCTGACAAATCAAGATTTTATTATTTGGCTATTTAAAAAAAGTGAACTGTATTTATGACACTATATAGACATAAGTAAAGCTGTTTTTTAAAGATTTGAATGTTGTGGTTCCTTCTGAGGTTATTACCATGGTTAAGGACAATGACAGTGTATTGAAAATGGTCTTTATTTATTGCAATAATTGAACAGAAAATATCACTTTTCAGAACATCTACAAATACACAACAATCTTAGTTATAAAAGTCAAAAATAAGTTAGCAAAAAAATAAAAAATAAAATGGCAAATCCACTCTGTAGAAAAAGGGAACGTATTTACATCACTAGCATTTATAACCAGTTTAAATTAAGCAGATCTTGGTCAAAACTGCCATGGTACATATTGGCCCCACAAATAAACTCATGTTTTTTTAAGCATGAAAACACACACAAAAAGAATGAAAGAAGGTCAGGGAAAGGTTTTGAAAACAGGAAAACTTAAATTAAGTAAGGAGAAAAACAGGCTTTAACATTCCTCTGTGGCTCCATCAGACCAAGCCTAACAGAGATCCACTCTAGTAACTAGGTGTTGGGTTCATGCAATAAAGTCCTTGAATCTCTCATCAGACTAAGTTGTTGTGGATCTGACAGGTCTGGACCATGGTATAAGTCAGGGAATAGTGGGAACAAGGCCTCATCTGGAACTGGAAGAATTCAGTTTGGCTAAAAGACCCATTGATCAGCAGAGTTGTAATTCAAATAAATCACTGCTTTTGAAATTTAGAATAAGACACTCAGATCAATAGAGCTGGAAAATAAGTTAAATTGAAATTTAGGACAGGTTGTCAACTTGCTCTGCCAATTGTCATTTTCCCTTTTGTCAGTGGCTCTCTGTGGACCTATGGGTCCACTGTGTAGAGGGTCTATTTGGGAATGTCCATAGGAAAGGCCACAGCTCCATCTGCTGCAGAGATGCTGTCCACAATGGAGGTCAGAGCACGCATGTTACCCTGTTCTGGAGAGTCAGCAGCACTCAGAAGATCTGTAAAGGTCCCAGTCACACAATCAGTATCTGAGCAAACATTCACTGAGGTGTTTGTGCTGTTGAATGAGACTGTCTTTGAACTGTACTCACCCTCACTGCTGTAACTCTGCGGGCACTGCTCAGGAGTGCTGCTCCACTCAGGGCTACTGCAGCAGGTGCTGCCTGAACTGGGCTCGCTTGACGACGACACCTGTTACCATGGAGATGCACACACAGAAGTTGCTGTCAGTCACACTGTGTTATGACACGGCACACCCCGTCGCACACAGAAACATAGCACAGTGCAATACAGTGCAATACCACACACACACAGTCTCATACCACCAATGCATCTGGTGACCCCCTCAGAGGCTAATGTTCTAGATCTAAACAGGGGAAACAAGACTTTATATAATAATATAATCTAACAACACTCTATGAATACGACAGTGACAGAAAAGATGAGCACATAAACAGATACACTGCCCCCTCCCCCCATTTGAAACCTCAAAACTTTGTCCCATTTATCAGTTCTGAAGCAGACTTTAGGGGATATCAGTCCATCAAGGCCAAAGGTGACTTTGACCATTTCTCCAGTTTTGCCTATCTAGTGTCTCTTTCCATTCTTCATATTTCATCTTTGTTTTAATATTTTCTGCCACCTTCCAACTATTGTATTACATCTTTTCCCTGTCTGTTAGTTCTGTTTGTCTTCTGTCTCAGTTCAGTACTTAAAAAAATCTTTCCTCTGTCCTACTCACTCTGGGTTGGGCTGTGCTGGGTCGATAGTGTAGTCCCTGCTGTCCCGTCTCAGTGTCCTGCTGGTTGAGGGAGGACACCAGGGCCTGCAGCCTTTCGATATACTGGATGGCACTCCGCAAGATCTCCACTTTGGGCAGCCTTTGGTTTGGGTTCATCAAGGTGCTCCTCTTCAGAGCATCAAAGGCCTCATTCACCTTCTTCAGGCGCCTCTTCTCTCTCATTGTGGCAGCTCTCCGACGGTCCATGGTGACCGTCTTTCTTTTGCACAGCTTGCAGGCCCAGGGCAGGCATTGGCCTGGGCAGTGGGGTTCAGAGTGAGGAGATAGGCTGGATGGAGAGGCTTTGTCCTCTGTACCTGTCACCCCAACTCCTCCAGACAGACTCCCACACAGGCCCATCATGGAGTTCCTATCCTGGTAGGCACCTTGGTCGTACGCACCAGGCAGGCGAGAGGGGAAGTAGCTGTCCCCTCCTTCGTAGAAGCGCTGATCAGGGAAGAAGTATGGGTTGGTCTCAAAAAGCTCCATGCTGGACAACACTGTGGTCTAAAAGGGGACAAAGATTCCTGCTTCCCCTGGAACAGCTCTACTGTATGTGGTCTTCGGTCCTGGTTGTGTCGGAGTGTAGGTGTGTGTGGCTGTCTTGCCCTGGGTTTGTGATGAGTAGAAGACGTGTGGAACAACTGGTGTGGAGCAACTGTAGGCTGGCATTTAAACCCCTCTGCCTGCTGCAGGATCACAGGGTTAAATTTAGCACGAGCCCCCAGAAACCTGACACGACGTTTAGCTGTTGCTGCACATCTACACTTCACATCTTTGTTGGGCCCTGCTCTCTGGGGCTTTAAGGCCCATTTGTGTGTATGTAAGTGTGTGTGTGTGTGTGTGTGTGTGTGTGTGTGTGTGTGTGTGTGTGGGTGGGTGTGTGCCCTTGTGTGGGTCTGTGCGTTCATGTGTGTCTTAAGAGGCCAGGATATGATCAAGTTGCCGTGGAAATGGGAGAGATAACTTCGGATCAAAGATGTCCGTCTTAATGAGCTAATCCCAGGCTCGCGTCTCCCTCCGTGACACCATACATGAAGTCCCCTGCCATTGGGGTGGAGGAGGGGGACGGGTAGTAGGGACAGTTTGGAAACAGCTGTCACTTCTACCAGGAGCCAGTGATAGGCAATGACAAGAAGTTGCTTGACTCTTAGTTCAAGATGGGAAAGGAAACGAGGCCAGATATTGTTGTTTACTCAAAACTAGGTCATAGATAAAAACTTTGTACGTCAGTGGGACTGGAGGTTTAGAATGATCTACTTGGTCAAGACTAAATATGTGAAAGCATAGGTAACATAAAGGCTCATGCCATTGTTGGGTCTTGGTTTCATGTAGCCACATTCATATCTACTGACTTTCCTACCAAGATGATTGCATAGTGTGATGTAAGTGACCTTCTGAGATAAACCAGAGTCAGTGTCAGGCCTGGGCAGGAATGGGCACGGTATAGTACAGTAAGTTTAGGACACAGGCTCCTGTTACTCTCCGAAATCAGGGGACAATAATCGAACGACCACGTGGAGGTATGGCCTTCGTCGTCCTGACCTCTTCCAGTCAGTCATAGTGTTCAGCCTAGTCAGTGGGTGTTAATCCTTCCAGGACATGTTTCACCTCATAGCTCAGCAGCTAATTCGGCCTGGCTTCCGCTAGCATGGACAAACAGCCAAAACACACACTTCTGTCAGCAGTGAAGTGGCCCTGAATGACAAGCATAGTGTGAGATGTGTTACATCCCTTTGTATCCTATGTCACTACCATAGGTTTGTCACAGTAATACACATACCTGGTGGGAAATGTTGGCTGGAAACAGGGGGTTGCTCTGATTTGTGGCCACACCACATAACATTTACATGGGCATACAGGTGCATACTGCCAACGACCCATCAAATCAAGCCTTGGATGATTGTCACATGCTGCTCTTTGTCTTTCTCTGATTGTCTTTGTTGTCTTTTTTCATCTCTTTAACAAAGACTATAAAAATGCCACAAAAACAAAACAGTAGATTCGTTCATTCACAACAAGACAAAATTCTTAAAATGTTGGACATATTTTTGTCAACCCCAAAACAAACAAAAACAAAAGAAAGTTAAAAATCAGATGAGTCAAAAAGAGAAGTTTTGTGTTACATTGTGTCACACCAGTAAACACTACTCAATGTTTAATGATTTAATAATAATATTTTTAAAAATGATGCATAATAAGAGAGAGCTATATAGTTTTCATTTAAATAACTTTTATTCAATTTATTCAACTTCACTACATATCATTCACCAAATTATTAACATGTCTAACCCTCTTCACCACATCTCCAACCTGCTTTATTCTTTTAGAGCTTTCATGAGACAAATCGAGCCTTGAGTAGAGCACAGTATCGCCGTCCACCTGATAACTCTGGAAAGTGAACACACTGAACCAGTTCAATGCCATTGTAGATAATAAATGATACAGGTAGCCTTATGTTAATAATCCATACACAGCTGTAGCATTGCTAAACTTGCTTACATAGTAGCAAGCTAACTCCATCAAGTTTTTGTTTAAAGCATTGTAATTTTACATTTTTTGTGAATTTATATAATAAATTTAAGCATGGAGGTCTGCTCGGAAATGTATTTTTGGATAAGTCAAACTGGAGGCGCGTGGCAGCTCCCTAACCTGAGTACTACCTCCATCTTCATCCATTATTTGCACCGTTGAGTGATATTTGCCTCACATGGCTAGTATCAGTACCAGTGTTGGACTGTTATTATTGAACACTATCCAGCCTTATTCATTTTATCAGATCCAGGGTCAAGGTATGGCCTAGAGGGAGAGTTTACAGCCACACCATTACCAAACAAATCATTACAGTCAGAGTTAATATACTTGTGTTACCTGCTGTCTCATCTTAATAAATGAATGCTTTATTAAAAGCACATAATGACTAAATATATTTCAAAAAGTCATTGCATTTCTCAGTGTATTATTCTCTACGCATATTTTTTGCTTGTACCTATTCATATACCCACTACTCTACCCATGTACATCTAATCATCTCCTTTATCTATTGTTTTCTTAACCATTTTCCAGTTTTGGGGCTTAGGACAGAAGTCACAGTTACATTTAGACTACAATTACAATTAGTTTTGCATGTCAGCAGTGAGTGAAAACTCTAACTTTCAATATCTTGAACTTGTTGACGCAGACAAAGGGTTCAGCTCTGGGACAGGGTGCCAGGCAGTGGTCTGACAGGGCTGGACAGTGGATTGTGGTCTAGTCCTGGGCTTTGGGCTTGAGTTGGGGGTCGAGGTAGAGTGCAGAGTTGAGTCTTGGCGCAGGGCTGCGGTGGGCTGTCAGGTTAGTCTGTGATGGATAGTCACTGATGGTGGAGCAAGTACAAAGACGCCTGTGTTGCTCTCAGGGGTACAACTGGGAGGGGGTCTGCAGTGTGTCAGAGTCACTCATAACCCTCTGTCATCTTAACCCATTGTCAGCAGAATGAGAGAGCTTGTGCGTGTCCATGTGTAGATATGTGTGTGTATTTTGTTGTAGGTTCAGGCACACACTTGTGTCTTGTTTGAGGGACAAGTCCCCTCTCAGCATTTTAAAGTGACCACTTGAGATGCAGTAAACCATAAGGCATTCCAGGTGTTTGTTTACTGTTTACAGATACTGTACATGCTGTATCTACAGCCTAAATTCACAGAGATCAATCCCAGTGAATGAATTTTTAATAAAAAGATCGGATCAGATATTCACTCAGGTGATAGGTTGACCTAGCTTTATCTTTTTTAGGACTGTTTACATTGATTACAAACAAATAAAACACACAAAAAATATTTTAATACCTATAAATGCTTTAGATTTTATTCCATTGAAGCAAGTAAAGTTCTCAGAGAACACAAATAAACATCAATAAAACTTACACTTGTTGTAAAGCAGTGAAATAAAGATGGAAGCCAAATTATTCAAACAGGAATCAATATCAACATCAATCTATACTCAAGATACATTTTGTATGTGTGCTTAAGTGTGTTTGTGTGTACGTGTATATGTATGTGTGCCTGCATGTTCGTGTGTGCATGAGTGTAGTGGGGATTGCCCTGTCACTGGCAACACTGCTCCACTTCTCCTCAGTGACAAGCAGCAGCACATTGTGGGACAGCTGAGCAGGGGAGGGGAGGAAGGAGGGGGGGTCAGTCCTCCTCACCCCAGGTTAGCCTCAAGATCATCACTGACCTGCAGAACTGTCATCTGAGCGCAGTCGGGAAATCTCAGACATGTAAGAGGAGAATAACATAACAACAGTGCTGGGGTGTTGATTAAAGGTGGATAAACAAGGTCCAGTGACATACAATAGCAACAAAAGTAGACAACATTCAGTTGGATACATGAGTTTGGTCATGTTATATTTTACAGGTCTCCTATTTTCTTGAACATTTTCATGGCATAAAATATAATTTAAGCAAATTTAAGGGAAAATTAGGGACAATATTGACACATTACAGTGATTTGAGTTTGGTATGTTGTGATGAGTTATTGTTTTCCAGAGAAATGTCCTGAAATGCAAATCTTAATTGCTGACAGAAATTTACTAAGGAAATAGCAAGGTATCATCTGAAACCTTGTTCATCATGTTTGTTAAAATTGTGTGCTTGTCTGTGGACAAATTTTACACTTTTCGGTGTTTGGCACTAATAACAGGACTCACTAAGTATGCTAGCAATTATTTGGAATTAATTAATTGGAAGTGTACCAGTTGAACACTGTCTCCAATTTCCCTCAAGTTAGAACTAAAACACACAGTCCTCCCTGGGTTCCTTTATAATTAATTGTCAAAAATAATTATCAGTTCATTTTTAAGAATCTATGAGACTTTTTCTTTTTAGTATTTTGCCTTAAAGGCTCCCTTCTATATCAATTGAAAATGTTCATTGATACTTAATGCAATTAATCAGTGTAAATAAAGTTTCTATTGCCAAAAAACCTTGTTCCTCCGATTCACTACTAAAACAGGAGTAGGTTTCAGTTGGATTACTCTCCACTACATCCTTGTTTGGTGAAAATTGTGGTGGTACAAATAACATGAAAATGGAATACAGGAAACACACAAGAAAGCGAGTTTCATTTCTGTCTGTAATCCGGAGTATTTCTGTGTGACTGTTAAACATAGTTCTGTTTGAAGTATGGATTCATGCAAAAATGCTACGGACTGGCTAAAAGCCTTTTGGACAGAGGACATGGTCACCATAGTGACAGTAACAGATGTCAGAGTGAGTCGCCACAATGACTGCACATCCATTACTGAACCCTTTGATATCAGCTTTTCATACTGTGCTATGCAGCGTTCTCTTCTTTCAGAAGATGGTGATTTTAGACTGGCTACATAACATTAATAGTGAAAGATGACAAAGCAGTGCGCTCCTCACCAGACGACTGTTAACATAATGCAATGAAAGCAAATCAATCCACTCTGAATGGGAGCAGTCAGAGCTGATTACCACTCTACTATGGCCCGCTATTTGTGTTGAGTAATGAACCTTACATAAGCTTCAGCACTGTACCATTTGACTGATGCCTAAAGGTGATGCGACACTACTACAGCCTGGCTAATCATTGGGAGAATACTCCCATTCATTCCTGTTCAGAATGAAGTGCCCCCACCTGTGTTTTCGCTGGGCTCTGAAGGACTGGAGAAAGCTCTCTAAGTCAGGGGGAAACAGTAGTTCTGTAGCTCAGCCATGCTGCAGCTCACTGGGGCTTTTATCGCAGAGTAATCCTCTACAACAAACAGAATGGCCGGCATGTGCATACGCAGCTGTCGCAGTCTTAGTGCAAGTGGTGTCATGTTAAATCACAGGAATGGACTGAGCCCCTGAGCTATCCACTGCCCTTCCCTTCACTGGCATCCCACTCACTGCGACGCTCCTGCACACATGGACAAACAACCATACATACTCATACCTACATACATAACCCACTTCCCACTAACATACTTTGCAGCACATGGTAGCACAAGCTATTTACTGTAAATAACTTGTGCTCCACCACTACAAGACAACAAGATTACTAACAGGACATATATTCAAATAATGTCACAATTACTTTCTTTCTCCAATCATTTCATTTTCAAATACATGAAATACATACATGAAATACAAATACATTAAAAAGCTTTTCTTTTTTTTAGTAGAAAGTTGGTGATAAATTTATTATTATTTTTATTATTGTCACAACATTGAAATATTTCGTATATTTCATATTTTTGTATGAAGGGAAGAGATGAGAGTGGCTTGTGTCCATGCTGCAGGATATTCAACTCATAAATTGGGAGAGTAACCAAATATAAGCAATTAGTTTGCCATGCCAAGAAGCACAGATTGCTGTGTGGTTATTTTGGAGAAGCACTGTTGTTAACTGAGCGTGATGGGATCAAACTCAGTGTTTTACACTTACTTTCCTTACTGCAGTATAAGTATAGCGCAGAATTATCTTAGTGCCATGAAAATTCATCTCTCTGAATAGCATGAGAACAACAAACCAATGCATAATTATTTCAGATTTTTAATGTAATCCAAATAGAAAAATATTTATTATTATGTGGGATAATGCAAACAGGGATTACGTAGACAGGTTCTTCACTTATTTAATAGAAAAGAGAGTCATCTGACTAGATATAATTGATTCAACTCAGCCTTCAACATCTCAGATTGTTGGGCCCTTATTACTGTTACACCATGCTCATCAAAAAAAAAGACACAAATTAATGTGATTTGGACCAATTCACCAGAATTAAATATTTGCTACAAATAGTTTTTGCTTGCCTAAAAGGTCAAAGTATCTGGTCGACACTCCAATGAACATGTTCTTCATTCCTACAAGCAGGAGCAGTGTAAATCTTCATTTAGCATTTGGCAGTCAAATATACAACAAAAACTTTTAAATATAAAATTGCATGAGAGCAGATGGTAGTATGAATGAGCCATAAAATCCCTCTCATCCTGGCGCCATTGTTCAAATAACTGTAGCTGCACTGCACCATGTTTGACATTACTTTACTTTACATTAAAGGTGGCAGTGGCACCATGTTTGTTGGTCACTTTTCTACCAAGTGATTGCAATGCATCTGATGTAGACCCAGAAGTTTACATGGTCAAAAGTGTTTTACACATGGTGTCTGTGAATTTTGTTTTAATCTCAATACTTTTTATAACTTTTTTCCTTCCTCAGGTGGATCCCTTTGGTGTTTGGTGAATAATGAATGCCCTGATGCTAAAAGGCCTCCCGATGACCCAGTTCTGACTCATAACATGAATGAGCTTCAGAAGGTTTCAGGTTGAAACTCTTGGGGGTGATAGACAAAATGAGAGTGAAGATGCCAGACCTCCCCCTCGTCCACTCCAGCAGTTTCCACCACCACACTATGGGATGCAGCACTCCATGACCTAGAACAGGTTGCAATAGAAAGACAGAGAAAATAATGTTTTTGTGTAAAGGAGCTACATATTCACCTGCTTCTCCATAACAAGACACGCATGTCCTGCAGTAAAATATAAAAAGTTGTGGCACATTTCATAATAGTTTACCATATTACTTCATTTTAGTTTTATGGATCAATGTGTACATAACTTTAATGCTGAAGTTGGTAAAGATGGTTATATTACTTTATATGTAATTTATCTGGTTGGAAGCTTGTGAATTTCCTCAATCAATAAAGTTAGATTAGTTATATAACTGTAAGTTAAAATATTCAAATACATCATTTATTTGTTGATTATATTATGAATAATTAAACTGGTGGAAATTAACTAGCAACTGAAGTTACTTCAAGTTGCAAATACCTGAACATTGTATTAGTACACCCTTTGAGTAAATGTGCTGTCACTTTCCAGCAATGTCACCCAGTTTGATTTGAAGGCCATTTACACTTCGATGTTGCCCAGGCATAAACCACAATCAGCAGCTCCTCACCACATCAGCAGGACACACAGCTAAATCGTCTCTAGGAGCAGAAATGAGAAAACGACTGTGAGGTGTGAGATCAGATGGGAGGGCTATGAAGAAACTATGCCCTGATCCCAGTCAGCCCAGCTTTTCAGTGTCATCTCTCATATCTGGCCTCCTGCTGAGGATACAAGGGAAGACAAGGTCTATTATGTGTTTTTTCTTCTAATCTTGTCTTAATGTGTCATAAATGCACCACAGCACCATCCCACATTTCTACTCTTGTGCCTTTTCCCCTCCATATTACTATCTTTGTTTTTCTCTGGCTCCACTGACCTTCTCCTATGTCACCAGTGGGACAAATTTAGCGGCCTGGTTTCTGGAGCGACCAAATAGTCGGACACAACAGAGGGAAAGTGTGTGTGTGAGTGTGTTTGTGTGTGTGTGTGTGTGTGTGTGTGTGTGTGTGTGTTTTGTGTATGGAGGTGAGAAAGAAAGGTCCTGGCCACACAGATACAGTTACAGACATCCAGACACAAACCAAGAGAAAGCAAAGGAGAGTGAACAGGCTCGGGCAAGCCATCCCGGAGGTATGTAGACGAAGGACACAGGAAGTGAGCGACACAGAAATCTTGTGTTTATTTATAAAGGTGTTTCAGAAGTGAGAGAACAAAAACCAGATTCAGTGCGAGCAATGAAATGACAAATATGGGCAAAAATATGGCAGCAATGTTCAACTGAGAGCTTCCATCCTAACTATTTTCCCTCTAGGAAGTATTGCATACGCCATAGGAGATAAAGAGGGAATGTGTTAAGTTATTCTGGGATGTTGGGATGGAGGAACTGTCGCCATGGAAACATGCAGATTCTCTTCCACTCCCTAGACCGTGTCATTCTGGAGCTGCCAAGCTCTAGGTGCCATGTCACCAGGGGTGTTATGCCATTCTTCGTCTCTACTCTCTGTGACGTGCCAGACGCCGCGGACAAAACAGTATGCCATTCTTGATTTAGATGCACAGTGAGGGGAAGCATTTTAGTACGACTCTTAGGAGGATTCAATACCGTAGTGCGTAGTGATTTTACGTGATGTTTGTCAGTAGTGACATAGAATAAATTTCTTTATAGAGATTCTATGTGTAAGGTCAAGTAAAATAATGCTTGATTATTTGGTTTTCAGAATCTTAATATATAAAAAATTAAGAGGGAACTTGTTTATAATTAGTTGACATTTATGATTAAATGATCTGCCATTAAAATATTATGAGGAGCACTGTGCTTTGCCGCAGATTAAACTAAGATAAAACCAAGTTATTTAACTTGATGCCAAAACGATGCCAGTCATTTTCCTTCTCTGAAAAGTGACAATCCAAGCTTTTCTTGTCTTAATTATACAGGGTTATTTAAATGTTTGGACTATTGGCTGGGCATAAACAATTTGATGGTCTCATTTTGGACTTTAATGAAAGTTTGTCACTAATTAAAACAATCAATCAAAATGATCAGTAGATTGATTGGTCCTGGGAACAGTTATTAGTTACAGCCCTACCTATAAAAAATAGCTTGAAAAAACCTCAACCAACCATAGTATTTACATCCTGCTTTCTAGTCTAATTGTTTAAAAATAATTATACCACAGTTATACATTTTTATGTCTTATTTCTGCATTTCCTACTTTTACATTTGATAATTTAGGTATATTTTCTATTCTGTGGACTTAATGTACCCTTGGGTGGTTTCAGATGGTGGAAAGTTTCACTGGGGTATTTCTACACCCGGGGAATATTCCCTAATTAGTAATCACTATCTAAATACCCCCCGTTATAGCTGCAGTATTAATGCAAGTTAGATAGCAGCATGTTAAAGCAATATACACTGCAGAGGGTACAGTGTCTGTCCCACTTCTGGACACAGGGACAAAAATAAGGCAGACAGAAGAAAGCAGAACAGTGAGTAAGCAGAGGAGGGTTGCAGATGCTGGAGCCCAGTCAAAAAGGAGAAGACACATGACAGCTGGCCTGTCACACAATGACTTATTCTTCAGCCAGTAGACACAAGCACACACGCGCACGCACGCACCCGCACATCGCTCTCTTCACCAGTGGGTACTGTACATCAACTGTCCTTGTGGTCAGTGACTTAACTAAACAGAGCAATTAATTCCCAACACATCGTTGCTTTACAAAACAACTTTTTATTTCATGACAAGTAAAAAACAAACAAAAAAACCTATATTATCTGTACCATGTTTGAGTACATTAGTCTTAATGAGAATAATTGCAACAATTAAGTCTGTCTTTCTGCACCAGTATTAATAGTAGAATATGTAGTAAGCCATTTTATGAGGTCTGTATTTAGAGGAAGTTTGTCTCTCAATTCACAATAGTGCTGATAAATACAACAGGCTACATTATTTTTTTTAATATAGCTAATATAGCTCTCAGACCAGCTCAGTGCTGGCTCTACTCACAACAGGAAGCATGCTCTATGTATGCATTACATGTTATTACTGGTACTGTACAGCTTCTGTGGTCACCAGATACAATATTGAGACTTCTCCCCCCCTGCTGGCAGAAGGATTAAGCGCAAGCAAAGAGCAGGTCGAACAACCATGATACTCTCCGTCTACACTAAGCAGAGCCAAGAGTTAAATGCTTACTGTCACTGAACATCCTATTTTTGAGTGTTGTCGACATACTGTATTAGTAGATAGATCACACTCACTAAAAGTAAATGGCATCAGAGTGCTCCAGCGATACAATCTTCAAATATAGCAGAACCATTAAAATAAAATCTATAATATACAATTTAAAGTTCAGAGTCAACACATGGCAGTGTATCGCTTAAATCACATCCCTCTAGCTCCAAGTAAGTACTATGCAGTCATTGTCACAGAGGGCACATTTGGTTACTTAGCCTGTTTTCTATATAACTTTCAGAAGTTGATTTTGCTCTAAATCACATATTATAGAACTATGTAACACATACAGTGTTCTTCTGCTTCATGTCGCCCAAGAAATTAAAACAGACTCATAAATAAATTAAATACAAAATATACAGAAATTTTTCTGTTATCAAATGGTCAGGAAGGGATGGGAAGTACCCTTTCTGCATGATAACATTTGAACTAATTTTAACTTTAACCAACAATTATATGACATAAGTTACTGCAGGCACAACTGTCAGAGGCTTGGCAATCGTAAATATTGAATACATATTAATATCAAATTACTATCCCAAATGAAAATTACAGTAAATACTTCAGCTGTGCATTCTCAAACAGGTTAAATTCAATTCTACATTTTAAAATACTATGTTTAGAGAAACATGACTAAAGCCACCACATGAGTATTTACAGTACATTCACTTTTTCAGAGAGAACACATTATTTTAGAAAGAAGAGCTTAGCAGATACTTTCATGGAGCTGCAGCGGCTAACTGAATGGTTTTAAGACGCTGTCCTGTTTTTCCTTCAATGTTTTCTTCACAACTCAAAACCTCAGAGCCACAATAAGGATACAAAAAAGGTGAAAAAATATAAATGGCCTTGATGATGCTTGAAGAAATAATCTTGCAGTAACATACCTGCACCAACCTCTCCACTTTTGGTGAGATGACTGAAGTGAATCTATGGAGAACCAAAAAAAATCAAACAAACTACAGCAAGCAACACTAATTATTGAATGGCAAAAAAATGGCCAAAAATGAGAAAATTCACATAACCTGAAAAATCAAGTCTTCATGAAAACAAATAATAGCTCAAACAAACTGCACTTTTATGTTACCTTCTAATAAATAAATAAATACTTCTGATTTTGTGTATCCCTTATTTAAATGTGGCACCAAAACAAACATTTGGTATAACAAACTCTTGTGTTTCATCCAACAATACTTTTAGAGGCAGTGTGATGCAAAATAAACCATGCAACCAAGAGCAAGCTTTACCAAGTGCTATACTGTGTAGGTTTTTTTTTTAAGTAAGGTGCACAGTTTTTGTGTGTCTAAAAGAGAGTGCATGCAGAGTGCAGTTGTATGGTCGAATGTGTTTGAAAACGTGTTGTATTATTTGTTGTTAGGTCTCCAGAGCCTGACAGAGGTGTGTGTGTGTGTGTGTGTGTGTGTATGTGTGCATGTGCTTTTTAAAGGATGAATATCTTGATAACTTTTTGAATGATCTTCCCACATCCTGGACAAGGAGCCTGGAACTTGTGTAGCCTCCTTGCACATGGGAAACAGGTTAGCAGGTGAGCAGTACGTCCATGTATTATATTTCCATTGCGTGGTCGCACACGACAGAGCTTGCAAGGCTCCAACAGTGCCTCAGGCCTAACTTCTTCAACCTCCATGCCCAAATTTTCCTGACTCTCCCCTTCTGAGAGCTGCTCATCTTTGTGGAAGCTGGCAGGCCAAGGCCCCTTGGCCCTTCCTGTAGCCATTGTGGGCAGTGGTCGATCAGCTGTGGAATGGGAGGGTAGGATGACAGGGTCGGACACAGTCCTGCTGCAGTCTGGGACATCAACGCCTGTGTCACTGTCATCTTCCTCATCATGAGTGGTGAGTGAGCTGCATGCTGGGATGTCAGGAACAGACAGGGAATGGGCGAGGCGGGGCACATCTTTGTACCAGTTCTTACGTAGAGCCCAGCAGCGAACACAGTACCTCTGGAGAGGTGTGTTATACTTCCTGCACTCTGTGCACTGCCATGCATCCTGAGGGATAAGACAGGAACAAGGTTTTCATCCTTAACAACAAAAACCCCAAACTACTAAAAGGCAGTGAAGAAAAAAAAACCCAGCTGATATAAACCTGTGTGGAAATCTCTGTATCAGTGTCATCACTCAGACACTGTGAGTCTTCATCTGGCTCCTCCTGCATCTGGATGAATTTAAAAAAAAAATAAAAAAAAAAATAAATCAAAACATCTCATATCGTGATGCTCACTCTCAATAATAAATAAAACAATCATTAATAACTTTATTGGAGGGTATAAACGTAACTGAAATCCAACAAACTCCTACCTCTCGATCTGCTTTCTCCTCCTTCCCTCCTCCATCATCATCCTCGGGTAGAGCCTCCCCTTCTCCACCACTTCCTTCCTCCAGTGCAGCTTCTTTCATCTCCACGCTCACCTGTTCACTCTCGCCCTCAGTCAGGAACCACAGGTCGTCAGTGGTATCCGACACGATGGCTGTGTCCTCCTCCTGTGCAGGAGACAGCTAACACATCAGTCAGACCACCACTGTTATAAACTAATTTATGCTACTGGACAACAAGTAATCTTTTCTTTGTGGATTATGTAATGGTTTTGCACTTATATGAATATGCAAATGTATTCAGGTGGCTGCTTTGTTAAATAAATGTATACAAGACTGTATTTTACTTAAATGCTCTCTAACGTCTGAAGTGACACTAATCTTTTACCACAAGCATTTTTACTGTATTATATCCACTGGTGGTTAATGATCACTAAATGTCCCAGCTTCGCACCAAACCACCTATTTCTGTTAGTACATTAACTTTCTTACAGCACATGAGGTTTCTTACTTGGTTTGTGTGGATGTCAGTGGAGCCATTGCTCCTACGGCTGTAGTTACTACGGAGATTACCCAGAAACCACCAGGGCAGGCCAGAGAGGTCCCACTCATCCAGAGTAACATCAAGTTTGGGCCGTTTGCAGGCTGACCGTGGCAGGCCTTCAAGGGAGTCTGTGGAGATTTTCACCTGTTAAATCCAGTAGTTTTTGTCTTGAACATCTTGCTGAGTATAAAATAGACAGTTTGCTTACCATCATCTGGCTCCCGAGGTCGTCTTTGGGAGGGGGTCTGCAGTAGAGGCCCATTACTGACAGCCTCAAGCCCTGCTTTGACCACACCCCCACAAATCTACAGAGGAAGGAAGGACAAAAATTAGAACACGGAGCCATAACTGGGTACTTGGCGGACTCACAGCTCCATTTCAAGATGGCCTTTGGGTATAGGGGTAGTGGTATAGGGAACGAGGGGCTGGGGCAATTAGGGTAAGGGCCAGTTGGGAGGGAAGTCAAAACAATTTTAGAAAATAATAGGGTCACAGAAACCACGGAGGGTAAAAAAAAAAAAAAAAAAAAAAAAAAAAAAAAGAGACAGCTAGAGAAAAGTCAAGTTGGTAAGCTAGTTTGCTAATTAGCACTGTTATGAAACTAGTGAGTCAAAAAGTCCAGAGCCACTATAACAGATTGTAAATGCAAACCAAACCCTAGGATTTTACTGACAATATTCAAAGATAAGATCCATGGATATATACTGTACAAGAGAAATTGTCATGTGTAGTAGACATTTGTGGAAAAGTAATCAATTATAATCTGAAGAAAGCAAAGAGAGGCAGAAATTAAAATCAAAAAGTTAATGTCTTGCATTACTTATAATTGATCATTGTTGACAGGTTAAATATGTACTCCTGAAAAACATATTGCAACCATGATCAAATGTTTACACAGGAATGTAGCTCAACAATGTTGAGACCAAGTTTTATACACAAGTGGGCAATCATTGCTTCAAGGTGGATTTTGGAGGGAATTGTAAAGAAGGGTGTAGGAGTGAGGGGACGGGTGAAAAGGTTTAGGGTCGTTGTTTAGGCCTGTGACTCGATCAGGAGCTGTGATCCGTCAGTCCGGAGCAGAGAAGAGAACTCTGAGACAGAGAGAGTGACTCTGCCCCCCATCCACTGGGTGGTGCTGGTGGATCACAAAAAGTGCTGAAAGTACCACCAGACCAAACCAATTATGGGGCTGTACAGAGACGGTGCCACTCTGTACAAATGCACACCAACGAAGACAGCAGACCTTACCCCCCCCCCCCCACCTCATTACACACAAGCTTACTCACTTTATACTTTTTTTGATTTGGTGCTACACCAAGGCCTTCTAGTCTAAATCCAACACTGATAGGTCTTAAGATTTATTTATTTATTTTTTTTAATCAGTTTCACCCCAAGTCTGCCAGTCCTGTCATTTTGTATTGACTGGATTTTGTGTGTAGTGAGTTGAGAAAGGTTTGGGGTCTCTGTTTCTCCTGAGCACCATGCTTCAGCTTTACCTGACCACGATCCTCCACTCCGCCCTCTACACATTCACGGCCCACAGAAAGATTCTCTGCAGCGTCTGCATTTCAGATGAGACACAGTAACAGAAAAAAAGGACACCCCCACCCTTTAATTATCGCATTATACACTGTCTCACTATGGCCTCCAGCTGTGGCTTTGTAGGACAACCTGGAAAATAGTGTTCTTCTGGTTCCCGCATCATCATGAGACGCACAGACTATCACAAGCACTCACAATGTATGAAACAAAAAAATGATTTTAAAATATACAGAGGGAACATGATGGTGAGATTGTCGCCATACTCTGAGGGATCCTCATTTGAAAACATACCACATTAAAGAAGCAAATTCAATACTGAATTCATCAAACAAAAAGGGAAGAGAAAAAGGACACAGTTGAATATGAGTCATCACAAATGTCAAAATAGATTAGTATATCGTTTGTTCTTTGATGCCCCTTGATAAAACACATTATTTTACATAAAGAATTAATAAGGTAGTAAATAAATATGTAACTTACCCGAACAACCAAGTACAACTAAGTATTTCTTCAGCATTTCATACACCGGGCTGTGAATGAGATGAGAATATGACTTTAGAAGAAGCTTCCATATTTTAGATGTGCGAGTATAGAGGTGTTGTCCACTAATACTGTATGTTGACTATCTTGTGTGGGTGAATACCTTGGGTTTTTGACAGAAAAGCTCTCCACCTCCAGCAGCTCTCCCAAAGGATCATCCTGGCAGTGGACAATGTGCTGCCTCTGTTTGTCATACAGTTGCTTTCCCATGATGTACTGACCCAAGTAGTGCATTACCTGCATGAAAGACTGGCTGTTAGATATCACAGTGTGCCTTTTGGCACATTTCACAAATAGAAAACCTGAATAAACACAAAAGAATGTCCCTCGATTGAGCACTTCTTCATGTAATATGACAGGGTGCATACTGACAAATCTACTTGTCAGTATAGACGACTCACCTCTTTGAGTGTGAAGACTTCTTCCTGGGCTCCGGCAACACGCAGAATCTGCAGGAGAGGGGCTTTTGGTTGTACCTGAGGAAAATACATAGTGCCAAGACTTAAAATCAAATATGAACAATTGCATAACGCATGTAATGTTAGCGTATCTATCCAGGCAAAGTAGCGGTGGTGGACGTTTTTGTACCTGATTTCCCTCTCCGGGTAGTGTCCTGCATGATGCGCTTGATGGCGGAGGCTGGGCTGACAGGGAGCTCATAGTAAACGAACAAGGTCTGAAAAGCAAAATCCCTGATCAGCATCCTCTCATAATGCTGGCGTCTTAATTTAGACGTAACACGTTGATTACACCAACGCCCATGAAGCCAAAACAACGTAACACTGTCAATTTATTGTTAGCTTAACTGTTATGTTAGCGTCAAATTTAATGGCACTTGGTCAAAACTATTTGAAATTATCTTCTATCTATACCTAATTTATTTAAATTTAACCAGACTGCGCCCAGATACGATAACATTACGGCAGCCTTCTGGATGCAGTCGTTACACCACTCCACCATTACTTTTACTTTTGCCTTCAGATTACAAGGCCAAACTCCTGACAAGCCGAGCTAGCTAATGTTTTGTTAACGGCTGTGGCGTTGATACAAATCAGATGCACGCCCGACCAAAACTAGCCACTAATATGTGAAGCTGAACATCTGGCTAAAGCAGGCTGGTGATAAACCTGCTATCGTAATTAGCAAACGTGTTAGCTTACCTAACGGCAAAGCTAACGTTAGCTAACTTAGCTGGCTGGCTATTTCCTGAACAATAACGCTACGTTGGTTGAAAAAAAGGTCTCACCGTGACGACCTGACAGATGCTACATTGTTTTCAGACACTGTTGCCTAATATGTAGCCGACATCTTAAAAATATACATTTAACTAATAAATGTGGGGCGTTCAAAACAACTTTAACTAACAGGTTTGCGGTTGAGCTAGCTGTACTAAAGATTCAAACCGACGAGAATGGATACACAGCTTCCGGATGCACTGTTACAAAGGCCGAGAGTGTGGCGCCCCCTGCTGCTAGAGAAACAGCACTGACGACTGTGATAATGCACTGACCACAGTGAGAGCGTTAGTGGAAGATAGCAAATAGTCGACTGTAAGCATTAAACCTGGTAAGTACTGTAGTTAAAGTATTTACACTACACAAATTCTGTAATTACGACATCAAAGGATAAATTATGAGCTACATATTCTCAGATTTATGATTTATGTGGGGGGTTTTTTAAATTAAGTTTTATGTTGTGTTTTTCATGTCAAAAACATTCAGTGGATGCACTTAAAGGATTTATAAGTTGTAACTAATGCCTTTATTATGGATTAATAGGTCAGTAACTTATGCTTAACTGATAAATTAAAACATGAATTATAAAAGGCACTACTATTATAAAAGGAACTACTATTACTATTACTACTAATTCATAGTGATTTATGCATTGTGACTGTAGGAAGGAGGCCACTGTGACCTTGCAGTTCTGACCCATTAATTCAATAATATCAGAACACCGTTAAAGAAAACCACATATTTGCAATGGCTGCTTGTGCTTTTTACATTTTAGCCAGCTATATTCTACCATACAAATACTTTTGCATCAGGTTTTTATTGCAGCAGTTTGAATGAAATATTCAAAGACATAGTGCATTCACAACACCAAAACACAACTGAACCATTGTGAGCAAGAAAGTTTTATATCATTCAATAAATGCAAACTATGTTAGGAAACATCTGTGCTACTGAGTAGTTTAATTCCGAGACACTCATCTCTGATTATCCTAGCAAACAGTAAAGAAAACAGATAGAATGAAGATCACAACTTATGGCCCCAATACTCTACAAACATTAGATGTACAAGCAGGCACAAATGTAACTTTTTCACAGATCTGTAGATACAGTGCAAAAATAAATCATTGAATCCAGTAAATATGTGGGTTTGTTCTTACTGACAGTTGTGTAAATAAAAAAGCATCAAGCATATGAAGTTGCTTTCATATCTGACAAAGTCTACCCAACAGTCCTTGAGAATATGCCTCCATATTAGGCCAGCTTATTACGATAGCTTATTTGCTGGGATATTACTGACTCTGCTGCAGAAAACAAGCACTGGCTATAAGCCCTGCATGTGTCATAAGTTACAGTTCCTACATTGCAGATAATGTACAAGGTAACCAGCCAACATCTATTTTAAAACAATTCATATAAAACAGTGAAGTGTCTACTTGGAAAAAGATGTAACTCAATTACTGTAACAAAGTTTACATACTTTATGGTCACTGGACACATTTTTTTGATAAATTAGTTTAGTTATCATGCAGATTTTGCAATATCTGCAACATGATCAAATTGAGATAAACCAATATCTTACAAGACAAGCAATACTGGCTGATAGTAGCTTTAAAAAGCAGAACAAGGGTTATTCTGAAAATGTTTGTACTTCTTCTATTTAGCTGCATTAACTGTATTTTGTGACACAAGGCAGCAGGGTCTCTAAAATCACTTGATTAACTTGATAATTATGCCTGCACCTACATTAAGGTGATTAGACAAATGCATACTGGCACTGACTGAAAAAAAAACAAAACAAAAAACAAACAACACACGCAACAACAGCAATGTACTGGTGCATTACGTTGAGCAAACATTTCAGAAAGTTCAAGTAAACTGTTTGGGTTAACATTACCTTCATACTCATATAATGCTGGGCTAGGGTCAGGTTTCACTTCCACAACCTCTCCTCTAAAATTAGAAAACGGAACAATAAAAGTGCTTTGGCAATAATTCAAGTCTTTCATTTTCACCACACATACAGGGGAGCAAAAGAGATTGGTTGTATTAAGCTGCACTTTATAAAAGAATTACTAGACATTTTTTAACTTCACAACAATGGCTGGCCCTTTCAACATTTATTCCAAAGGTTGGCCTCAGTACAAAATCAGAGCCAAGAATTTACTTCTGGGTGTCCTATTTTAGTGTTGTTCTTGTCACATGACCTATTCTATCTGGTAGCAAATACCAGTTACAAGTTTATCTAAACTAGGAGCTGGACATTGTTCAGTTGGCTTTCACTAGAAACTTGTGTATTTTTATAGCAACTGTCTCACATGTACTTATTTTTATGTTCTGGTTACTTTTACATTTTAGTATGATTTGTCCACCAATTAAATAAAAATTAAGAATAAAAAAAAAATGTTGATGGCATTAGGAAAAATACTGGACTAAAATATTTGTAGTGATCATATATTTACTACTTTAATAGTGCAAAGTTGAGTGATATAAAAAAAAGAACAGTCCCGTTATAAAAAATAGCCATTACAGTCAACTGAGAGGTTCGTATCTAAAGTGAAAGTCTATTAAAATCTTGATTTTCATTTTTAACCCATAAAAACCATCAAGACTGTGCAGTAAAAAACATGAAACACCACTGGTGACCAGTAGATTTAAAAGAGGCAGACATGTTCATTTATAAGGAAGTTGTGACTAACACATAACTCTCTGGGGGTCATCTTTGAAGACAGGGAGGTGTCCACTTTTAGTAACTGGTGAAACAGACAAAATGATGTTAAACTGGCCGCCATGCACAACTGGACTGTGTCTTACAGGTTTTACTTCTTAACTCAGTACAAAAACAACTGTTGACAGCAGACATAATTTCTGAGCTAAAATACTGATTATTATTTTCTGCATTCTGTTGCTTGGCTGTTCGCTAACCCTTTATAAAATTTTCTACATAATCAAGTCGTAGCCTCTATGTAGCGCTTCTGCAGTGCATCACAATATGAAAGACACATCTTTTCTCAGGTCAGCATGGAAGGAAACATGCAGAGCACAACAGACTCAACAGTCTTTACAGAACTCTATGTGACAGAAACAACAAAAGCTCTCCAGGGACCCCAGAGGCTTTCTTCTGTTCTGTGCTGGGTTTGCCCACCCCCCAAAAACTCCTGTTCGTTTTTTTGTGGGAGACTCAACTGGCACAAGGAAGCAAAGTGAGTCGCCGCTGAGTCCTCTAGCCATCAGGGAGGATAGTGAGACGTGAGAAGAAGATGTTAATCAGCATGTGAGAGCAACAGGAATGCCCAGGCATCATGAAAGACTGCGTTAAATTTAGTCTTGAAGAGCCTTCGAGTGAGGATAAATATCCACGTTATTCTAAGAGGTCCTGTGGGGAGACACAAACAGGCCATATTAGGTAGTAGCAAATCAAACTGTAACTAAAATACATCCTTTTATGCAGCATGGAATACCTGATCTGAGTCTTCATTATACTGTGCTTTTCCTGTCTCCATGTAATGAGGGTCGATATCATCGACTCCTTCTATCTTATTAGCCTCAACATGTTCCCTCATAACAGAGTATCGGTGCACAAGGAACCTGAAGAGAACAAAAGTCCATATTAGAAACAGAGCTGAAATTCAGTGTGTACGCTGTTTATTTGTGGTTTATGTGTGTGGAAACACAATTAACTAACCTTCCTCCACAGACATATTTCTTGACCAACCAAACGCCTGTGACAGCACTCATCAGAAGGATCGCTATGACAACCATTACTATGACAGCAGTGTTCGTTGAACTGGTTTCAGTCTGTGGAGTTATAGAAACAGGAAGGGATGAAAATGTGAAGACATGTAAAAGATTCATTTGATTTATGTGTCTCCGCTGTAATTAAGCTATTCATCATTAGGTGAGGGTGTGTGTTGATTAAACATTAATATAAAAAGCAACTGAAGTGATCCTGCTGGACCCTGACACACTGGATCACAGTCATCAGGACCTGTAACACTGCAGGTGCTACTGTATGCACAATTAGTTGAGGAGCCTGAGGTTAACAGATTGCACAGGAAGAAAACTTTAGAATACCAATGTAGGTCAGGTCATCTGGGCCTGATCTGAGTGTGTTTAAAATTAGTTTCATAACAATAATGGAGCGGAAATGTAGGATTTTTTTTCCAGTGGGATGAGACTTTAAAAATGTATAAATCATGCAAATCTTGCAATTCATGATGTAGCAAAAGAGGCAAGCTTTGTATGTATGCAGTGAGTGGTCCACTTGGAGAGCAAAAGATACAGAAAACACTGGCTGCAACGTAATCTCAGAACGCTTCAATAATTTAGCTTTTAATTACCTTTTTTATATAATGTGTCTGCATTTTTTACAGATAAACAAATAAACAATCAGTCATCTCTCGACTTCAACTAATTTAACGTGTCGCAAGTTGCTAATTGCACTGTAAACAATAAACAGTGCACAGAAGAGGAAGTCTTGGCCCGGAAATCCATTCGCCGTTAGATATCTGCTGGCTACACCAGAACCCATGAAAAACTGGCCGTTGTCCACCGAGGCTAAGCTGCTGTCAGGCAGTCAATAGACTCTGAGACTTTATCACCATCAACTGTTTATGTTGATATATCCAATTCCTAACAACTGTAGTAGGTGGAAACATTAATTTGACCAGATATCGCACTGCCACTCGACAAAGATCAGAGGTTCCCTGACTGATTTTCAGAAAATCTCAATACACATTTAACCACGTCGATAATGTTTGACTGTGTAGCCAGCCCACCCAGTCTTCTTCTCAGAAAAAGCAGAACTGACCAGGGAATTTGGATAAAGAGCATTGCTGGTGCACATCCTCCTGAGGTCTGTCTCCTTCCTTTCTGGCTGGAAACCTTCCTCGCACTTGTCGCCAGGAATCTTCCGGTAGCTGAAGTGTAAGAAGAGACGGATGAAAGATGAGAAGGACACAGAACAGGACACAGAACAGGACAAGCCAGCCGGTAAACTAAAGATAAGATACCACTAATGGAGGGGGATTTAGTGCACAAGAGCTGCAGAAATGGAAACATACCAACCTGTTTAAAGAAAAACTTGAGTTTTCTCATTGGCTTTGACTAAACTCAGAGAACCTTTAATCATGTTGTGAAATGTGTCTTGTATTTCCTTAGTTATTCTTGAAATACATCATCACAGAACAATGGCTTTGCACAAGATAACATTTAACAATTAGCCCTAAATTATGTCTGATATGCTTGTGGCCACTGTTCACAGTGTCTTACAGTTCTTGTGCTTAAGTCACTGTTGTCTTGTTTGATGGTAATAAAAGCCATGAACTAAGACTTGTGACCTACATCATTGTAATTTTGTTTACAATAAAAATATTTTGTGTAAGTTTGAGTTTCTTGTGTTCTGCAGCTGAAGAAAGAGGGAGACCCCAGGTTAAAACAGGCACACTCACCCGCTGGTCTGAAGCTGCTCGGTGGTCCCATTTAAACAGAACTCCAGAGGACGACCCTTCATCTCCTCTTGCTCCACACAGTCTGAGCTGTTCTCTGGACGGTAGTATCCAAAGTCACTGTGAGATGTAACAGAAGCTCATGTGGCTTTCTTTCAAATGTAATGACAAAAATACATCTTTGTCTAAATCTTGTTTTGATTTTTATGATTAAATGGTAACAAAGTTAACGGAGAAAAATAAAGTTGAAATCTCTGTTTGTTGTTCAAATGAACAATCTAAGCAGTCTTAAAGCATGGGTTGTTTTCATTTTGAACATCATCATCATTTATTTGCAAGTATAAGTACAAATTCTCACAGCCTCCTTACATCTTTATCATGGGATGATTTTTTTCCTCCAGGTACTAAATATTATCAGTGTCTGGTAAACTAATAATGATGCACCACCTTTATTTATGGTTAGAAGAACAATAAGTCAGTAACATTTAACAGCCTAGACAACAAAACACGTAGGTCAAGGTTTGCTCCCTTGTCATTGGAGTTTGTAGAGCCTGGAGAAATGCCCCCCAGCAGAATCTATTACAATATTATGAAACTGTCTAAGAAAATTAGGACTAGAACACTGAATAAAATGACACTAAAATATGTTCCTCTGGCTAAATTATGATTTCAACAAAACCTTAAGACTAAAATGTCACTCTAACCCCACTACCATTGTCAAAACAGACCAAAACTATATTTTCAATTCTGATTGGGGCAACCAGTCTTCCTTCATTCTTTTCGTCTCACTATTCACTCACTAAATGCAGGATAAAAACAGATTTGATCTAATTTAGTATTTCCCAAAAAACATACCAGTGATAATCAGCCACTGTACATGGACAGGGGGACTGATTCTTAGTGACGGAATAGTCTCTCCCGTTCCAGCAGACAGAGTCTTTCCGCAGGCGTAAGAAGGTCTCTTTATAGCCGAGCACACAGCCATCACTGGATCCACCGGGGTCTGCAGAGTGAGCCAGCCACTGCACATAGTCGCCTTCAGTACCTGCACACGCACGCACACACACACACACTCAGTACTTGCTGTTACACCGACCAGTCACCGCTGACCTTCTCACACACACTCACAGTCTCTGGTCAGGAGCTTCCTGAAGTCTATGGTGATGACCACCCATTTACTGAAGTCATTCCTGTAGCCCCAGAGGCTGACGTTCATGGAGCGGGAGCCAGGCTCATTATCCATACCGCTGAAGTGAAGTGGGTCGTTGGTGAAGTTATACGTATGCCAGCACTGCCCCTCATCTGTTGAAAACCTTGGGGGGGGGGGTAAAAATGCAGGTAAATTGTGCTGTAAAACTGAGAAGAGATGTAAAAACAAAAATAAAAACAATACTCCGCTGTACAAATGTTATATTCACTTGATTTGATTGACAGGTGAGTTGGTGTGCTCCACGGCCACCACTAGCCCTCCAGAGTCCAGTATAGCATAATGATGGGGGCCCCTGAGGGCCAACAGCCATGTGTAGCCACCATCATCAGACACATACACATCAGGGGAGAGTGCTGACTCTGCATCTCCAAGACTGCCTGCAGATATATAGAACAATGGCGTTATGAGATGTTGAACAGTGCAGTGAAATGTTTTCTGGGTAAAAGGGCCTTTACCATGGGCCAGAATGAGGCCCACCGCACTGGGCTGTGACAGAGGCAGCATGGGCACGTTCATCTTCATGGTGGTGCTGTAGGAGGCATGGATGTGAAGTCTGCACTGTAAAGACACAATTATTAGAGTAATGCCAAGTCACATTCTCACTGCAGACACTCGTAGTGTCTAATGTCAGATGTCATGAGCAAGCATGTATATCTAAATATAATGTATATCGATATATGTGTTCATGGGCGTCTCTATTACTCTATTAGGCCTATTAGTGGAGGTATCAGTGTCACAGTGGCTGTTCTCAGGTCTGCGTAGCGTCTGCCACTTTGCTCCTTGGTCAAAGGTGATCACTGTCTCCACCGCGCCGTCTGCAAACACAAAAAAATGAATCTCAATATTCAATAACATTCATTAATTAAGAAATATCAGGATACCAGGAGACATGCAACATGTCTAGCTCACAGACTGGAGACAATAAAGTACAAACTGTACACTGAAGCCAAAAAAACCAACTGTACACACAAGTTTAACACATACGGCTGACATCCTTCAATCGCAGTAGAGTAGGGGCTAGATTGGGCTATCTAAGCCTTTCTTAATTATGCAATCATAGATATTTTGACTATAAAAAGCTTAAAAAGAAGCTGAGTTCATAGTACGCAGAAGTTCAAATGTAACCAGAATGTAAAATATAACGTGATCTTAATGTTTTTAAAGTCACATTTTGTTGTGCAGTTTTCAAAGCAGTTTTATTTGTTGTAGATTAAAAAAACTATTTTAAAAGCACTGGCATAAAAATAACCAGAAGATTCTTCTTTAGCTTGTGAGCAGCACATGCTACACAGTTTGTCGACCCACCCTCTGTGAGTACACTGGTCATGTAGACGCCCCTGAGTGAAGTGATGGGAGTGAAGTCAGTGTCACTTCCTGTGGTCGTGTAAAGATGGTGCTCCAGTGACTTGGAGAACACAGCTCCTCTGTCATCTGACACGTAGATGGTTCCAACACCAGAGTCTAGTCAAAGCAGTGCGAACACACACAAGAAAAAACAAGACACATAGAGTAACTTCCTGCAACTTCAGGATCTTAATCAAGGACGGCCAAGCCGGCGGTGTGCTTGAAGGTTATTCTGTACCATCAACATTGTCATAAATTATTAGCATCATCTGTAATTAACAGCATTGTCAACATCATCATCCACATCAGTTCTGATCAGTTCTGACCTCCAGGGTCATCCACATGCATGAATATCATGTCCTGATTGGCTGCTAGAATGGAGTAGAACTGCTCGTGGTTGACCGTGGGAAGCTGAGCCATGTTCCACACCTCACCTCCGTCCACAGACACGTGGATCATACGTTCTGTGCCCTAAAACGCACACAAACATAGAAACATAACAATTTATTTCCATTATCTCAGCTCTGCCGACACTGTGATCACATCTTACTTAATTCTATTTTATTGCAAACGTTAAAAAAAAATGACATAGAGCAGAACAGCAAACCCATAAAACAAGCTCAATAAACAATTTCGCTTAACATCTCCACTGATCTCGATACGTAAATTAGTTAGGTTGGTCATGACTTGTCCTGGGGAATATTATGAAATTAATACCGTGAACCATGAGTGAGTGAGTCATTTATTTGTGTGAGTCATTTATTTGTGGTCTGGCTGATCTGAACACATTCCAGTCATGATGCATACTGTATGCATTTACAGCTGGCGTTAACATGTGTTTTTTCTTATGCAGACAGGATATCCAGTTACAGATCCCATGATGAGGCCAGGTCTAATGGGGTCAAAAACTGATCACAAATCAAAATCAAGTCACAATCTGAATAGCTCAAGGTTGATCTAAAATCAGCCTTTGACTCTTTATCCTGTAGAGTGCACAGAGGGACGTAGCAGAACCGGATGTTTTATGTGTCTCGTTAGCAGTAAACAGTGTGCATTAAAACCGTGCAAGACACAGTCACAAAAAAACACAAACACTCTGCTCTTTGAAGAAGCAAAGACAAAAAAGCAAACACACACACACACACACACACACACACACACATACTGTGCCAGTCATGATGGAAGCAAAAACAAAGCGTCCTCCCAGAACAAAGGAGTAAACTCTTGTTGCGATGGTCTGGAAACTTCGACCGTAGTCTGCCGTCTTCTTCAACTCCAACATTCCCCTATCATCTGACATACAGAAAGCACAGTTACTGAATGCATTTCTGGACTCGATATACATGAGTGACTGTCTTTTATGAACTTACTGCACGATCCATTGTAGTTTGTTGTGAAGTAGATGCTGTTTTTTGGTCCCCTGTATATGTGAGAAAAAGAAACAGTAAGGGATAGAAAGGAAAGATCTAATTGTGTACACATTTTTTAACATCTGAAAGTTGTCTGAGTTCAAATGTAAATCCACTTTTGGAATTTCTAGAGATTACAGATTATGGTTGCGGTTCCTCCTAAGTGCTGTGTGAGCGAGGAGCACATCGACCCCCGGGCTGCACTCCAAGCCCTCTCTGGTTTTGTTTGCTAAAGCCAAAGGGGGCGAAGGTTTTCACACTGCAAGATTCTGCTGGTTCAAGGACTGTGGGCTGAATAAGAATGCTGTTGCTGACTCATGATTCACTCTGACAGCAGCCTCAGCTCCCTCACTCTGCAGTCAATTTAGGTTGGGGCCTAACAGCTGTGGTCACGCAGAGCTATCACAATGTTCCCACAATGCAGCGCTAACAACCGCAGGCTGACACCACAACCTCATGTGAACTCTCGTGCCCAAAGGAAACCAGAGTCAGGATAGTGATCCAAACTGTGGTGAGAAAGACAGCTGGAATAACAACAATGGACAAAGAACACACACAAGCTTACACACACACTCGTGTTATACCAAAAACAAAGTTGCACATGCAGTCTGTGTGGAAACAGACATGGCTGAAACTGTTTTACACCCTGTCAGTGAGGGACAGTGTTTTATGGTCACTTCTCACTCTAAACCAATCACGTAGATGGCTGACACGAAGGTTCATACCCTGCTGTAAGCTAATGTACATTATTAAAACTTGTTAAGGAAGTGTATCATAATTATTTGGGGGAAGGTGTGATCAGGGAAATCAGGTTTATGTATTTTTTTCTTTTATTGTGACAAAGGTAGTCTGATTGTTTGGGTTATACCCACAGATCCTTTCATCCAACTGAGTGTGCAGCATTGATAGCAAAAATACATTTGCCATATACAGAGATGTGTCTCAATGCTCTGTATCCAGTATTTATTATTCTAAAAGGATTAATATTGCAGTCTTGATGATCAATAGATTTGCATCTTTATAGTTGGGGATTAAATCATGAGCACTTCATTTTCACAGCTGCTGATAGCTGCCCTCACTATATACTGCACTGTAACAGAGCCAGTGTGCAAAATTTTAATTACCTGAAAAGAAGAATCATTTTGATTGTGTTTACCTAGAGCAAGAGGAACTGACCTGCTTCCAAAGTGTCTACAATGCCATTATGCTATGTTTCTGCAGTGTTTGCTAATTTTACTCGTGTGATTATGAGCTGTTCCATTAACCATTTATTCGGGGTTATCAGCTGGAAACCTAAATCTATGGTTTAGGCACCTCCTCAACATAAATCATTTCTTTACAGCCACTAATGTTTGTCGTGGTTCTTCCTCATGTCACCTGTTACATATTTTGTACAGTCAGGACAAGAGCCTACATATCTTGTGTGTATTTGTGATTTATAACAAAACAGACAGATGATGTACAGGATGACTCTCACCATCTGACCAGACAGACACTGTCATGGATCTTCCTCCAGGTGGCACCAAAGTCCTCAGACAGCCACAGGTCCAACTGGAGGGAGAAAGACTTCATCAGTTAAAAAAAAGTGTTTTGACTTTCAAGTATACGGTTATGCCGAAGTGTGAATTTAGCAGCTTGAAATATAATTCCAGCATCCAATTGAGAGAGGTAAGTCAGTCCCGTTTGGTTTAGTTTTGTTGAGTATATTCAGTTTAAAACTCAAAACTGCTGAAAAGAAATAACATTTGAGGTTTGGAGAGGTCTAGAGTACGAATCCTGCTACCGTGATACTGAGTGTCAGAAGCGTGTTGCAGTCCCCAGGGTTGTACAGCATCTGAATGAGCGGCTCAAACGGCAGGTCTGTTGAAACAAATGTCCGGCCAAAGTCCTGTGAACGAAACAGTTTAAACCCCCCGATTTCTGACACATCACCGGTGAGCATGACCTGAAACCAAACACAGAGATGTGACAGAAGATGGTGATTATTATTGATATGAGGCACTCTTATAGAGCTTTTATAGAGACACAACATACGAATGAGCTGGTTCTGTATGTGAATCATCTGCACCATTAAAACGGCTCACCTTGCCAGAGTGATCAGGACTGATGGCGATGCCGAACTCAGTCTGGATGAAGGTGTGGTTGATGAGATGGGTCACATCTTTAAACGTCTTCCCATAGTCTTCACTGACACAGGGACAAAGCTGACGTTAGACACTCGGGCCACAGCTGTAACAAATAATGCACTGCTCTATCTCCATTTTGTGTGTCATGCCAACCACATCAGGATTTCTCACCTCCTGTACAGATTAGACTGACCAAAACGCATCATGAACAACGGCACCTGAAATGTCGTCAAGACCAGCAGTACCTGGAAGAAGAGAGCCAGGATTACACAGCAATATATGAGTTGTGGGAATCGTTGTCAAACATGAATCAGAAGGCCAGGATGCTTTAAAACTTTTGGTTTCTCTAAATGATTTATTTTTCTCACTTTGTAATTAGTTGCTACTTTTACAACATGGCGTGTTTGTAATGATCCACAATAAAATAAAGAGATTTACGTCATTGTCAGCAGCTCATTACTGTGATTTACAGTCAATATAAAAGTGATTTTAAAGTCAGTGGTGAGCTCTTTTTGTTCTTTGCAAACCACAGGAAAATCATGAAGTGCTGACAAATATTTGAACAATATTTTGTTCTGTGTTGTCAATTTCTAATTCAGTCTTATTGTTACAGGTTGTGCTAAACCAGTAACATCTTGTAGGTGACATCAATCAGTGATTTAAGTGATGTAGTTGGAGAAGCATGAAAAGAAGCACCCTGTTGTTGTCAGAGCTTGGTTCAAATTGTCATTTTAGTTGATGTTTAGTCTTGTTAATGTTTTAGTTTAAAATAACTAAAAAATATTTCCTAAATTGAAACCTTGATAAGTGTTCAAGTGATTGTGCTGCATCTAAAAATAAATATTTGTCCCTACCCTATGAATATATATAATATTTTGTATATATTCTCTTAGTCTTCTATTTCCAGTCATGCACTTTTACCAATTTAAACAAACTCACCCCTGATCCATCTCCCACCCAGGCCAGTGACAGCGAGCCCATGGTCCTCACTTTGAAGGTAAACTGAAAAAAGAAACAATTGAAATTCCAGCAAATTTTAGTGATAACTAAAACGTCCGTTTATTTGATATATTTCTGAGTTTGGTGTGATATTTCTTGTACTGCAGTGTCAGGACATCAAGTTTGAGTTTAGTCTTAGAAACACAAAACACTAGAGATCTTGTTTGTATGTTTCTGGCACTTGCTGAACACAGCACACAGCAGCCGACAGGACAGCATGAATTGTCCTTACTGTCCGAAGTAACTCGGCCATTTGGATGCACTCTGTGTGTGTGACCTACATTTCTGCCTAAATGACAAAGCTGAGGCCAGAGAACAAGACAATTACTGATGCCCCGAGCACAGCGAGAACACACATGCACTAACACACATACAGTTAATGTAGACTGAAAGTTCCTATTCCGACAATATGCAAAATGCAAACATGAACTTACTTTTCCAGCATTTATTCATACGTTTTTTAGGCTAAACTCCAAAACAAACTCTGAAAAAGCAATTCAGTGTTACATAACAGAGGTGTCGTAAGAGTTTAGACCTGAACTTTTATTTCACAAGAGCTTTGACTGCAAAAAGGTCTATTTATCCAGAGTGACACTCAAGTGTTTGGTCATTTAAGCAACATATTTAGCCACAGTTCTTATTGTTGGAAGTCTGACAAAGGTTTCTGCCCTCCTCTCTTTTCCTGGCAGGGCAAAGATGTTTACAAGGTGAGCCCTGCCCCAGAGAGTCTGCATTCAGCTCAATAAAGCCGCAGGAGAGGGCCTGCTCTGCCTGCTGGAAACTCCTTGTAAATGGGTCCAGTGGAAACTGGCCTGCTACGACCTTCTGAGAGTGTGAACACAACTTTCCATCTCTCCTCTGCATTAATCATTTCATCACACCCTCCCTGCATCCATCTTTTCCTGGTGATCACTTGACAAATTCTCCTCCCTTCCTTTGCAGTCATTTGATTAATCTGTTGATCAGCGAAAAGATGTACAACATGACGTGTCAGGACCTTCCAACAGAATCATACCTTTGGCTTCACATCTGTCCCAGGAACACAGCTACTTGTCAGTTTTCTCTCTTTCCTAACATTTTTTTCTGCTCTTATCCCTTTTCATTTATTTATTAAATATTCATAGCTGCCAAATAATAAGAAGAAAATGTTTTATTATGACACGTGGTTAAATGTTAGTGTTATGGACCTGATCTGGATGCACAAAAATTCACTTTCAGACATCATGCATATTGTCTGTAACTGAAACCATCAGTGGTCAGTGTAATTGTTGTCTAGTTGCAAGCAAAGAAGTGGCTAAACCATAAATATTCATCTGGATTCCCACCTAAACAGGCACACAAGTGTACAAACCATCCAAACAGTGATCTGTCCAAGTGTTAAGACACAATAATGATTATCATTAGAACAAGAGCTGTGAAACAATGAAAACAGTTTTATCTAATTAGACAAATCCATTTCCCTACTGCAGTCTGATAATCTGCACTATATTCTGTCTTATAACATGCATTTCTGTGATTATAACTGGCTTTTTCAAATACATTATCATGGCAAAGAATGATGTTGCAGTTCTGAAATCATGCTAGGAGCTCTGGGAGGGTGTTCATCAGCAAAACACAGCTTTGTGCTTAATGCTAAAGTCAGACTTGTTAACAATGTCTACCCACTTAATTTTTTGCAGATATTACGTTTATCATGTTCATGACTGTAGGTTAGCATGTTAGCATTGCTAACATTTTTTAGTGAACGAAAACAAAGTAAAGCTAAGGCTTATGGAAAGGTATTTAAGTTTAAAAATGACAACTAGCCAGTATATCACAGACGTACACGTCTCTGATATCTTTATGTGTACGTCTCTTATTTATAACCAAAATCATGCTGCCAATAGCTTCTGCTGTTCTAATTGTTTGGTGCTAATTGGCTAATGGTAACAAAAATCTGGTCACAATGACAATAGCCACCAAAGTCAGTGCAGGTCAACAGGTGTCATGTTGTGTATTTTTTTAGGATCAGGTCTTTTCAAATGTTTCTGCCAGCTGCTTGCACACCTGTGTTAAATTTAACCAGCAGGGGAGTTTTTATCCACATCTGTTCCTCTGAAAATCAGACTGGACAAATGCTGACTTGACCGGCTACAGTTCAACCAGCTTGGAACCCAAACAATCAACAACTGCATTATAAAACAGGTCAGCTGAATAGACAGCTGAGAAAGCTGTGTCTGAGTGTCTGCTGCGCTGTCTAACTGGAGAATGAAGGATCACATGCCAGGGAAAAGAAAAGGGAGCTGATGTAAAGCTGAAGACAAGACTCTGTCCTGTTGTGTGATGGGGAAAACAGACGGACAGAGGGAGATAATGAAGGGAAGAAAAGACACTTATTAGTCAGCAAAAAGAAAACAAATCAAGAGATAAACGCCTGACCCCGTTGGATGTGGCCTCACAAACCAGACATGATCTCATGCTGTATCACATGTTGGATTTAAGGGTTAACATCTGCTCTGAAAAGGCTCCTTTAAAGCTCAATCTGTGCCTCAACTCGTGGAACTCTGGCATTCAAGGTGTGTGAGTATATTCAATTTACCAATATGAACAACAATGTTGGACAAGTGAGCATCACACACACTGTTGCGCATGAACTGACACACACAAATGCATCGATGCAGACTCAGCAATGCAGTCTTGGTGGGTGGGAGCACAGTGAAGTCCTCTCTCAGAAGTCAGACGCCAACACAATGAGCTGCTTATTCCCTCTCCTCTGGGTTTTAACCTTTCTGCTGCAGCCATGTTTACACACATAAAACTTCAGAGGAGGAGGTCAAACACTCTTGGCTCTGATCTAACACATGAAGCTGTGTAGACCAGTCCTCCAATGCTGGGATAAGTTTTGCGGACAGAGACAAAAACTGGCTTCAATTGTTGTTTGATTATTGATTATTTATTTATTTGTTGATGAACTGTTCTGTCTATTAAGTTTTAGAAAAAGGGAAAATGTGTCCATCACAACGTCAGTATAGTGCTGACATAATTAGCTGATTCATCAATCAGTTGGCTGACAGAAGGTTTTGCTGATCATTTCTGTAAACCCTTCGATGGATTATCATTAAATCTGGCGCAGACATTCATGTTCCTCTCAGGATGAATTATACTAACTCCTAACAAGTCATCTAGTGTCATCATCACACCAAAGCCTTACAGTTTGCCCAATTCTTTGGTCTATCACCAACAACCTGCAAACCTCAATCAGTTTGACACTAAATAGCAAACAATGGCATGCTAAACTAAGATGGTGTGCATAGTAAAGATTATGCCTGCTTAGAATCTGCATATAAGCACAGCAGCAAGTCAGTATGCTAATGTTAGCATTTAGCTCAAAGAACTGCTGTACAATCTCACAGAGCAGCCAACGTGACTGTAAAAGTCTTGTTCACTGTTTTCTGTTTTATAGACCAAACAAGTAACTGATTACTCATTATGTTTTTGCATTTCAAAGTCTGCAATTACTGTACTGAGAAACAGCAAATCTTCACATTAGAGAAGCTGGAAAGTTTGGGCATTTTTTTCTTAGCTGATGACTAAAATGTTTGACTTTACCTAAACAGATGTTGATTAATTCTCTGTGAGCTAATCGACCGTTAACAGTGTTGGAGTGTTTATTAAATGGAAACACAGATTATATGCCATTTCTTGGCCTTCAATTACATGAAAATGAGAAATTGCAAGTACAAGTCTACGTCAGAGTCCACAAATGCCTCTTTATTTTCACTAGTTTGTTGATCTCACTGGCTGTCTCACCCTGTACATCAACAAACCCATACTTTCCAAAACTCTCTTGCTCTCACTCTTCCTCTCTCTCTGTCACTCTCTCTGTATACCTTCTTCCTCCTGTCTCTCTCACTCTTTCCCTCCCTCCCTCTCTCTTTCACCATGTGGAACATCAACTCCATTGCTTTTCTTGGTGCTCCAACAGCTGGCTGCGACCCAGTTACGCTTCACCCTGAAAACAGAACATGTTTTTTCTCTACATTTTTTTGGCCAGAGGGGATAGAGGATGGGGATGGAGCAAGGAGAGGGAAAAAAAAAAGAAGAAGCAAGCTAGTTCCTAAACCAGACACGGTCAGCTAAATGAACTTTACACAGGCCAAGCTTTGCCTGGATGAAAAAACACATCCTGTGGACAGTATCAAGCCTAAAATAGCATAAAAAGTGCAGGAGTAGGATAGACTTATCTGATCTGCTCATTAACAGCGTAGGCTACTGATCTAAATGCTCACACAACCTTGCCTGATCTATCCCTGCAGCTCCGACAACAGAAAACTCAGTTTTACATCCTCACTGGTGCTCAGATCAAGTCCAGCTGAAAAAACTTGGGGAATGTTTGTGAGAGAGCAAAGCCCAAAGGAGACGGGAGGAGTCTGCTGTCTGTGAGCACACCGAATCATTTTCATGCTCAAAAGCCAGTCCAGGTGTCTGAACCACAGAAATGATGTAACGTCCACTTCTTGCACCACATACGCACATACACGCACACACACAACAGGAAGACTGTCCTGTGGAGCGCTGTAGCTTTGGACCAAGCTGTTATTCTTGAACATTCCTCTGGACAGCTGGGTTGTTCTTGTTGTGCTTCCTATTACAACATGTTCAGTACTAAAATAACGGAAGGTGTCGTTTTTTCTATCATAAAAGGTCAGATCAGGGTTAAGATGAAAAGGGTTTCGCTTGATCATGATTACTGGTACAAAAGGCAAAGCTCTTTGGGCCCTGAATGGACATCAACAAACAGGCATCACCTGCTTATTCCTTATGTTTCCTGACTGCAAGAAAACAACTACATGTTTCAAAAGATCTGCTGTTACACTGTCCAATGACCCTGCGCCATTAGTCCATCAGAGTGTGATCAGCAAGAGTCAGCAGGCCTAATGAGTCCAACAGAGACTGACGACCTACATTTATTCAGATCAGTTAAAAAAGGGAGTGGAAACAGGAGTTTGGAGACAATTGCATTCAGGATAAATCTACATCTTGGACAATAGATATTATTTAAGCGGTCTGTCTCACATTGGAGACAGACCACAACTAGCTGAATAATCAATCAGTCAAAGTGAATGGAAGAAAGAGCAAAGTTCATTGACATCTTTTTCAATAATCGATTAGTAGCTTCAGACTTTTAGTTATGCTCAGGTAAAAATGCCAAAACATTCTGTAGTTTCACAGAAAATACAGAAATTGACAAATATGTAAATAATAACTTAACGTTTTACACTGCTGTTCAACTTAAGATGCCATCACAGACTTGAAAAAATTGCAAACATTTATATACAAACCAATTAACCTTTTAAAGACCAAACGAATCATTATTGACAATCCTTATAACAAAGTTTAGGGGGACATTTTTTCTGAAAAATGTATTCAATATCAAACATGGGTTATTATTGCAAGTTGAATTTGACTGGAGCTGCGCCTACTTATCACTTTAATTCCCAGTTTAATAAAAATTAATCACTTGTTTGATGAAACTTCAGATATTGATGAAGAATGCTCGTCACAATCTGCGCAAGCTCTGGGTGATGTCTCCAAACAGCATTTTCACCGCTTTATTACTATTTAAGGGATGAAAAAGTTGTCACCTCTAAACTTGAACCAACAATTTTTTTGTCATTACTACTTAGAAATTGACTTTTATGATTAATCGATTATCAGAACACATGCAAAATAAACTTGTATTGCAGTTAATCAACTTATATGACTTTACTGACTTCTCACTCATGTTACAGAGAGGTTGATGCGTGTTGAAACTGTTTACAGTATGCACATTATGAGCTGCCCCATGTGTTTGACTGAATGCACACGCACACATACACACACACAGATGTGAGTCAACTCAAACTAACTGAAAGGCAACACGAAGACTACTTCTCCTCTTCAGAGTTTCGTGCTCTAATGGCGGGTTAAAAGTGGAATAAGCCACTTACAGAGTGGGTGTTGTTTTGCAGGGTAGCCTCTCCTCCAGGCAGAGTTGTACATGTCTGTTCATTCAGTCCTGCGCTGCGTTTCGATGGCTCCGACTTCTCCAAACTGTGGCGCTCCTCATCACTGCCAAACTCTCTCTGCAGCCCCTTCAAATCTGACAAGTTTCCTCCCTCGTGGAAGTCTGTGCCCAGCGAGGAGCAAAACAACCCGAGCGCCAAAATGCAAGATGCACGGATCATGTTTACTGGTAGACTGTTCCAACTTTACACTGGGCGATCAACACTTGGGTCTCAACTCTTGGCTCCCCATGCCCCCCTCATCACCAAAAGCATCTTCAATGACGGCCCATCCACCGCGACAGAAGATTGGTCAGGACCAGAATAACCTGCGATCTCATTGGACGGCGGGAATATTCCTGTCAAACAGTTTCTGGCGTTGAACTGCCCCCCGGCGGAAAGACCGCGCAGAGAGCTGGGGACTTTGTTTTTTGATTGGGAGTATTTATTCTTTGAATTTGTTAATGATTCCAAGAAACAGAAGAACCAGGAAAAGCCCTTTTCCCTACATTGAGTGTTCACTTTTTTCTCTTAAAAAGCTCTGAAACATTTTTCACGTTTTAGTCATTGCTGCAGCAGTTTCGTATTATAGAGCTAAACACAGAAAGAGGTTATAAAACAAAATGATCAGCTCCGAGATCATTCATGTTTATAAATGAAATGTAAACAGAAATATTGATCATTTTAACCCCAAATCAGTTGGTTAATTAAGCAAAAGAGCGTTTCTTCTACTGAAAAAGTTTTCTGTGACAAGATGAAATGTGTCAATGTAAAAACAAAACAAAGTCCAAAAAAGTGAAGAGTTGTTGAAAATGGACAGAAGTGTAAAATAAAGATGCTGATAAAGAAATAAAGATGCTTTTGAAGATAAAAGCAAAAATGTAAAGTACTGATACTTTATTATTATTGTTATTGGGAGGGGGCATTTTCTGCCTTTAATTGATGGTGACAGGGAACAAGGTTAGACAGGTGGAATGACATGAAACAATTACTCTACGATTACATAGTCAGCATCTCAAATGCCTGACATATGCTTTACTTTCTGATAAATGATTATACAATTGTGTCTGTCCTGGCAGTGGACTTTCATATTTCACTTTCTTACCACAATGTTCACTCTGTGACTGATGTGACGCACGAGTGTTCATAAACTACAACAGTCAGTCAAAGGTTAGTATCCAGCTTGTAACCATCATACTTGAAACAAGACAGTGCAAGAAATACACAAAGATGGAAAGAGTCAGAACGCTTTCTGAATACAAGTTTAATTGAGTAATGATCCGTAACAAAAAAATGCCCCCCCGACCCCTAATGTTTTCCTGCTGCTCAGTTGTAAGTGCTGGTCAGACTCCAGATACTGAGAGACGAGAAGTAAAAATTAGCACATTACAAAGAGAAATCTCTGAATCCAACATATTCTGAATGCAGCGAGGACAACGTGCTGATGGAAAGTTGTGGTTGTGTTGTGACATTCAGCCCAGGTTAACGCCCACGTCCTCTCCTGCCCAGAACTCAAACCAAGACGTTCAAGTCTTTTTCTGCTCTAGATGTCCTTGATTACATCCTCCAGCTCCTCTTTGGAATACATGTGGAAGGTCTTTCCCGGCTCTACCGTTGCCAGCTGCAGAGACACAGAGTCAGAGAGCCTACATGAAAACCTGGGATGTATACTTTAGCAGTCCTGGACAAACTTAAAATTGCTGAGACTTTTTTCACATGCGAATCCAACCTTTGAGTTTCTGTGAGTACGACAGAACCATGTGACAATGGAAATGTGGCTGCCAGTAGAGATTTAGCAAAACCATTTCTACCACAGGAGCTACAGTGTCTCAGCTAAGGATCTCAAAATTTACACTTGCTAACTGCAAGTGCAATTTTTGACAAACCTCAGAAGGGTATTTTTTAATTTCCTACAGAAACAAAAATTGTTTTGAGCAAGCTCAATGATATTCTTGTACAACAGGTCACCAGGTACCACTGTGTTTATTGTCAAGTTGTTTTTCTGCAGTTTTTAAAATACATTACTACCAAAGCCAAACCCCATATGCTTATATTTTATCTGTGAGGAAAAAAAATATGCTGGTCCAGTGGATTTTTTTATTTATTTACCTGCTCCAATGGCCAGTGATCCAAAAGTTAATTGTGGACCCTCTGTCTGATATATACTTGGGACAGACTGTGTAGCAAATAAGATCCAGCTGCTTTGCAATGGTTTGAGTGATTTGGGCAGCAGGTGTGCTGACCGACAATTGATGGCGGTAATGCACCTCTACTTTGGTGTGACCATCAACACAGAAGAGAATGACATGAAAACTTGGGGGAGGAGAGTCAAATTGTTTTTGTCTGGAAGTTTCAAATAAATGGAAAATAATAAAATGTGATGAAGGACAATTTTGTGTGGTTATTTAAAACCACTTCTAAACTGAATTAAAAGAACAATTACTATATCATGAAAGATACTGCTACCATGATATAATATTGCCTATACTGTGATAGAAGACTTTGGCCATGTTGCACACCCCCTACTGGTTTGCCACTCTGTTGATCTAAAAGCAAGTATTTAGAAACTGGGTGAGAAATGAGGAACAAACCTCAATGTTGGTGGCGTTGAGCTTCTCTTCCATCACCTGCTTCAGAATGGTGAGAGACGACTTGATGGCATCTTTTAATGTCATGGACTGTCATTTACCCAGGGAGAGAAGAAAGATTGGAAAGATTGGAAAGATTCAAGGCATCAATCCTAGTGATTTACATGTATTTACATAATTCTGTTAAATATCAATATTCAGTGGTCAGTACCTTGTGGTAGACCTCTTGTAGAGAGCTCTGTGCGCCCTCAGATGCAGAGCCGATGGCCCGAGCATCACACTGCACAAAGGTTCCTGATGGGTCCATGTGGTACCTGCATTCAAACACAAATAAGAGTCAAGTCTATTCGAGGTTTGGCCTGAGGGTGAACGCGCTTCTGTTAAAAGTGTCAAGTATATAAAGTGCTGAAATAGTAATCTCTACTTACAGCTGGGGTCCTTTTTCATCCACTCCTCCAAACAGAAGCGCTACACCGAATGGTCGACTCTGTACAGACGGCAGCACAACAGTTAGAGACATCATCAAACATTATGACTTTAAAAAAGAATCCAGTGGCTTGAAGTTAGAGAGAATCAGCATTTACACATGGCTAAGTGACTGACCATGGCACCGGGATCAGCGTCTTCCTCTCCAAACTGCAGTGCCAGGTTCGACACGGCCTGAGTCACACTCTCCACTGTCATCGTCTCATTGTAAGTGAACCAGTGGTTCTGAGGGGGAGTATGTGAGGTGAATGTGAGGATCTGAGTATCTTTGGTAAAACGAGGTCAGTGAACTTCTTGTGTTACAACATGCTCAGCTTTCTTACCTGTGTTTCCACTCTTGCTTTGTCAATCAGAGTCTTGGCATCAGCTATCAAGCCACTCATGGCGCAACCTATGATGTAGAAAGATAAAAAGTGAAGAACAGCAGATTTTGATCATGTTGAACATGCTGCTATCCGAAGTAGCAACCAACAGTCAAACTGGGAGAAATATAAGGTCATCCCAAGTTATCTCAGTGATCAGTATGACTATTATCATCAACATTGCTCCTGATCAAACTGTAAAGTCACATGTGAAGGGCATAGGTATTCTATCAAATTATCCTAATAAACTACATGACAAAGCCTTTTTCTGTGTCATGTTCAAGAGAAATTGGAGCCTTTAATATGTGTAGGCTGTGATGCCTTGTGGTCAAACCAAAATGCATTTTAAAAATAATAAAATAACACCGGACGCTAAAGTGTAGCTTGATTTGGAGTATGTGAATTTCTAAGCTAAACTAAACACTAAAGATATATGTAAAATATCAAAACAGCTCAGCATGTTCAACTTTAACATTGCGCTTGCTTCATCTCTACTGTAAACCTTTCTTTAATTCTAACTTTTGAATTAGCATACATTAACATCCAAATTTGAGGTTCAATTAAGTGGAGCTGAATTTGTGTTTCCTCTTACCAATGTGACTGTCAATCTCCACTATCTTTTCAATGCTGTTGGGCTCCATCAGCGGAGAAGTGATCCTCTTCTCCACAGCCAGACACACCCCCTCTGATGTCTGGATACCGATGGCTGTGGAGCCCAACTGGGAAAGCAAGGCCAGACCAAAGAAAACTGGTGAGCTTCATATTCAAATTTAATGAACAACCTCACAGAGAAAAATCAGTCTGCCAAAGTGATTCAGCATGTAATACTCACTTTTATAGCCTCTATGGCATATTCAACTTGGAACAATCTTCCTTCAGGGGAGAATGTGTTTACACCTCTGGAAGACATTTAAGAAAAATGGTAATTATAAATAACGGTTAACAATGTAACTTTAGAGGAAAACTGCGCTACCAGTAATGTATTAATCAAAAGGTTGGGTTTGCGTTTATTTGTGCATATTAAAGAGGCACCAATTTACAAAGTTCACACTTCCAGAGAAAATCTTGACAGCATATCTTAAATAAAATGTTATTGTATTTTAATGTCAATAAAGTTTTCCTGTTTAAATACAGTTTGGGGTTTTTTTTAATTGTGATATCGAAAGTGAAAGCACAATCAGTCGTTGCAAAGGAAATCGCTGCTGGTGAACTACTCTGCTGCAAACAGCTACAAAGTTACAACAACGGCTGGAAAGAAAAGTATTTCCAGATTTTCTTCAGCAATCAAACCCATAAAGATTCTGTACACACAAAGTCTAAACATACTTATGTACTCTAATGTTTGCTCATTCCCACTGAGGGGCGCTTAATAAATGACAAAGCAGTTTGTGTTGCACCTACCTGTCATATTCCGATCGTGTCAAAAACATCTTTTAACTTTTTACGCAGGACCTGGAAAAGAGAAGATTGACTCATGATAAACCTCTTAACTATAAAAAGTAGTTAAAGTAATTTTAAAAAGTAAGGACGCTTCTTTGCTTCGAGTTTACCGTGACACCGGGTGATTAGCTAGCTAGGGTTAGCTGCGATACCGAGTAAGCATGCAAGCTAACTGACGCGGCCGATCACTGGAACAACTACACGTAAAACGCTCATAGAAGTCTAACATCTATATTCGGAAAATAAAATAATGTGTATTAGAACACATATCAATAATTTCATGGTCTTATTCGGAAAAAAATCAATTGTTAGACTCATTTACCTCAAGCCAAAAACCCTTGAATGAGTTCGCTTGTTTCAGGGGAAGCGCCTGGGGTGTAACACCTAATCGCCCCGGTTGTCAACAAATCGAAAACGAAAGGTTCCGCTTGTACAGAGCCTTCTCTGAGCATCACTGGTGTCGCCACAAAGTGATGTTTTGAAAAACAGTTTGACAAAAATCGATAAGTTATACTATCTGCTAAAAAATAACTTGATAGTGACTTGAAATAAACTCTTCAAAAAGTGATAAACTGACATTTTACATTACTGATGTACAATGTTAATGTGATAAGGCCTACAATGAAAAGATGGAAAAGGAAGGAAAATTCATCAAGGATGAAAAATGTTTATTAACAGAAATGTTTGGTAGTTCAGCTGGACATGGATTACCTGCTCCCAAACGGAAGCTGGGGTTTGATAGAAATTTACCCATTGCGTTTCTTGAACCACTATATCACGGGTAAAGAAGAGACCCCAATCACGCCTGTCATATTTTTAGTAGTATTAATATAATAACAAAGGACAACCAGAGTAGGCCGTTCACTGTTACAGAACGGACACAGTTATGTTGATACTGTTGCTACTGCAATACAAATATTGTTTGTGAATCATATTTTACTCACAACTGGCGGGGAAATGCAAAGGATAATTATTTATTTTATTTAAAATGCAAGCGCAGTCCCATAGCATGGGAAATATACATACACACCTTTTACTCAGAAACTGAAGAAACAGGGACAGTTTGTTTCTGTTGATAGCTGTGAACGCTCTTATAAGTCCCATATGGTCTAGCGGTTAGGATTCCTGGTTTTCACCCAGGCGGCCCGGGTTCGACTCCCGGTATGGGAACACCCTTTTGAGATAAGGATATATTAGAGATAAGAATATGGACCAATGTGTTATTCTGTCTTCTATCGGCCCGAAATGGAAGGAAATGGATCGGTGGTTTCCGGAGCTTTTACCGTTTATACCACTGTCAACCGTTTTGGTGATAAACAACATGCAACAACATGACAAATATACCAAATATACTGCAAAAGTACTGACGCAACACCAGCCATGATTGACTGTGGTCCTATTTCGGATGTCATGTTAAGGAATTGACCACTGTGGGTCGTCTTTGAGCTGAAGCAGAAGTAGTGGAAACGTAGACTGAGCGGATTTGCTGGATAAACATGTTAAATATTCAATACAGGCAAGATGTTGCATTTTCAAATGGCTTAATTAGAGAATTCATTTAAAACAAACAAAAAATGGTGATGTGTACAAATTATAAACTGAGTATAGGTCTCCCGAGCCTTTTTGCTCTGTTTAATCAGTATCAGACACCATGGTGTGGTTCGAAGAGTTTCAGATACTTCGACTGTATTCAATGGGCTATGGTCAAAAAATGGTCATAAATATTCAAAAATACAGGTCCGTTATCTAAAAGCTGACCCTGAAAGTGCAAAAGCATTACTCTGAAGTACTCTGAGTAAAAATCTTCAACAACAATATCTTCTGTCTGTGTTGTATTAATTCATGTTTGCGCATTTTCTATTGTAACGTGTAATGTTTATTTTTTGACAATCATTTAATCCTGAGATACTTCGTGTTTTGCACGTTGTTGTCTTGTTATTGTTATCACAGATGGCCTGTAAGAGCCATTTTAGTGTTCTGTTTACTCAAGACATAGATAAGTTTATGTCTTAATATACTGTTGGGTTTGAATGATCACAAATTAGTTATCACAGGTTTTGGATGAAAATCTGAAAAGACACCAGTAAACCTAAAGCTGTCAAAAGAGTTCTGTATTTTCCTTTTGAAATGTAGTGGAGTAAAAGTAGAATTATAATATTTCCTGTTAGTACTGGCCTGTCACTATGTATGCTTCAAATTCATTGAGTTACAAAAAATCAGTTGATGGTTTTTGTTACTTCGTCACAATGATGGGAGAGCAGGAGAATTAAATCAGAAAGACATAAACACACCCTACAGCAGTCACTGGTTGAACTCACAGAAAATGTTGGTGACTCCTGTAATAAGAATTGAGTTTTTGGAGTTGGGGGATGTACATGAAGGCCAGTGGTGTCGGGTTACATTTCCCGGGTGGGATCAGCTCAGTTTTGGTTCTGTGTTGAAGCCCTAACGTGGCGCTGTTTGGCTTCAAACTCTCCAATCTGACCAAACAGGGTCCCACTGCTGCTGTTGCTGCTGCTGTGGATGGATTCACAATACTTAATTTTTATCTCTCAGGGTCTCTCAGGTGTTCAGCCTTGACAAGTCTGTGTACTGTTTACATTGTGAACATGAAGATAGAGAGGGAGGACATCATTCTGCAGGCTCTCCTCTTGATCCACAGTAAGTAGGCTGGAGTTTGTTTAGTGCAGCATAGTTTTACACACATACTCAGGTGTGTGCTGAGAGAGTGCATCCATTAACATCACTAGCATTTAAAAAGCATACTCAGACCAAAATTTGCAACATTACTTAGATAATTTAGACCAAAATGTACAGCTTTATTTTACTGTTTAATCCCCAACTTTTCTCTTTTTCTTTGAATTTATATTTTACAATTTCAAATTATAAAAAATGATGTGTCTATGCCATATATTGCTATATGTAGAGACAGAGGTGATTTGTCTAAATATTTTCAGGCTAATATTAAAGCCAGACTCTGCACTTTCTTCCCTGTTCACCTCATGCTTCATACTCACACACAGACACATTCCTGTCAGATGAGTTTTACTGAGTCAGTGACAGTGAAAGAAAGCTTAACCTAACTGACCGCATAAGACTTTCCATTATTGCTTTCAATTAGGCGTATTTACTTCATTAAACTGCTGCATGTGTTGGCCTCCTCATTACTATACTGACCTTTAATAATGCTATTAACTGGAGCAAACCTCAGTTGTGGTTTAATCTGAATTTAAAGAGCTTTCCTTCCATCAGGGCTTGTGGTTTTTGACATAATACACAACATGCAGTGGGAGTCTGGCATGGTCTGTTTAAGCGATTATCCTGATCACTTTCCTAACTGTTTCTATTTCAGTCCCTGTGGCCTGCCTCTTCACTGCAGGTATGTTTTTCTTTGTGTGTCTGTTGTGACTCATATCTATATGGCTAATGCTGAAGATCTCACTGTGTAAAATTTCAACCTCTGTCCTACAGTGTCAGGTCAGTCAGACAGCAGCAGCAGTGTGGTGGTAGCAGGGTATAATGTGAGCGCCCCCACTGGGTCGAGGGTGGTGCTGCAGTGTGTGAGCGGCCGCATGGTGTGGACCAGGGACAGGGTGAGGGACAGACAGAGGGTGGTCCACTGGGACCTGTACCGGGCCTATCCAGACTACGCCATGGAGAGGGTGCTGGACATGTTCTCTGCAGGGGACCAGAGGATCTACAACTCCTACAACCTGGGCAGGGTGGGCCTGAGCCCAACAGCCTTCAGAGATGGAAACTTCTCCCTGGTCATCAAAGGTCACATACTTTAACTTTCATGTCTGTAGCAGCTGGTGGATTGGTCTCACATACATGCTTTTGTCTGATTCATCAAGTTTTGTCTTTATATATTTCTCATAGCTTATGACCATGACCATTTTTCAAACCCAAGTCAGATTTAGGATCCAGATTTTAATCCTCTGGGGATTATGATGACCATATTTTTGCATATATATATTTATTTAGTCATGCATTTGTTTGTTGAAGTTGCATTATTGCCAAGTAGTATAGTCAGATAAGGGCTTCACCAAGGGAATCTCATCTCATTATTTTAGTCAACCAGAAGAAGTAGTCTTTAAATTAAACCCATGGCCCATATGTCTTGTACAAACATGTGGGAAAACCTGCACCTGATCTGTTGTGGTGCATTTAAATGCTAATGTTAAACTCCATTCACCCTCTTATCAAAAATATAGATCTATAGAAGTATAACCTGTTGGAGCTGTCAGAGCAACACAAACATCAACTGCACCAGTCAGTAATTTGTACTAGACGTACCAGGAGTAAATGGTGATGTATGATCATTCCAAACGTTTGTACATACTTGTTTAATAGCAAAGTGAAATGAATGGAAACACAATACTACCTATTGTATGCTTTGAATCATGGTTGGCAGTAACATGAAGCCACAACAAACTACAAAAAGCACTGTAGTTGACAACACTGGTGCATTCTTTTGAAATGAATAAGCAACAGAGGGTCTACCAGATATTATTATCATGTTTGTATTTGTTTTGTTTCTGCCTGTGATGACAGACGTGACCATGAATGACAGAGGTCTGTATTCATGTAACCTCCACCATCTCTACTGCCACCTGTATGAGACAGTCAGAGTGCAGCTCAACGTTACTAAATCACGTACGTATCATACGCTAATGACCATCTGCATCTTACACACATGGCAACTTTAAAGGTGACTTTGATCGTCTGTTTTACACATTTGCCATAAAGGACGCAAAGAGCAGCGCTTCTGGGATGGGCAAAAGGCGGTGTACGTGGTGCTGCTCGGCAGTACTGTGGTGTTGCCATGCATCAACAGACGCAACGTGTGGACAGACTGGAGTGAGGAAGAGGAGGACCAGCAGGTGTGTACAGTGCATAAATTTATTTGCAGATCTTCTACAGACAGTTTCAGTTGTTCAATTGAATTCAATTCAGTTTTATTTATATAGCGCCAATTCACAACAAAAGTCATCTCAGGGCACTTTACAAACAGAGCGGGTCTAGACCACACTCATTACTATTAATTACACCCAACAGGTCCACCATGAGCAAGCACTTGGCAACAGTGGCAAGGAAAAACTTCCTTTTAACAGGCAGAAACCTTGGGCAGATCCTGGCTCTAGGTGGACAGTCATCTGCCTTGACCGGTTGGGGGGAAAGAGAGAGAGAGAGAGAGAGAGAGAGAGAGAGAGAGAGAGAAGTACAGTATAGAATAATGACAACAAATGACAGCAAATGGCAGCAGAGGACACGGGGCAGGTTGGTGGAGCCACAGATCAGATGTTCAGCTCTGGAGCCACAGGTATCTGTAGAGAGGTACAGAGAGAGAGACCAGAGAGAAACAAGCACAGCACTAGGGGAGAGAGGACACAGAGTTAATGGTTAATCTGTGATGGTTAAAATGAGTTTGAGGAGAGAGAGGGAAGAGGAGGAGTGTGGATACGATCATGGGATGTCCCCCAGCAACCTCGGCCTATAGCAGCATAACTAGGGGATGGCATGGAGGGGTAGTTTAGACCATGGGTGTAGTTCACATGGTAACTAGAGCTAGCTGTAAGCTTTGTCGAACAAGAAGGTTTTAAGATTTACTTTAAAAGTAGAGAGGATGTCTGCCTCTCGGACCCAGACTGGCAGCTGGTTCCACAGGAGAGGAGCCTGATAGCTAAAGGCTCGGCTTCCCATTCTACTTTTGGAGATTCTGGGAGCCACAAGCAAACCTGCCTTCTGGGAGCGAAGTGATCTGTTGGGGTAATAGGGACTTAGCATCTCATTGAAGTACAATGGAGCTTGGCCATTAAGGGCCTTGTAGGTAAGAAGAAGGACTTTAAAATCTATTCTGGACTTTACAGGGAGCCAATGAAGAGAAGCTAAAACTGGAGAAATATGATCTCTCTTGCTAATTCCCATCAGAACCCTCGCAGCAGCATTTTGGATGAGCTGGAGGCCTCGCAGTGAGCTAGTCGGACAACCCGACAACAAGGAATTACAATAGTCCAGCCTTGAGGTAACAAATGCGTGGACTAGCTTTTCGGCATCACTTTTGGACAGGATACTCCTAATCTTAGCTATGTTGCGCAAGTGAAAGAAGGCAGTCCTAGTGACCTGCCTAATATGGGGCTGATAGGACATATCCTGGTCAAATATGACTCCCAGGTTCCTCACGGTAGAACTGGAGGCCAGGGTAACACCATCCAAAGTGACTGCGAGGTCAGATAACCTGTCTCTGAGGTGTTTAGGCCCAAACAAAATCACCTCAGTTTTGTCTGTATTTAGAAGCAAAAAATTATAAGTCATCCAGGCCTTAATGTCTGTCAGACATGTCTGAAGTCTGATTAATTGATCTGTTTCTTCTGGTTTCGTAGATAAATATAGCTGTGTATCGTCCGCGTAGCAGTGGAAATTTATGTTGTGCTTCCTAATAATATTGCCTAGGGGAAGCATGTATAGGGAGAACAACAATGGTCCAAGCACAGAACCCTGTGGAACTCCATGATTAACCATTGTGTGCGCGGACAAGTCGTTATTAACATGGACAAACTGGAATCTGTCAGATAGATAAGATTTAAACCAGCTTAGTGCTGTTCCTTTAATGCCAATGACATGTTCTAGTCTCTGTAGTAGGATATTGTGATCGATGGTGTCAAATGCAGCACTGAGGTCTAGCAGGACAAGCAAAGAGACGAGGCCATTGTCAGAAGCTATTAGGAGGTCATTGCTAACCTTAACCAATGCTGTTTCTGTGCTGTGATTTATTCTAAATCCTGACTGAAATGCTTCAAATAAACTGCTCCTCTGCAGGTGATCACATAACTGATCAGCCACGGCCTTTTCAAGGATTTTAGAAATAAAGGGGAGGTTGGATATTGGTCTGTAGTGCACTAAAACACCAGGGTCGAGAGAAGGCTTTTTGAGTAGAGGTTTGATGACAGCAACCTTAAAAGCCTGTGGAACATAACCTGTTAGTAATGACAGATTGATCTGGTCTAATATAAAAGTGCCAATCAGGGACAAAACATCTTTGAGAAGACGAGTTGGGATGGGGTCCAAAAGACAGGTTGAGGGTTTGGATCTAATGATTGTTGAGGACAGTTCAGTGAGATCTATAGGAGAGAAATGGTCTAGAGACAAATCAGGGCCTGCAGACATTTCATGGGCCGCTGCAGTTGACACACATGGATCTCTAACAGTTGAAGAGAGTGCGTAATGAATTCTTTCCCTAATATCTTTGATTTTACTAGTAAAGAAATTCATAAAGTCATTGCTGCTGAGAGCTGAGGGAATAGTTGCCTCAACAGAGCTGTGACTCTTTGTCAGCCTGGCTACAGTGCTGAGTAGAAACCTGGGGTTATTCTTATAATTAATTAATTTGGAGTAATAGGCAGTTCTTGCCTTACGCAGGGCTGATTTGTATGTTATAATACTATCTTTCCAGGAAAGGTGAAATTCTTCTATATTAGTGGATCGCCTCTTCCTCTCTAACTTTCGTGAGGACTGTCTTAAAGTGCGTAACTGTGTGTCAAACCAGGGAGCTAGCTTCCTCTGCTTGATGGCTTTCTTATTCTGTTTTATAGGGGCCACATTATTCAGTGCTGTGTGCAGTGTAGCTGCAGTATTATCAACAAGATAATCTGTATGTGCTGGACTAGTAGTTAGGCTGCTACCCTCTGTTGTAATGGCATGTGGCATAGAAGCCAAAAGAGACGGAATAATCTCCTTAAATTTGGAAACAGCATTATCAGAGAGACACCGACTGAGGGTAGGTTCCCTGCCAAATGCTGAGAAGTTCATAATTGTGAACTGAAATGTTATTAAAAAATGGTCAGATAAAAGAGGGTTCTGGGGAAATACTATTAAATGTTCAGTTTCTAAGCCATATGTCAAAACAAGATCGAGGGTGTGTTTAAAGCAGTGAGTTGGTTTGTTAATGTTTTGAGAAAAACCAATTGAGTCTAATACTGAGTTAAATGCATTCCTAAGGCTGTCATTGGTGTCATCTACATGAATGTTGAAGTCACCCACTATGATTACTTTGTCTGAGCTGAGCACTAGTTGAGATAAGATTTATGTTTTTATGTAGAGGGATCACATGATATTGACTTGGAATTGTGACCCCCTTTCCTACCTTGGTGGCTTCCAGGTAGTCCACTGGGACCGTCAGTCTCCAGGGATCCGCCACGACCGTGCAGACCGACTAGTGGACCTGTATGCCTCTGGGGAGCAGCGTAGCTACGGGCCACTGTTCCTCCAGAGGAAGATGAACATCAGCAACCACGCCTTCTTAGAGGGAGACTTCTCACTTACCATATCTGATCTGCAGGTATGTGAAAGAAGAGGAACTTAGCAGGAAACACCAGAAGAGACTGTATGTTCTAGTGCATATAGTAAAAATACTGTTATAGCAAGAGGTACGGCTCACACCAAATGTGTGCCCGTTCATGCACTTTGGATAAAAAAGTTTACTAACACGAAAACAGTGTTCCCTCAACACATGGTGGTTTCATTAGCAATGCAGCTCTTGTCAAGTAAAACTTTATTGTTCCATTGGGAAAATGAGGTTGGCAGCTACCATAAGTTGAGCTGATCACATCAACAACAACACCATTACAAACAATATGAGACCTGTCCAAGAGGACTTCCTACCAGCCCCCTCTGTAGCAACAGCAAACAGAGGGATGTAAGCGGTCATATTTTAGGGATCTCAAGGGTCCCAGTGTTGTTTGATAGGGCTCATAAATCAGCCCATACAGGTTAAATACAGGCTCAGGAGGCCCCGGGGCTTAAAGACCGCACTGCGGAACTGGGCCAGTTTTCCACTCAGCTATAGCAAACACTCAGCTGACTGTCAGACCAATTTTGTTCTTGTTTATGTTTGAAAATGTTTTCAAATGATCCATTTCATGCAAATGTGTATTAACTCTACTCAAGAAACATGCAAAACAGGGTATGTTTTGGGACCAGGGTGATGCTTGTTAATGAATCATTTATCTGGTTCATTTCTTTACAGTGGGAAGTGGCTTTTTTGGCTTCATGCACAGCCAAGCCACTTTACTAGGAATGAGTCAGGCCCCACCTTTGACACTGTACTCTCCTTAATACATCCATGTTGTGAGCATGTTCGCTTGCCTACAATAGCTTCTAGCTCTGAGCACCTATGTGCCTAAGTGAACTGCAGTACAGGTTGACAGTACAGGTTGGCATGGCTGTAAAATATCAGTCATGCTGTAAAAATACTTTCACATTTATCATAAAAACAAAACATCACAATTGTTGGTTTTAATCTAAGCTGCTTGCCCCTTAATAATTATGTTAAAAGATAAATCTAGATGTGAACAAACCTGTGATAGTGCTTGAAATCTTTAAAAACTTAGTTGGGGTCTTGTCCTAGTGTGCATATATAACAAATTTATTCAAATCCATTATTTGAGTTTTGTTGTTTGTTTTGTTGTTGTTTTTGTTGTGTTTGGCTATCTGCTTTTAACCCACAGCCCGCAGATCAGGGGATGTATTCCTGCCACCTCCACCATCATTACTGCGGTCTGCATGAGAGAAGAGAGTTTCGGGTCACAGTTGAACCACCAGTAATTCAGACCACCCAGCCAGCCAAAGCACTGCCCAGTGAAGACAAAGGTAGCACTTACACACACACACACACACACGCACACACACACACACACACGCACACACACACACACACACACACACACACACACAACAAGTAAAGATCTCTCTTTCTGCTCTGCTAGAGTTTAGTGTGGTGCTTTAGCAGACCGGATGTTTTATAACTTAGTGGATTTAAACTATCATGTGTACAATTAGGGGAAAAAAAACTACATACACACACACACACACACACACACACACACACACACACATGCACACACACACACACACACACACACACATCTGTTCTTTCCTTCACTCTGTTTCATTTTGTGTTTGGTCTGTGCCTCAGACTCTCCAAAGAGCAAAGTAACAGAGGAAGAAGAAATGAGAGGAGCAGCAGGGGGAAAAAAAACCCTATTCTGAAGTTTTCTGTTTATTTCATGAGAGATTTTTTTCTTGCACTGTCAGCTTGTCTGACGCCAGACCCCTGAAGCCACACACACATTCTCACAACCTTCTCCAGAACCTCCTCGCCTTTCACCTTCTTCTCAACCCAGCACTGTATCACCATTATGGCACAACAGAACACAGCTTTGACGTGTTTGTAGTTGTATATGTTTATGCTTTCTCCTTTCTCAGTTAATTGCTTGATTTACATTTCTCATTGCTCTGACCCACCAAAAAAATCCTCTCTCTCAGTGCACATTAGAAAGAGGAAAAGAAAAGAGAAGAAGAGGAGAGCTGGAGCAGACAAAGGAGAGGATTTGGCATGTTGGTATGCCAGCTGCCTACCTCAAATTCCAGTAGAATGAGACAGTTTCTGGTGCATGTGTTTGTGTTTCCAGTAGGTAACTGAAGCAAAGCCGATAATGGCAGATGCATCAATGTGGGAAAATCATTTAGAGGGGATATGAGAAATGCCTGTGGCCGGGTCCATCTGCATGTGTGTGTGTATGAAAGTGCATGCCAAGTCCAGTCTCATTTCAGTGGAATCTCGCGGATACAGTCGTTTGGACTGAAGTCCAGCTCTGCCCACACAATTAATCCTTCGCTCTCTGAGCTGTAATAATACAGTAGGATTGCACCATGGGAATTTAACTGGTTACAAACAAGATGTAGAACTCATTTCTCTCCAGTTCAAGAATGAGTTTGTACAGTTTCTTTCTCTGTGCTCTCAGATATGGGAGTCAACTGTATGAACTCTTCTTATCTGCTCTAGTTTTGCCCTCACTGGCTTTCTCCTGACATTCTAGAGACATTCTTCACCCCACCATCGTCTTCACTCTGTCCAGGTTTCTTTCTGCTTTTTTTCCTCCTTTGAAGATCCCACATGTGCAGGTTTGTTTATCTTCATCACGTTCCTTTCGCTCGCTCTTTTCCATTGCTTTTCTCCCTTTCTCTTTGCCCGTCCATAGAAAGAAGGAAGAAGGATAGCTCTTTTTGCGGACAAGACCAGAAAGTTTGCTTAATCTTAACTGCAGCTGGCAGCACAGACAGACAGAGAGGGAGGAAGAGATGAATGAGGTTTTTGAGATAGAGGGAGGTAAACAAAGAGAGAACTAAGGAGGGGGTGAGGGGCCTGTTGATGAAATAGGATGGAAGAGATGTAGGTCACCCTCTACTCCCTCCTCCCCGCTGGAGTTATTTCTCAGTGCAGTTTGGGAACGGAGAGGACAGGGCAGCCAGTCAAAACACAAACACAAATGTTCCCATCTGGGCACAAGTCAGGAGAAAATGGCTTGAAACTAAATAAAAGGATCAGAGGATTTGTAATGTTAATGAACATGTTGTTTTCATGTGAGCCACAGTGTGTGCACTCTGTGTTTGGGGTCGCTGGGCAGGGTCTTTTCCAGCTAGGCAAGCCTCTGGAGAAACATCTCACCGTCCCCTTCCTCTCCCTTGGCTCTCCTCTTCTGTTCCACCCTGCTCTGTCCTTCCTCCACTCCTCTTCCTCTCCTCGCTTTTCTGTGTTTTAGTGCCAGGAAAAGTAAATCACAGCATGACTTTCTGTCTGGATCTCATTTTGGCTCAGATATGTTAAGTCTGAGGTCCACAGCTGCTTCTTGCCTTGCATTTTTTTTAATGAGGCAAAATGAAACCAGGCGTTCCCCTCCTTCTCTGCTGCTTCTCAACACTCTGCAAAACAGCACATACCACCTAATGCTGACTGGCTAATTATTTCTCTCTGCCCTGGAAATATGCTCAGCATCTTTTACAGCCAGGAAATGTCATTACATGTGAGAAAAAGAAATCATAACACAGAACAACAAGTTGTCACCTGGAGCTTACGTGGCATCACACACAGTCAAACTGCTACACACACACATGCAACCACATGCACAGACTGAAAACTGATTCTAACCAGGCTTGGAGAGAGGTCTGCTGGTGAACTTATTTGTCGGTGTGTGTTATTCTCTCTCTACCACTGCAAACACATATTTAGCACAAACCACTGAATGCCCCAGGAACACAGACAAGATTCATTTTAGCAAAAACATAACATCAAAAGTTTCTTTTGTGTATTCGGTGTCCAAAATAAATAACAAAAACAAGACTATGAAAGACAAAGTGACAGTGGGCTCAATCACAAGATCGATATAATATTGACCATTGCTCTTATTCATACTTTTAAAGAAAATATTTCTCTTCTTTAAATTATTTCCTTGTTAAGCTTAATGATATTAATTTAGCACAGTTGTAATCCAGCCTCAGAAGCATAGAGCATATTTGCATCCATGCTAGCTTGGCACATGGGCATGCTAATATGCTTACAATGATTGTACCATGCTGATGTTTACTGCTTTTTTCTATCCCAGCTCTGTGTGCCAGCCAACAATACCACTATCCATTTGCTAACTTGTACTTAACACAAAGTTTATTGAAGTTGATGCAATTATCTTTATTATTCCAATTTTTTGTCACAAAGATGGTGTTTGATGAGAAGTTAAGGCATGACTAAAGCTATTGCAGTTCATCTTGAGTCTGACATGCATATCCATACCAGCTTTCATCACAATCAACTTAATAATAGTTGAGACATTTCATGCAGGGCTCCATATGTCAACCTCATGGTTTCAGTGGAGGAAAAGTCTTCATCAGCCAGAGAGCCCTGAATATTTGAACCAAAGTTTATTCCAGTCCACTGAGGATATGTTACAATATTTCACAGGGTAACTGGAAACACTGGCCTGGTTATCCATCTCATAGTTGTTGAGATATTTCAGGCCAACCTTGGCATCGCTATAGCCACGCTGCTTAAGTGGTTAAAAATGTTTAAATGACCCTGAAGCTGTCAGAACAACAGCACAACTAAAGTGTAATGGGATAAACAACTTCATCTTTATATCTGATATAAACTGGATAAATGCAGGTTAGGCACTGCTTGTACTAAGGGTTTGGACAGAGTTTTATTTGATATTGTTTCACACTATTGAGTTAAAGTATTGAAAATGTGCAAAGCCACAGAAAGTCTCTCCAAAAGGGAGCAAAGGATTATAAAAAGTGAGGGCTGGTATTGGACTAAATGTTTGTGTGTTACTCATTTAATGTCTGTTCAGTGTAAAGTCTGGTCTTGTTTAATTCATTTGTAAACCTTGTGATGACACATCAGCCTGTTTATGAGAGAAAAGATGAAGAACAGAGAGCAACATGCTGACTGCTGGGATTTCTGTGCTACGCAGACACCACTAAGGCTGAATCACCACGAGTCATCAATGTTATTCTGCCTGATCAGAGACACCACTTTCTCCTGCCACTGGGCTACGTCCTCACTTCCTTTCTGCTGCTGGCCTTCATCATCCTCATCATCATCCTCATCACACGCAGACGCAGGACCAAAGGTCTGACCTACAATACCACAGTCTGACTATGGGCGATCTACACTGGAAGTTACACGAATGAATCTCATTTAGTTTCTCTTTTCTTTTCAGAGTTTTATCCCCAGGCATCCATTAGGTAAGCAAGAGCATGCACACACAGATGCACACACACGCACATGCAACCACTGTGTTACCCTTAAGCACAGACTCAGATGTCTCCTTCTTCCTGTAACAGGTCCAGCAGAAGTCACAGCAGCTCAGAGGAGTTCGAGATGGATGTTGCTGAAGTGAGTGTGTGCAGCCGGGAGGAGAGAAGATTTGGTGAGTTAGAAGAATTAGTACAGTGTAAACAAATGGTGGCTTTTGTCTTGACTGTGTGTGTATTTTGACTGTTCTCCCATGTGGTTTTAGACTACAAGAACAACCTGTTGAAAGAGAAGGCTCACATGAGCACTCAGCCTAAGGTCATTGATCTTGACAAAGGTAATGTACACAAATGCACTGACAGTTATGACTTTTTTCATGCTCCTCCCTCCTTAACTTGATCTTAACTTAATCTGTCTTCCTACAGAGATGCAGAAATTTTGTAAATGAGAAAATGACATATAAACAGTGAAACTGGAGTCCCTGGCTGGTCCAGCGGCTGCACTCCAACCTAAACACCTCCAAGCTGTCCTCCGTCGTGGCAGGAGAGACATTGAGAAAATGTTGTGAAATGCAGAAAACCAGTAAAAAAAACCAAACAAAACAAAACGAAGTAAACAGCTCATATTGAGGCCAATTTGTCGGTTTTGGAGACAAAGACAGATTTTGTTTTTTGCCTTTGAACTTTATCAAAATAACAAGACTGGACTTGGACCAGTGCACGGCACAATAGCACCACCCAGAGGAGAGTGTAAACCATCCATGACCTCTAAGTACATGGAGCAACGTGTGCATAAATTGAATAAAGTTGACTTTGTTGTCATTGAGTGAAGTTGAATTATTACTTAATACAGCTTTAATCATTATTCCTCAAAAAAAAGAATTCTATTTTCACTTTGCTCTTCTGTTTTATTCTCATATCCATCATGGCTTAACTGACCTGACTGAAGCACTATGAACAGTGTGTACTGTTTGCTGTAGGCTGTAATGAACTGTAATGCTAACTGACCAATGAAGCAGTGTTTGTAAAAATGTTGTATTTTGATGTGCAGACTTTTTTGTGAAATGCTCTTTTTTTATACAGGTATTAAAAAATTCAGTGTTTGACACTATTGTACTTGGTTCTATTTGTATTCCAATGATTTTGTGAATATCATACAGTGAATTATATCAATATATCTTTTTTTTTCGACAGCAGACATTCTGACTTGTCAGAGCAGGAAGGCACACGTGTTACTACTATCATTAACAACGGCTCAGTTCTAAGTATCCCAGGAAGCCATGACAATGTGACAGTGAGCAAGCTGTCACAATAACAGGACCCTGAAACTGAAAATGAATTTAGTTTTAGTATTAACACTTGTGTTTTTCTAAGTGTGACATGCAGAATTGTCTTTAGTGATTAAAACCTGTATTAACTCACTTTCCAAGCTGTTTTTAATACAACATAAAACTATGTTTCCCTTCAGGTAAAATGGAACATTTTTATTCCTACTTTCACAACAATAACTCAGCTGTTGGGACCTCTGCTTCTTTTCCCCCAGTTACTTATTTTAGCATCTTCATTTGGTGTGCTCACTCATGCTTTACATCATGAATGATGAAGGAAGCGTTTCATGAGGCTGATCCTGTTCTTTGTTTTGTCATAGCAGGATGCAGACTGGAGAAATGCTGATGGCATTAGTTAAAACACCAAAATAAAAATCCACTTCATTAAGAAATGTTCGACTACACAAAAAGTGTACTGTGCATTATATTTTTGATTTTGTTCATTAGTAAGCTGGAAGATAGTTCTGGAAATACAAAATCCGTTTGAGTTTAGCTCCATATTTTTGATTGTTGTTCTGACTGCAAAACCTGAAAATGTCAGACTCGGCTGTAATTTAAACACCTTGTGATATTATAAAAAATAAATTTGTTATTCTGGTGTGGTGTTGAGCATGAACAAACTTTGTTGGTGATATCCACCATATTTGAAGGTTTTGTGTCAAGTCTGAACCAATTTGTAGCACAGTATAACTTGGCACGTGACAGTAGCCAGTTCTTATTATTTCATAGGGCACTTAACAGACAGTGATATCTAAGTATACATTAGGTCATAGTTCATTTATTCATTCCTTTGTGTCACAAACAAACAGTCCCTGAATTCAAGACAAATGGCTTTTTATACACTTGTGAAGTTTGTGTTGTGTACTTTTTCTAAAAAATACATGGTACTGTAATATACTTTGAATCTAAAAACGGTAGAAAACCCTGGTCTGTCTTGCTCCGTTGGGCAACTGTATCTAATGAAACAGCTCTCAATCGGCCAGCACATGCACACACACCACACAACACACACACAGACTCACACACATTCACACCTGAACATCTGTGATCTGAATCCAGTATGAGGAAAAAGTGTGACAACATTTACAGAATTACAACGTTTGTCAGTTCTTTCCTGTTTCTAACACACATACATGCGCGCACACACACGCACAGAAATTCATTCAGTAAGTAAACCCAGGATCAAAGACAGTTTGGGGCCACGCTGTGTCTGTTTACAATTAGAGGTAAGCTACAGGTACTGTAGGGTGAAGGTCAGGCAGGATACTGGGTGGTGCTACAGGAGGGTTTCGACACTGGGATGGACTTGCGTTGTACCACTAAATTCAGTTTAAAAAGATCAACATGTTTGCTGTTGTTCCTAAGTCAGGGAAACATAAAAACTGATCTTCTGGTCAAAAGGAAACCAACCCTTGGAATAAGAGAATACACTTAATTAACTTACAAGATTAGAGTCTGAACATTACAAACAGAGCAGCAAATGTCTCAGTGTCCATCAAAACAATCTACCATGTGTCAACCATGGTATGTTACAATGTGGTTGAAGGAGCTGATGTAGTACATGTACTGTACAACCTGCACACCACATCTCTGGAGAAGAGTCTGGTGTGTGGTCTGATAGTTAAACCGGGACAGCACCATCATTGTCTTGTCACCCAGTTGCACCATCCTACAGCCTGGGTGAGTATACACAGTGCTCATGTTAGGGACAGCAACCATGGGACCCTCTTCCTATACAGAGAGTCACGTGGCTCATGGTGCCAAAGGATCTGGTCAGTCTTAAATACAAAGTAAACCCGATGGGGGTTTCTGAACACAAAAAGTAGAGAGGTATAATATTTATGGTCCAACAAAGGCAGTCACATTACGCTGACTAAGAGAAAATGACAGTGAAAATGCCTGTCGCTCTCGCCTCCTCTGTTCCTCAGGGCCTGATTCGGCCACTGATACTTTTACAAAACATTTTAAATTTCAAACAAAAGCTCAGGGACCCACTCCTCCGGATTGGTCAGAAGATATATATGGTGGGAGTTGAGTCGAGATTTCTGGCAGGGCTGCTTCGCTGTGAAGTGGCTGGTTGGTTGGTTGTTTTGGCTTCCGGGTCTCTCAAGTGTCTGCCACAGGTCCAATGGAGTCCTGCTGAGGGCTGTCCAGAGGGGACGAGCTGTCGGGTACAGGGGTGTGTGGGGAGTGGGCGACCACTGGGCCTGCGCTGCAGCTCACACAACCCTTTGAGACATAAAGTCAGATACAATAAAGATTGTGTTTGCAGAAAAACAAATGTGTGTACTGAGTGTGTGTGTAGGAGATCCCCACCTGTGTGTCAATCTCCTGTGGGATAGTGTGCTGTTGGATCCAGGGATGGACCTCAGCCAGCTCCTCTCTCTGCTCTTGGCTGAACCATGGCTGGAGGGGCTGAAGCACCCGAAGCTTCTCCCTGTCCTCTGCCAACACCTCATTCTGGTCCCTGCAGGAAGTGATATACAAAAGGCAGAGCAAAGATGGAAAAAGTTGTTTTTGATCATGGTGAGCGGACTGGCAATGGTTAAGAGGGGTGTTGTGCCCGTACCTGGTGTGGATCTGGTACGTCATCATGACGTGCTCGGGTGTGTGCTGGATCATGCTCCACAGTGAGTTCTCCACCCGAGTGTCGAAGCTGTGTTGGTGCTCTGCCGGTGCCTCCTGGCTCTTGCGGGCTTTGCGAGATGTGTCCGATGAATCATTGCTGGCAAAGTATTTGCTGCTGTTGCTGCTGCCTGTAAGCCAAAGAGAGCTCTGCATCAGTCAGTACAGCCTGCTATGATGTTAAACTGTAAGATTTTTTGTTTTATTGTTATAATTTTATTTGAACTAATGTGCAATTTTATTTGGGATACTAGAAATATTAGCTGCCAGATATAGGCACAGAATGTGTAAAAACAATTTAATGTACACAGTTTCAACCATTAATGCTTTAATATTTCCTAATATTTGTTTATGTGTATTCGTGTGTGTTTTCCCTTTTACCAGTGTGTGAGGTGGAGGTTCCATTGGACCCAGATCCAGACCCAGATCCCAGGGAGCCTCCAGACTCTCCTGATCCAGAGCCTGAGGCATTTGAGCCAGTCCCTGAACGGGCATCCTCCTGCAGCAGCAGGTCAAGCAGCTCACTGGATGTAGACTGGGCATCATGGTTCCCAGAATCACTGGGGTTATCACCCTAACCAAGGAAAAAGTTGAACAGTCATGTGACTACATCTGGAGAGCTACAGTATGTATAAATAGGTTAGATGGCAATATATACTGACACGATGACAGGTTGTATTTAAGAGTGGTATTAAAAATCTGGAGAGGTAATAAAGAAAAGGTTTTGACATGTTGAAGGTGACAGCTGACTCACCTCGTTGGCATGTTGTTCATGGAGGCTCTCAGTGTGGTTGTGCCCGGTGCTGCTCTGCCCTTCATTCGGCTTTGGCAGCTCCTCCTGCAGCAAGTTCAACTGCAGTGGAGAACTCGAGCGAGAGCTGGAAAACAACGCCCGAGGTCCTGCTTCTTCCTCCTCTTCCCCAATAGAGGAGCTGGGTCTGGGTGAGCAAAGTGGACCCAGGGGGGTCTGAGTGTTGGGGCAGGGCTGGGCTTGGAACAGCGACTGAGGAAAGGGGGCACTGCCAGGGGCAAAGCCTGTCATGGTAACGGGAGCCTGGGGCACCATGGAAGGAGCAGATGTCGGGAAAATGGACGAGTAACCTGGAGTGAAAGTTGGGTAGCTGGGGAGGATGACAGCCATGACCGGAGCCACGTACGGGTTGATGTTCTGGCCTGGAGGCATGGGAAAGTTCTGTACATTTTGAAGATTTTGAATGGGCTCCATCTGGATTGGCTGCATGCCTGGCAGACTCTGACTAGTCTGCATGATGTTGAAGTTGTAGCTGAACTGTGTTTGGTCAGGCTGTAGCACCAAGGGGGTTCCTCTAGGTAGCTGTTGTGGTCTGGGCTGTTGCTCAGGGCAAGGCTGGGTCGCCATCATTGGGAAGAATGGTGGCTGGAGTGGGGATGTTTGGCTGTAGGGCGCCCCCACCTGGGGCTGGGAGGACTCTGAGGATGGCCAGGAGGAGTTGGGGACTCTGCGTGGAGGGCCAGGAGGAGAAGCGTAGCTGTCTGAGGAACCCTGCGGTTTGGGGCGCTTGTGTCTGGGTTTTCCTCTCCGAGAGCGGTTCCACCCACCAGTACTCAATGGACGTGTGTAGTCGCCTGTGGTGACATGGACACAAGTTTGATGGAAGGTGCTGAAATATTCCTTTTAAACATACATTTAGCACTCACTAAGTACACACATTTTTGTAAGTAAATACATACCTGGGTGGTGGGAGTGAGCCATAGAGCTGTTGTCCAGCTGCAGATAGGAGCTGTAGGGGCTCTGAAGGATACGATGGCGGAATCGATCCACATACTCTTGCTCCTCCTTCTGGGTGTGAGCTGACAGCACCTCCTTGGTGAGACCAATAAACCTTCGCTCCTCTGTGGCGGGGCTCGGGGCAGGACGGACAGGAGTCGGAGCACCATCAGCAGGCTCACTGCCCATAGGGGCATCCTCCAGCGCGGTAGCTTCTGCGAGAAAACATTTAAGAAAAAAACGCGTTCAATTTTCCAGATCCAAAGATTTTTTCAATGAAGATTTAACTCTTAGTTTGTCAAAATTCATGATCTATATAACAGTTGCACTCTGAGTGACTCCTATGACCTGACACACAGATGTAAGAGTGCATTATTGTACCTGATTCAGGCTGTGGCACGTGGACGATTGTGCTGCTGTACGAACACTGGCTGGTGACAGAGACGACGCTCATGGCCTTGGTGGACATGGTGATGTCTGTCAGAGGAGCTCCAACAACTGCTGCTGCTGTAGGGGCCACTGACACCCCACTGTCCAACACCACTGGGGAGTGAGGAGAAATGGGTTGAAAAACAGCTATGCTGCTTTTGCTAGGAAAATTACAAAATATTACCCAAATGGTAACTGACTAATAAATTATATGGCCACAAAATATACCATCTGAGCTGGCCTGAGCCGTGTCAGTGGCTCCAGCAGGCTTGTCTTCTTCTGAGGTAGAGGATGAGGAAGATGAGGTGGCCAGGGAATGAGAGTCACTCTTGCGCTTAAGGGCTGGACCTGTACAGCTCTCCAAATATCTGGAAAGCACACGCACAGAAATTAATTGATTCTTATCACATAATTAACTGAGGTGATCATCGAGAGTCACAACAATAGTGCCGGCACGCACCTGATGATGTTGTCCACACAGTTGATCTGCTGATAGGATGGAATGTGTGTTTGCTTCCTGCTCTCTTCATGATCTCTGACCTCAGGATTGGAGGCTGCAGGAGGCAGACGAGCTGGAGAGACAATAAGGTCATTTTAGCTAACAATTAAACATCTTCACATTTTAATACAGTATGACTGTTATTATGTGTGCAGCCGCATTACCTGTGGCAGGTTTGCCAAGAAGAGCAATTTTGTGACTGGAGCCCAAATAAGCCTGCTGTCCCCAACTCTTGACTCTATTCACATCAGCACAGATCTGCTGCAGCGTCATCTGCAAAAACACACATACAATTTATCAGCATGATTTAACCTGGCAGCAGGGTTACAACGGATGACCTGGTCTGTCACTGTTGTGTCTCACCGGTTCCCGGTGTGAGTCCTCCCACAGGTTACCGTTGCTGTCACTTGAAGAGGCCACGCTGATGTAATGCTCATGAGAGCCGTTACTTCCCAAACTGCCGTAACCACTGGAGCCATTGTTATGGACCGGCTGTGGAGGAGAGACACAAAATAGTGAAAGCACTGTAGAAACTCTGACACACAGGAAGATAAGCAAAACATAAAGTAAGAGACCTCTGTGCGTATGTGCATCAGTAAGGCGTATGCCTGTGTCTATACATATATCTGATATAAGAATGCAACTTGCTTTAACTATAAAAGTCAAATACAAGAGACTTGTTTTTAATTTAGCAACCACAAATACATCCCTGAGGATAAATTTCAAACTGATATTAAACAGAAACAGGAAAGCTTTAATATTAACAAGTATAATGACCTGCAGGAATAGTTTGTAGATCTTTGCTTGTAGATCTTTAATATCCTCATGGGTGACTGGGATATCGTCCTTAGTTTGAGCTGCGAACACATCCTCATTCAGTGGACTCCTGGTGACAAAAGACAACAGTGTAGTCATATCACCTATTTTGACGCATTTTTATTTTATAAGTAGCTCAACATTTGTAAAGTCGTGTCAACTGTAAACAAATGCAAACTGTTTTTGTCTCCATGTGGCTCTGAGTTTGAGCTGCTGCTACTTACGTCCTGACTTTATGCCGCCCAATGATGAAGGCCACCTTGCGGCTCCAAGGGTTGATGAAACTGGACCAGCTGGTGTCCAAAGTGATGTGGTCCCCATTCTGACAGCGCAGACGCACCGGAGAGTGCTCAAACGGAGACTGGCCAGCATACTTCAACACTGCACATGAAAAAAAAACATCAGGAGAGGGGGAAAGATGCAGAAGACTGTATGACTCTACACAGCATAAACAACACTGAATGAAAACTCAGGTGGTGACCTCAGGTGGATCTTTTTTCGTGTGTTCAATAACAAATTCTCCTCTCAATACAAAAAGTCAAGGTCCTTTGTTGAAGACTTACCTTTCCTATGCATAGACAGCATGAGTGGGCGGTCATCTGGGTGAATACAAGTCAACAACGACGTTCCAATCAGATCCTGAGGCAGGTATCCTAGCAACGGCACAGCCCTGTGGACAGTAACCATTAAATTAGCTTCATTGACACAGCGCCATTTTAAAAGTTCTGATTGTTCACGTTTGCGTATGTGCTAACCTGTCATCCACCTCCAAGAACACACAGCCAGGGGAGTGTGTGGTGGTGAAGATCCGCTTGTCCAAGGGAATCCGAGGTGCTGCACACGTGAATATCAATGTCAGAGATATGTCACAAGGATCTTTCTTACATGTTTAAGTACACGAATGGCTCTACATACTGACGACTGATTAGAATAGGCAAGCAAAGTCAGTGAGTAAACTGTATTTTTTTGTTCAAAACTTCCTCAGTGACATCTAAGGACTGCGCCTGGTTAAGCAGGATGGTGGACAGATATTAGAAGTTAGCAAAAGTTGTGTATCCCAACACAAATGAAAAAAAAGTGCGAATCAATAAACGGCTTGTTGTTTACTGCGTACTAGGAAAGGCTGTTTGTGATGCTAATCATTGTACCCTCATATCCAGAGATGATGCGCTCAGCCAATGCAAGGCAGCAAGGCTCCTCTTCCTCCTCACTACTTCCTTTTCCTTGCACCTTCAGCAGGTAGGGTGTTATTCGGAACGGGTTGTAACGCATCTCACCCTCACGGTCCTTCCCACCCCTAAAATGTTACATTTATAATTAATACATGTGATTTATGAAGTAGACATTATCCATTTACTCAACTAACGCTGAAAATGTACATCATATTGCAAACAAATGCAGCCACATGTACATGTTTCTTCTCCAAAAGTAATCCCTTAGTTACAATAAGAAGGCTTTTTCATTATGTCTTAAGCTGTATGGCTTACATACAGCCTATCGCGTCAGCAAATTGTGTAAGAAGCTTTCAAAAAGTGACTTTTTGATGTGCTTTACTTTATCTATTGTAAATGTAGATTTATACTTTTCTAAGCATGGATTTTTCCAGAAAGATTTTGATTATCAGAAAGATCCTTATTAGAATGAAAACTGATTGTGTATACTGACCTGATTCTGCAGAAGAAGGACTTGACCTGGGCACAGTCAAACAGAACCCCCGCTGCAGAGACAAAGAACAGAGAAAAGTTAGTTCTTTTAATTCTTTATCTGCTATGATCTAAACTCAGGTCCCATGTAAAAGAGAGTTTCACTTGTAGCTGTGATGTGTTGCTTAGTTATAAATTGTAAAATGGAAAAGTAAATATTGTGTACCCCCCAAGTTTGTTAGATTCAGAATTGTCATCAGAATTTGATATAAAATGATATGAAAAAATACAATCTAGCATTTTTTTTCTTTAAAAATACTGCTGCCTTGTGAGGCCGATGGATTAGCAAATCAATAGCAAAATCACAAGATTACATGAGATCACGCAAGCTCCAGTTTGTACGCTTGAGGCTGAACCGCAGTAATGTCGACCAATTAGTGTCTTATAGGAAGAACTACTGGCTGCTACAAGTGGTGCGTTTTAGGTGTGATGACAGCAACAAGAAGAAACTTTTGATATGAAAATCACAATGAGACTCCTAAAGAGGTAACTGCTGCTTTGGTATCAGTTATATCAGAACGGGCTGAAGTTAGCATGTAATAGACAATGATAGACAGATCACACATTGCAGTTTATAATAGTTTCCTATGAAAACTTCCCAGGAGATGAAACAAACCATCAAGTTAGAAATACTTTACTGAAAACTATTACTGAAAAATCCAGTTACATAAATTAAACAAATTGTAATAAATAAAGAAAACCCAGGCACAACAGTAACAAACCTTAGGGCTCTTCAGTTAATCTAACAGAAACTCAAATAAACAATGAAAAGAAGAAGAGAAACAAAACAAAACTTTCTCAAAATATAATTAATGTTGTCCAAACACACCTGTGTGCGAGTTGCTCCAGGGAGGCAGATGTGGCTGAGCTGTGTGCGAGTAGAAGACATTAACATCTTGGTGAAAGAGCAGCTCCACGAACTTGGCCGACTCCAGGAACTTCCTCTTGCAGCACAGGATGCTGGGAGCCTGCTCCGATGCGTACAGCACCCGGCCACTCGACAGTGAAAAGACCACCACAAAGGAGTCCTACACACAGACACAGAGAGACGTACGCACGCACATGTAGAAAGACACAAGCACACAAGCAAGCCAAGTCACAGACACACACAAAAGCAGTAAACACACATACACTCACACACACGCCCAGGCGTGAGGCAAAATAAAGCACACGTGCATGTAGGCATGCACGTCTGTTTGCTTCCATAAAACTGTCCACTACTGAGACGGAGCCTTGAATCATCAAAACTGGATGTAGAAATGAAAACAGATTGTCTATTGCTAGGACTCAAGAGTGTGTGTCTTCTGTAATAAGTGTGAGAAATGTGTATAAAGTGGCAATACCATCAGTTACCGTGAGGTAGCTCTGTGTGTGTGTGTGTGTGTATATACCGTGTTTTTAAGGGTGTGCTCAGAGGTGACTCTGTCCAACTCCTCCAAGGTGCACACACTGGCATCTCTCCTTTCATCCTGGCCGTTTCGCATCAGCAGTTTGTAGTATTCGCTGTTAGCTACGGAGGAACACACTTGCTGCTTTAAAACAGTTCACAGTATCAGAAAAAGTGGTGACACTACTACTGGAAAACAGCCACCAGCTGATGGGTTACCTTGCACTTGCTTGACACAGTTGAGTGCATAATGTAAGGCCTCCACAGTGCTGGCTTTGCTGCGACTGCGTTTGTCAGATGGAAGCCTTTTCTTCATCTCAGCCACTGTGATCATCAGCTCTCTGTGCGCCTGTCCTCTGCCACCATCTGTGTTCTCACTGCTACACGCACAGACAGTCAGTTTAGCTTAATGCAGTGGAGTGGCAAAGGTTTTAAGGTTTGAACTGTTGGTAAATGTTAAATATTTTTTCTTCCTAAACCTGTAATTAGTAACGCTGCAGATGTGATGTTTTTTGGTTTTTCCGCCAAAATAAATGAGAGCTACAGTAATCTGCTTAAACAGTTAACTCGTTTAGAAGCTGCATAATGACCTGACTGGCCATGTGTCCATCTCAAACTGCTGGCAAAAGGTGTCAAACATTCACAGGAGTGAAACCAGCAAGTCTCAAAACACTGCAAGTTGATGCACAACCAGAATATGCTGTAGAGCATTTTAAAACTTGTTTAGAAATGAATGGACAGGGCAGCAACTCAGCTCACAATGATATGATGTGAATAAACTGCAGGAAGTCAGGGCACACCCAATTTGGAAAATACCTCTTAGTTGATGCTGAGGTGGATCCAATGGCACTACCAGGGCTGTGATTGGCCGAGGAAGAGAGGTCATGAGATCCACTAGTCATCTCCTCGTCTTCTTGCCCCACTTCTCCCCCTGACGCTCCATTCTCCTCTCCCCTGTGGGGCTCTGACTGCGCCCCACCAGTCTGCTGCTCTGAGGACACTCTCTCCTCACCTCCATCTTCTCCAGTTCCCGACAGTAATTCAGGCTCCTCTCCATCCAGAGCGCTGTCACCTCCCGGCATCACTGCGCTTTGGTCACACATCAATAACAATTTGTCCAATCACAATGGTCAGGAAGGGTCTTCATATGTTCAACAAGGGGAATGGGTTCCATGTGGTGGCGATAAATTAACCCTCATTCAATCAGCGCTGGATGTAGGATGTAAGCATCTACCTTGGGCACTGTAAGAAAAAAAAATTAAGGGAGATGATAAGAAACTGAACTTTTCAGAAGTAAATTCACAAACTATAAGAGCTATCAGCTGTCAACAGGTGGTGCCCAAATTGGTTATTTCTCAGATAATCTTTGGACTTAAAACAGTATGTCAGGGAGGTGGAGGCTGCATTAAAAGTTATAATCTAAATAAAATCATAATTAAAACATATTTTCATGAAATTTTAATTAAACACAAAAGAATTTCGCTTAACGCAATGTTTTAAAGCAGTAGCTCTCGCAGTGTGAGTTAATACCCGCTGAGCAACGTGCTCAAACCTCCCACAGACACACTGTGTTTGTTTTGTGCTATAATGAGACAGTGCAATGTTACTGATAACACCTTTAAGAGTGATTCTCATGTTTCAGTTTGTTATTGGACCTAAACAGGATTTTGTTTCTCCTGTAGGTTTTCCTGTGATTTATGCCATGAATGGAAATATATGCCTCAATTCAATAATACATATTAACTGTACACAGTACATACTGTATCCTAATTTTATGGCATATTGTTTTTGCAGTTAGTGTTCACAAAATCAACACACTTGGAAATGACAAAATACTTATGGAGACACCAATGTCTTCCGAAATCACCACCATTCACAATTTATTTACTCCTTCTGCAACTGTGGGGCCAGTAGTGTACAATAACATCATACTTGAGAATGAATTGTGTCTTATTATGCGTGATGAATGTTTTGAATAAAATGTCATTTTTCTGTGTCAGCAGACTGAATGTTTAAATCTTGCTTCGAATCAGTAGTATGAAACTAAGATGCAGCTATGATGCTATGATGTTATGATTCACAGCAGGGAAAACACAGGTATAATTAATAACAATTATAATAGTGTTTGCTGTATGGTAATTAGATGTGCTAGTTCCACACGTGGCTTTGTTATACATTTAGTTACAGCTGTTCTGTTTCTGTGTGAAATGTGTGATGTGCCAAGCTCCATATATAACTTGTAAAACAACAGAAAACATAGAGTATCACAGGAATGTAACACTAGGTGCACTGTGATCATAGACAAACAAACATAAACAAATAAAATGGCCATGTTTTTCAGTTCTCAAATGTAAACCACACACAGTCTTGTTATCTAATACGATCTGACTATCGAACTGACTCACTGCTTTCTGACTCACTCCTATCTTCTACGATTTACACATGAACACATTTCACCCATCAATTCTGCCAACAGTGGTACAACTCTGCCAAACGCCTGTCTTTGCACAACGCAACTAAAACAACGTGACACTCTGTAGCCTTAAAGCTGAAATGCACAGAGACATTGGCCTTGTCTGTTCAGCCAAGCCAAATGCAATTCATATCTCCTATAGAGACTCCTGTGTGACACATATTTAAAGTTTAAAGATTAAGAACAAACCCATCCCAAATTCAGACAGAATTTATTTATATTACCAAAAGTTGTTTTTAGGAAGCATTTTCAGGCATAATACTCAACATAATGTAATCTACAAAAGAAAACAGAGGGAATCCCTTTGCTGTCACCAGTTAACTGCCCTTTGCTGCTGTTTCTTCAGCATTCGTAACATCAGTTATAAAAAAAACAACAGTGCAGCTCCACCACACACACACACACACACACACACAGTAGTGAGACAAGAAGAGTGAGACACAGAAAAAAGAGGGAGACACACTGAGAGGTACAAACAGGAGCCAGTGAAAATATCCTGTGTCGTTCAACAGATCGTCACTGCAGGATTACATAACCAGCTTGCTCAATACAGAGTGTATAAGCTATCCTCTTATTATATGGGCAGTGTGTGTGTGCACAAGGCACAGACACAAACCCATGTTTACTGTGGTGCAGGTATGATGCTCTGGCCTTGCCTTGTTTTTACAGCGCGCACACACGCACACGCACACACGCACACACACACGGTGAAATTACTCAAAGAGGTTTTTGAGATGAAAAATGGGAAATATAGCCAAAAACAATTTTAATAAGCACTGTCTGCAGATAAAAGAAACAGAAAAAATAGACAATCTGTGTATCGAGCAAGAGAGTGTGTTCACTAAAAGCAGCACGTAGTGGCAGCATGTGGCAGATGTGTGGCAGGTGTCACAGTCTGTCAGCAGCTGAGTGAGGGAAGGAAACTGGTGTTTGCCTCAGAGTAACACAAAAACCATAATCAAACATAATCAACATCAACAAAAACATGTCTTTAACGTAAAGAAACAGCACATTGGAGGACACATACATACATGCTTGTCACCCCAGAATATTAGACATATACTTTAGTGGTGTTTACCAGTCATGTGCGCCGTCGCAGTGAGAACTACACAAGTGAAGTAAATGTTAAGTGGTTTTTCGAATAGTATTTCGTTAATTCATTTTTACTACCTACAGATTTTAAATATTCCAGACAAAACATCATTTAGAGAGGCTCTAGCTTCCATGTCATGATGTGTCATAACAAACACGCAGAGTTACAGTGATTCAGATTTAGACTATAACTTCAAATTTCACCCCTTCAACAGGGTTTGATATGGCTACATTCAGAGACACACTAACATACCATGTTGTTAGCTAGCTAATTAATACATTTTAGCTCTGTTCTGCCCGACACCCTGCATTTTTCAATGGCTACTTCCTCTTATTCAAGCTGAAATTTAAGATGAAGGTTCACTGTTTGACATGATGGAGGAGGTCCAGAGGACATCTAGCATATTATCGTCTGGGAAGTTACATAATGGGACTTCCATGAAGAAATCTAAACTTGGTGGGTATGCTAGGATTGCTGCACAAGGTAACAACTTTAAAGGAGATGGCATCAGAATTTACATTATTGCTTGTTGTAGATGCAGTCAGTGGACATCTTGAAGACATCTCAAAGAAGCAAAAATAAATAAATATATATATATGAAAAAGTGAAAAACAAACTTTGTTAATAATGTGTATTTAATCATGTTCTTCCTTTTAGACTTTCCAAATGTTTTTGGACCAAAAGGATCAAAGATCGATCATGAAACGAGTCATTTTGATCTGAGGGTTCTAAAAAAATTCCACCATCCACCACTGCTTCTTTCAAAATTAAGTCTGTGGGAAAAGGTCTTCTTAGGACATTGTAATACACAGTTTGACCCATATGTAAAATTGGCTACAACCCCCAGCACACTTGGCAGGGACTCTGTTTTGCCAGGATATTTGCTCCCCTCCCTAATGCACAAGTCACAGAGTCAAGGGAGACAACCTTGCTAATGTCATGAGGAGGATCCTTACCTTGCTGCTATTTTAATGGGACCAGAAGTCTAACAACAACAGCAGCAGCAGCAAAAAAAACTGTTTAATTTACACCTTGCTCAGACTTTGTGTCAAAAATTGAAAATCATATCATACTATTATAATGTTTCTGAAAGACATATCACACAGCTAGCTATATGAGAACTTACAACAGCCATTGTTACACAAAAATGTCTGCTGGTTTTGTCAAGAATGTGCCACTCAACACAATATGTAATCAATACCACATTGCAATAACCCCTATTTTTTGCAATTGGGCTTTTGAGGAGAGCATAACCTTTAAGAAAGCTGTTTTTCACACAATATTGGTGAAACAAGTGGTCCCACTCTGCACTGAGTCAAGGAACAGCCACAAGCCATGAAGTCAACTGATTTGAGTCCACCAAATGTTCTCTGTGTGTCTCCAATTTTGGTGAATGGATACAACATTGTAGATAAAAAACAATCACAACACCAAAACACACCACATTCCTGCCTCTGTGGAACTAAAAGTATGGTAAGATATACATTCCCTGGCCCACAACAACTGGTTATGAGATCATTATATTATATAATAACATTCTCAGACTGGCAACACATAACTACACCATAAGTTTTACATTTATGTCATGTGGGAAAATACTTCGCCTTGTGTAGAAATGGGCAAACTGACCTCTGACAAAAAGTTATATATTTATGTACATCCAGACGTACTATGGTGAGCTTGTAGGTACAGCTATATGTAGGTCACCTCATAAATCAGGATTATCACTGCAACTAAATAAACATACATGAATACAACAGATAGGAAGGAGGGTGAAGTCTGATACCTGCTTCTCATGCTTGCATCTACTGGAAAAAGAAAAACTTGTAAGACTTCAACAACAACCCACAACTCAATCCCACTCAAAACAAACCTGACACTCTTAACAGTTCATCATTCCCTCCCCACATGAACGCAATGAACCCAATAACCTCAGCGACCACTATTACAGCTTAAAGCACAGACAGCTTCTGCTCCACAGAAAGCTACCATACAGCCACAATTATGACATTAAATGACACACTATTGTGTACGTTGCTACACATCTGGTCGTATGCAGACCACATTTTTGGACACTTTAACGTTATGTTACATATGCAGAATGAGGCCATTGGTAAATCGTGGAACTGGCGAGGCTGTAACGTAAGGCCTCAAGTTGTTTCAAAGCTAACGTTTCAATTGTTACTGGGTAACGTGAAGCGATAGCTTAGACAGCGTTTTAGCTGATATGATAACTTTACTTGTTAATCACGCGATGCAAGCGTCTCGGAACAGCATTAGCTGCAGTTTGTCAATAACTCCCGAAACGCCACTCGGTAAGCGCAAACCCCTGACTTGTGGTAGTCATGTCATTTAGCTAACATATTAGCAATACATGCTACTGTAAACTACTTGCAGCCGAGTTATTCTTAACTGTATGGAGATATAAACCATTAAACAAACCATACAAATTACACACTCACGAGAGTACGCGACGACAGAAACAACAATTAAATTTCATTTGTTTACATCCACTGTTTAGTCGGCTTGGTGCCGTGGGCGAGGTGGTTAGCTAGCTTAGCCATTTCGCTAACGACAACGCAAATCTTCTATCTTCTGAGGGATTATTTACCTTTTCGACTACACGTGTGTCTCTGCTTCAGCATCCAAAAAATGAGAATCTCTTAAATTGGTCGCCAGGCCGTATTTGCACGCATTTTTTTGAATTATGTCCCAGTCACGTAGGTAAGTCGTCATCCACTCCGGAGCGTTTGACACATTTGTGCAACGTGAGGCCGGTGCAGAATAACTCCGCCCACTCCGTGGTCATTGGACGACTCAATTTAGCATATGTCGTATGATTGGACGTCGCGCCTGGTAGTGGGCGAGGATAAACGCAAAGATCTGTCAGCGGCTTGCTCGCAGTTCACGTGGACCTCCATGTTACACAACAGTAGGACAATAAGTCTGGTGTAGACTAAGAGAGCACCTACTCACTATAAGCCCGCCGCATCTACCCATCTACTACTGAATGAATGAACGGAGCCACATGTGATGTGGCTGATAAAGTTCACACATCTCAGTGCCTTGAACACTAGGGTTAGAAATTTTCTAATTTATTTATATTGTAGAATTTCATTGTTGAATAATAGCAAGAATCACAAGGAAACAGGCGGGGATCTGGAGATCGAATAATAATTTCAACAATTAAAAAAAAAAACCCCAACGACGTCACTGAATGTTCCGCTGAATATTATTGAGATTTCGCAGGTGAAAATTAACCAAATAACTTTGGATAGTGGAGCACTGAGAACTATTTCAAGAAAATTGTCTGACGACTTAATTATTTTTTGACATTTAATTATGCAAACTATTTGCTGATTGTTTGAAAACAACTGTTATTTGTGGCCCTAATTTGACTTAGGCTGTGTTTATTTCGTAAATCTGGATCTGGTTCACCATAAGGTATTTGTTATAATTGGATTAATTGTAAGGGTGGACTGGGGGAGCACACAGCTCATTTTCTCCCAAGGTCCACTAGGGTCAATCCTGCCCTTTAAAGGAATTGTGCTGTTTTTTGAACAATACTAAGTGCTGTGGAAGGATCCAAAAGAGCTCCTGTGGTAAACAGGTAGTGTTGGTTATAGTAGACCTCAGACATTTCCTCCATGGTGAGCTTTTAGCAATGAAATAACTTTGGTTGTTTTCTTATAATCTTTTTCCTCTAAATGAAAGTCAGGTCAGGGAGCAAGTTCTTTTTGAGATGACATTTATTCTGTCACAGATCAGAAAAAAAACAAAAAACAATCAGACCAGACTTTGTTATTAAATCAATTTTTATTTAAGCAAAAGGGATTTGGGGCTATAGAGTAGAATTGCACTTATTTCCAAAATTCACCCCCAGGTATACATGAGCGAGGCTTGGAAGTTACTGAGTCTTAAATTTCAAGTGAAGGGAGAGAATGATGACAATACATTGCATCTGAGATAAAAGCCTGTTCCAAAAAAATAAAAAATTAAATTAAATTAAAAAATTTAGAGGCCATCTGAAAATATTACATTTCCTTGTCAGCTACAGTTTGGCCATATACAACAAAAATGTCAAAAGACCCCATACTACTGTTATGTGATCATTTCAATAGCTTGAAGGCCAAATAACTGCTTATGTCTTAAAAAGCAACAACAGCAGTTTGACTTGCAGATATGAAATCTCAGACTGAGCACAGTTGATGTAGAAAGTAATCCCAAATTGTTTGTCTCATTAAAATGTATTTATTTTAATAGGCTGGAAACAGCAGGGAATACAATCATCCAGTGTTGCTATGGTTAATATCACACAGTCATTGCCCGAGTTTTTCCCTCCACTGACACGACGCTCAGCAGCAGTGAGCATCCAGACAACACACCACTGTCTCTTTAATGTTAGTTCTACATATAACAGATTGCAAAAAAGCTATTGTTAGATTAACTAGAATACCACACAAGTGAAGCATTTTGCTTTGATCAGATAAATGTGAAAAAAACAAGACTTCAATCAAAGTTAAAATGTTCAGCTGAATCTGGAAGCAGCACAGTATTTGTTTGGAGCATTCAGAAGGCACAACTCTTTTACTGGCTGGTGTCTGAATGAGGTCTGGCTGCATTTTGGCTCTTCTCCATTGGAGAAACCTATTAAGGCATCTGAATACCAATATTTTCTTACTTTGTTGTACTTGAAATTTCTGGCACATCCTTGAGACTCAACTGAGAAAAGTCTCCACCATAGCACATTTTTGTTCTTTTTTTTTTTTTAAACATTGTGGCTGCTTCTCAAGCCTTGCCTTAAGGGCTGTTGGTCTTGGCATAGAGGTGCTCATCTTAACACAAGCTTATAGGTTTTCCTGTAAATAAGTCCAACCTGAAAGGAAAATGCACAAAGACAGGTATTAACAAGGGGTTTAACAGTGTATTACTAATTAGCTTTCTGCTATCAATGAAATTCATCTTTATTTAATTCAAAATTAAATGTCTTACACAGAGAACTTGATGAGCTGTCAACTGTGTGCATAAATAAGATAAGGCATTTGATCATTTCTTGGTCAACTCTAACCATTCATAAAATGAAAGACCAGAAACTTTATTTAAAAATGAGGGAATGAAATCTAACTGTTGGCACTCTGGAAAATACAAATGTGGATGTGTTGATAAGGGGTATCTCTTCAACGATATGCATGGTTACTGTTACAATCTGAACAAACACAGAACATCATATCTTCAAAGGCACTTCTCTCAACCTGGCACACAAAGTCAATGGCTATTAATAAAACATAAAAAAGTAAATATAAGTTGAGGAGAGTTTACGACAACATTCTTCACTTCTAGTCCTGAGATTTGAGTTTATGTGTGTGTGCTTTTTCATACAGACTATGATTCATTTAAGTTTTTTTTATAGGTTTAGTTGAGATTGTTTGAGTTCAAATATCAACTTGTTTCTGTATCTTCTTTCTTTTTTCTTTGGCAAGTGGTATGGCACTCAAATACAAGTTTGTGATGTCTGGTATGTTCTGTGAATGAAGGGTAAAACTCTGATATAATCACAATCCTTTACTCAGGCCCACGTGCAAACACACACACACACACACACACACCACACATACATACTACACACAGAGGGCAAACCAGGACAAGGAATGAAGACCCCCTGCAAGAGGGAAAAAATGTTGTGGAGCTCAGTAGCCAGTAATCATGTGATGTCTTCACATCCCCACCCCTCCTCTTCTTCATTTCCTCCACCTCTCCTCTTGTTGCTGGTTTACGAAGAACTCCAAACTGAATGAAAAAGCAGGAAATTATCACATGAAAAGTTTACACAAATTAGTTTTTACCAAAGACAGCCCATAAATGAAATAACTAATAAAACTAGCTCCAATTTAAATATGCAACAAATCAAAGAACGAAAGAGCTTAAACTGAAATCACCTTTTTTTTGGATGCACACGGTAACACTTAATGTCATAGGCTATATGAGCAGTAACTCACTGAAATGCATCAGAATGTGAAAACTGTTGATCATAAGTCAACTATCCATAGGCTTGATACTCACTAATAATGATGACAACGATGATGACTATGACAGCTATCAGGATAGCCCACATCTACAAGTCAAAAGAAAAACACGTGTGACTTTTAATATGTGGTACACTTTAAAATCTGTTAAAGCAATATAAAAAGCAGAGCGCTTTGTCTGCTGTGTCTTAGGGCACCTTGCAGTTCTTCCACCAGTACTTCCTTTTCAGCTTAGCAGCACTGGTCTCGAACTGGGAGGCTCCAGCCTGCAGTGCATCTGCTCGATCATCCAGTTCAGACAGCTTCTGGTCACGCTCCAGCACTTTGTCCACATTTACACGCATAATATCCACAACCTAAAAAGACACACAAACCATACATTTTTAAAAGCCTGTTCTTTGTACTAGATCTGTTTAGCCCTGAAAAGACCCCACTGAAGATCAACCAAACTCTAAAGGCCTTGATTATTTGTTCTTTTGTAATGAATATTTCATAGAGACAAAAACTGGAAATGTAAGAAATTTATTGACATTTACAGAAAGATGAGATCAGTGCTTGAACTGTTAAATAACCTCAAATGATGTTATTTAACAAAACCAAATGAGAGATCACCTAACATAAAAAATAAAAATCATACACAAACTTTTACTCAATAGAGTTCACAGACGGGCATGCATGTGCGTGCACACAGTATCACAGAATACACATAACCCATATGTTCCACTGATCCACAAACCCCACTACTGCCCCTCCTCTCAGACAGAGCGGCAGGGTGGAGAGGAGTGTGTAGGCCCATGCAGGCCTTACATAACCATGGAGACAGTGATTATATAAACTTCTGACAGCCAATCAGAGGCTTTGTGTGACATGCTAAGGTTAAAGTTCTGCGTGGGAGGGGCTAACATAAAGCAGGCCACAACTGAAAGAGAGAGACAAAGAACAGTTAAGGGGATTAAGAGTGAAACCACGGAAGGTGCAAGACTTGGCATCCATTTTTTCCTGGCGGCCAGGAAAACATAATTTCTTAAAACTGGAGAGGAAATATCCTTCAGTGAGTGTTCTCTGGCATGTGACATGACATGTGGAGGTAGAGCTACAGATTCCACATAGTGGTGATTCATGACACTGCTGCCAAGGGTTATGCAAGTCTCTGCTAGAGACAGGCATCAAGGAAGAACAGAGTCATACAGAGTGTCTGAAGACAGAGAGAGTGGGGGGGGGGACATGGAGTTCAATGATAAGACTGGGCTAAGTGAGATGAATAATGTAGACTGGGAAAGGTATGCCAGGTAGAATTACCACTGAATACAATTTAACAAGCTCATCTAGAATGAGTGATTTGAAAATTAAGAATAGAAAGAATTCAGAGTTCATAAATAACATGTGATTTACTTGGATATGTGTTAGAGTTAAATTGTCTCATATGTGAAAACTTTCTTTAAAAACAAATTGTATTCCTAAAAGAGAAGCTTAAATTAAGATGGCTATTAATGTATTTCCTTGTTACAGCCCATAAATATATGTGTAGGGCTACAACTGGATCTCTCAAGCCAGTAATCAGAGATATATCTTACCTCATCCACCTGGGCCTGGGTCTGCTGCAGGCGCCTGTTGCCTGACGCTGCGCCAGAACCTTCTGGACCGAGGGCTGACCTGGAGAAATGATTAAAATAAACTTTAGATATTAGCCTGCTATGAGATTTAACAAAACTTACATTGCATTCCATGTCACTCAATCACCACCTGAAATATTAAGAAACATGACTATAAGTTGATTAGCAGAATCAGTCTAATGGCAATTGTAAAACATCTGTTGTTTTCACACTTAGGTTCTGGTCCAGTCCAGAGCTATAAAAACCCTGAATCAAGAGCAAAGGCATAGCTAGCATGTTTTTGATTTGAAAATACAAACCAAAACTAGAGTATTGTATGTTGGTGATGAGTTTAAGAAAAGAAAAAAAAACTTTACAAACATTTGGCTACACATTTGACAGGTCAACTCTCCTCATTACTCTAAAGCAGGAACCCCTTATATATTGTTTAACTATATTGTAACACTGTAACAAAAATTCATTGTAAATTAATTTGGTATTTCACCTTTTCTTTACACAGTGCCTTAAATTATTCCACTAAATGAAAGGACAAAATTGTTTCAAGTGTGAAACAAGACAAGACATTTTAAGGTTTTCAAGCAAGGATGTTTGAAAGTCTGTTTGAGTCTACTGTCTGCTCCATAGTACAACCTGTAATTTGGGGTAGATCATGGCAAGGCCCATGCAATTACATGACAATTACAACTGAAATCAGAGCAACACATTGAAAACTGAACCTACCTAAAGAACAGCTGCTCAAGCTCTAGCTGTTTTATGTAACTGATGTATGTACTCATGCTTAATTTTGTCCCTCAGCATTGTAATTTTCATTTCTATGTGGTGACTATAATGTGATTCTATAAATACTTAATATCATAAACATAAATATAATATAATAATATAATAATAAAGAAAAGCTTTTGTAAATGCAAAAATACACTGAATGCTGATTATTAAAAATGAATGGGGTGCCCTGAGATCTGCGGTAGGACTGATGCTTCATATGAATACTTAATAACAGTCAAATAACTTACAATAGGTGATACACCTGCTGAAATAAATGGAAAAAACAGCTATGCAATTTGAACATATAACGCAAACAAGGCAGGTAACAACTTTGGGAAATAGTTCTGAACAATAACATAAACATATTAAGCTGTTTATGCTGCATACACTTTAACTTTGGTTATTCATTTTGGTTATTTTTTAAAATATAGATTTGCTATACATTTCTTGCTCTTGCAGCCCCACAGTGGTTAGCTACTGCCACCCTCTGACTACAGACAGTAATTCTCTGCAAAGACCACATTTATCTCATGAAAGACAATAGATAACTGGAACCAGGAGAATGGGATGGAGTTATAAAGTATATTTTTTATATATATTGAATTTTAAGAATTGTACAGGATTTAGTATGACTCAGTAAAACACAATGTGGCAGTTTGTAGCGTGCATTCTTTAACTAAGCCCACATTTAAAAACAACCAAGACAGGCAGATTTAACATGCAAAACAGATTCTGCACGCCCAGGCACACCCATGCATACAAAAATACCAACATAAAAACCACAACACGTTTACCATGTTCAAAACATCTCCTATCATACCATGCGACAATTAGAGCTACACATTTAATTGCTAGTGCAGAACAGGCACAAGCTTTATTATGCTTTTTTGACATAGGCTCATCAAATTAAATATCAGATTCATATTAAATCAAGCTATGGAACAAAAGTTAGAACAAAAACAGGTCAAAAAAGGAGATGTTAGGCAGTGCAAATTGATCTGCTTACTTTCAACTGCACTCTTGATCCACTGTGCACCAACTTTGACACGAATCTGACAAAATGAACTACACTCTGCTGACCTTCTGACTGAGACAATGTTGACAGACTCAAACCCTCCCAGCCTTTCACTCTTTTTTCTCCCGAGGTGAAGATGGAATGTCTTCATATGCTTATGTTAGACTGGTCTAGCCAATATTATAGCACCTTATATATTACTGTAATATTTTTTAACTCAGTACCTCAATATTAATATTGTGACTGTATTTTTAGTGCTAAAATATTTACACAATGAGATTTTTTGATGAATCTTCACTTATCAGTAATGTGGATTCAACAGCTAAAGTGCGTAAAGGCAAATAACAGAATGCCTAGAACAGTCATTTAAGTTCAGAAAAATCAATGTACTCAATGTACTCAATGTAATCACTGTACTGTAATAGAGCCTATAAAATCAGAAAGACGAAATTCATGCCACAATATTACAATACCCAAAATCTAGCATGGTATATAGTCTCCTATCAAAATATACACAATATCCATATTGCCCACAACAAGTTACAACATACTGTACCATACATATTGTTTATAAAACATAATAGTAGGTGGTAAAGGATGAGGAAGCAGAATACAGCACAGCAACAAAGGATGTTTTTCCATATTTTCCGGCCAACTACTTCCTGCACCCTCTCTAAAATCCCCTCCCTTTAAAAGCTGTACTTTGGCTATGAAAAGTATTAAGAAGCAAAAAACTAAAGAAACATATAACAGATAAAGGACCATACTATCAGTGTTTCAGTGTATTATCAATATGTCATCCTATCGGAGCTGACCGCAGCTGATGTCTCCAGACTTCACAGAGATACAGGAACTCTTTCCAATGCACACAGGAAGACAACACAGTCAACTTTATTGAAAATGCCCTGATGTACGACAGCCTGACGTAATTCATTATATTGAGAAAACCAAACATCAATTCTAAACCAAGACCCTATTATGGCAAACTAAATTTCAATTTTAAATCATATTTCTGTTTTTGATTTTTCAATGTCAGCTTATGGTTTTGATTGCAAAATTATGTAAATGACACCTTGCCATGCCCAAATATCCAGATGTTTTAAATGCTGCTGCTAATATTGCTATAGACTTTTGTTGGCACAAGTAAGACTGGAACTGCAGGCCATGAAGTGCAGATTGTGGCAGCAAACGGTGCAGCTCTGGAACCAGATTTCATTATTAGTCCCCTGTTTTGCTGATTCAAAACAAAGAAACAAGCCTGCTAGCCAGACAATACATAATAGGGGCAAGTTAGAACTCTGACATGCATGTCCTTGCATTGGGCAAGTAGATAATATTGTAAATGTCATTCCTCATACATTTATGTATTGAGCTACCACTAACGATTATTTTAATTTTTAATTATTCTATCAATTATTTTTTTTAATCATGAGATTAATAAAATGTCAGGAAACAGGAAATATCTTAAAAGTGCCTCATTTGTCCAACCAACAGTCCAAGTATTTAGTTTACTTTAGTATTTAGTGCCTGTTAAAATAATCCATAATGTACTTTCACTGTCATGTTCTTTGAACATGTACCACTTTTATCTGTATTTTTTAATCAAACCTAACATTTTTGTCAATTTCTTTTTATCTTTATGAAACAAATATAGCTTTTACTGACCACTTATTAGGAAGATATTTAGACTTGTAATAGCAAAAAAAGCAAAACTGTAATTAACATGAATTATGATTCAGTTACAACTAGCGAATCATTCTACATAAATCTTGATGTACAGTAACAGGCCTGGAAAGTGTCACAATTGGTGGACTGCAGCAATCATTTGTGTAAACAATCTCACCTTCTCTTTTAAGTTTCTGTTGTAAAAAAGGCTTTTTGACATCTACTTTGATTTCAGTTAGGGTTGCAGCATTATGTACCATTTTTAAAGGTATAATGTTACAATCTATATTAAATTATCTTGGTTTTGAATTCTATCCTCAGAGTATTTTTGAAAAACAAAACACAAAACAAAACAAAACAACCCCACTTCAAGTTTGATCAAGTTTCATATCTGTTGGGATATGATGTCAAAATTCCAATAAAGCTTTTGTTTACATAAAAAATTCTTTGCACTTTTTAACCCTTTAAACACCTAAGCCTGTCCTGTAAGTGCTTTTGCCCAATTGTCCAGAATACCTGGAACTTTCAATACCTGGCAGTTATTTACAATTTACTGTATGTTAGAAGAGTGTGATGACAGTTGAAAAACACAAAAACGGAATTGGATTTTAGAGTTTTAGTGAACAAACAACACTGCAATAATACATAAATAGCAGATTTTGCATGTTATATTTGAAATTTGAAAAGTATAAAACTATTTCCAATAAAATTTGAGTGTCTGTCTCATAATATGCGAAAACAGGCCATAAAATGGAAACTTTCTCCACCACTGTGTGTGCAGTGGGAACAAAGCGGCTGCTTTGTGGGCTTCTGGGACATTCGCAAGTGAATTTACTGTAATAACACCATTTTGGCTGTAAATCAACATTGCATCTTTCAGAAACCATTATAATTTTTCTGATAGCACAAACTGTGACGTAATTACTGTAATCCAAAGTGCACTTGTGCAAATACCATTGCCACCATAGTTCAAGTGATGATTGTTGCAGCAGATACCGGTGGTTACAGTAAAGAAACTATATCTTAGATAGTAAATATTATCATTTATTTCATTTCAAATGAATCGGCACAAAATATCCAACTCATTGTAAATACAGAAGGCCTTTACTTATACAAAGTTTCTCCTATCTCCAAGAATCAAAAGCCCCAAATATGTTATAAAGCCACATATGTTCAACTGCTGTAACAGTACGAAGAGACAGAAAATGCAAAAGAAATTGTATTAGAGTAACTTTGATGTTTCTGTGTTTATTTGTTCATGAAAGTGCATAATGAATGGGTCGGAATGGCTTAATGGTTGTCCCATGTCATACATCCATTCTCCACAGCATGATTTCCACACTGTGACTGTTAGAAGCATACGTCTTGATGAGGCAAAGGAGCATCCACATTGAAGAAAGTAATAAATGTAATTTGTTTCCACTGATCTTATATACTGTATCAACTACTACATATAGTTGTAGTTTCTCTGCAGCACTGTAGAAGTGAGAATATATGTAGATGGTTAAGGTCATAAATCATGATTGAGCATTGTAATACTGAACTGTGAGTTGACAACATCACCACAAGTGTGGACCAATGTCAGATATTTTGACTTTACAAAAAAAGTGATGAATGACAATCTTCATTTAATGATTCATGCGATCCTACCATTAAATCATGTCTGTACCAGTCTATTATTGAATTAATAAAAACACCAGTTAGTCTATTACAGGAAGCATATTCAGAGTTACAGGTTTGATTGCTGCCAAGAAGGAAGTAGAGTTGAGTACAGTTGAGTTATCATAAAAACTTTGGATTCAATTCCTCCAGAATATGTTGTGCCCAAAACCACTTCAGCATGACATGATCCTGTGTCACCAGGACTAATAAGTACTATGCAACTGTGGATACATTTGATCTGCAAAACAACTTTGTTTTTTTAATTATACATTTTGAACTACATTAACATGATTTAAACAGACGTCCTCTGCACGGTGGTTGGGATTGGATGGAGTGGAAATAGGTCAAGGATGAAAGAAATTATATTTTAAAGACTTGCCTTCCCATGGATTCCTATTGCAAGATGACACATTTCGATAAACACCGAAAAATGTCAATAAAATATGACTCGGTCCGACTTAGATAATACTACACCACTCAAATCTGGTCTACACAACTACTGACTAACGTTACAGACAGGCAAGTTAGCCATTAATTCATTTCCTGTTTTGAGGTGACATGTTACAACTTTGCTGAAGTTGCAGTGATTTCAAATTTCCGTAGCAAGATTTCTAACGACTACTGAACTACGAACTGTTTTCATTTTGGTTTATATCCATGTAGTGGCTAGGTCTACCAGAAAACCCGGACCGGGAGAAAAGGCTAGCTTGTGGCTATAGACGGCAAAACTACCGTAGAGCTTATTGTCCAGCATTAATATTTATGCAGCTGAAGCCGGCACACAAGTTTATGATTACTGGTTTAATCGTCTTATTAAGAGGCAAATGAACGTCGACAGAGTTTATTTGGGTAAAGTTGCCAGGATCTAGCGTAACGCTACAGCAGTTAGCTCGACGTTAGCTAATTCTCTGGAAAGCTAACATCCTAGCACTTGTTGCGTGCTAGGAGCAAAGTTTTGGGCGTTGCTTTTTTCTGTGATCCTGTCTACAAACAAACTACCCGAAAGGCCGGTTAGTCAAACAAGTCTGTCCGAGTAAGATTTCATTTTTTACAACTTTAGGAAGAAGCATAAAAGACTTACATTGTGAAATGAAGATTCTTTGAACGACACCGCCGCTGTTGTTTCTTGTCTGTAAGCTAAGGCTAATGTGTCAAGCCGTAACAGTTACTGCTGTCGGTTGTTATGCTACCTTTCCGTGCCATCGGATATTGGAAATTTAAGCCGTATGCGATCGACAAACAGTTGCTGTACTAAATAAACCTGGGAAAGTCGGAATTTTCTTATCAAGATATGATGACAATTGCTATTAAGAGAATACAGTTAATAGTGTAATAGTGTAACAGGCCATAATTAAATTGAAAAATGCAACACATCTTATGGTATCATTCCTTATTTACTGCTTAATAATGCCTAAAGTGACCCTGTGTTACTAGATTTCCCAAATATAATATTATCAAAAGCTTATTTTGTTGTAAATATTTCTATTGAATTAGACACCTAATCTTTATTTTCCGAAGTGTAAAAGTGTGAGCTTTCGATGAGTACTTGAAGGCAACGTTGCTTTGGCAGTAGCCTTTAACTGCCTTGTGTGCATAGCTGCAGTTATTAACGCAAAACATTATATCATAATATCAAAGGAACCTTATACTTATTTAGAGTATAGTGGGACATTACACTAGTCATTAAAATAGATGAGTGGCCCCTCAAATCTGTTTTCGCCCTTCGTTGATTCCATTGGTCATCAGCAGATGTATTAGGAGAAGGCGACCAGCAAAGCCCGTGATCAGCATGTGACATGTCGGAACTAAAACTTTACATTGTAAATTTTCAAAGTCCCTCGAGGCATATTTAGCAACTTTAAATGAAATAAAAGAACGTTATTTGACTTAGTTCGCATGGACAAACAATTATTTCTGAGATTTATCCCTCAAATGTGGAATACTTTAAACAGTGCTCTGCAGACATGCAGGTCTCTCGACTGGCTGACATATAAAGAGAAACCGCACAGAGGAAAATGTTATTCCCTGTTTCAGAGAACATTTAGAGTGCACAAATATGAATTGAATACTGCATTACTGCATTAACCCACTGATTAATCAGTGGGTTATTTACTGGATGTGATTTACTGGATTGTTTTCATTGTATGCACTGAACATTGCCCTAATTTCAACAATAATATATACAGGTTTGTTCACAACAATGGTGTGTAACTAACACATTAGATGGCAAAACAATTCATATAGTTTTTAAATTGTGTTTTAGGGCACTCCAAGTCAACAGCAAAGATGTCTCTCTCTGGAAAGGCACAAATCATTTTTACTTAGTAAACTTGGTGCAACCAGATCTCAACCCAAATGACCACATATTGGAGACTCAGGACTGAGAGTTAGCCACCAAAATCATCAAAACAACAAATGAGGTAATGTCTTTTCTGGTAAATTTCAGAATTTCGCACCATGTAAGAGAATTGGATGTTTTCTTTTAGCTCATGGTGGCTCAAAATCTAAGACCGTTATTGTTACAATAGTTTTTCTCTGTTTAATATCACTTCAGACAAAATGAATAAACATGCATGTATATATACATTTATTAAAACATCACATCAAGCTCTTGGTTTAGAATGGTTAGGTTGTATTTGGCATATGTATTATTAAATGTTAGAGATACAATACTACTAAATACATCTAATATTGATGTAATTTTTGACATAATTATAAAATATCTTAACACTTGGTTACAAATTGAAAGTGTGTTGACAAGATGTCCTTAGTTCTATTTTCAACAGACCTGCTTTTTCTATTTCCAGCTCACAAACAAGTTACTGTTAGTGAGATGTACTAAGTAACAGCATCAGGTACTAAACTTAAAACAATAACAACTGAAGGTAACAACATTTTTCTTCACTGTTCTTAATTTTTTTTTTAACTTTAAAGATAGATAATAATGCATGCAAATTAACTTTTTAAACAAATAATTATCTGTGATTAATCCTCTGTCCAATGGTTCATCTTGGTGATTATACTTTATTTTCATATTAATAATGTTTTTCTCGTTGACCTTGACCCAGCATTGCGATCTTGTGCTCTTTCTCTTGGCTACATCCCAGATCCTTCATCCACCACAGCTTTCCCTCCAGGGCTCTGCTACAAGACAAAAGAGTTTTTAGAATTTGTTGAGACGGTTTAACTCAAAAGCTTCTTGTGTAATATGACTTTTATTTCAGCTCAATAAAGTTAAGATTTAAGACAAAGTTGAAAGTTATCACAACTTACATAGTTTGTTTCTTTCTGAGCACCACCTCCATTATACAGCTGGCTGGAACGCTCCTCCTATAAATAAGTTATTGTTATGTTTTGCAAACTTAGTGCATAACACACAAAAATACCACTAATTGTTGTACAGTGTCCAGGAGGCGTGCTCTCAGTGAAGGTCTCTCTGAAAAAGGTTTATGACACAGCTCTGTACAAAACAAAGTCTCTGCATGTACCTAAATGTCCAACAACATGACAGAAACCCCTGTTGATCACATTCTACCTTTCTGAAGGCTTTCATGCTGGTCATCTGATATTTGCAGCAGGTGCACTAAGTAACAAAGTCGATGTTAATGGCCTGCCTTTACTCTGTCTTCAGATTGCAAGCCTGGTATGTAGGAACACAGTAATGGTAAATGCCTCAGTGACTTGCTTGATTTGGTTACACTTTATCCCTGTTGAACACAGAAGTGCTTCTCAACTTCAGAATCTCCTTCTGTGCAGAGACCCAGTCGGGCAACCGACTGAAGACCCGCTTTTGATTGAAATCTTCCTGTTGACATCTTCTGTGAGTACTGACATTTACACTTGATAACTTGCATGATAACTTGCAGAGCGGAATATATATGTATGAGGATTTTTATCTGAGGTTTAAAATGTCAAGTTTTTACTTGTAAAACCAGCCCTGAATTGTACTGAAAAATGAAGTTTAAATGTAATAAGTTAAAAGAAACATATGGATGATTATTGTCAAAAAGAAGAAGCAGAGACTACTAGACTCCCTGCATCAAAATAACGACAATAACTTGTATCAAATGGAAAGACAATTAACAGACAACTCACATATTCTATATCAACCTCCAGTTCTCCAGCCTCGTTGACCTCTGTGCTGCAGCCTCCAGGAAAACACTCCGCTGCACGCTTCTCTCTTACTTTTTGAAGGAAGTTTGTCGCTGATGATTTTCTCAGCAGTGCTGTCACATGCACACGTGAGACAGATACATTTATATCCTAGATGATACCTGAGAGGTTGAAAGGTCAGTAATGCTGTGTCTTAAAAACTCACCTCCCTCACAGATGTAGGGGATCATGAGCATCACAGTCAGCAGTTCTGCAGCCATGTCCTTTGTGCAGACTCTCACAGATCTGAGTGTTGTGCCTCCTTGCAGCTCCTGGCACTTTGTGTTTGTCACCTGAGACATCCCACGCCCACCTCCGTCCTGGTACATTCCCAAGGGGACAACAGCCATTGGATGGATTTGTACTGAGCAGTTGGCAGGGAACAAATGTGTAAGTGTGTGGAGAGCCCATCATGACAACCAGTAGTGTGTTTCTGTCTTAGAAACCCTGGAGAGAAATGAGACAAATTTCCTAAAAAGAGTTTTTAGTTTGTACTGAGTTCAAATATTTGATGGTCTATCCAAAATTAAATATTGTGTTTTAATTTTTTTTTTTTTGCAGCAGCAAAGGGTTATTGTTCGTGCTAGCAAAGTGAAAGAGTGTCTGAATAATACAGAGAAACTGAAACCAGCTACTGTAGCATTCAGGTCCAGTGGATAATTCCAGAGTTCTAGTGATGTAATCACAGTTCATTTAAGTTTAATTAGATAATTATCAGAAGATTCACGGGCAGTACCTGTATGAGATAGTTCAACTGATTGAAGAGAGGCACTGAGGTTAAGTGAACAGCAAAGCATATTGATTCAAGGGCAACTGCACGAGTCATTGATGCTTGATGATGCTGCCACCTTGTGGTACATTAGTTTTAACTAAGTAACTACGTAAGACTGCATAATAATCACTTCTGTACAGTAACCAACATGGCTGCATGGCATGATTGTTACTTCAGACCTACATGATAAAAATCATGTCAATTCATTTCAAGTCAATTATAACTAGATCGATTATTACAGACAAAGGAACACAAGTTGGTTATAATTTGTTCATCATCAAGACAGGATAAATTAATGTAGGAAGCTTGTCCTGATGAACACACGTTGGAACACAACAAATTAAATTAGAGATGAAACCGATTTAATTATGATTGAATCACCGTAATTTGTTCCAAGTATTATATAGTAATTACAGCTGCCAGCTAACAGCGGCGGTTGCAAATCTTACATCACAACCAGAAGTGGTTTCAGTTTTATATCACATATTTATCAAGCAGAACGGAAAAGAACGAGCCAGCCAGGAGTCGAACCTAGAATCTTCTGATCCGTAGTCAGACGCGTTATCCATTGCGCCACTGGCCCCGCATAAGGGCTAAAATTATACCTATTCCCTCAGTGTTGACTGTCAGGTGTAGTTACTTTTTTGTAATTGTAACCAGCTAGAAAAAAAATGAAAGAGAAGCGAGAGGTTGCTGTTTTGATCAATATTTGTACATGTGGTAACCCGTGATTCCTGGCTAATTTTAAGAACCTGACGATAGTGTGTCATTCGTAGCATTGTTCACTGTAAGTGTAATATTAAAAAGTATTTTGTTGTATTTCTGAAAAGATCGAGCCAGCCAGGAGTCGAACCTAGAATCTTCTGATCCGTAGTCAGACGCGTTATCCATTGCGCCACTGGCCCTACAGCAAATAAATAGCAACTATTTCCTGAATGTTGATACAAAGGTTTATGGAGTTCAGAGGGCGACATGTGGGAGAGGATGGGGGACCTTGAATCGCAGTTACATACCAATACAGTACCGACGGCACTGATATAGTGTTCTCAATTGTTGAACCGTTTAAAATTAAATTAAATTCATTAAAATGAAAAACGTCAGGTGGGGTAAAATGTCTCAGTTAGCTAGGTCATCTGTATAAAAAGTGTTCACAATAGCCCGCTGTGCTTGCTAACCACATCTTTTGAGTAACTGATCGCTTCATTGTAGAATTAAAACAATGGCTATTAACTTGCCAAAAGTACATGGAAAGATGTCAGTCTGGACTAAGTAGCGACAGTCACAGCACTTGACGTTCGTGACTAGGGGTGAGTTTTTTGGAGCCAAACTTGGTAGTAGTGCGGCTCATGATTTTGAGTTGTATCAGCTTTGATCAATATCTGTACATGTGAAAATCTCTTGTTTTCAGATTGATGGTATGGTATTAATAATTCTGTAACCGTTCTTTCACAATTGACTGTATAGTATTTCTGTAGCAGTGATGAAAAGAACGAGCCAGCCAGGAGTCGAACCTAGAATCTTCTGATCCGTAGTCAGACGCGTTATCCATTGCGCCACTGGCCCTCCGAAAGTCTGTGAGTAACAATATTCTCTCAGTCATGTCTGATAGGATCGTTTCCTGAGAGGCGCTGTCAAATTGAATCTGTCTTGTATCACATTAACATTGTGAAAGTGTCGACGTTTCATATTTGTCGTTCGTGAGTTTGGGACCTCTCTGACAGTGTGCACTTCTGACTTAAATAGTAAAAACCTACAACTGTGTTAAACAGGTAATTCTTATTGTAATTGAATTGGTTAGGTTGCAGTTTATTTTTGAGGCTATTGGACTTGTCACTTTAATATGTGGTTGTCAGTTGCACTAGTATTAAATCCTTTTGCAGAAAACTATGATGGAGGTCAACATGGAATCACACAAGCAGTTTTCTGCAGACATCCTCTATCGCAGACGTCCATGTCAAACAATAACTAATATGGAAAGTGCATGCGACTATGTGTGGTATTGTGCGTTACATAGGTATTCACCAAGAGTGCAAAAAGAACGAGCCAGCCAGGAGTCGAACCTAGAATCTTCTGATCCGTAGTCAGACGCGTTATCCATTGCGCCACTGGCCCACGGAAAATTGCTTGCCCTAAATTATGGTTTTGACGTCAGTCAGCAACTCGATGTATTAGTCTATGTTACCTGAGCATGAGCTGAATATTGACACTTCTAAATGTACGCTCAATTAACAGCCCAATAACCAGAGAAAGGAAGTCGTGAAGTACTCACTAACTACCATCTTGTGTCTTGCATATAATCACTAGATGGCGCCACTGATCTTTCCCAAATTTTAATTCTCATCTTACTCGTTAATTGTTTGCTGTAGAGACTTTTGCTTTTAATGCCCGATAATCTTTTTTGAAAGTGCAAACGCAGGCCTGAGTGCACAATTTTATTTGCTCATTCGGATCTCGGATCAGTCAAAAGTTTTGCAAGGGATGTTGAAGTGAATGGGCTGATCAACTGATCGCAGGTATTGTTGCTGGAGGAGGGGGAGCAGAGAACAGAGCCGCACAGAGCAGAGAAGTTACCGGCTGTCCGAGGCTTTTTTGATGTGCAAACCTTTGTTTCAATGTACTCACTGTGAATATAATTTGGGAAAGCACTGCTGGAATTATGCGTTTGGCGTGAGATCGCTGCAGTTTTTCTCGTGATTGTATCCATCAGCAGCATTGTGCGTGTTAGTTGTCCCCTCTTCTGCCGGATCATGTGGATTATTTTGGCGTTTATTCTTGCAGCGGCCGGTCACGGTGGGAGCTGGGGGTGTCAGCTACCCCACGACTGGAGACCACAAACAGAAGCTTGTCGTGCCGAGTTGGCGCAGATTATAGTCTTTGCCAAGGTGTTGGCACTGCACGAGGAGTCTTACAGTGTGTATAACTACCTGCCGTGGCAGTATGACACCGACCTGTTCTTCTCCGCCGAGATTGAGCTGCTGTGCGACCAGGCATGGGGCAGCATGCTGGAAGTCCCCGCCGGCTCCAGGTTTAATGTCACCGGCCTGGGCTACTTCCCCTGCTTCTCCTACAGTGTCACCAAAAACAACAACTACTACTTCTTTCTAAGGTGAGAAAGTCAGGCATGGCTTATTGGTTTAATCACTCATCAAATAACGTATTGTCACAGATACAATCAGCTCTACCTCTTACTGAGGAGTGGAGATTCAGTCAGTCACCATTACAAACTACTTGTAAATGCATCAGTCAATAAATTTAGAAAACATTTTTTAATGATGCATTTCCAATAAACGAATCAGCTGCACCAGCTTGCCCTTTGTTAATATACATTTATCATAGAACATTGAATATAAATATAATTTTGTTAAAATCTTTTTGTTAAAATTGAAGTTTAAACTTTGTGTGCCTGTTTCACCGAGATAATATGACATAGATGACCCACATGCATCCTCTTGTCCTAATACTGTTTGCTGGTACAGTAGAATAAACCTCTGTTTGCTATTCCTAGATCAGTATGCAAATGTAAATTAGTAATTTCCCATTTCCGATAATAGATAATGTTTGAAAGATGTTGCAGAAATGTCAGTGGCTGTTTGAGAATCAGGCATCATTTTTGTCCAGTTTTGTGATGTCATTTTTTAAACCCAAGTAAAGATGAGAGGACTGTTTGTCTCCTTTTTTACTGGAAATTTTACCATGAATGGCAAAAAGTTCATGAGTGATCATCTGATCTGATAATAAACCATTACGAAATACATTTCAGTCTCTATCAACGTGGGAAACAATGGGGTAAGTAATGTTAGGCATGTGATGTGAAGTTGTCTTTGGCAAAGCTAAATGTTACTTTCACATGCAAATGGTGGAGCACCACCATCAGTCCCTCCTGCTCCATCAAAGTGGAAAGTTAATGAACAGGAAAGACAAGGACCTCAAATGTACATTTTACAGCTGTTTAATTTGTGTTGGATTTGATAATTAGGAATAAGACTCTGCCATCAAGGCCCTCAGTCTGTCTCAAAGTGAATTACATCATCACTGGCTCCACTATCCGTTTCCCCTGAGCTTGGAACCTCTTTGACCTCTGTATATTTACAGTTTAGTATCAGTTTAGTAGTTGGTATTCACTGGGGAATTTCTAAACAGGCAATTAACAGTTTTACTGAATATGATTGGCATTCAGCAGTTTAGTGATCCAGATGGTCAAACACTTAAGGCAAAATCTACATCCAGCATGTATGTAAAATAATAATTGCTGAACAGTGGACAGTTAAATGGTGTCTGAGGAAAATAAGATGAGAGAGAGGAGGAATGGTACTGAAATGAACCTGGAATGTTGCCATCACTGGATGACCCAAGTGTTTTAATTGCTAGTTCACCAGGACACCCCAATTGTGTATTTTCTATCTAAAAATTATGGACTGAATCTCACTTCTTCTCTGTTTCTGGCCCATCCCTTCAATGAAAACGAGCAACTCTTTGGACCTCTGCAGAGATCTGTCATGAGGAGGGTTCGGTCAATCGTCTGCGAGTTAGCAAAGATTTGCAGTCAAAAGCAGAGGATTGGCACCATCCTCATTACTATTCTCTTTTAATCAGTATACGTCCACATGATTTTGGGTTAGTAACACATTTAATAACCTGCCAAACTTTCCGCTCAGATTTCAAAAAAACGTATGTGGTAGGTTAATTCCTAAACGTCTGAGTTGGACAGAAACAACACTGTTGCTCAGGAAACATGTATTGCATTCCAGCCAGTGTAATTATAGAGCCAGACGTTTCCCAACAGCTTGAAGGTAAGACCTACAAAGAATTTTCACTCAGGAGAGTTATCAGCACACAAGCAGTTGGTAGAACCTCCTTTTGTCCTGCTGAAACACACCATGTGCCGATGCTTGTCGATGAAGGAAGCATGTGCTGACATGCCCTTATGATATTTCTCTCATATTCTGCTTTTTCTCTTAAACAGATGAAGAGTTAGATATTCAGAGGGGGGTACTGAAAAGCATTCCTTAGGTGTAATGTTTGGCTGTCACATATGAGGGTCTGCAACAGGGCCAACTATAACACTAGTCTTTATGGCACATGTTACACATCACATATGCACAGAATCATGACTGGGTATTGCTAATGGCTAAAAGGATTGTAAGATAATATCACTGGGTTTAGTTAATTACACCTTCAGGGATGACTTTGCTGTCCCCTGATGTGATGGTGAAAACATCCGGACATTATCCCTGTAATCAGCTCAGCGACCACCATCGGAAACTTCCTGAAGCTAGAGTGGCAACAGTGCTCAGTTTAAGCGCAGACCTGATTATGATTAAGAATTGCTCCAGTAAACCAAAGCAGTAATCTTTTTCCAGTGTTTACCAGAGAGAGAGTGACTCCCTGAAAATGCTCACCCACATTTTCTTTCGGAGCAGACTTTAGCCCACAGAGGATGTAAACCCGTGGGAAACAAAACAAAGTTCAAAGGGATATTAATTAATGTCACCTAGCCTGGCTCTGTCCAACATATTATATTTTTTCAAAACAGTTTTTGCACAAATTTAACACAAAGTACTAACATTATGTGTTATTTATTGTTGTCATCTTTGGAGAGATCCAGGCATATTGTGTGACTTTTTCATAACGTTATGCTAAGCTTAGCTAACCTCCTGCTGGTTTTCTGGTATTTAACCTCAGGGATGTATCGCAGTCATTTTTCTGTGCATCTGTAGTGCCTCTAGGTACTTTTTATAATGACAGATCTGTTTGCTTTCTCCTGGTGCATTGTTCGTCACCTCAATACCCAAATATTCATAACAAGTAAATGTAAACGGTCATGAAAATTGCCCTTAAGTTGGTCGACAGAAATGAGATAGTTAGTTAGTTCTTAGTAAAGAAATTATTTTTGCACGTTCTGCCCTGTGGCATTCTTGCTAATGTGAGACTCCCAGTCATGAACCTGAAACTGATCAGTGCAGAGTTTCAGAGAAGTGTTGTGCATGATCTGCAACACTGAGTTGAACAAGCCAAAAATGAAAAGTTCTCATTGGAGTCTCCAGTGGATGTCTATTTCCTGTTATAAAAGCCCCAACACCACTGTCTCAGACCAAAATAGTCTTTCCAATCAATCATGACTATAAGCTCCCAGGACAGGACCAATCAGAGGCAAGCATAGAGAAAAATACAGCCGAGGATCTCCCTCAGGACCTTTAAATAAGACAGATTGAGAGTTCTGCCTGAATTTGCTGTAAAAGCATATCTATAGCTCACTACTTCAAGATTTTTAACCTGTCTATCAAAAGAAAACAGCTAGATATAAATGTTATGGTTTTGTAACATGTTGAAGTGAGTGTGTGTTGCATTTGTTTTGTTGTGTGTACCAAAAAAGGTTTTTTTGTCTCCATTGATGATCTTAATCTATTTATTCTGTGCCATCTTAAATTATGTTTTCATCATTGTTCACTGCTGACAAGCCCTGGATCCACAATTCTGTCTGACCTTCTGATCACTGTGCTCAAATCTGACCTTTAACTTTTTCTGTTAAAGCACAACATCAGCTTTCTTTGTGCTCTCTGCACATACACACGCACACACACACACACACACACACACACACAGAGTCTTTGATAGGGACAACCAAACTTTTGATGTCCCTCGAGGGATGGAACAAGATGGAATCCAGATGTATGGAAACGCGCTGCTTCAAGACTTCCTCCCTCACACATTTCACATTGTAGGAGAAGATATGAAACATGCACAGTAAATCCTTTTGGCTTGTAATTTGCTGGCTTGAGTCATCCACATAATGCTTTAATTTAAATAAAAATAGACCAAGGCCTGTAAACTATTTTGCCTAGCTATCTTTTTTCTTCTTAAACATGCCAAACTGTTTCTATTGACATATGTCTGCTGAATTTCATAACTTCTGCATTTGTTTGTGTGTGTGTATGTCTTTGCATGTGCTGCTGTTTTCAGGATGGATGAGAACTACAATATTGTCCCTCATGGAGTGAACTTCCAGGATCCCATCTTCCCCGACACCGCAGAGATGCACCGCACATTTTCAAGCCTTTTCCAGTTTTCCAACTGCACAGCTGGTACTCAGGTCCACCACTACACCCCAGAGTGGGAGGCTCAGGAGGACAGCCGGGTATGTAGCCCATAAGAACCATGACCATAAACCAGAACCTAGTGTTGAAAAGTCTTCCTCATACTCAGTTAGTGATCAGGACGTCTTTCTTGATTCAGCTGTTTTGTTTTCATAGTGGCTAAAAGCCTACAAACATAAAGGATTCAATATTATATGCTGTTTGTTTCAAAGGAATAATATGAAGACACAGGCAAGTTAAATATGGTCTTAATGCATGGGAAACCAAACACACATTTCTTGAGGTTTCTGCAAGACAAAGAACTCAGTGTGTTTGAAAGGAAAAAATCTACTATAAAAAACTTGTTTTCACCAGCTCTTCTGCAAATCATTTTGTTTCTTAGTGGAGTATTTTCTTTATCCCAGTGATGAGACCCCAGCATAAAAGTAAGTTACATCATGTGGAGACATGTTGAGTGTAATTACAATGGTCCTTGAGTAAGTTTTGGTTGACAGTACCTTAGAGTCAAATATCAAACGCTGATCTGATGAATACTGAGTTGAGAGGGTGATTTCGATCCCTTTCTTGGACTAAAAAAAATAACTTTCTAACCATTTACATAACCAGTTACAATTTCTTGTCCATCCTCTGGGGAACACTGAAAGGAATTTTTGGAAATGTAGAAAATGACTAACTGAAGTAAAACCAGGGAAAGTGGATACATCCTAAAAGTAAATTACAATTCTTAATCACAAGATAGCTCCTGGATTACACATGACAATGCAGACCAATGAGAGTGATTTTTAATGGTCATGACGCATATATCGTCGTATATCAGGTTTCAAAACAACCTTAATTACTGAGCTCCAGGTTAAGTTCACATCTTGATGTCACTGTTTATTTGAAGAAACTCATTTTTAAAGTAAACCAACACCTGGTGCTTCCTGACTCTGCAAGTTTCCTGCATCTCATCCATGTGTCAGCATATAGAAATGGTTTCCAGTCAATCACCACTGCTGTATCCCTTTTAATGAATCTAAACTTTTGGCATAATCCCCCTGATTTAGGTCAGTCCTTTTCTGTCTGTTTCCAATCATTTGCTGACTACTCATAAAAGCAAAATTCTGCCATGGGTAAAGAGAACGAAAACATGGTTTTTATTTCCATTAAACCTTTGGGTCAGGCCTGTGATTATAATTACAGAGCAACATTTAGATATCAGTTCTGCTTTCTTACATCATTCTCTCATGATTAGATTTCCTCATAGCAAAATAAAAACAGACATTGTTTTCACTGGTACTGCGCAACCATTGTTTGAACAACTGACCAAAACCCTTAACTCAGAACAGATAATCCTGTCTCAACCAAAGAAAATCAAATGTCATGTAGTCATCTTAAGATTTAACACTGAACCTTATCACCAATAAAAACATTATTTTAACTAAGTAACAAGGGTTTTTCCCACCATTGTCTTGTCCCAGCACTGATGCAGAAATATTATTTTTAAACGACTACAAACACTGTCCTGTTGTGATCAAACTGCCTGCTGTGAACAAAATTATTAATAAGTTTTCTTTTATACCCCAAAAGTGCCACCCATCTGTTTTTCCTCAGAATGGTTTTAAACATGCATCCCCTTAGATGGGAAAATGGGTCAGAGAAGGCTTCAGTCCTCCATAAAGAGTAAACCCCCCTTGTTTAGACCATGTTGCAGTTGTGTTTGGATGACATCAGAGTTGATAAAATCCTGCTGGGTACTGGTGGTGTGCCACCTGGATCCATTCCATTGTTGGGCCTTGTCAAATACTGAGGATGCAGATTTTGAAAGATATGGATGTTTACTAGGCAGCTATACGTAACAGAGTTTCATTATGGCAAATGCAGACATCAGTGTTCTTATGAGTTTGAACCATACCAGTTCAGATTTTCAAATCTCAGCTATTTTGATTTTTTTCTTTTTCAATTTGTCTCCACTTTATGAAGGTGCAAGACAAGTGGTAGTGTCATCTTTCTGGTAATGAAGAGCACAGGAGTCTGTAAAAACAGTTAGATAATGTTTTCTAAAAAAGTATTATAGAGAAACTTTAGTATTTTTCAACCTACAATATTTTTTTCCATGTTTTTTGTGTCTACATAACTAATGGGAACAACAGTTTTTGAAATTGGTCCAGTACTGAGTGACAGTGCTGCAGCTGGCAGCCACAAAACAGGCTATCATGTAATATTCCAGGGCGATTGCACGCTGCCACTGTACATATCCCGAAAGTGCTATAGCTGCACACTGGACCAATTAAAAAAATTGTTACCATTAGTTTCCACGTTCCATGTCCAGTTTAAACATGGCAGCTGGGTCACAAACCTTCTCATATTACAGTTACATATTAAACAGTTCTCAAAAATACCAGTGCTGGTGCTGGAGCAACATGTAGTGGGGCTGACTGTCATATCTTGCACCTTTGAAATTATGTCTTGAGGTAATTTAAATACTCCCTGCTGTATTATATATGATAAATGATTGTCCAGATGTACAGTAGTAACCACTGATACATATATATCTACGAAACCCTTTTTGGAGAATTGCCATCTCATATCTCATCTCAGCTCCGGAGTTCTGACCTGTACTTAACCTGACCAAATGACTGGTTACAGCTTATAAAGCAATACATCAAAACTAATGTAGGGAAGAGTGTTTTTCCTTTAAGTGCAGCGGCCCCATGGAATAATTTGCAATGTCATCTAAGATTCAAAACTCTTAAACAACTATTTAACCTAAAAAAAATTCTCAATAACACCCTACTCTCAATGTATCCTCTTTATTGTCTTTATCAAGCTCTGTCCCAGACATGTGGTAAAAGAAAGCCTTTTTATTGTATGAATGATAGTATCCTTTCATTGTATGGGTATAATACAACTTTTACAGCTGCTTATATCTACAATCGCAGTATTATACCACTACCCACAGCCTAGGACTATAGGTGAGGGTTAGAACAAAGATCAAGTGGTAAATCAACAGCTTTTCCTTTCAGATCAGCTCCCTCTTCACAAAAATGTTACTGTCACACCAACCTCCCCATCCATCTTACACTCCATGTTCACCTCACTTGCGATACCTTGGGGCAGCAGCTCAGTCCCAATCCGGTAGGAGCAATCCACTGTTTTCCAGCGGACAACCATAGCCTTGGATGCTGACTCTCATCCTGCCAGCTTCAGTGCATGTAGAAGGTAACCACAACATCTGCCAAGAGCAGAGAAGCAATTGTGAGGGACCAAACTGTGGCTCAGCCTGGAGAGATCACATATCTCATCTAGCTTGGGAAATAATTCAGGGTCCCAGGGGAGGAGCAGGAAAACTTTGCAGGGGGGAAGAATGTCTGGACTACCTTGCTTAACTTGCTGCCAAACTACAACTGGAGAAGTGTTAGAAAATGAATGGATAGATGAATTTGTCTCCTGTTTTCAATGATGTTGCATAGAAGAACAAAAGCTCATCATTAGTATGTCTACAAATCAGAACTCAGCCTGGTTATATTGTATGTCTAGCATCTTAGTCAACACTGCAACTTAGCCTGAATCAACACTGTGAACGTAGAGACAGGAACCAACTGAAGGTGTCTTGTGTTTAAGTGAAAGTCCTGAATGCACTGAACATTGATGTGTCATTTTAGACCCTCTGCTTTACATAACGTGGTTGTTCTGCTTCTGAACTTCATCTTTTGCCTTATAAAGTTTCATACACCTTTCAAATCCTGTACGGGACATAAGTAAGAGCACATGGGAAAAGCCCACAGCTAATATTACAGTGGCTGATGTACTAACCAGTGATATGGGCCTTCAGCCAGCGCCACATTTTTAACATTTCCTCAAAACCCTCAGCGGTTGTTATCTGATGGCAGGGAATATACATCAGAGTTTCACGCTGGCCCATGTGGAAGCATTAGGATCTGTGAAGGAAATCCATACTCTGGCAGACAGACACGCAGTCAGAGGCAGCTGGAGTTAATTTTTTCACCTATGAAAGGTCCAGGCCTTTGGGTCTGTCTGTCACAGGTTCGCAAGCATGGTGGGTTTCATATCGGAGGGGCGTCTCACTGAAACAGGCGGAGCATGTTGTGTAACTATGCATTTAGATTATCTTGTACCTGTGTCATCTTTAAGCTATGTATAAATTGCCTGGTCCATAAAGAGCAGGGCATACAAAATGGTAACTCTTAAAGTCTTAAATACATTTCCACAAAACTTAAAGTTAGAATTGCAAAAATACTTACTGTTCAGTCTCTGGACTTCTAGCCCTCTATTTTCTTACTTTTTAGGCTACAAGCAGCCAAAAAGTTTAGTATTTTTTGATTTATTCATACACAAACAATGCTGATTTTGGAATAGGCTGAAAGACTTATGTACTGTTGGCGCTGGTTGTCAGTCTAAAGACTGGTTGTTGGTCTCTAGACCAGAGCCAGAAGTGTTCTCTCCAAAGGAAATCCAGTATCAAAAACAGCAGATTCACAGGTGTTACATCATATATGGGAAATAAACCCCACATTAAATCTGACACTGGTGTTTAGTATGAACCATTGTTGAATAAAACGTGAAATGTGATTTGGAAATATTGCAGAACATAAGTCAATTCTGACCTTCCTGAAGCTTGCAAGTAACCTAAAAGTAACTGATTGACAATTTTATGGATCAGTGTTTATCAGTGTTTGGATCACAGTCATCACACGTGTGCTTGAATTTTACAAATTTCCCTGTGCTTCTTCCCAGTTGTTGTGCTCTGCAGTGCAGAAAGCTCTGTTTGAAGAGGAAGAAAGGGTCAGGACACTCTCCCAGCAGGTGCGCTCCTTGGAAAAAGCCAACGACCACCTGAGGGAAAAGGTGAAGACCATGAAGCGACAGCTCCGCCAGGCCCAACGAGAATCAATGAAGGAGCAACAGACCCTCAGCCTCAAACAGCTCTACGAACCAAAGGTGCCCCAGGCTCACCCTGATCAGGACACAACCCAGGAACGGAAGAGCCCACCACTTAAAAAGGTCCTTTCGAAGAGGCTAAAAAAATAGAGTTGTATTCTTTGTTTTAGTTGTGTGTAAAAGCAAAGTTTGCTCTGTATGATGCCTCAGAGAAAGAACAAACTGAAAGGATTGTGTGTGAAAAGCCTTGGGAACAGACAGCAGCAACAGCAGTGGTAATTAATATAGAAGCTGGTGGACTTCACATCACATCATCCTAATTGATTTGCTTAATTTAAAAGAACCAACAAAGTTCAAGGCAGCTAAATTTGATTTTAGTTCAACTACAGTTGTTTTAGATGCTGGTAAAATTGACCTGTGCCACAGTAACTATCACTTAACTTCCTCTAAGATAAAGGATTTAAATGGTTAAGAAAAGTTAATCTAAATCTCCTCAATTCTTATTTCACCCCATTTGTCCAATATGATCATTCCCCCTGAGTAACTGCTGCTGTTTCCTGTCTTGACCCCTGGCTTTTACCTTTTTTCTTTTGTTAGTGTAATTCATGGCAACACAAAACATTTTCCAAACATTGGACAGAGCTAAAAGCTGGCAGATGCACTGTTGAACAAAATGTGGACAATGTTTAAGCTTTGGGAATTTAATATCTTGCTTTTTTCTGTGCTGGACACATTATGCATTGTATGAATATTAGTTACGCTGCTTACGTCTGAAATGCTAATGTCAAAATGGTTCTTATCAACCTCTGTATTTAGAGAGTCCACTTTTGGACAAGGTCTTTCAGTCAGAACCAGAGTTTCTTATTTTTAATGACCAATACATGAATGGAAATAAACAGAATCAGAGTCGGTGCAGAATGTACACATCGTGAGTATTGAAAATCTTGTGTGTGAAAATATCTTATACCCTGTGTATGTGAGTGTATATTTACAGAGGAGCAGCTAAACTTTCCTAACATCACCTTTCTACGCCTGCCTGCTTTTCACTAACATATTTATACCTATTGAATTATCCCAAAATATAGTGAGTCCCAAGAGTGCAAATTGTACTGAATGAAAGTGTAATTTCTGTATTTGAAAACAGGGTGCTGAGCACTCATTAAGTCCAGCCAGTGAGCCTGGCATGGTACAGGATTGGCTTTTTCTGTGTCAGAAATCAAAGTGTGCATTTTCTATATTTTCTGTATTTGCTTTTGCATTCCATGTAAACTATAAACTCCTGGATTGCTTTGCCAATAGCATAAGCATTTGTGTTACAGTGATTGTGAGGTTGTTTTGCTTATAAATAAATGAACTTTTACAAAACTTCCTATGTCATTTTTGTGTACTTGTCACAGCTGATTTCATCACCATAAAAAGTTCTGTGTGTTAGTTTTAAAAAGAAATGAATTATTTCAATCTAAAAAGAAATACACAGGCTTTTAACATATGAATCACCCAATAAGTGTCAGGTGGTAAAAGTAGCTTTCTAGGCAGTACCACAATCTATACAGAGTGAAAAGGATCAAGCTCTTTCACAGTTGCAATCCAGAAATGCAGAATTTGTGTCTTTTGCCTCATTGGCTTTCCCAGACTTGTCCAGTCAGCTGCAGAAAAAAAATCCCATTTAAAATGTGTCTCGCCAAACGCCAGAACAAAGCGACCACTGAGAGGACTGCATTGTAATGTTTCCTGCTTTCCATGTATTTGAGTCAGAAATGATAAATGTTTCTTGGCATGCAAAACATGTTAAGTGTGATTCAGTGCTAATAAATCAAAGGTTTTCAAAGAACTGCAAATTCCAAAGTAACATAAATCCTAAAAATAAATTGGCCCTATTTTGACCTCTAGCCCTCAAGCTTTTGTTCAGTTTACATCCGGTACGGTTTCAGAAAAAAACACAGGTCCATTTCAGATGCAAAAACAATCTTGGCAGATAAAATTTTCAACACAATTTCCAGGAGAGCTGAACCAAATTTCTTCCATATGGTGCTGTCGCATAAAACAGGATGAAAGAGAGTCAAGGTTTGCATGGCGAGAAGAGAAGAGACATTTCAGACATGTTTTGTCAGGAACTCTCTCGCTGGATGTTCTGCAGTAAAGCTGGATGTGAAGAGGACATTTACAAGCTTTCTTCTCACATATCATTTGATATTTGTAGCAAAGACAGAAAGAGCTGCAGGGAACAGCTCATCTTGCCTCCCAGTTAACTTTTTCATCAGACAACCTTGCCTGCAGCCAACTGTCAAAATCCCATGGACCTGAGCCAAAGATGATATACACACACACTGCTTTCTCAACATAAACCACTGTGCACAGCCAAGCTGCAAAACAGATGTCAGGCACTACAACTGCACAGTGGTGGTCCTATCCAGAAGACCTGGCTATCAGTGGAAATGGTTTATTTATCCTGCCTTGTTTTATGTTTTCAAATGTTGTTACTTTCTCTGGCTGCTCTAGTTTCACCTTTCTTATATTTATAATTCCAGGTTCATCTGATTGTTGGTGTGGAATATCTTTTGCCTTCCCTTCGTGGTTTCTGTTCATATTCTCTTAAGCAGCTACACTTAGTCATTTGTCATTGTCAGTCTGTCATTTGTCACTCTGCATAAAGAAATCCACCTGAGTTTTTGAGTTTTTTTTATATGAGTCTTCACTTGGACAGCCAGTAAAAGAAGACCAGCTCCTTTAAACGGGTCACCCCTTTTACATCAAAACAATACCAGGAATCTACAGTTATGCAAGTGGTTCAGTCGTAGAGAGCAGCTACACTCCATGATCACAATGACAAGACTAACATGCTGAAGTTTAGCAGGTTATAGTGACTAGCATTTTAACCATCTTAGTAAGTGAGGCTGATGTGAATATTGTTTATTTTGCAGATGTTTAGTGACCAAAGGGCATGTTTGATGCAAAGGGCTAACAAAAATCATTAAGATCCATCTAGAAGAGGAAGTAAATATTTGGGCCAGAGTTCATGGCAATACTATAGTATTATAATAGTGATTTTAGAAAAACCACAAATGTCAGTCTTCTCAGCACCATGCATGTCTATATAGAAAGGACAATCTATCTGAAATTTACTGAGATTTTTAATTCTGGACCAAAGTGATAGACTGACTGACCCACCCTAGAGCCATGTTTTCTAGCATGTCTGTAATGAAAAATACATAAAATAGCACCAGAATCTGTAATTCAGATCATTTATATAATTATAACAAGTGTGATATTACATTGCACCCAAGTGCAAAACCTTTTCTCTCTGTCATTTGGCACCTTCCTCACAACTCTGTTATTCTGCCTTCTGCTTCACAAAGGGAACATTACCCAGCACCTCGGAGAACATGGCTTCAATTTGAGTGGAAATGTTTCCTCATCGTCTCTTTGCATTTGACGAGCTGCACTCTGGAGAGGAGGAGGTGATTTTTCATTGTCGTATGCCCATGTCTGTTTCAATAAGGATGACTGATGTGTGTGTTTGCCCTCAGAAACCTCTGCAGTTCCAGTCTAACTGAAGTCACAATACCGTGCTTATAGCCTCAGCCTCATACTGTAAGCTCAAGAGAGGGAAATTCAGCACAAGTATCCAGGCATGCCAAAAAGAATGAGCTCAGTATTTTACTTTAAGGCTACAATAATGACCATAACACCAGATTAAATTCCACAGCCCAGTTATGGCATGCAGAAGGGCCATGGTTCACACTTGAGAATTTTGATTTCATTGTTGTTTTTTCACTCTGGGAAGTCATTTTTCATGACAACATGACATTTCTGACTAAAAACCATCACATACAAACATTATTCCTGACTAGAAATCACTTTATGAGTATTTACAAGTGTGTCTGCATTTATTTCTTGTCTGGTGGGTTAAAATCTCCCCTTTTCTTCTCTTTGTTTTTATTCTTTCCTCCCACTGTTTTTACCTTCCTAAACTACAAACTCCACTCCCCTCCATCCTTCACTTGTAATTATTCCTTTCTTTTTCTGCGCTGCTGACAAAGTCCACCAGACAAACAGGGAGACTTTAACTTCATGTGTTTGTTGTTAGCGCTGCCAAGCTGTTTTTATATCTAATTGTTAGACTTGGGGATGTTAAGTTTATGTTGGTATATTTTCCACCTCTGCCTGTTTACAGCGTTTCTGAGTGATTGTTCAGGATTTGAGGTTTGTCTGTGTTTTCATTCTGGACTCCATGTGTTTTTACATAGTTTTGAGAGAAGAGCATCCTGGTGTGGGTTGACTGTTGTTCTTTGTAAATGCAGCCAGTGTATTGCGTTACTGGTGAGTGATGTTACTATGAGGACAAACACTGAGGTGTTGTGTGCATCTCAGATGGGAGTAGTTGTGAGTTGGTCAGGGCTTTTGATCTGCTTGAGAATATCATGAGCTGAGCCAAAGCTGACTGGTGATGAGGTCTGGAGGTGCAGTTCATTGGGACACTAGTCTGTGTAACAGTGGTGGAGCAGGGTGGATGCTGCAGGTTGATGATCAAAGGTCATAATGAACAGGAATCCATCACTACCTAGCTCAGCCGATCATATCTGTAATGTATTCAGTTCAGTATTGCTTTATTATTGGAGATACATACACTGATGTAGCTAAGTTAGTTCGCTAATCAAACTGAGGGATTCACCAAATGTCTTTGTGCAGCTCTATTAACAAATACATCACATAAATGCTGACTAGCTTTGTCTGCACTGATCACTTTTAGACAAGTGACAGCAAATAACGTCCCTGAGGAGCATATAGTGACACAAATTGTTGCATAAAAAGAAAACCAACTTTTTGAATAGACAGATAATAAAAAGTAGATGTTAACTACCAGCTCTGTATCAGCTCTATCTCAATGAAACTCAATCTGTTTATTGTTTACTTGTAGTGTATTTTTAGGGGGTTAGTTACTCAATACATAAATGGATTGGAAGAATACTTTAATAGATTATATTCAGTGGTTAAGGATTATGGTTAAGGGATAAAATGCCTCAATTCTGACCAATAATACCCCTTACTTTATACCTTAAAAGGCCCCAATTTAGCAATTAAGGTTGTTGGATCCTATCCAGGCATACATTAGGTAAATAGCCAGTCAGTCATAGGGCTGACAAAGATAACCATTCAAGAATCACCAATTAAGCTAACCGGCACACTTTTCATCAGTGAAACAGAAACCACAGTATTGAGAGTTTGAACATGAACCTAAAACCTTCTTACTTTGAGACAACTATACTATTACAAGATTCACCTGAACCTACTTTAGATGCATATTAATGGTCTTTTGTTGCATAAAGCTAAGAATCAAAGCTGGAGAATGAAAAAAGTGTTAAGTTAATATCAAAGAACAAAATAAAAATAACTAAATAATTTGCATACATGGGCTGAAACAAAGAAATACTAAATATGTTATTATTGTAATGTATTTTGTCTTGAAATTGATTCTTTTGAAGTTCCATTTGACATGAGTCACTGGGCTTGTTAGAGCACATTTAATTTGCAGCTCTCTTGATCATTGGTGCTTCTTGGACTTCAGTGCAGACCTCTCCTGTTTAATAAGGATGAGCTTATTATTGGAGTGTAAATTACTGCCTGAGGAAAGGTTTCCAAAAAGCACAGCCATGCTTTCTGCAAAAGCACAATGTATGAGACATTCAGCACGTAAAAGACTGGAGTTTTAGTAAATCAAAGCTATTTGTTTTGTTTGGGAACAGGAAGTAGAATTTGTTTAGCAGTGAAACTGAAATAATTGTATTTTTACAGTTTAAATAAGAGTTTTGGTGACAAAGACATTAAACATTTAGTTTGTAAAAAGAGTACAATTTTGTGGAAATGTGAACACAGACATGCTACAGTAATAGACAGACAAGTGACTGGGTCAGGGTGAATGAATGAATGAATGAATGAATGAACATTGTCACACACATTTCACACGTCTCTGTCGGCATCCCCAGTGACTTTGACCCCACACTGTGACCTCAGACGACCTAGAATTCCACTCGGTAGCCTGTCTGATGTCTGCTTTGATCCATTGTCCTGACAAAAATCAGTCAAATCCCATTTGAGATGTGCAAAGGTGTGGAAACAAAACTCTTTCATGGTTTTCCTCTCCATCCATCCTGCTCTTTTCATGTTTTCTTCCCGACAGTGTGTTTCCTTTTCTGCCGAACTGTATGGTCTGACAGGCAGAGTCAGGGTAAACTCCCAGCTCAGACCAGTATCAGATGTATTACTAATGCAAGTAACATGAATGTCAAGTTTCTGGCAATGTTTGAGCCTAATTGTAGGCTGAATTTTCCCTAAAGTGGAAAATTAGTGGCTCTCCTCATACTGCCAGATATTCTCCATCCGGCTCTTCATCCTGTTTATTATTACCAACTGTGGTTTGCACAGTCATGCAGGACTTTGAGGGTCTGCAACTTTTCATAAACAGCAGTGCTTTGGCTTTGGGAGCTGCAGTGCTCTGTGTTGATGCTCAAGGAGGCCGCAGGATTCAATCCATGCTTCTCTGAAAGAGATCCCTAAACATCTTTTTGGATGGGGAAAACTTGGTCGGACTCAGGTTTAAAGAACTCCCCTCTGAAACTTTGAAGGAACAAGAGCACTTTTGCATTGACTCCCTGCTATAAATGAGTCATTCACAGGGAGTGAATTGTTCATAAACTGCACGTCACTCATCTCTGGGGCACGAGAAGGAGGGTGATCTCACTGTGTCGTTTTAGACTTTCACCAACCTCTTTGCTCCAGCACCTCAGGGACTTTGACTTGCTCAAACTCAAACAACCTGGTTTTAGTCCTAAAACAATGTGAGGCCACAGGACAGAGGAGAAATTGAACTGGAAAATCTTTTTAAATTAATGATTTGTGTCTGTTTTTCCAAGTTTTGGTCCAAAAAAAACATTTGGACAAGATGACTGAGCTGTATAAAGCTGCATCCAAAATGCATAACTGAGATACAAGTAAAAAGATCCCAGTGATTCAGTAAAGAGGGTAAAATGAGCATGTGTGTGAGTGTGTGTGAGTCTTTGGTATATTGTTCATACAGCCACTTTAAATCTAACCACACAACTATTTGTAAGTTAAGCTTCCAGGCTGCATGCCGTAGCGTGAGTGAGTGTGTGTGTGTGTGTGAGAGATAGTTCAATAATGTTACAATCAAAACACTGCTATGTGTAGTGACTACATGATGAGATTAAAGTTTGGATGTCCTCCTGTGTGTCTTATGAAAATAAACAGCGCATCTGAATGGACATGGCATGACATTGAATTTGTTTTTACCTCCACCAAAGAGGTTACATTTCTTTCTGTCTGTTTCTACTCAGATTTCAGTAAAATTTGCTGTCAAGTTCAGCCATGGGCCGACAAAGCACTGATTTAAGTTTGGTGCAGATGCTTTTTATATAAGTGGTCAAGTCAGCCATTCAGGCATTAACACTACAAAGCACTTTTTTGCACGTATGTGCTCATAACTCTTGACAGGTGAGGTGCAGAAGTTGAAATGCTTTTTTCTTCACCATAAAAAAACAAGATTCATTTGTTGTTTGACATTCTATATCTGCTATTCTTCAGTGCACCATTTAACATAAAATACTACAATTATTTAACGCAATGTGCAAATTGCATCCATATGTGTAACCATGCACACATGACTGTGGCATTGCCCACACAAAAAAAGACTTAGCAAGTGAGCATGGTGCTGGTAACAAAGACATTTCCATCGAAAACAGAATTAGAAAAATAAATTTGCACTATATGTAATTAATGTTATATATGGCACAACTAAGCCATTATGACTTAAGATGACCATGATATGAAATTTTACTCAGTTAGTCCTTGTATGAACCAGGATATTTAATTTTGACAGTTTGCAAATCCCAAATGGTCTGATAGAGGAAGACAAGTTGAGTACAGACCAGATGTTTTCCTAATTAATATATTGTCTACTGGAAAAAAGTAGAAAAAGAGTGAAAAGCTTAAACAGCTAGTGAAAACTCTCCATATCTATAAGCGCTCACGTGTTGAAGGACAACATGGACCTAACGGGCACATAAACCTCCAGAGAGCACTGACAGACTGACGCACAATAGATTCCTGCTGACAGACAGAAGGGCAGTGTGTGTGCTCTTTAACTGTGCACACAACACATTTCATTTCAAACCTTAACTCAACACTTTGACATAAGGTGAAACAGGTAACTTTGAACAATGAAGGGTTATAAAGAAATGGATTTGAGAAAACTTTTTTCCCTAAAGATGCCATTATAAACACAATAAAGCCATTTTCAGTTGAATGCAGTATCTTATCGAGTATCTTCATGATTGTTTGGAGTATGGCTTTATGCCAGATAGAGTCAGTCACCTTGGATGGAACTGGCAAAGACTTGTGGACCTGTGCGATGGCTACACTGCTAAGAAACTTACTGAGATCAACAGTGCCTTGGCTTTTCAGCTATGCTAACTGCATGCTGAAATGCTATGGATGGCATTGTAGTTGACCTGCCGTCCTCTGGTGCCAGGCAGTCACCTTCTCCCAGAATGATTACCTGCAAAACTATCCACCGGCCTCAGCTGTACTTTGTGCTACCAAATGTTGGCATGCGAACATGCCAGCCTGTGCAGTATAAAGTATAAAAATCCAGAAAGCAACATGAGAAAAAAGTATCCAGCATCCATGCACCACATTGCACACACTCATTACTAAGTTGACTTCAAATGAAGATGAATGTTTCTCTTGACTGTACGTCAGTATTTCAATAGTCCAACACAGTGTCAGCCTTGGCATTTGCTGCATAACATGTCAACACCAAGTGTAACCTATCCTGCTATCCTACAGTCATGTTGACACTAAAAATAAAATTTATCTACTCAGCTCTTCTGTCCCCTGATGCTGGTTGCCAATTTAGTGATTTATATATGTTCTTTAACATGGTGTCACTTAGTCAGGAACCAAGTAAATGGTTAGCAAGTTAGGTTGGACAAGTCTAAGTTAACTTATTAAGTGTGCAAACAAATATTCAAATTTTCCTCCAACCTTAAGATTTAGGATGCTCTTTGCCCTACTCAAGTTTCGATGTGTCTTTGAATACACTCGCAGCCTCACACTGTTTGCACCCAGCATTCAGCAGGTGTGATATTGTGCTTTGTTGATAATAACACCAAGCACTTAATAAATCTTTGCAGACTACCAAATCAGCACTTTGGTTTCAAGGTTTGAATTACCAACTCTGCTCCAATAAATCTTGCATGTAAACAATGAAGTTGACGTATGACTGTGGTTCACTTCTGGCTCATCGCCGCATCAAATCTTTAATTCACATTCCATTCAAGCATGGGCAACAGCACACAGAGTCATGCTGTGAGGAGGATGTGGAGTAAGCACAATCTTCATCAACATGCTTCCGTCCTCGTATTGCAGGAGATATTTAACATCTATAAAGATGTGTGTTGACTTCAAATGTAGGCCCACTGTTTTCTGGTCCCATTCTTGATTTAGTTGTATTCTTCTACATGGTGCCATGTTCCACCCCTTACCCATGTGTCACTTTTGTTTTTCCACTCTTCCACATCCAAACACTGCCTGCATCCTTCAGCACTCTTTACCTTGTGATCCATGCAATTTCTCTCCCATTATTTTGAATCAGTCCCTTGTTCCTGGTTTGACCACATAATTTTTACTCCGTCTACTGTCTCCCGAATGAGGTCAACCACCAGACTCTCGCTCAGCTCTCTCACTCTGGTCTCATCCAGTGCAACGCGCCAGAAGCCAAACCACAAGCCTCAATTACCCAGCATTCCTTGGAGAGGACGAGAGAGGCCTCATGTTGCAGACTATGAAATTAACATTCATGACAAACCTCTCTTGCCACAAAAACTATTTCATGAGAGCAACAGTTGCAGAATTTCATCATTGGGAGAAGTAGTCTATTACTCCTATTATACTTTTTCTCACAGGTTTCTGTTTTCTGATGACAAGGATGACAGAACTTCTTTATGATAAGAAGTCATGATACTATCTGCCCTACTACTAACATACTAACACAATTTTTTTTTTATCAGTGATAAGAGGCACTATGATTAATCTTTTATAAATGTGTGATAGTGAAACCTAAACATGTAAAATGTGTTATTTCCTTTACAAATGGACTAATGGACAAGGATTTATAATGCATAGACAGGGATTTTTAATGTATGTTTTGCTTACAAATCTGGTCCAAGCACAAGTCACTGGCTTTCACACTGAACAGCACTCACTTTCCAACAACCCATGATGCATTGCAGCTGTGTATACAGTGGGTACTGTATCCCAAAACAATATTTCTTTAGAGGCGACATATTTAAATGTTCACACACTGGCCATCCTTTAAAAGCAGTAAACTAGCGATCAAAGAATCATCACACAAATCACTTCTTCCATGAATGAAATGTATGTGCTGTAAAAACTTGACTTTAATGCAAAAGTTGTGGTGACTAATCTAAACACTCTGAAATTAGGAGGTGTTAAGGGCAAGTTCATTATTGCCTCTTTTCCCTAGCCGTGCCTCGAATATCACTCTTTCTGTTTTCCTACCAAGGTGGTTGAGTGATGAGGTAATGGGATACTACACGGTTATGTATTTCATCATTTGTGTCATTGCACTGGAATGTAAGAATCTTCAGTTTTCCGTTTCCACAAAACAAGAACAAACATTCGGAGTTGTTTTGTTTGTTCAGCCCTGACTCACAGAGTTCAGTTATACCAAAATATTCTCTGACTGAGTATTCTGCGATATCTCTGGCTATTTGGGAAACATTGTCATTTGAGATCCTTTGAGATTGGGTGTGCTGAACCAAAAGGAGTTGGAGTATATAATAAAACTTTGTATATTAATATTACCCTAATCAATCATCGCTGGGCAAATTACAGGAGCTAAATGAGACGGCACGAGTTTAATGACAGCATGGAAATATGTCAAATTAGAAGTGCCTTTTCATTATCAGGAGATTAATTGTGATGTTGTCAGTCCGAAAGCAATTATAAGCATTTCCTTTGCTTGTTTGGATCTTCCTTTGTCACAATAATTCATTAGGTACAAATAATTCACACTGAAAATCCTAGAAAAAATAATCACTCTTTTAACTGTGCTTTACAATAGTGAGTCACCATTTAAGTTACTGTCCAAATACATTACAGCACCTACCCAATATACTGCAGACTAAAGCTGAAAAAGACTTTTTGAAGCAGCACATTGAATTTGCTTTCACCTGTTGAAACATTATTACAGCTTTTGTTGCTCTACTCATCCACAAGACAAACTGTTGATGAGGATTTTGAACTAAAGAGTAAAACATCTCCCCTTTTACCATCATCTCATGGCAACTGTTACAATTTCACAAGTAGTGTACAACACCTTTCATTGTTGGTCATGGGATTCACAAATTTCAAGCCACTTCATGCAAACATAATCAGTACAAATCAAATGTCAAAACAGCTGTATCAGAGAGAAAACGGTTCAGCAGAAACTGTGAAGGGAGTAATCAGTGGATGGAAGATGTCAGCATCCAAGTCAGTTCCTGACTGTAACAGACTCCAGAATGAAGTGTGGAAGATTTAAGAAATGTTCATTAAGCTCCTCTTTATCTGAAGAATTTCAGTGCAGGATTCTTTATGAAATTCAATAAAAGAACCAACACTGCTACATGTTTGTCAATGCATGTTTTAAAAGAGTCCAATGAATTAAAAATGAATACAAACTACATGATCCTCATGATCACACAAACATAAAAAAGCACTGATGGATGTGAAGTAAAGAAGAAGTGGGTCAATCTGATGCATATTCACATTCTTTAACGCAGGTTCTTTCTGAACAGGCATGTGGGGAAAATGTGCCTGTAAAAGAATGTAAGAAGAAAAGGACTGTAATGACAGCATGATTACAGTACATGGTGACAGATGCATATTCAAATTTGGTTGCAGTTTTTTGTGTATTTTTTTGCATTTACACAACCTACTTAATCTGACTAAGTCAGATGAGTCTTGATGTTGACTAAGCACACTGATCAATGCTTTTTCAGGTTTGCAGAAAGGGATTTTTTTGCACGAATGTATTGTAGAATTAGTGCTGAGATACTTGAACATAGTTCTTCTATACACATCATTGAGGAAGCTGGAAAAATACCAGATATTCATGAAAAACATTAAATCAAATTATTTCTTTTAAATAAAAGCTGATGATGAAGCCCTCCTTTAACAATATTATTGTTGGTAGTATTGATGCTTTTTCAATTTAGAGCAGATTCTGTGATTAACAAAATACACTTGGCCACAATGGCAGTGACAGTATGTGTGTATGCGCCTCCCCTCTGAGATTACAGTACTTAACTCTGACACAAAAAGCGCAAAACTGCATTTTAAAGCTGAAAATGTGATACATACAAAATATGACGTTACAGCAAGGGTCTGTGCTGCAGAAAGAGACATAACATTTCAGAAGCTACCCAAAAAATAAACCCATCATGAGTACTAAAGGCACCTTAGACAAAGATATATCCCTGTGCTCAAGTAGTGAAAGAGGTTTGGGGCTAAAAAAAAAGAGGGGAGAAGCCTTTTTTCCTCTCACAAAGCCTAACCACTGCATGGAAACACTATATCGCCACAAGAGAGGCTACATACATTGGGTTTTCATTGCATAAACTATTCTGTTACTGATTGTCTAAAAGCTCACCTTAAAGACATAGAATGCAGATCTGTAAAATTACAAAATTTGAATCAATTTCATTTCAGATAAGCCAACATATGAAAGTGATTTATGCCTTTTCACCTTAACAAACTTTGCACACAACACTTCATCTTTTGAATTATACTGCATCTCTGCAACAGGGTATATTTTAAAGATACAGTGTAACAACACATGCACAGGGGGGAAACTCTCCTGATCATGCAGATATTGTTTCTGGATTTACGGCTCCAAAGTCTAATAGTAAGAGGTTAAAAAGACAACACAAAAGCATATAAAACAATAAAACAAACAAAGAGACAGGTTGAATCATGAGTAAAAACAGTGTCCAAGCTCTGTCCTGCTTCTGCAAAAACAATCCCCCCTGACATGCTGGCAGAGGAGGTTATCTTCCCCTTCTTCTTCTGTATCCTCTCCCCATTTCAACCCAAACTACCAGCCAAGTTTGTAAAAAATGATCCTCTCTGGTGCATCATCATCATTATCATCAAGTCTCCCTCCTTCACCTCTTCCTCCTCCTTTTATCCCATATAATGCCTTCCCTCTCAGGCTGGACAGGCTTGCTCCCCCTGCAGGCGAGAGGTTGGAATGACGCTGTATTCCTAACCAGATAAGGGGGAGATGGTGCCTCTGGTTCCACCAAAGGGGTTAAAATTGGAAAGTCACTGGGATTGATTAGACAGGTAAGTGGAGCAGGTGCAGGAATCACACCCTGCTGGTTGGGTGGCAGCGGTAGGTGCAGTTGGACAGAGGGTCAGCTGTGCCATCAACATTCTGGGAACATCCCCCCTCACAACATGCCTCTGGGACACAAAGAGAGAGAGATACTGTAAGTTCTGTTTGTTAGTAAAGAAACAAAATATGTCAACACGAGACAACCCCAACACAGTGTTCACAGTCTTTTTAACTGTATGTGTCAGGTAACTTGAGTACCTGCATCTTCCTCTGGCATCAGCAGGTGAGTTCGACAAGGACCGGGCAGGGTGGGGTTGGGTCCCTCGTGACTGGTGCCCAGCTGGAGACGCCTCATGTGACGAACCACGGCTGTGGCGTTGAAAGCTTGCTGCAGAAGACAAGACAAAAAAATGACCCAGAAAACAGTAGAATCTCATACATCTACAGCTGAGAGTTCACAGGGTTTGGACGGCAGCCTAAAGCAGGGGTTCCAGACATTTTTTTTCTTAATATGAAGCAATGTAGTTTTCACAGCGATATTTGGTTTTCACAGCAACATGTGTGATTTGTGTGATGGGATTTTTAACTTCTGTGACGGTTTTATTGTGTCCTTGAGGCACAAAGAGTTAAAATGTACAGTGTTTGGCAAGAGAAGAGTGAAGACTAAAGAATAACAGATTTAAAAGCAGTCCCAAGTTGTTGACATTTCTAACAAATCAAACAAAATCCATTCCCAATAGTGCAAATTAAAGAGAGCTGTACAGGAATGATTCCTGAAGACCTAAGGGGATATAAACCATGTGGTATAAATCATGCATGTAAGAAAATCAAAGTACATCCAAGATAAACTGGAAATCTGACTTACCTTCCACTTGCTCTTAGCAAAGTTCTTCTTGATCTGAGCACTGACAGACTCATGGATGTTCTTATCTAGAGCAGTATCCCCCGCAATCCTGACAAACAGAGGGGTAAGGAAACATAACAATGGACAGAAGTCACATGTCATAAGAAATTCCTAAGCAGCAAGGCTTGCGTAAGATTTTCAACCTGGATTAGTCAAAACAAGTAAATCACTGAAGTTGGATAAAGGATCAGGTATTTAATCAGACAACAGGAATCTCCTTTACAATAAGAGTGCATCCTCATAGAGTATAGAGAGTATAGGATCAATACCATGGGTGTTGCAGAGCTTGTTCACAGGTGTAACGTATGTTGGGGTCTTTTTCCATCAGGTGAACAATAAAGTCTTTAGCTATAATGAGAAAAGGACAAAAAATAAATATTGCAATAAATATTGCAAAAAATAAATAACACCTACCCTTAACCTGCACAGAATGGATGCAATCTACTCACTGACGCTACACCAGTTTAAAACTGGAAACTCAGTATAATTACACATCAGTATCTAACTGCTCTAAACAAGAGAAAACAAATCTTGAGGTGATTTCCATGTGACAGAAAATTGGCCGGCTGCATCAGTTGTATCATTTGTTCTAAAAGTTGGAGAGGTCCTCGCCCAGAGCAGGGAAACAGGGACCAAGTCCAAAAGCCAGGACTGGGAAAAACATCAACATGGGATCATTGCCTCGGCTTGTGGACTCAACAGCTGCAATGTGAAAGGTATGGATCAGAAAAAATATTTACTGGCTCAGAAAACGTAAGACATCACTAGAGCTCAATGAGAGCAAGTCTGACTGGCTCTGGAAACAAACTCTTGACTAAAAGGTGGTCTCTGCTTTGTACTCAGGACATGCGCAAGGTGAGAAACAGAAGGTGGGTGGGTGGATGTTAATGAGCCCCAGCAGCTTACTTTAGTATTAGGAGAGTTTTTCCTGCTGGTTTGGATCCAACACACAACAAATATTTCAACCTGACTTGACAAAGGTCTAATTTCAGCTGATTGTATTTTTGTCGCAAATAGAAAACAGGTTTTCCATTGTTTTTTCTGACATGTATCCAAGTAAATATTCAGTGTCAGTTTCAGGGATGATTTCATGACTTTGAGCTGCATTTAAGAGTCCCAAGTTTGACTTTTTCCAGGACACAGGCGAGCTCTGGATAATCTGCACAAGTTTTGGGTTGTGACTGACAGAATTTAAAACCAGTATAAGCAAAAACAGCAACACATCACACTGACTGGCTGACCACCCTCTATAATAAAGTGCATTGTTCAGAAGAAAGTGGATCTAGGCCACTGAACTAGAAGATGTAGAGGATTTCAGTTGGATGGTTGAACTCTGGAGATATTGAATAGAACAAACTAGAAGAGCCAGAGGCTTGGAAGCCTGAGGTCCTGGAAGTTGTTGGCAAATAGGATTTTTTCTGCTGCTTTCATAATTGTCACCATTGCTAGAAGATGCAGCTCAAATCAGACATTTCTAAAAGAGCTTTAAGACGACATCTAAAGCAATATAAACATTTGCTGTGTCTCTATGAAAAATATACATCATGCCATTATCAGAGGCCTATAGAAGACCAGCTTAATATGTACTGAACCTGAATCAGAGATATCATCCCAGTAAGGAGAATCAAACTCGTATTCTGCCTTCAGGATCTGTTCAAACAGTTTGGCATCATTCTCGTCATAGAACGGAGGGTAACCACACAACCTGAGACACACAGGAGAGAACACATCATGTCATGCTTTCTCACAGATGTGCAGGAACTTTCTACACAGAGCATTCACAGAGGTTAAAATAACTGTTTATTCATGGCCAATATGTATCTGTTCCGTGTTTGGTATATGTCTTAAAAAGTACTTACAGAATATAAGCTATGACGCCAATAGACCAGCAGTCCACTGCTTTACTGTAGGGTTTCTGAGCCAGCACTTCAGGGGCTAACGAACAAAACAAGGTTAAGTGTATAAAGTATAGAGTAAAGACTAGATGCAAGATAGATGTTTAACAATGTTTGACACATGATCAGCACATTTATTAGATTAAAGTTGTTTGTAACTGAACTTGTGGGTGGTTGCCAATTTACTATGCATGTCCTACAAACTAACCTAAAATTGATTCTAATGATTCATAACTTAGAATATCTTCGCGAGCTTCCGATTAGTTGTAGTAGTTAGTGTTGATAATTTTATATTGGCAGAACAATTTTACATGTATAACTTATTAATTAGAAGCAGATTTGGACTAATTTAAGACAGTATCTGGGATCCTTACCAACATATCCAGGTGTTCCACATGCAGTTGACATCACACTGCCAGAGCCCTCAATTTTAGACAGACCAAAGTCACTGATCATGATCTTGGAGTCTTCATCCATGCTGTAGTACAGCAGATTTTCTGGCTGCAAAGAGGAGGGACAGAACCAAAACGAAAAGAAATGTTAATAAAGTACCATCAAAGAAATCATGCACCTCCACCACCACATTTCTATCAGAAAAAATATGTTACGATGGAAAATTACAGATACGTGGAAGAAAAGTTTAAAAATAGACAATTTATGAGAAGTTCCATCATGTCGGCCCATGGACTGATGGACTGACCTTGAGGTCTCGGTGCACAATGCCCATGTCGTGGAGGTATTTGACGGCATCCAGAATCTGCTGAATGAGCTTACTGGCATCTTTCTCTGTGTAGAAGCCCTTCTCTATGATACGATCGAAGAGTTCCCCACCAGACACCCTGGGTAAAGAAATTCATTAAAGTGAAGCAAAGCTTAATTAATATGAAGTACTAAATGGAGACAACAACCACAAAATCAGACTGGACTGAATTTTGTGGAAATAAATGGAAGGCACCTAAAACTGTTAAATGTAACTAATATTAGACAAAGTTTGAGAAAGAACGGGTTTGAGGGAAATGTAAAAAAGCACTTCCTGCTCTCAATACTACTAAAACGTATTTATTTGTTTTGTTTGTTGTAAATTACTGCTCTAATGTTCTACATATTATATATTATATGTCTCTAACAAATACATGCATGAACATATAATAAAGATATTTTATTGAGGCAGGGTGTAGTGTGAATCAAATCACACAGAGTGACAATGCTTGATGTTAGAGTTTGAAACCACTAGATGGAGACTTCACACCGTCTACAGAAAATCTGCAGTTCCAGCCTCTGTATTAATGTGCATGCTTAGCCACACACACACAGAAATATGAGGAAGAAAAACAAGAAATTTGAAAAAAGGTGGGAACTAAGGAGGTCTGATCTTGAGAGTTCAGATGTTTTAATAGTAAAACTGTCTTGCGGTACACTATATTGCCAAAAGTATTCGCTCATCTGCCTGGAATAACTCAGTTCGACAACCCCTGTCACCTTGTCCACCCACTACTTTTAGTTCCCTCATGATACAAATGCTTGCAACATAAGTTAACAAATAAAGTGAATCAGTATGTTCAATAATGGTGAAGAATCAGAGAAAATAAAAAACATAATGCAAGGACACACAAAAAGTGTTTTAAGTAAAAACATGTGTATATCAGGGAAAAAAACACCAGTGCTCAAGAAAAGAATTCAAACTAGTCTCTACCCTGATAAATGCACTCGTTCCCTCACTGCCTCTGTCTTTTATCTCTGGGATTTGCTGTTGACTGTGATTAATGTATAAATGATTTATATTTTCTGGAGCCTCTCAGTTAATAGCGCTCCCGATCCTGATTTGTCCTTTCTCTCGTTCTCTCTCTCTGACATTTCGGCAGTTGAGGTGGGTGGGAGGCTGACAGGCGGCAGGTGTGAGGGCGAACTCCCCACTGCTGATCATGAGTAGGCAGAGTACAGTGTTTGCTTTAGTGTGTGTGTGTGAGTGTGGTCTGCCCATGCGAGTGTGTTACAGAGTGCAATTAATGGCATGTGACATGCAGTGTGTGGGAGATAGCACAAGTAGGGAGTTTGAAATACACATCGCACAAGAAACGAATCACACAAACCCACATGTGAATACTCACAGTTGCATGACAAGGTAGAGGTGTGATTTACTTTCAAATATCTCTTCCAGAGATACAATGTTGGCGTGTTTAATCCTGTGAAAAGGAAGAGAAGAGGAATGAGGCAAGAAGTTCATTTTCACAATTTGGCTAGTCATATTTATTTAGTAATTAGTAGTCACCAGATATTGTCTGCAGAGGCAAAAATAATCTTCATGAGTGACACAGCAATTGCTTCTTTGAGGACTGACATCTTTTCCAATGGTTACAGTCGGGACAGTCAGTGTATGTACCCACCACAAAGCTTCACCCAACAGTCACATATACTTCTTACAGTCTGTAGAGGAGGTTACACTGTGTGGTGGCATGCAGCTCTCTAATTGGCTGAACTCCTTGCTCCGCTGCCCCTTGAGACCCGTGGGTGCAGTGACAGGAGTGACAAGATGACTCACTACATTGAGAATGGTATTGTACTTCTCTGCCTGAACTGTGTGTACCCATACCATACCTATATTAAACTTATTGGCCACTTTATTCTATATACCTGTAAAATCTAATGTGATTAAGTACAGCTCATCTTATAAAGTCTCATACATTAACACATGCTGTGTGTTTCAAATATAGTATATTCTAAGCGGGCAAGAGTCATTATAAATGTTAACATTTAATAGTGAAAGATACTGCAAACATTTTCTGTCTATTTAACATGAACTTTTAAATAGACTGCTTACCTAATTGCAGCATACTTGCTTGAAACACTCTCTGAGATTTGCTCCTCACATGTTCTTGTGTATTTTAAACTATATGTGGGGTGTAATGTCATTTAAAAAATGTGGATATCTAACCATTGGATACCGATATGTTTGATATATTTGTACTTTGCAATCAGTAGTTCCTGTTTTAAGATAATATATTTCCTATTTTACTGATTTGATCTTATAATACAATATTGTATTGCTGGTTGTGCTTTTAAGAAAAACAAAACAAAACTAAAGTCAAATTGTTTTTTTATGACATGTTTATGTTTATCTTTGCAACATGTTTATATTTCTAATGAGATACAATATGGTAAAATGTATTATTTTGTTATCATACCACAACTCAGGTATGATACCCAGGCCTACATACATGTGTATACATACATACATGTGTGTTATCATCTCTTTACCACCATATGATAGCGTTGATAATGTCAACCTAAAGGGGCCGTGTGGGTTCTTTTACGTTCAGTATGTCTCACCAACACATTGTGTGTCTCACTGTGTTCTAACAAACGTGTAGACTACGTTTGCTTTCTTATAAGCAATTGCAGAACTGATTTTTAAAATATTTTAAATCATGCATTGTTTATATCGATCTTTGTTTGCTAGCGGTCTTCAATTTTCTCAGCCTTAGACCACAACGACAGTGATGTCCCATCACATCAGTGCCATTGTCACAGAGACAGTTAAACAAACAAGATGTGAACTATGCAACTTGTGTGTGATTCAAACCATAATTACAAATGCTTACAAACTCTGTTGGTTAACTTTACTCCAACATTCATACTTTTCTGATTCAGTCCTCTGTGCTTATCATGCTCTTTGTGTATCCTACTCATTTAATTTACGCCAGCACATGGACTATGAATGGGTTTTTGACGATTACTGAGTTGAGCTGAAAGCAGAAGGACAAAGATAACACAAAGCTACAGATCTGTACTGTACTTCATGTAAGTGTGTATGCGTCAGCCTTAGCTCATGTTGGATTACAGCAATGACTCTTATCCAGATTGTAACAATGCATGGACACCTTCATTCATCTGCTTAGCTCAGTGTGAAAGGAGAGATGGACCCAGTGAAGGATGAATGATGGATTAAACCTGCAGAGGTAGCACACACATGTGAGTGCACGTGAGCTTGAGCATGTGCTTTCACACAATTACAGAAGGTCACCTACATGAAGGAAAAGTGCTGCATTTAACTTGAAATTTTTATGCAGGTGAGTTTTTTGTTTGTGTGAATGTATATAGTGGACACTGGTCATGGTGATTGTTAGAGAGCTGAAATGTCTGTTTAGGGCTGGTGGGTCATCTGCTGACCTCTGTCAGCATCCGTGGGTCTTACAAGGCATCAGAACATTGAAGTCAGCAAATTAGAGAACATAGTTGCAACCTTCACAAGTAACAACTACATATAACATCTGCATACATCTGGCATATCTAGGTGGTGTACTACACAGAGAGATTAATGAGTTCATCAGGTATGCTGAACCCAAAGTCAGAGTAACTTCGTTTTAACGAAAGAGGCTTTCTTTTTAATCTGGCAATTCTGCCATGGCAACTTGTGTCGCACTCAAATTTGTTGAGCTGTAAAATGGTAAAATAACACTGAACAAAGTTGTGCAGTTGTGCATCTACAGCACAAACTTTAGACATCACCTCTGCACAACCTACTTGCTTTCAGTTGGTAATGTAGACTTATGTTTTTATGCTTGGTTCGGATTTGCCCCAAGTCTCTTTACACTGCTGAATATAGCACTAGTACAAAACAGATTATTCTCAATTTCATTCTAATTTCATTTATCCTTTATTATGGTGCATATTCAGACATAAATGCACTTCTTTTATGCAGTCTGAATGCATCAGCTTTAAAAGCTCTAGTGAGCAGATGTCAGATATAAATGTCAATGAGAGATAAAATAAAGACAATGAGAGATAAAATAAAGAAATTATTTACACAATTTACAACTATTAGATTGATAGATAGATTGTTTTATGCAAACCTTTGGATTCATATTAACTATTGTAACTGTGTAAGTGGAAAAACAGCCTCAGGTCCTCTGACATCACTCTTATTCTTCTTTTAGGTTTTTGCACATTAGTTTTTCCCACAGCTTTGCCATAATTTATTTTTTTCTCCAGAGCACCGAATGGATTGGCCATGAATGAACAGAGCGGTCTTACAATATTTGTGGGATTGTAGACTTCCTGTGGTGGGAGAAGTTTTTTTTTTTTTTTTTTTTTAAGTTGTCTGTTTCTGTGGGAGTGTGTGTATGTTTGTTCACAGAAATCTCTCTCTTACACTAATCACACTTCTAGTTTCTTTCTTAAGTCATAAGCGTTACTTCATTGAAGTGAAGAGAACCAGTTTTCTCCAACACAAATCTCCCTCAATTATCCACACTACAAACAGCGTTTCTGGTTTACATGAGGTTTTAAAATTCAGATTACTGCAGAAAGCTGTAATACAATTAGATAGGTATCTACAAAGGTACAGTATGATTCATAATGATCGATGAACCTTTTTGGGGTTATTGAGCAATGAATGCTCCATGTCCCAAAACCCCCAGGCCCAAAAACTACAAGCAGTGGTCAGAATTATTATTATTTGTCTTGAGTCCAACCACAATTTAAATGGGTCCCTTTGATGCTGTTGCTCAAACACATACTTCAGGTATGCTAAACAGCTACTTAAATAAGTCTTTTCAGATTTTTGACAGAGACTCAGCAGCAACTTCACACCAACTGCACCATCTGGCACGGCCACAAATGACTTAGCAGAGTGTGATTAGTCACTGTATTTGCAAGTCTGTATTTGAGTAAATATTTGGTCTAGATAAAACAGGAAGAGGATGAACAGCCAGCTAACCAATGTGATGATATCATATGGCTTCACCAGTGGTATATCAAACTGCCATTAGTCTGGGTAGCCATCTTACAAACCTTGTATATAAAGTAATGTAACTGTATATAATGAGGATCTTCTGGCTCCTCATCTGGACCAAAACAAACTGACAGACACTAAATTGGAAAATAAATTCATTTCTTCACTTAATTCAAATCACGATGCTGTTACAAGAGCTTTATTTAGGTTAAAAACATCAATAAACTACAATAAATTTACAGCAAGGGCTCTGGCATCACAAAAAGAAGCATATTACGTGCATAGCATATTGCATATATATATATATAGAGCATACGTTTTTTTTGTGTGGCAGCTGTCTCCTGTGGTCAAAAACAACACAACAGATTTATATTGAAAAATCTTGTGTCACTATACAATTTCAGTATTTATCTGGGAGGAAATAAAACGACAGGCACTAACAGTAAGAATCATTTCAGTGCTGTGGTACATTGTTGATACAAAAGTGGGATATGATTTTCAATAATTACACAGGTGACGTGATCAATTTTATTTTATCAGTGCTTCAGAAAGGTTGCTAGTTGAGGCTTGCTGTTGTATTTAAACCACTGAGAGACTGAATCTTAACAGTATCTGTATAAACTGTTAAAAGAAAACAAATGACACTATGTTTATCACGCCTTTCACCATACAACTAGTCAACCATAAAATATTACAAAATATAACATAAATGCATATTTTACCTTTTTTAATACTCAGTCAGACCCCATCCCCATGCTCAGTCTTGAGGATGAAGTGTTAATATGAGTAATGAAGCCTCTAGAAGACTCTATACAAACTTTAGACAGAGCAGGCAAAAACATGATTTACAGGCCAAGTTTACCTCAGTTTACTCCATTTGTCAAATTAACCTCCACCACTCTCATTCCACCATCCTCACCTCAGGAGGGATCATAGCTGCATATTGGCTGGAGTTGTGTCTCTAGTAACCCAGGCAACAAGAGCTCTAAAAATAACTTGCGACCCAATGCAGATTAGCCATTTTCACCATGGCATGTAATTCCCCACATCTAAAGAGAAGTATGTTTGAACCGCTCTACAATTACAGGGGATCTTATTGTCTTTTGCCTTTGTCTTTATAGAACAATACATTACATATCTTGGGAATATGACTCCTCATTTCAGGCATCACCACTTACATATGCAACATGAAGTGTTTGAACAAGTGATTAAAGAATAATTTATATGTGATGAAGCATGGTTGTAAGAGGTATCTATAGTTAGTGTCCTGACTGACGTAAGTGATGGTTGGCATGTTCCCAGTTTGGAGAAGCAGTAGGAGTATGGATGTAGGAAGCTTAGCAATGTAAAGGTCTTCCTGGTTCTACCTGCACCCACGTAACTGAGACTCAACTTGGTCTCCAAGATCCATAGATCCTCCATGGATCAGTCAAGTCCAGGTCAGGTCCCACTCTAATGCCACAGATCCTGGGGCTGTTTAACATTATGTGTAATACTGAAGTGGATTCACAAAGACCTTGGCATGAAAACACTGATCATGGCAGTAAAATTTGATTGATGTGAGGTTTTTAAAATTATCCTGCAACAACAAGGAAACATCTGCAGACACAAGTTGGAACCAAATGACCTGGGTAAACAAATGCCCCCGCATTATCTCTTTTTCTGAGGCTGTTGATCAGGATAATCCACATGACATGCTGCAAACAGGTTTCAGAGAGACTATTTCTTAAGTAGAAAGTAGTGCCAGTGACAACTCCTCACAGAAGGATATTGGGTTTTTTTCCAGATTGACCAGAAACACAAGCTGTTTCTTTTTTCGAAGTCAGTGGCACAGTTCCCATTCAAAACAGGCATGTTTGAAAATGGCCACTTGCTCTCTGGCATTTATGCTTATACTTTTGATCATACTGTGCTGCGCTTCATACATACACCTTCATGCGTGTGTGTACATTGTGTGCATACTATTATTGTGTTTGTATTACTATTTTAATTTACTTGACACAAGGTACACAGACAAACTGGCAAGTGACAATGTTGAACATACAGACTAAGTACACTGTGGTGGAAGGAAAACAAGAAATAGGTAAACTCAATCGTGGGTGTGGTGGAAAAGTACACAAGTGGGAGCAGGTGGCAGGAAGTAAAGTCAACAAAATAAGCAGTGAGGTGAGTATTACTCTATATTAATACAGGAACCCCATTGCACCGCACCTGGGCAGTTAAAACCAAAACTATCGTTGGTTTACATACCAAAACAGGTTAGTGAGAAAATGTAAATTCTTTCAAGAAACCCTTTTCTCTCAGTATTCTGTGCGAACTTACTCTTTAATACCCCCTACATGGAACCTTTTTTTTTCTTCTAAAGAGGTTTCAGTATGATGCATGTTGTATGCATGATGGTTGATGGACAGTGTATATCATATACGATATATATACAATATCCAGTAATGTTATACTGCAGTCATGGAGACACAGTAATGAAAAATTTACCATCCTGACCCCTGTGGCTTGTGTTTCGGTGCAGGCTAATGTTGCACAAACATGGTTTGTGCTTACAGTAAAAACTTAAAATATGCTATTTTATTCTACATTTAGTTAAACATCTTCTACATCATATTATATTAATGAAGACTAATAGGATCAGTTCTTGTAACTGTAGAAGTCCACTTACTTGTGCAGGACTGCAATCTCATTCTCAATGCTGTTTTCCTTGCCCTCTAATGCCTTCTTGGGGATACACTTGATAGCAACCAACTTCTGGGTCCTCTTCTCCTCAGCCAGGACCACCTCAGAGAAAGCTCCCCTGAAACACAAACACAAAGGTCAGTTCATCAGACCTCAGTACATTAGTCTTTGGGTGTTTTGTCAGACCTCCTCACAAGCAGCTGAAACATTATGGAGGGAAAAAAAGGAAAAAAAAAACCAAATCCTGCCCTGATGTTAAATGGGCTGAGCTTCTGTGATAACTTGGTAGCTTAAATCTAAATGCTGGTAGAAATTGTAGACTGCTGATGCCAGGTTGTGTTTATTTTTAACTTCAGCCTCCTTGTGAAGTCTTTGGGTAGCTGCTGAGTCAAGCTCTGGAGAGGGAACAACTTAGTGGGATGATTTGGAAGCATGGATATCAAACACTGAGGGTTATCTTGGTGAAAAATTCAGATTCTGGTCCAAAACGGTTTCACTCACGAGATGCCCATCAGTCAATAAAATGCTTGTAGTATACATGATCATTCTGTGGAACAGACTGAGTTGTAACTACTGCAAAAGCATCAGCTTATAGATATGTTTGATAGATTTCTGTAATGCACAGTAATATATTTTAATATCTGTATGTGTATATGAACTTTTGAAGTGTAGTTCAAAAGTTTATATAAAGGTATATGTGAATGTTTATGACACACTTCACCATAGCTAAATTCACACTTTATAATAATTTATCCATCCATTTATTAGTCCATCCACCCTGGACTTGTGGTAACATTTTAAGATATATTAAAGCATCTAGCCCACTATGCTGTCACATGTGTAAAGATAACAATGCACAGTGAACAGGTCTCTACGTGCTGAAATATACACAGTTACTTGGTCGGCCATGACGCCTTCTAACATAAACAGCTATATTTCTTTCTCTTTTTCTCTCGGTGTCTCCCTGCCAGCTAAAATCAATAATGGAAAACAAGCTGAGCAACAGAACTCACACTAGAAAAAAAAATGTTTAGCATTTTCCCATGACCCATTTAACTGTAGAGGCAGACATTTCTTATGACCTCTGGTGTTTTGGACCTGCTCCAGAGATTTTTGACTGAGATCCAAGCACCACAATAACTATATAAAACCCTGACCTACAGTTAACAGTTTCAGCTGAACATCACACTACTACAGTAGTGGTGGTAGCAGTATTAGTACAACCATGATGAGACATGGTACAGAAGGGAAATGAAACCTCTGACATGACTGATTTAACCAAGTGTAAGCAAAATGTGAAAGAAATGCTGCTGTTGAAGGTGAAGCAGCATAAGAGACTACATTACCCTTAGGCTGTATGAATATACATATTTCTCCATACAGATGATTTAATAGGGCCAAGAAGAGGAGCTTGAACCCACTGGGATCTGCTTACTCTATTTTAATACAGTTTTGGTCATAGACCTGCTTGAAACATACAGGGCAAAGGCAGAATGAAAAAACATTTAGGTATCTACAAAGTCATTACTGTAGTTTTCCAAACACAAAACATCTGTGTATCCTATAAACAAGACCTTATGCTGCATTCACGTGGTATGGGAGGGATTGTAAAGAATAGTGGACAACTGAAGACTGTTGTATTATTATTGTATTATGTGGATACATTAGAGCTTTTAAGAAAATCACAGACATGATTACAACTTGAAGGTTATTGTAAAAGATATTTACAAGTGGACATTGATATTTACTGTAATTAATATTCACCGTGACATGGATTTTGGTCTTACAAACTACAAATGCAGATTGATGTTTAAAATGAAGGCCAAACAAACAAGGAAGAAACAAGGAAGATCTGCTGCTTTTTTCTCTTTTAATGTTTGTATTTACTGCCTCCACCTGGCTTAACAAGTACAAACTTCAAGCCCAGAGTGATATGAGGGTGTAAGACTGGAATAATATATTTGCAGAACTGAACTAGTGTTACATCCCTGTTTATTGTCCTTAATTTAAGTGCTCAAAGCTCTGTCACACAAACTGTAAAAATAAAAACAAGACTGGTTTAGGTTTTCGTCATCTGAAGGAAACAACATTCAGGATGAGTGTGGCTGCATATTTCACAGGAAAGTTTCTGCATCAGATCTTATTCATTTCTTGCTTCCAAGCAGTCATTCACTCTCTGCTTCTGTCAACCTGTGGTGAACAAATGCAAGTTTGTTTTGGTGCACAGTGGAATAGGCCATTATCTAATCAGTACTACACTACACTAACACTGCTGCCAATAAATGTTGGCAGTATCACTATGTTCAAGCACGTCTCTGTCTCCCCATAACATGTGATGCTATGGTTCAATCTGAAATATGAACCTTTATAAAGTCATGCAAATTCCTTACATCACTTTGGGGAATCATACAAATATAGAAAGACAAGACAATCATATCTAACTACCTGCAAATGTAATAGAACTACCCTGAAGTTATTTTATTAATACAAACAACAACCAACTGTATAAGTGTTTGTACATTATATGTATTATATATGTGTGTGTACGTGGGGTGGGGCCAGTTGTCAGTTAGTATCTCTTCAGCCACATATAACAACATGTGTGGGCAAAGAGGAACCAAACCTTCCAGTCACTAGGTCTGAAAAAATGTTATCAGCATTACAAACAAGGAACAACTAGTTCCACACCAGTGTTACCAGGAAAGAAAGTGTGTGTTCCACCGAACACTTTATAATACAGCATTAAAAATGCTTAGTTTTGGTGGTGGAAACTGCTAATATGGATGAATTCAAATTTACACTGACTCCGTAACCAAACAACTTAGGTACGTTGTCAGAGTCTGCCCGTTTCCTGGTACTGCATAATTTGTAATTAATTTTGAAGAGCTGGCTTAATAATTCAAAAAATATCCAAGAACCAGCAATATATGAGTTTTAATAATGTTCAATGAACGTTACAGTGCAGCAACAGATCCAAAAGGGGGCCTCAGCACCAAGATTAAGCCAAGTGTGAAGGCTGTCATAGGAAAAGCTTGTACAGAGAATGATGTATATAGCAAAATGTACACTAGTTAACAAAGGTAGGTATATTTAAACATTTATTCTCAGGTTCCATAACATAATTCAGAGTGACTGAGAGTGAGACATGCTGGTGTGGGTCGCTAAACCCATTTTCTGATCAAAGTAACAATTATCCTGGGAGGAAGGCCTCATCTTCACATCTCAGAAGAAAATAAAACTGCCACAGAAAGGCCATTAGCTTTGGCAGAAATCCAGCTGTGTGGAGGAGGTTGTCAGTGCTGCAAATTCCTTTGTAGCATCTGGAGGATTTAGCTGACATTCTCCATGCACCCACTGACAGACCAAGGGACTTTGGGGAAGTGTCATACTGTGGTTCACACAAACATTGAGAAAATCTGAGAACAATAATGTGTCTGTGACCATAGTCCATAGTCTGTTATTGTACAATCAAAACTCTTCCAATGAAACATGTCACAGCATTTTCTCCTATTTTAGTTCTCATATTAAAAAAAGTGATAAAGTGATTAGGTTGGCTGAACACTGGGTTGGCTGGCACATCATTACTTAAACTTGCAAATTAAATGAAACAGTAGCCCTTGTTCAGCTGGACTGCAAATGAGGGGCATGCATAATTGTTTGTCAGAAGCAGAAGCCTATTACCCCTAGCTTCCTGTCACTACATGGCACTAGACGTTGTTTACACATAGTCCAAGCAGACACTTCCTTCTTTCTGAATGTCAGTGAAATGTAGGGTAACATTTTCATCACGCTGTACAACGATCCCTAACACAACTCTTTTTAAAAACTGTGAATTAGGCATACTGCAAACTAACACATGCCATAAAACCAGTCCTGCCAATGCTGTTTTTCAATCTGGGATAGCCAAAACTATATCGTTATTGGCTGGTGATGGTTGAATTAGTTCAACTGCCAAAGAGATTTGCTTACATTAACAGCCCACTGTTGTGTTATCCAAGTGAATTTGGAGTTTAGAAACATTTACAGTAGCGGACACACTGTCACTAAAGCCCTGCCTCATCTGTCATTGGCAGCATAAGCACACTCATCCAAGTACCTTTATACAAGGAAGATGAAACAGTAGAAGAGGTCTTCAGAGAGGCTTATGTCCAGCTCTGGGATAGACGTTACACTCAGATAAGTTAATTACTTAATATTGTTAAAAATAACCCCACAAAAAACACAAAATTGGACAAAAAATAAATAAACAAAAACAGAAAACAGCAGAAAAACCTTCTAACAGAGACAAAAACCCATACATGAGTCAATTTCTACCCTGCTATTGACAAAATATGAGCTTAATTGTGATGAATATTTGATGGATGCTGAGTAGTGTGGTGAGTTTGCTGAAAGCTTAATCCTAGCAAAGGTTTTAGATGGATTATAAGGTAAACAACTGTGTTTGCTGAGCTGTTCCTAACAGGACATTCTTATTACCACCATGGGACTTGTGTCCTGGAAGAGAATACAAGTGCACACACACACACACACACACACACAAACACACTGCACAGCTATTAGCCACTAAACCCTCAGTATAGACACGCTTACTGCCACTATCCAAACATTAGGGCGTGTTCTCAGAAATTCACTGTGCAAATACTTTACACGAGTTTAAATATAGACAGATGATGACAAAATTTAAAGGTGTAGAGCCTCAAACAGAGTAAATATTTACATGTCAATGAAACAACATATATTCTAGTGATTGACATTGTGCTATTGCGTGCAAATCCTGTATCCAAACACATTGTATCCCTCCCAAACAGTGGATAAGAGCCAGCCTTTCTACTTTCACTGCTCAAAAAGTTTAAATATTAGTGTAGTTCTTCACTCAGTTAATCTCCCTATTACACCATTCTTAGCTGTCTAAGTAAGATACTCACTTAAAATACAGACTTGGCACTGGGATAGTTCCCATCGTCGCAAGCAACCTTTTCATGTTTGTATCCCACTATGCCTCATTCGGTGCATCAAAGGAATTTAAAACCATGGAATTAGGATCTCAAATGCCATCATGCATGCATGTGTGCTCCCTACCGTACAACAAACACACAGGGGCATAACATAAATCCAAACATGTACTAGTAGACCATTACAAGAGACTGCAGGCACATTTTCACAGGTAAAACCAATTTTGCTCTAAAGATTTTTAATGACAACAACAAAAACATGTTGATGAGTAACATATTGATGAGCAACACTTTTAAGTGAAGAATCACTACAAAACAAATGCAATCTGCATTTGTTTTGCAGAGTCAAGCAAGAGCCCACTTACTTAATAATACTAGTGCCTGTTTCCTTTCTGTAGCTTGTTTTTGGGTTTATTGGTTTAGTCTGTTTATATGAAAACTCTTTCTTACCATCTGCTGCTTTGTATATATGTTTGTGCCGTTGCAGACGTGCACAAAACGTAGTTTTATATAAACATAGTGTTAGTGTGAAAGATACGTTTTAATATCCATATTAATATTAAAAACATTATGCTTGTATGCTGTGTTGTTCCTTCCACCTTCCTTGATTATCTGCTATGTATTTTTTTTCCCCTTTAAATCCCGCGTTTTTCAAACTCCAACCAATTGCGCCATCTGTCCTGCTGAGAAGTTGGTCAAGGAGGTATGTAAGCAGATGACAAAATGGTTGCTGTGGAAAGGTCATAGAGACATAGGGAAGGACCATCTGGTCCAATCAGAGCTGAGAGATTCCCAACTGTGATACTGGCCCTGAAACATAAAAAGACCATCTTTGCTCTGTGGGCCCTCCAAACACAGATCTGCAAAGCCAAACCACAATTGCTCTACTTATCTGAGAACTAACACAATGCATAATAGCAACAACTAACAGCAAGCACTATTTGATTTAATGCGCCGGTGTAAATTCACAGTAAAATTAAAAATCATATTTCTTTAAAATACTGAAGGGAAATATATAATTGTAAGTGTCACAATTATATATTTAGTAGTGAGGAAGGGTGACCCTGGAGCCACTCTAATCAATATTTTTATATTAACAATGGATTCAGTTACTTTATGTAACATAAAAGAGGTAATTCATATCAATGAACCCACAGAGAATCCTCATCCAACTCAGCAGTTAGACCCAGCTCACTGTTTCAGTTTTATGGCCAAATACTATTTTGACTCATTAAATTAAAACTCTAATCAGGCTAAAAATTCAGCCTCAAACAAAAGACAAAGCTGTAGACTATAGTTAGTGAACAGAGTGGAGCAATTAACTGGCTGATTATTGCATTGGTTTTGTACTGAAGTTAAATGTTTCAGGATGACTAAATGAAATGTTACACCACAAATAATCGCACCTGTAATAAAAACGGGATTCACGTAGTTTACATTAAACTGGTAACAAATGTAATTTGCTGGTATAATGTAATTTGCATGTTTTGTTCAGTCTCATCTTAATCCCTTAACATAAGTGTTGCCATGGTGCTGGTATGTTTGATTTGCAGGCAGTAGCTTTGTTCTTTGGCTGAAGACCTCAGCACACCCCACACTAAAGCTCAGCCAGAGGAAATAAAATGTTGCTAATACTAAGAAATATAATAGATATAAATATAACTGAGGTATATTCACAGGAGAAAAGTGATCAATTAAAAACCTGAAGACAAATATTGCCCCTTCGTTGTGCACTGTTAGTTCCAGTGCAGACTACAGCAAAGGAAAGTTAGAGATTGAAACCGGATCTCCACTTTTCCTCCCACTTATCTGCCTCAACCTACTCCATAAACATTTCTGTCTGTCTGTAATTCTGAATTTGACTTCTAGAGTATATATCAGATACCATGAACCTTTGACAGAAAACATTTTAGTATTTTATATATTGATTAATATTTGTGAATATGTAAATCTAGGTATACATTGGGGCTGAAAAATGTTTTTGTTTTGATAACAGACAGTGGGTGATGGGATTTTGCAAGACATTGCAAATTTACTTTTAAAGTGTCCTGATTGGTCAGGACGATTCACAGAACACATGGTCAACAATATCAGTAACAACTATTTCTTACAATTTTTTTAGTACAAGTACTGTCCAGGCACTGGATAAAAAACCCCCACTCCTTCTTAAGAAGAAAGAAACTTCAATGCACCGAGAATCACAATCCACTTTGTATCTCTACACAGGTCTTAAGAACAGTATGTCACAGTTTTGGTCTGTGGATTTACTAGTACAGTCTCACAGCTCTCAACAATAATGTCCAGTATTTTCTAATTTAAAAAAAAAAAGACAAAGACTCTACTCAAAAAGCTCTAATGAAACCACTCTAACCTGTCTGCCTCCAAACACAAAACTGTAAAAGCTAAAAGCAGAGGGACTGGACTTTTTACTGTTTCAAGTCGACTTACTGAGGGGAATTTACTTAAAACACAGACATGAAATAACAGTACCCTGAACCAAATTGTACAGCAGATTGTAATTAAGCTGCAAACCAAAGATTTTGAGGGCTGGAGATAAAAAGCTGAAAGAAAGTGTTCTCAAGCCAGTTTGCTGATATGTGGACAGCTTGTCATGAGGGGCAATATGGGCAATAAGGGATTATAACAATGGAGAACGACTGTTGGAAGATGTACATGACAAGCTTGCAAGTGTACTTAAAATTGTTGGGGGGATATATCGCTGTGAGCAGATGGAGATGCATAAGTGGGCCAGACATTGGGCATATATGTGTATGCGTGTGTGTGTGTGTGTGTGTGTGTGTGCATGTTTTCCAGGAACAGCAGGCTATGCCATGCTGAGCTGTGCTGTGCTGAGACGCAGGCTTCTGGTCGAATTAGGTCAGGGCAGGGCTGAAGGGCTGAGGTTGCCATAAGCAGAGATGGATTTTCAGGATTGGGTAGAAGTTGCAAACTGTTCCATGTTGTGATTTTTTAAAAGAATGGTTGCGTCCTACAATTTTACAATCTCATTTGGTCGACGCTTTTATCTGAAGCGACGTACATATAGAATAAGTACAACCCAAGCAAAGTATAGGTAGGAAAAAACATGTGGACAAGCTCTACAAAATATTTTGAGTCTAGTGAGTCTGGTCAAGTCATGTATTCTACTGTGCCAATGCCTGATAACATGGTTTGAATATAAGCACAAGGGCATCTGCACAGCAAGTACAAGTACTTTTTTAGTACAAGTACTGTCCAGGCACTGGATCAAAAAAAAGAGACGAAGAGAGAGAAAGAGAGAAACAAGAAGTAGGAGAGGGAGAAGGTGGGTGTGCGAGAGAGAGAGAGAGAGAGAGAGAGAGAGAGAGAGAGAGAGAGAGAGAGAGAGAGTGTAGCGTGCCACAGGCCTTACTCATAACTCCTGTATGATCTTATCACTAGCTGAGACAGAATTACAGGGGCAGACACAGTAAAATGTAACATGTTGTCCTGTGCTTTGAGGTCCTGTGCAGGAGCAGGGCACTGTGCAAAGATGGATGATTTAACTGTAGCTCTATCTCATCCCACAGTTTAGATACAATTAAACCTTGAGATAAAAGAAAAGCTGTTGAAATCGAGGAATAAAAAAGTAAAAAGGCAAAGTAATTCATTCTTTATAAAAAGACCAGCAGTGCGCGTGTAGGACACCCTTCAGGAAAAATCGAGATTAGGGGAGGATAGAGACAACTAAACTTGTGATTTGACAAAAATTCAATGAGATAAATATGATAAGTAGTTGAAAATGATGGAGAGAGAGGGAGCGTTAGGACAGACAGAAGAAGAGAAGCACAGAGAGAGACAGAGATGAAAAATAGATGAGGCAGGACAGCTCTCACGCTGGGAGACTCATCTGCTTCATAAAGGTGGCTCTTTCCTTTTGTCTGAACTACTTTGTTAATTATCATTTTGAATTCGTTTGATTCTGACTCAGATACAAACACAAAATAACGAAGAGACAAAAATAGTACTGGAATAGTCAACCTGGTTCAAAATTCCCTCAAAACCCCAATTTCAGGGCTCCTCACTGTGTCTATACCTCAAATAAACTCCAGAATTACATGCTGACATTGAAGTATGGTGACTGTTGGCTTTACTCTCTATCTGGACATTTCTGCAATGAAGCAAATTAAGTTGAACAATACAGGGTTTCAATGTCATGATCTAAAATTAAAGTCTGTTATATCTTATTGGTATCTGGCACAATGCATTATATATTTTGCTTAATGCATGATTTGTTGTTTAGCTATATATATAAACTGACATTTTCTTTCATTTCACTTCACAGATCAACTCAAATCTGAGATGTGGGTGGTGATTCAGAGATCTGGAACCAATAGCATTATGATATAAACCTTGACCTGAGCGCCACCCATTCAAGTTTTCCAACACTAGGAGATTTAATTTATTTTTTCCATCCATCTGCAATTAACAGTTCATTTAATTTAAGAGCATTTGACACTAAGGCAGAGTCAAAGCATCACCTCTTGTCACACAACTTGAATGTATCTGTGCACACAAAAACATACACGAGTGTCCAATGAGAGCTGAGTTATTGAACCTGCTCACTCAGAATCAGAGAGCTCTCAGACAAAGTGGCAAATCAGAGTTGAAACCTGTGTAATGTAGCAGAGAGGCATGAGTGTCTGGAAACGAGTGGACAAAATTATTCTCTTTTCATAAATACTAGATTGTGTCGCAGCCTTCACTAAACTTTGTTTATCACAATACAGCATAAATCTGTGAAGGTTATGTGTATAGGATGTGAAATATTAGCAATTCTGACATGTTTAAAGTATCAACAAGACAACACCTATTCAAAGAGACCTTGAGAAAATTTACCTAATTAATATATCCAGCACTGAAACCCTAGATATTTCATTTTTGTTGTCTTATATATTCCATGAAATGGTGATGAGGAAGGGACACACACTCTGAAGTTCTGATGCACAAAATGCCTGAGAAAGGTTTTAATGAGAGATCTTCAGACTGTCAAATCAAAAATAACATGCTGTGGGCGAGAGATGGCTCCTTGCATTGTAAAAAGAGAAGCCCTGTGATGAATGGGTGCTATGTGTTCATTCAGAGCGGTAGAGGGAGAGACAGAAAGACAGAAATGCTGGAGGCAAAGGTCTCCAAGTAGGAAATGCAGAGAAGAAAGACATAAAGAACAATTTCTACTTGCAAACACTGTACAAAAAACACAGCTATAACCCAAACAAGTGTAGCCTCTTTCACACACACTCCAGTTGCCAAATCAATTGTGGCCAATAGCTGATCACACAACTGGCAAGGGCAGGGGCTACTGGGTCACCATTCAACATGAGTGACATAAACAGGCTGGGCCCAATCCATTAGGCCTAACGATTTTAGATGATTATATCACGCTCCCCTACTCTTACCCTCCCAGGCCCCATCCCTGTGTTTTGCAATGTATTCTGGGCTGAAAATGCTGAGAATTTCCTCTTGTTGCTCTCAGCATAGGCATGAGAACATGTGCAGCCATTGAAATGTCAGAGAAGGCCTATTTGTGCAGTTTGTCATCGGTAGAGAAACTTCAAAGCTGGCAGCTGAGTGTGGGAACCCCCCCAGGAAAAAAAAGGAACTGTTTTATGCGGATATGAATTCCATTATCTTTAAAGTGTTGTATTCTACAATACATTACCTACAATATAATAATACTAGGAAATAATATTCCCATTCCTGACAGCTGGGTGGTTGTTTGAGATGAAATGAAAGCAGAATTGGTGAAATCCTAAAAATAGTTTTGCTGTACTAAAAAAAGACTCAAAGGATTTAAGCAGAAAGTATCAATACCAATTTTCAAAATAAATGAACTGGGAACCATACAAAACCAGCCAGGTCTGAATCATGACATACTGAACAACATATGCTGGAGAGTGCCGGGTACGTCAATATTTGAAATAAAGCCAAGGGATGCTCTGGGGAAGCCAAGGGAATCCAAACTTTCCAAGCAAGAGGGTCTGGTTGGGTGTGTTTGTATGTGGATGTGCATATGGGTATATGCATGGCATGGTATTGAGAGGGTTCTTCTTTAATATGTTTTTCAGAAATAAAACTAGTTTTGGTGTTGCAGATATTTCTAACACTGTTTTTTGTGTTACTTACAATGTAACTGTAAGCATACATTGTTATTTGAATGTGCTTTCTATGTATTGATAATAAATAACAATAAATTTGTGTGATACGTCATTATGTATTCTGTTTCCTGTAATGACAGCTTTTATTTCAGCAGAAAATCAAAGGGCTGCAGGACACACTGAGATCTGTGTTCTACTGTGAACAACGTGTAGAAGCGGGAAACAGTTTGAAAGCAGGTGACAGGGATGAGGAGCCAAAATGGAGCTGGATTTCTGACAACAGGGATGTAGTTTTATGCCTGGATTGGATGAGAGACAGACAGGGAGAGAAAAAGAGAAAGATAGAGGTATAGAGTGAGAGAGAGGAGGGGTAGATTAACATAAGTAACAGAAATGAGAAAAGAAGGAAGGCTAAAGAGGATTTTGAGTTGATTGCAATGAAAGTGCTGCTGCCTGTTTGTGCATTATTAATTCCCATCTGTTTTGATTACAAAAACATGTGACAGCAGCTGGAGATTCACAGTGCAAACCTGACATGCTACTAGTTTACGGTTCAAAGTTGCCTTATCATTACCATTTGTATCACAAAAGAAGTGTAAAAGAAAGAATCAAATGTAAGAACTGCTGTGTATTTGTAAAAAGTTAATATGCTCTGAACATGTTTTTATAACATTTAAACCAATCAATCAAAATCAATGGGCCTGTTTGAGACATGAGGTAATATCCAGCACCTACAGTACACCTCAAGATACATGAGCATATCTATCGAACACTGTCTGTATGCGTGTCATCCTTTTCTGTGTTTTCTCACAAAAGATGAAGCGAGTTTATCTCTTCTACAATGTGCACATATGCACCCTGTGGTGGATTATTAATAGCAAATCAAAAACTTTGTTTCCATAGTGACTGTTTGAGTCCATTATGGAAAGTGTTTCCTGTTGTTACCAAGACAACAATCCAGCAATGGCAAATGAATGTGGCACGCAGCTGAGTGATGCGGAGAGCTGGTGATCTCTCCATAAACAAGCTCAACACCAAAACTGGGGCCAGGTAGAGAATAGGAGGGATGACAATGTGAGGGTTGAAAGGAAGGAACAACATTTTCATGTATGCAACCATAAGCTGTGCTTATTCTGTACAGCTATACAACTTTAATTTGGCATATTTATATATATACACCTGTACATAATACCTCATGTCTATGTAGATAGGGTCCTATTGAAATAACCTAACATTTCATGAATCCTGCTTTAACTTGGAAGGAACTAACATTTTTTCCTTATCAAAGTTTTTACAATATATATACACATGTGTAAGCATGGTAAAGGTCATTAAGCTGCTATGACTAACTTAAAGGACAACATTTATAACTTGTAGTTCCTTTCTTGTCATTAGGTGTTTACAATTCAGAGACTGAAGAGGCTAAGAAGGGTTTCATGAACTCACAAAACAAGCTTAGGTTTCATCTTGGATTCAGGAAGTGACTTAATCCTGGACTAACAAGGATGTGGGTGTATGTAAAATGTGCTTGAAGTAAGACACCTTAGATAAACATCAAGTCTTATGACTCTCAGCATCCATGATTAAAGATCATAAAACACAGTCACATTTAACTGCTATGCCTTCTAAGAGTCTAAGAGTCCAACTGTTTCTGCCATGTTGGGAAAGCTGGGCAGATGTTTCTCTGTGGGATGAATAGCAGGACCAATTAGACAGGAGGACCAACTCAACCCCAGAAGGAACTCAGGAGGACAGAAATGGTCCCATCTTGGTGATGGAATATGCTCTGTTGCTGTGGGTGCCAAATGACATTTGGATTTGGACAAGTGTGCTGTATAGCTCAAAATGGTGCTCATGATTATTTAAATAAATATGGAATAGACTGCCATTTAAGTCAGGTTGGAGAGATCCAGCAAATGAGTTAGAGTTCTTCAAATGACATGCTGTCAGCATGCCATCATGCACTGTGAAAACCAAGCATGACCATTTTCAAATGGATAACATGCACACACATACACACACACACAATGCCCTCAAGAGTTAAGAGGTTTAAGGGAGAATCCAAGGCACCAAGAAAAGCAGAACAGCAAATAAGGAGACATAGCACAGACACATCAAACAGAATTCAACACTATAATGCTTCTCTCAGAAAGTGCTGCTGATATGGGTTCCTCTATCATACAGTGAGGCATTGTTATCAGTTTTCTGTTTTATGTCAATTGAAAATTAAGTGGAGATGAAACTATTCATTTAAAACTGGTCTTTTTAAAATCAAAATAACATTCACATCATACAAATGGACTCTGGCCTTAAACATACATGTAACCTTGTAAACCTTGTTTGTGGCTCTACTATAGGACCAAGTAGCTCTGTTGCAAGCCTGGTTCTAGCAAATATGGATCTCAATGTATCACTGTAAGAAGCTACTTCTCAGATTGCTGTCTTTATTCATGCGTTGTCACCTGGGTGGAAAATCATTTCAACTCTCTTTACATAGACACAGGTGTACATTGAGATTGTCACAGAAATGAAAATCTTCCTCGAGCTAAAAATAAAACACATGCCTCACAGTAAAAAAGAAGCCCCACCCCCTCCCCAAATGTCTCACGCTTGCCATGTAGACATAAACACAGTGAGAGACAGAGAGGCTGCAATCCAAGCCTGGAACTGATGCAAAAGAAAAGACATGACTATAAATATCTTTTTACTTGTAGTTCATCCTATAATGAGTCAACCAATAAAAGTGTAAAGTTTTGCTTAAACAATAGTTTTTGTTTGCATGACAGTAACAGCATCACTCAGGTTCAATTTCACAAGCGAAGTAATTAAATAGGGAAAACGTTTCCTTCATTTGCTTGTGTTTTGTCTATTCACGTTTACACAAGGTGCTCTGCTCTATACCTTGTTAAGCCCTCAGCCACTTTAGCTTTATTAATTACTGTTGATTTTTTAAAAATCCAGCTATATTGTTTCTTTGTTAAGTCAATGAAAGTCTTCAGTTTATTAAGTACAGTGGATAATGTTCACGTCAGAGGTAATTCAACTCTTCTGTAATTTACAAGGCTGTTAGTGGTGCTGTTACATTGTAAACTGCTCAAGAGGTGCTTTCTAATGTTCTGTCTACACACATTTACATGTAGTTAGCAGGATATCAGCCTCTCACTGTCATGCTTTGTGGCTGGTTTGTTGACACTGTGTCAGAGAGGTAAATCAACAGTGCCCTTGTGACACTGAGTCAACAAAGGCAAACATTATAAGCTTCCCAAGAATATGTTGCAGTTTTCTATTACTGAAGATTTACTGCAGATTTAGTTTATTAACTTGCACTAGACAACACACCCTGACCTCTCCTAAATAATCCTGTTTATTTGATGGAAAGTATCCTTTTGATAACCTTCTGGAGATTTACCCAAAGAATATCACTAGATCTGATAAAGTGTTCAGTACACATCCTGTAGACTTCTCCTGTACTCCAAATCATTTCTGAGGAAGGCTTAGTTTACTATATAGGGGTGGTATAAACTGTTTTAAATGTTGTGAGAGTGCGTGAGAGCTTTATGAGCTTTTGGCTGGTTATGTCTTCGTCGTTAGTGTTTGTGTGTTTTGACTAAACCAAAACAAAAACAGCTGTTTGTGTTAACACTGCAATAAGACATGACGTTGTAAATGCAGGCGTAAAAACAAACCAAACTACCAAACTGCACTGGACCACCTGATCTGCATTAACGCAAACTCATCTGTGCCTCTTCACCTACCTTGGCAAAGGCAAATTTGTATAGAGCCATAAAATTACCAAACTGGTAAAGGTACAGAGAACTGCCAAAAAAATAGATTTCCTGTAACTGCTGGTTTTGCAGTGATACAGTTACCAAACAGCTGGCCATATGCATGTGTGCTGCTTGTACCACATCAGGTTCATATCAGAGCCTGCTATGTTCCTATCAAGCATCAAGCTGTTTATCTAGGGACACTAACAGGAGCAGCCCAGCATAAATATACTTGGAGCAGTGACATGTTTACAGAACACGTCAAAGCCTTGTCAAGAGGCTAGTTGCACTGTAATTAATTTGTAGCCAATCACTCTTCACCAAATATGGTCTATTCAGTCATTAAACAAGAATAACTATCTGCCCAGATTCTTGCATGATAATTTTAAAAATCCAATCTGTACAAAAGCACCGGGACAAGAGACAAAACATATGCAAATTTTTCCATTTGAGAGAATGCCTAACAAAGAAACATTAAATCCATAATTTAAAATGTAAAACCACACACCCTTTATTCAAATCATGACAGTGTTTCTCAGAGTGTGAAAAAGCCATCATGCAAAGCTAAAACACGTTTTTTTTTGCCATTGGCACTGACACACTTACGTTCCCAGGATCTCTTTGAAGTCGTACTGATCCTTCACATCTGTGGTCTTCTTTTTCCAGGCATGGCAATCGTCACCCAGTGGCATCTTCTTGTTGTTACGGTCCAAAACAATACTAGCACAGAAAAAGAGGAGGAAATGCTCATTAATACCAACAGTTTTGCTGCCTTAACCCCCCACATGCAGGAAATACTGCACTTATAATGCCACTTTTCCTTATGGTTGATAATATTGTGTGAATGTATAAATGCCATTATAAAAAATAAAATTTTTTATATAACTTGGATTGCCGACATCAGTGGATTTCAAGCAATCTTAAGTACTCTGGATGACAGACTAATAGTATGCGATGCATGAAAAGACCTGCAATATATCCCGTCATAGACAAGAAAAGTTATTTTTAAGTATCTTTCAAATACAGAGGCAATTCAACCGTCTGTACATTAACAGAAGGAACCTCCTGTATGTTGTTGTTTTGTAAATATTGTGTTTTTGTACTAGACAGCTGGAGTTTGCAACAATCCTGTGGGTGTGCAGAAGAACCCTCATTACAGCTAAACGTTACAAAACAGTGTGTCTGACTAAATGTTTAGCACAATCAGATTTTTGTGATGCCAAAAGGATAACTTCTTTTTTCAGGTTTATGCAACAAACTGTTAAACACTTACCAACTGGGCCACTTATGGTGTTACAACCAGCTTGACAAACTGACTGTTGCAACAATTTGGTAAGACTGTTACATAGTAGACACTTGCATGTGTCTAAGGGGACCTAAGAAAGCAGTTAATCCTTCCTCCTCAATAATACAGTTTTCTCACACATGACACATATCAGTCTGGTACAAGCTTGGGCTGTGATGTTATAAAAAGTTATCTGCTGCTGTTGTGTTCAAGTGTTTTTATTATCAAGAGTGGAATTTATGGTGGAGCAAGATAAAAGTCATGGCCAATATCTACTGGGTTAATAAGTAAACTATAGCTTCACTCCAGTGACCCAACCATTGCTGTAAAGGAATATGACTTTGATTACACAATGGTTCAGCATAGTGTCAGCAAAGTGTCAGTATAGCATATCCTGCTGTATTCAGGGCTGTGCCCACAGCTCTTATAGAGTTGAGAAAATCAAAAAACCGCAAATGTTTTTTTTCTACTGCTTACTTTGGAGCATTTCTCACTTTGTAAGCTTACAATGGCATGACTGAAACTTCAGATCAGTTTTAAAGCACACTGTTGTAAAGAGCCAAACGCGTATGTTTCTATGTCTATAAAGTTTCAGGTTATCTGTGATGTGTGTGAGACTTTACGGGGCTTGTGTTTCAGTTGAAGTGAGGTCATAGAAATTAGCTTCTGAAAATGGGCCAAATTAAATCACAAACGTATAAAACGTATAAAAACACAATCCTCCCTTTAAGAGTTAAAAAAAGACAGGAAAAACTGTTTATTGTGTCACTTATTCAAATGATCTCTGGGGAAGTTAACATTCTGATGCTTGTCCTCTCCATACTCTAAAGAGAGGGAATGATCACAGAGGACCCTGCTGTCACAGCTATCATCATCTAAACCCAGAAAGCGCCTATAACTCCAGACCTGGCAGACTAAAATAGCCCTGTTCATATCAGCATGCCTCACTCCTCCTCGTTTCTGTTGCTGCCTGCCTGGCAACTTCACAGTCCGTCTATATGCGATGATGTAACATATTGTTCTGGATTGTACACAAGAGCCATTTTGGTAAAGACAGTCTAATAGTTAATTGTTTCTATAACAGTTCCGAGTCAACTCATTTAAATGCCGAATTGTGTGTATGAGCGGCATTAAGCGACGGATCAGGGAGGGCTTAACACTGCTGTTATCTCAGAATAAATGTTAATAGGAGGTGGCCTGTTCTGCTGTATTGCTACATTGAGGTGCATTGACTGGTTGATGCATACACCAGCATAGACTGAAAGAATTTCACATTTAACATGTCTTTTGTCTGCACACACACACACACACACACACACACACACACACACACACACACACACACACACACACACACACACACACACACACAATGTGGTGGCCCTCTCACTGCCTTCACTAATGTCAGAAGTCGGCTTTATACTTGTCGTCATGGAAACCCAAAGAAGCTGCTATGGTATCTGAGAGTCTAAATTGCATTAGTGTCTAATGGTAGGTAGGAAATCATTCTGGCCACTTTGATGGTTGGCCGTAGTGTGTTGTGTTTAGTTAAAAAATAAAACACAGATCAAAGCATTCGGTGTGTGGTTATTGGTTATGAAGCACGTATCACACACAAAAAGCAGAGTAAGCATCACATTAATTCAAAAGAGCTCCAGTGTACATTTTCCATTTTTGATGGAAGGTACCGTTTGGCCTACGTCTGATATAAACTCATTGAATAATACAGTCAAAACTACTGGGAACAAAACTTACAGTTGCACATTTAAATTGATATCTCAGTCAGTCATCATTTCCTCTGCTGCTGTTTGCATGCCATTTGAAGCAACTGAAGTAAAAGGAAGTAACTTTAAATTAGGCATGAAAAAGCAGCATGCAAAGTAATGTGCTTGAGGGAAGCAGTAAGAGGAAGTCCAGTCAAATGTGTGCCAATACTTTACTGGTAAATCTGCCAATATTGGGCATCTGTTCCTGTAGCCTCATAACTACTGTAGGGGACAAACAAACAATACGTAGTAGACTGTAACTCTAGTCCTGAGGACATCTTCAACTTGACACTAGTCTTACTGTGGAAATTGAAGATCCATTACTGGGCATGACTATTTGGTTTTCCAGTGTTTTAATTGAAAAATCATCTGAAGGAGGTCAATGCATACTAATCTGAAAATTTAAAAAGGGGTATAGGACAGTTTTTGTGTAGAGAATAAGAGGAAGTTTTATTTTCTCATGTTCAAGAATCTTTAGGCATTTTAATGTCCTTTACAAAAAGAACACTTTGAGTTTTTATAGTGCTGACACTAACTGATCACTGCAGAAAGGTTTTACAATAATTAAGCAAACAATCATTTATTTGTTTTTCATTAAGTATAAATATGATATATTTAGGGCCTCTTAAGATTCACTTGTGTTTTCCATTTCAAACTGATTGTAATCCAAAATACTTGTTAATTACTATTTTTAGACATATGCTCTGTTAAACTGTGAAAGAGATAGGTCAGCATTTTGGTCATTTTATAGACTAATTGATATGTTCTCAAAATAAAAATAATAGTTGCAGCTATGACCTAATCTCCAGACCAACATTATTTAGGCAGGGTGTCACAGTTGTCCTGTTTTAAGAGTAGTAACCCTTAGGCTAAAAATAACTGCAACACCACAAGACCATTTCATGGACACTGAAGCCAGAGAAAGAGTGAAAACATCTCTCTCATACTGCTTGTTTGTAGCATCCCACCTTGCTCATGTGGAGATTCATGGAGATTCATGTTAATTCATGCACTGAGAATGGGTGATATTGAACATCAAAGTCATTTAAACATCAAAGTCACTGGAAATCTATGAATGCATCAACGTTTGGCTAAGTTCATTTTAGGAATATACAGAGATTGACTGTGACCCCAGGAAAGACCAACATGCACCTTCATCGCCTTCATGACACTTGGATTTAACTTTAGTGGCACAAACATCTGAATATGTTTTACATTAGGCAACTTCACATCAGATATTAAGAAACTTTAGCTTTAAGGACATTGTCAAAGTTGAGCAAGGGTGTCTGTTTTTCAAACGGGCAAATGCTATAAACAGCAGAATTAGGTTCAAGGTTAAGACACGTGGGGCTGATGGAGGGCAAGATCTGAGAACGTAGGAGAGTGGAGGAGAGAGACACATGCAGGTATCGTATGAGCATGTAGAGGGCAAAAACAGCCCCTCCATGTCCACTGATGACATGACTTTTGGCCAGCAGGTGAAGATAAACTGCTCAAAACCGAAGAAGCAAAAGGATTGAAGAGGCTTGAGACAGGGAGATGCACAAATACCATAACCACATTCCCTGAGTAGTGTGTGACATGCAGCATTCACCCCTGTTTTAAGGTTTACACAGAAGAGAGTTGCTGTACTCACTGGTTTCCCATTCCTGTGATGTGCAGTGGACAGAAGAAACACACACACACGCACACACACACACATACACACGACCACAATTAAATGTGACGGCATGACATGTAGTTAAGGTGTGTTGGTTGCACGTAAAAATTGATTTTCAGTGGTGTTAAACATTTTGTAAACACTTCCATACGCACATGATCACACAGAAAATCAAACACACAAACAGACTTTTACTAACAACGTGTATCTGAAGTTAAACTCAAACGTGAATTGAAGCTCTTGAACATATCTCAAGACAAATTTGTTTTTCTCCCAACTGTGTGGCTTGTGGCTCTGGAAAGGTGTTGATAACAAACTAACATCAACACATCAACAAGTGGAGTCTCTTTTGTCTTAGAACACAGACAAATATTGATTTTGGCACACCTTTACTACTACTGCTTTATATCTCGACAGACAATCTGTGGCACAGCTCCAAACTGTGAACAATTCTGCTGCCAAGTTATGAACAAAGACTTACTCATGTAGTACTGCATTCCAGCTAAAACAGATCCACTACACAGGAAACCAAATATTTTGCTAAAAAATATTGTATTGCTTCTTTGTAAGGTCAGGTGCATAGCAAACATCTCTGACCTTTTTATGCTTTCAGAGCATCAATCTGAAACCTGGCCTTCAGCCCAACACTGAGCTGTCTTGTCCAGGTTTTAAATCATATTTCATTAAGTTTTAATGTGGTTTTAAAGGACTTGAACAGCTTTTTTCTAACTCCCAACAAATGTATTGTGTACCTTGACAGCTAAATTGTCTCTTTAGAGAAAAACAGAAAATTGTAGACAAGCAAACAGATGCACATGGAGAAATGCAGCTCAAAGGAGCTGGACCCAGGACAACAAAAACTCCATTCACATATTTCTTGCAACAGATAAAAATGACTCATTTGGTCAAATGGTTGAACTGAAGCAGTGGTGGGCGAGTGCTTTATCCTGTGAGCCAAGAGCAATAGGTTTGAAAAGAGGAGATAGTTTTGAATAATACCTTGTCTATCATGAACTATTTGAGGAATCAGAGCAGTATTAAACATATCATACTTTCCTTAACGGATGTCAACTGCTTGCCATGGTCTATGCCTATCTAAAACTGCAGGGCCCCCCATCCATCAACCCTATGCACCTATTGGCTGACGGGGAGATTTACTGACTGTTGTCTTATTGGTCAGCCGCTGTCAATGACGCACAACAAATCTCCTCTCAAAGTGAGCTTATTAATTGATAAGCAGACTTCTCCTGCTAGAGCCCATAGACAGAAGAGATCAGGAGGTGTGAGATGAGCGGGAGAGAGTTGAGAGTGAAAGGGAGACAGAAACAGAAAGAGGGAAGGAGACATGAGCGATAAGGGAAGGGCTAAAAAAAATACAAACAGTCGAGCAGCGGAAAATAACACTTCATATGATATTAAAGGAGAAATCATTGGCGCAATTTCCGCTGCAAAGATGAACAATAACACCATGATCGCTCTCTCTTTCCCTCAGGACAAAGTTATTTATAGATGTTCAGACTATACTGTATTAGGTTTGACTTTACATTGCATTAATTCAGACTGTGCTCGCATTATACAAGGGTCAATGGAAGAAGACGAGTAAGCTGTCACTTCAGTGGCATATTCCATGTCAGTATGTGATCCTTGAAACCGCAGCTTCAGTTACAGAGGTCCCATTGATGTGTATAAGGGTACATCTGCATAACTGACAGCTGCTGTTAACTTCAGCAGTGCACGCATTAGTAAAGCTAAATACAGTTATAATTTTAAAGTCACTAAAACTCACTCCATGTGTTCCTCTAAACGAAAGGTCCCCCATAAACGCGGGGTGAATGTAAGGCACCAGCTAACGTCCCAGCTGATAAACGTTGCTTAGAGACGAGCGGTCAACCCTCCCACTCCAAACAACAACACTTGGTTTTTGGGCGAGCCCGAATTGAAAGTTCGTTTCGTGACAGTGTGGCGGCAGTCGTTCCTACCTGCAATTTAACAGCCAGCGAGGTCCTACAGCCGTGCCCAGTGTCCGTCTATCTCTCCAACTCAGAGCGCTCTCACACGGAATCAGGACTTGGCAACCTCACTGGCAGCGCTGCTCCTGACGTCACCCCAGGGTAGGACAGCCAACGCACCAATCACCGCCCGAGCTGTGGCGCGCAGGTATAGAGTTCTGCAACAGTATTGGTCACCTCTCTCCACCCGTGACACCCGTGCTGTACTCTAAGAAAAGAGGGCTGTGCGATGAGTTGTTGAGCTTTGTTTTGACAGTGCTTACAATAAAAGACACCTGCTCTCTCTGCTCAGCAGAACCAAGTATGGAGAAATTTGAATCCGATTTCAGGTGGCACTACTGTACGTACACAATTTTTAATAATTTGCAGGAAGATAGAAAAAGAAACAAAACAATACAAATGGATAACAACGCTGAACAATGTAAATATTGAACTATTATATAAGAGAAGGTAGAAAAAAGTGTATATATGATTATTTTAAAAAAAGAATAAAGAAATAATAAAGGAAATAAAAAACCATAGTGGAAATATATTGATCCGGAAATCTAATGGTAAGGTACACATTGCAAACTCACACAGAAAACCACTGAACTCCATGGCATTAACATTAGCCTGCTACAGCAGTAAACCACTGGTAGTTCCGGCAAATAGTATGTTCCAACTGGCCGCATTTTATTTGATGCTGAGAGGGTTTTCTCAGTTTTATGCGGAGCATCTTTTTATTCATCTCGCATTGTTTTGTTCATTAATTTGATTCTATATTTTTTCATTTGTTCACCATGTCCATATTCATATTTAATTGAGTTTACGTTCATGTCTTGGTTCTTCTTTGTATGTTTTTTTTTTAATAAAAGAAGGTAAACAATAGCAAACCAATGTAACTAATTTATTTACGACGGTGCTTTAAAATAAATCATAAAAGAAAGCACAAACAAATGACTTCATGTACATTCACCCTACAAGGTGCGCACCACTTGGATAAAGTGAATTTGTGCGGGTGACATCTTGCAGTGGTCTACTGCGCCATCTAGTGGATTACATGTCCCCGAACAAGCAGGGTGAAGCTAAGGGTGTGTATGTAGGTATATAATGTATGTATTTACAGCGTTTTCATTTTTAATGACAGGTGACAGGTGACACTTATGGTATAATTTATAGAGGTCGTTGCATTTCATTTAAATGGACCAACTTCAGGGCTTGGTATTATCTTGTGTTGTGGGCTAAATAAAACTGGTCATAACTGTATAAAATAAGCTTTTATATTAATGCTTAAAAGAAGCATCATACTGTATCTGCTTCAAAGCGCCCCTGTAATAAAGCTGCTCCGGTGTCTTCATACAGGCGCTAGGTGGCGCTGTGTCGTGGAGGGGAGTGTTTCCGGTCCTGCTGGACCCTCTCTCTCCATCGTCGGTAGTGAGCTACCAGTTGCCTAGTGACGAAAAACTATCGACTACTGCTGATTTCCTGCGTCTTCAAAATCACATCGCTGGCACTGAGCTAACCAGGGCCAAGTTTTTCAACCAGATTTTATGTTTTATTTCGTATGTGCAGCTCGAGTGCGAGACAGAATAAAACCGCCACCCTTGAAAATGTCGTGTAACGTTTCATCGTGTCCGGTCGCGTTATGAGGCACTTAGAAGAATGATGAATAATTATGTTTTCATCAGGGTCGTTGGGAAAGGGAGCTATGGGGAGGTGAACTTAGTGAAACACAAAACAGACCGAAAACAGGTAAGAAACAAAACGTATATGTACGGGTTAATGCAGCAGGTAAAATAAGCAGCGTATGGTCAATTTTTAGCTTGACGCCACGAAGACCCGCTAAGGTTCAACTAGCTTAAAGTTAGCTAAAGTCGGCTAACTTAAACCTCACAGACGCTCTTTACGCCGGAGATCTATCATGAGAACAAAATAATGTCAGCACATAGTTATAACAACACTAGTGTGCTGGAAGACATAACGAAGCAAAATAAACTGTAACTGAAGATCATGTAGGTTGTTATTTATAACAGGCAGGCAGTGATATTCAGTTTAACTGATATATAGTCCTTTCCTGTCTGCAACGGCCCGTAAAGAATCATCGAGGGGACAAAATAATTTAACTATATCATTTACAATCCTGAACATCATCGTGTCTATTATCTCCCCTTCTATAGAAATATGAGTAAGTGCAGAGATCCTATGTCACTATCACTGACATTGGCAAGATTTGTAAATCAGTCATTAAATTAAGGTAAAATACTGTAATTATGTAACTGTGGGCTTAAACTGAGTTTAGTTAATTGAAATCTGGTTGCTGTGGTTTCTGAATTTGTTCATGTGTTGTTCATGTGTTTAACTTAATTTCTGTTTCAGGGAAAGTTTATTGTGCATTTTTTCTTTTCCCTCCCTCAGTATGTAATTAAGAAACTGAATTTAATCACCTCCTCCAAGCGGGAACGGCGTGCTGCCGAGCAGGAGGCACAGCTTCTATCCCAGCTGCGACATCCTAACATTGTGACATACAGGGAGTCTTGGGAAGGAGACGACTGCCAGCTGTACATTGTGATGGGTTTTTGTGAAGGCGGGGACCTTTACCACCGGCTCAAACAGCAAAAGGGGGAACTCTTACCTGAGAGGCAGGTGGTGGAGTGGTTTGTCCAGATAGCCATGGCACTGCAGGTGTGTTGTGAGATTGAAAGTGAAGGCCAGACGTAATTGATTTTCTCTATACCGTTATGGGACGCCTGAAATCACAGTTGTGATTTTGCTTTGCAGTACCTGCATGAGAGGAACATTCTGCATCGGGACCTTAAAACACAGAATATCTTCCTGACGAAGACAAATATAATCAAAGTTGGGGACCTTGGCATTGCACGAGTTTTGGAGAACCAGAATGATATGGCCAGCACACTTATTGGGACGCCTTACTACATGAGTCCAGAGCTCTTCTCTAATAAACCCTATAATCACAAGGTCATTTGTTTGGCTGCTCTTACTCTGCGTAGCTCATCTCTGAATAGTCATACGATCTGCTTTACATATGGGTGTTTTTTTTCTATTTAGTCGGATGTCTGGGCCCTGGGTTGCTGTGTGTATGAAATGTCTACATTGAAACATGCCTTCAATGCCAAGGACATGAACTCACTGGTTTATCGCATTGTAGAAGGAAAGGTGGGTTTCATCATGTATTGTCTTTGTTTGATATTCTTGTTTTTGCTATGTTATTAGTTATTGTCTAGGTGACAGCTATCATTGTCTTACAGTTTAACTGGTTGGTGAGTCTGTGGTTTGCTTGCCATTTCCTGTAAGTGCCAGAAGAGTTCATGATGATTTTCTTAGTTCTGTGAATAGACCGAAGTTGGGAGTAGATTTTGCCTTACATAACTTACAACAAACTCTATGGTCTTGATCGGTAACTTAAGCCACTATGTTCAAGAATTTAACAATATATTCTCTTCTAGTTCATAGATTATTTATTAGAACCGAGATAACCCAGAAATATAATGCTTAACAAAATGTAGTTTGCAGTGTTTTATAACCCTTCTCTTTATTTTTCTCATCAGCTGCCACAGATGCCCAGTAGGTATGATCCCCAGCTGGGAGAACTGATCAAGAGCATGCTCTGTAAGAAACCTGAAGACAGGCCCGATGTCAAACTTATCCTCCGGCAGCCCTACATTAAAAGACAAATCGCTATGTTCCTTGAGGCCACTAAGGAGTAGGTGGCACTGACACCGACAGCCTTGCAGTTATTTCTGATTTCTTTGAAGCTATTTATCTCACACAAATACCTTACTCATCGCCTTATTGTGTTTTTTGTGTTTCAATTGGAACATTTTTCTAATATGTTTTTGTTTTGTTTGGGGTTTCATCAGGAAAACTGCCAAGTCAAAAAAGAAAGCTGTGGGTGGCAGTGGTGATTGTAGGGCCAACAGTGCATCGTCTGTGCTGTCATCTCAGCCAAAACCTGAGAGAAGTCTGCAGTCTGAACCTCCAGCCAGGGTGAAACGGGTGAGTAAGTGGAGCAGGGAGTGTTTAACTCCACTATGATATTCATTAATAGTTATTACTACTATTACTAAACTAATTAAGGTATTTTTGATCATCCGCAAAAGTAAAGTTTCAATATGAGTAGAAACATTTTGATTTGAATAGTGGCCTGTCATCATGTCTCTTACTGCATGTTATTTTGCCACTCTGTTCTAGTGGTTAAAATAAAACGGCCTCCTAATCTCCTCAATGGAAAGTATTCATGCTCCACTTTGATATGACTGTCATGAATGGCAATGCATTGACCAAACTTGAACAATGTCACTCATGCTTGACAAAAATCCAGCATTAATGACAACTGGTATAATCATTAATAACTGTAATAAATCTGAGGACATTCAGTTGACTCTTCTTTCTGCTCAATAAAAATACTTTTTACTTGTGAACCGTTAACAATTGTTAGTGTATTGTTTCTGCAGTGAAACCTTATTAGGTTATTATATTTTTTTTACTCTAGTACAGTAACGCCAGCAAGCATCTGCTGTTAGGTTCAAGGGGCATTATGTAAATACCTTTTATTGGTGCTTATTTTGACACTGAATCAGTTGTGTAACATTTTTGCAGTATTATCTTCTATCATCTATTGTATATTGTATTTTTTTTACCAGTAGTCAAAGGCCACTGTTTAAACCATTCATACAAATTTCTAAAATTCTGATGATAGGCATTATCATGTTTTTTTGTTTTTTTTCTCTTCATCCTCAGAAGGAAGAAAAATCACATACACATAAAGGTCGGAATGGCTTCCCAGACTGCACTCCAGTCCAAACACTTTCATCACCCAAACCCACCTCACCTGATACTCTTAAAGCCAGCATTGCATCCCTAGCAACCATCAGCAACATTAATATTGATTTGCCAGAGCAGGAGGATGAGGACCTGACAAAGAGACAGGTGCAGGGGCCTCAGACAGTTGTGTCACATCACCAGGCAGGTAATGAGCCCGTGGCTCACAGTGTGTACAGAGACAGCAAGGGACAAGGGAAACCAGATCCCTCTCCCCCTCATTCCCCTGTCAAGCCCCCCCTGAAGTCTGTATCGGGTGTTGGCAGTAAGGGAGGAGACAAGAGGAGGGCATCCAATGAATTGTCAGACATTCATCCACAGGCCATGCTGAACCCACGGGATATGTTTTCTGTCAGTGGGATAAAACAGATGTCAGATGTGGATGATAAGGATGATACCATGGACTTACTTCAAGAAGCTGACATGCAGAACCCAAAGATAGAGGTGGAGAAAGAGGCTGTGTTTTCTGTACCCGAGAGAAGTTCTGCACACAAATCCAATATAGAAAATATTGGAGTTTCTGCTAAAGAGATTGTAGATAATAAAAATGACACAGTTACCCTTCTCGAGGGTGCTCCGACACAACATCATACCTCAGACATCCAAGTAAGTGCTCTTACATTTCTGCTGTTTTATTATTTAGTGCTCTTTGCTTATTTGTTTATATGTAATAATTAATTTCTTTGCAGGAAAACCTAGAATCTACTGAAAAGCTGTTAGAGCCGTTTCCTTTAATGCTGGTAAGCATTAAAATTCTTGGACGCATACTGTGAAGTCTTGCCAGAGTAAAGCCCATAAGCTGAGTATAGCGTGGCTAACATCCAGTGGCACAAAGTTCATGACGTTTTCCTGTATTATGGATTTTTTCCACAATTTTTGCCACAAATAGTGTAATTGTGTCTGTTTAGGAGCCTGTTCAGGAAGCTTCTCCCTTTCCAGCCAGTAAACTGGGTCTCATCCCCCCATGTCAAGCTACCCTGAGCTTTTCATCAGAGTCTTCTGTATCACAGCAGCGGAGAAGAAGAGACATAAGGCAGACACACGGGGATCAGAACAAGGTATAGTGTCAGTTAAGTTGGTTAAATCATTTTTTTCTAAATCTGAATTTATCCTAATGGGTTTTTTTGCCTTCTGCTAGTCCAAGGTGGCTGCTCCTAGACCCTTACCTCCACCTCCTGTTGAGAGCATCGCAGTGGAGGTGAAGAAAAGGAGCAGGAGGAACACAGAGAGCAAGAAAGCTGGTGTAGTTTCAACCTCCACATCAGCTAGTTCCTACAATGATGGATTCCTACCACTGCCACAGGTTATGATGCTCCTGCACTCACACAATGTACATAAACACATTATCCCAACTTGTATTGTATTTGTCTGAATGTAAATCATTTGAGGCCATAGTTTAAACAATTCTGAACTGAACAAAGTACAAAACATTATTAAAAATAGCTTTGTCCTAATTATTCTTATGTTCAGGCCCAGTTGTTTTTTTTTATATTTTTGTATTCTTGCTGATGCTCTGCAGATGCAGTTTACCCATTCAGAAAATCAATTTTTTGTGATCAATTTTATGTACAGGAGCGTCCTCTGTCTGCCAGAGAGAGGAGAAGACTCAGGCAGTCTCAAGAGAGCGCCAGCCAATCAGGTACTTTGATTTTACATAACTAAAACCTGCACTCCGCAGCTGTTGAAATGCTAAAGTGATGCCAAGATGTGTCAGGTGGCAGGAACGAGAAAAGTCTGGTATACCTCTCTCTAATAGTAAGTGTGGGTATATTCCTGACCTTTTCATCTCAACCATGTTAATTAAGCTAAATGGTGAAATTATCATCAGTGGTAGGAATGACATGAACTCAAACAGTGTTAAAGAATTGTACAACAGAGCATCAACAGTTTTTAATTCTTCCTTCTAATACTGTGCATATAACAGCAAGTATGATACAGTGCATAAGTATGATATAAAGATATGGTTTTATAATTTTTGTTTTGTTCTCTTGTATTTTTTGGGCATGCTATTTTTGGCTTGTCATCATATACGGTTCCAATACAAATCTTACGCACTGTTTCTTAAATGAGGCTGCCGTAGGACCCTATGAGACCATTGAAGATGGAAGTTGGCTTTTGACTTTCCTTAAATACTTTTCTGTTCTTTCTTCAGGTGTTAGTGTAAGAAGGGCTTCTTATGATGTCAGTGCTACCAGGGATGAGCATAACAGTGGCCCAGTTACCAGATGTGTTTCCGACTCTAACACTGCGACCAACAGGAAGGTACTGATACATCATGGCTGGGAATTGTAATCCATGCAGTTACTACTGGTCTAACAAAAAGATGGGCCAATTGGGCCTTGTGGGGAAAATCTGACAAATTTACTGTGAATTTAAACAGAAGTCAAAGCTATGGGATGTGTTTCATTCCAGCAGGAGAAGCAGCTGGAGCAAAAGACAGAGGAAGACGAGTGCAGCTCATCTACAAGTTCCACAGAACGCTCTGAGGGAGACTGTAGGGAAAGGTAAGAATATAAGGATTTAAAAGACAGCTACCCCTGGCTCCAATATAATCATCATATTGCTAAGTTATTCATGTTATTATCTTAAGTAGAATTGTTGTATAATCCAAGATGTATGGGTCATTTGCAGGAAAACCGAATCCAGTGACATGCAGGATTTAGTCCATATGATGACTCAGACTTTACGGATGGATATTGGAGAGAATGTGAGTGAACTGGACAAAGGCAGATTTGGCTCTACAGCATTGCCAGAATTTAAACTGAACAGGAAGTACAGAGACACACTGTTGCTCCATGGGAAGGCTCGAGAAGAAGCGGAGAACCTATCACTTGGTGAAATACCAATAGGTCAGACATTGAGCAAACGTTATTGTCATCAAGCCGCCGATCCAGTATTACCTTGTGTTAAACCAGTTTTGCTCTTCAAAAGGCTCCACATCTGGTCCAGCTAAGATAAGGAGAGCCATAGAGCGACTGAGGACAGATGTGGTTAAGGGCTTGGGGGTCAAGTTGTTGGATAGAGTCCTAGAGATCATGGAAGAGGAGGATGACACTAAACGAGAGGTATGATTTTAAAGAAATCAAACTCATCTGTTCATTTTTTCAAGTATGATAACAGTTAGCATCCTGATTTTTCCTACAGATGTGCCTTCGAGACCAGATGGGACAGGAGAAGTACCAAGCTTATGCTGTGATGGTGAGGCAGCTGAAATTCTTTGAGGATATTGCCATCAAGGTTTAGAGAAAATGGCTGTATGCAAAGCTGAACACACATTTGCCTTTCCATAACATCACTTGTGAGAATGTGTTCATGAGAGGTGTCATGACAGACCTCACGACAGGAAACTTTGGGACAAATGTTTCAGTTCTCAAGTAGAAACTTGTACTGAAGTGGAAAGCAGTCAACATTATTTTCAGAAAGATAAATATGTCTACTGCAGAAAGTTGTGTGGCACTACCGCTTTCATCGTCCTGCTCACGTGAAATCATTTATGCATCCAGGTTGTGTCATGGAATTGCCACAGTGCAGCTTGTCCTTATGTAGGCAATCTCATATGTATAGTTTTCTTTTTTTTTTTCTTCAAAAACAAAATTTTGGAGTTATTTCTGTAATTTTCAGCATACCTATGCAAATATTTTGAGTCATGTTAAAGCATTCATCTTTCTTCTTTCTGTAGATACTTGTGTCAGCCTGTGCAGGGCTGAATTTCAATGATTGTGTTACTTGTTCTGTATTTTGAAGACCCTAGGTATAACTTCTGTTGTCCTACGTTATTTTCTTAAGCACAAAATAATGTCATGCAGATGTATTGTAGATATTAACACTTGAGTTATTTCTAATAAACCCTTTATTTTTATTCATGTACACCTGTTTTTCATTATGTTGAAACCCACAATGAAACCAAATACTGATGAGATCCCCAGTAAGTAGTGTGAACAAAAAAACAATCCCACAGACAGTATCAGATGTTTATTATTTGGAGATGAGTAATCATTTACTGAAACACTGTAACATTTTCTTCTCAAATGCTGCAAATGTGAACTATGAGACAAAATTCAAAGTAGTTTTCAATATAAAAGGATGTATTAACAGCTGGGCAGGGATAGTTCTAAATTATTTGTGCTTCTTCTTTTTGAGACTTTCCTGAGGTTTCTGGCTGGACTCCCCGCCAGTCTCTGGTACCAATGGCTGCCAGGACAGAGGATTTTGTCTGTACATAGGCCATGGAGGCAGGGTCAACTAAAATTAAGGACAGAAACACAGAACATTATATCATGTCTGTTGTTTATGCCGCAACCATAAGAAAGCCATAAATACGCAAGACATTTGTCCTCATCAGTGGCATCATCTTGTCTATAGTAAACAGATAAACGTACAATAGCAGAAACATCAGTTACTTAGATTAGCTGCGCAAAACAAAACAAACAGACCAAAACTTACCACACAGGACACCGCAAAACCAGCCAAAACTATGTAGACTGTCCAACCAAACTGTTCAATGATCAGACCATACACGAATCCAATCACCTGGGACAACCAAAGAACATCAGTGAAACAGACAACAGATGATAACGTAATGCCATTTCGGTGGGGTGTTTTAAATTACTGCTTTCCATGTATCAGTGACAGTTACCGCTGAGATGAGTATTATCCCCTGGAAAATCTGTTCAGCCAGTTTCTGGCCTTTGTAATCCTGTAACACAAGCGACGGACAATAGTATCATGACGTTAGCTAGCAGCTGTTACCAATGTAACGTTACCGTTAATTCAACCACGACACCGCCGAGCTACAAATTTCACTTGATATAAAGTATGAGTGAGCTGTGAGTATGCAGCTATAATTCGCTAACAGTCGCTTACCATATGCGTGGGAATGGTCTTGAATATAGACAGCATTTTGCACTTAAAATGGACAAACATGCACGAATAGATTCTGGCTCAATACGATGCAGTTTAACTTCCGGCTTTCGAAAGATACGTCGTTTTGTAAAGGACCCCTGTTTCTGCTCATGAGCGTTATAACTTGAGTTAGCTGCGCAGGTTGCTATATCTATAGATGATTGTGATTGGGTAAAGTGGTACTGATTACCGCCAAATTTGGCTTGGAATTGGTGGAAGCTATGTCTGCCTAAATAATTGCCCGTAGATATGTATAACTACCTTTAACTATTTTATTTTATGCACAGTTTTTTACTTTGTATCGCTAGTCATGGTATCATATATAAGTCTTCATACGAAATTAAATTCACAATATTTATTATATCCTGGAAACAGCAAGTGAATGCAGTTTTATAATCAGGCAAATCTATGGACAACCATTACTACGTGCAATTTTGATATGGATAAACTTGTTGATGTTGAGTTGGCACTTTGGCTCTGGCGTGAATGTCATTTGCTGCACTGTTGGGTTTCTCTTTAGAGTTGCCTTTACCTAGGCTGCATTTAGAGTAAATTTAAATCTACACTCAAAATTAAAAGCCACTAGTTTGCTGGCGTTCCCGTTGTGTTTTAATGCAGTGGCCAAGCAGTGGTGCCGCAGCAATTCGGGTTCACCTCAGTCCTCGTTAGCTGGACAGTAAATACAACTTGAGCTGCTCTCAGGTCATCGTCTAGATTTTTAGCTGTTATTTTTTTTATTTATTTTTTTTTTTAAAGATTTTCATCGCCTGTGCTGGAGGGACGGATGAGACCGTTGTCATGACACTGAGGAGGGGTGAGTCAGTTTGGATGAAGCAGTTGCTATGTGCATCTCCGAAACATGATAATTCTATCCAGGTTGTGCAGTGTGAATGGAAAACAGTAGTTCAATATAAACTAACAGTACACTAAGACTCAGGCAAACCGGCTGCCATTTGTACCGCTTGTTACTTTACCTTCCAACAAATTTGTGGCTTTCACTGTTGCCACACTGGTGCCGTTGCCCATCAGCCCTGTATTGTCTTTCAGTAAACGTGGTCATCCTTGTGCTACTGGCTGTGGCCTTCCTGATCATAGTTCAACGAAATCTCCTCAACCTCAGTGACTTTTTACACAAGGAAATCCCAGGTATGCTTATCTTTATACTGTGGAAGTTAACTGTGTGTCAGCTGCTTTGTGCCTGCAGTTTATAAACCCCAAATATGTCTTTATTCAGATGGGGGGATGGTTCTTCCCTTTGAATCTGAGTTGTCCCCTGACCTCAGACTAGAAGAGGTGAGGAAAGGAGAGGAGATCCCTGTCCTCATCGCTGCTGCTGAGGATAGACTTGGTGCTGTTATTGCTGCCATGAACAGTGTCTATCAGAACAGTAAAGCCAATGTCGCCTTCACCATTATAACCCTGAATGACACGGTGGATCACCTCAAGTAAGACACTGAGCCAAGTCTGTCTCACTACATCATGCATAACATTATATTACCTTGACCTCATTGATGCAGGTCTCTATGTCTTTGGCGTACCAGTGCTAAGTGGAATTTGTGAAATAAGTTTTGAATAATTAAGCATTTTGTGAACTAAACTTTTCTCCTCATTTTACCAACAGAGTGTGGCTCAGTAAGACAAAGTTGAAAAATGTCAAATATAAGATAGTTATTTTCAAGCCTGAGCTCCTCAATGGGAAGATATCTAAAGATCCCCAGAAGTTGGATACTGTGACACCGGTGAGGAAATGTTTTTAAACTTGGCCAGAATAAATCTGACCTATGTTTGTCTCTTGCAGTGTTTGTTTTTAATGGTCTGTTTCTCAGTTGACTTTTGCCAGGTTTTATCTACCTGTATACATTCCTGAGGCAGAGAAAGCTATCTATTTGGATGATGATGTCATTGTACAAGGTAAGACAACACCATAAAATGAAGATTACCTTTTAATTTGACAGCAAATTTTCAGTCAGAACACACTAACTCTATTCATGTAATAAAAGTGACCATGGTTCTGATATGTCAGTAGGCTAACTGTGTATAGATAAATCCATGGTGCTAAAGATGCAGATGGAGTCGTACTGTCACTGTTTACTCTGAGTCATGTCCCCTTGCCAGTTTCATCTTGGATCTGCTTTATTCAATAAACTGTATGTGATAAATGCTCATTCTGTACTATATTGTTGCCTATTGTTCCAGCTTCATTGCCAAAGTGGCAAGAAGCAATATGTAGTTGTGTCAGAGCAAGAAGCTCATAGAGACACATTGCTGCTTTTAATGGATGAAATGGAATAGTAGAATCAGAAATGTCACAGTCATGGCTGAGGCTCATTGAAAATGTTGAAATCAGCAACTGTTCTCTGGAGGGGAAATGATGAATGGATTTTGTGTGTTCTCTTGGATCTCAGGGGACATTCAGGAGCTGTATGAGACCAACCTCAAACCAGGACACGCAGCTGCCTTTTCAGATGACTGTGATTCAGCATCTGCTAAAGGCATCATTCGAGGGGCTGGAAATCAGGTGTGCATCTCTTGAACATGCTTTTGTATTTTCAGTAAAAGAACATATCATTATGTATCACTGATATGAATCTTTTTTAATAGAATAACTATATAGGTTTCCTGGACTTCAAGAAGGACGCTATTAAGAAGTTGGGGATGAGGGCCAACACTTGCTCCTTCAACCCTGGGGTCATCATTGCCAACCTGACTGAGTGGAGGAACCAGAACATCACCCGACAGCTGGAGCACTGGATGGAGCTTAATACAAGGTACATTACTCACACTGGTGAAAACATGGGTGAATATGAGGCAGTCTGTCAAACATAAACATAAACTGAGGGCAAAAATTAGCTTTTCTTTCTATCTTAGATTAATTGAACAAAACTTTAATCTAGTCTCCTCTCTTTGCTCAGATTAAGTTGAATTTGTTGGTTTCCTCAGGGAGGATCTGTATAGTAAGACTCTGGCAGACAGTATCACAACCCCCCCACTCCTCATTGTTTTCTACAAACGTCACTCTCCCATTGACCCCATGTGGCACGTCAGGCACCTCGGTAAGTTCTGTTTTTCTAATGAACCTTTTACTCAAGATCATACAGGATTTTACATCGGTCCTAAACAATTACTGATTCTGCAGGAGGTTTAGGTGATGTTAGTGATACATTTTTATATATAAAAAATGTAAAGAATAGTCCCGGTCATCATGCAAAGCTATAGGTTCATATTTATATGATAGATATGAAAATGGTAAATACCAAAACCTTGTTTTTAAGGCACCACTGGAGCAGGAAATCGCTACTCCCCTCAGTTTGTGAAAGCTGCCAAACTCCTCCACTGGAATGGACACTACAAGCCGTGGGGGAGAGCATCATCGTTTTCTGACGTCTGGGACAAATGGTTCATTCCTGACCCCACAGGAAAATTCCATCCTGTGCGCAGACACACAGGGGACAAGTAGATTGAAAAATGGGTTCCAGGACCTTTGGACCAGCCCCATCCCAGCAGGACCACATCTCGCGATATCTCAGGAACTAAGTAAGGCCTTTTCACTCGCCACGGCTCAGTACTTGAGCTCTGTCATCCTCCAAACATGCAAACACGTGTCATGTCACATTCCCTTGAACATACAGAGGAAAACTTTTTGCAGCGTATAACTGCTCAGAGCCCACAGGTATTTCACCTTGAGATTTGACACGTTCTTCTCAAAAATGTTCTTATAAACTGCTGAAAACAGATTATTTCACTGACTAGGCGCAGATTCTTTTCCTCCCAGTAAAAAGAGCAGCTCTTGTCATCCTGAACATGATTAAAAACTTGTTGCATCAGAAGGGTATGACATGTAAGAGGAACACATATGCATCAATCCCAATCAGCAGTAATGAGATACCTTGTGACAACTTGCCACAACAACCATGTACAACGTAAGCCATTGTCAAAGTATTGGTAACTTGGGTAGCTATGTTTACATGCAGCTCTGTACTGACTGATTTACTTTATTTGCATACTAAAGCAGTTCAGACAGTTACCTCAGCTTTATCGGTGTAGCAGTCAACAATACAGTTTATAACTGGTTCAAACATGTTAGCTCCGTCTGAATTTTAATCACTATAGCCATGCAGTTGCCTCTTGCTGTTACCTCAATTAAGTAATTCCTGTGGAAAATTAATGGGTTTTTTTATACCTAACTGCATAGGCTTGTTAATTAGATCCATGTTTTGACACCGTGTAACAGAGGTCTGTGCTAAGTTTTGTGTTTCCATCACAATCAGACAGACATTGCTGTTTAAAGTCTTCTTCCTCTGTAATTCCATTATTCAGAATGGCATTTTCACAAGTATGTCAATAGGATGGCTCTTTGTTTTTGTTGTTTCTTTTTATGCAGTTGTATTATGCATACGTCAGTGTAATACTCATATGTTAAGTAGCAGCAAAACATACAGCCACCTTATGGAAAAAAAATCGGTATCAGTGCAGGTGTGCGCTATGTTTAGAATAGTTTCATTGGTTTACTTTTACTGAAAAATGGCCCAGAAGCCAATAGTGCTCTGTCGATCCCACCTGACTCCTTTGACAGAAATGGTGAATTTACCTCCGAGAACATGGGAATTTCTTTTCTGCCACTGCCTTGATCAGTTGTGTTACTGGGTGACTTCTGTGTTTTAAAGAGTGTTTTGATTCCCCAAAGTCATTCAGTAACACAGACAACCTAACTGATGTAGACAGCAGTACACAAGCAGCTCCTGTGTTCTGTGATATAAAATTACTGTCATGTCAAAGAAGCAGGGTGACATAGGAGACGGCGTCACTTTCCCTGTTGGGTGAGCTGTACAGCAACATAATGCAGAGAAAATATGAAATAAAAATATGCTTACACTGATGTTGAACCTTCTGTAAGGTGGCTAAAATATGTGTTGGGGACCATGTCCACAGCAGTACTGCTTTCATTTCTACAACTGCTGCTTTAACAAACTAGGGACCTGCTCAGTGTTACCTACTGAAGGTATTACTGACGATAGATAAGATCCTCATACACCTACACATGTATTAATAATATCTATTTAATCCAATATGCATCAGTCGCAGTCAGGTTATTACACTACCATTGCAATTTGTCCCAGCTACAACATAACTGTGTCATAAATGAACACCCATCCAGTACTGTACTGCCCCTCACTGAACTGTTACAGTGTGGTTTTAATGAATTTATATTTTGACCACTAAGCAAACTGCAGCTCTGCAGAAATGGGAGACCATAATGTTTGTGCACCATTCTTACACTTTGTTCCCATTAGGATTTTATATACTCTGAAAAAGTATTCAACTTGCTGTGTAAATATTTGTCATCTTTTGTAAAGTACATGAAATAAAACTTACATTTTTATCTCATTTAAATCATTTTAATTAAACAATTTGTGTAATTATCTGTATTATCTATATCTTAAGATTTGTCTTTTCTAATATTTTGTAGCATTTCTTGGATGATGAATGACAAAGATTGTTAAATTGTTACTACAGCATGGAAGAGACGCTGTAAAATTATGGTTTTGGAAAACGAAGGAAGGTGGACAGTAGTGTCACATTAAAAAAAGAGAGACTTTGTAGAGGGTGTATTAAATTTATAGCAAGTCATCTATGTACAGTATTCTGCATGAATACAAAATATCCCCAATGACATCTGGAAATTTAAAAAACAGGCAATCTTTCACAGATGATATCTGGGCGAAGCAGTCAGTGGATATACACACACACACAACCACTTAATAGATAGAGTCCATTAATCCCACGTTTACAAAATTCAGAGGACTTATCATCTGAAAAATGTGCTGCAGGATAGAGGGTTGGTCCAGAAACTGTCCCACACTCTCAGATTCAAAGTTTGAAGAAGGGCAAAAACACCAATGAGTGTCCTGAAACATCTGAGGTGTGATTCAAACATTGAAAGTGAATTCTTTACTTTATGTTCATGTATGTTGACAAACCCATGTCCACCTGACCACACAATGAGCATAGACACAAGATTAGAAACAGTCTGAAGACAAAGCTCATTTAAAATCTGTGTTGAAGTCATAGGCGTCATCTGTCGAGAGGCTGATGTCAGGGAGGACAGCCTGGAACTGCACGCTGCCTGGTTTTCCTGGAAGACAAGGAGAAATGTCAAAATAAGGCCTTCAAAGTGTAGATTTTACACACAACTAATTATTTTTAAAACAGAATTTACTTTTGAGCAGCGTCTTCTGTGGTTTCTCTGGTTCAGTCTCAATTGCACCCTCGACTGTTTGACCAGGCTGCAAGAAGGAGAGCAGATGTTTGAAGTCCAACAATCCTCAAGATAAACAGAGTGATGTCATAATAAAATCTACCGGATCAGAGTTGGATTAGAAGTCTTCATAAACAAATCAAGACTTGAGTTTTTGTCCTCATTTCCAGCGGACTAGACTGTGAGCTTTATTTAAAGCAGATGTATTGTCTGGGAGTTTTCCAAAAACAATTTTAGGGACTTCTGTAAGTTACCTCATGATTCTCATCATTCTGCTCTGCTTCTCTCTCTGTGCCTGCAGCAGCTGGTTTGTCTTCAGAGATGTTGTTGACGCTCAGCAGCCCTGCAGTCATGCCTTTAGAGATGAAGCTTATACTGCTGGCCTGGTTTGGAAATTTAACACCTAAAAAAACAAAAAGCAAGTTGTTTGTACTGACGCAGACAGAGGTGACTCCGTTTTTTTGTGTAGACTAGAGAGGTTTTGTTCAGACTGCTGGCCAATCAGATCTGTTTCTGTTATTTGGAAGTGATTAGAGTGTAGACATCACCAACCAATCTGTATGGGTGTTGTCAAGTCACACCAAACAAAGCAAAAGAGGAGGCTTGTACGCAATGACGCACCATCACTCTGGATCTGGCGTTGTCGCCGTGAGTCATGTCAAGACACTTTGAAATCCAGTTTGAGTGATCAGACAGCTGGACTGAGGCTAAACTTTTTAAACATTAATCTGAATATGCCAAAAACAGATCTGACCCGAAATTCTGAACAAGGCCTTACGACCAGTAGTGGCCCCGTTGCTCTTTCAACCCTGGGTATAGAAAGGTACTTGATGCAGCTGATTCACATTCAGTACTAGTGTATTTTGGAGACCTGCACCCTCTCTTCAACACTTATAAAGGAGGACTGCAAAGTTTAATTTTAAGGACTTTAAGAGGTTATAAAACATGTATACATCCGGCATAATACAGTGAAATGTGATGAGACAAAATAAACCAAAACAGAAAAACACTGAATTAACAAAGAAGCAGCGTTAAGAGAGTACTGCAACCAGCACTGACTGATTATCCGGATATTCATCTGCTCACTCATCTGCTGGTTAAGAAATCAAATATAATATGAATACCTTTCAGAGTTTCCTCATTGCCTGTTTTCAGCTGGTTTAGATCCCAACCCCTCTGCATCTCAGCAACCACAGTATCTGACATGTAGGCGGGAAGGCTGTGTTTCTCCTGTGGCTTACAGTGGTAGCTCAGCTTGGCTCTGAGGAGGAGACACCGAACCAGAGAAACACGGACTGTGATGAGGTCGAGTGAGACAGAGCACTCCTGACGCTACTTTATGAACTGACATATTTTCAGTTTTCTGGTTCAGTGTTGGGATCAGAGTTGGATTAGAAGTCTCCATAGAGAAATACAGAAGTATGTTTTTGTCCTCATTTCCACACTGATGCTCTTGCAGCTGTCGACCTGAACACAAACACTCACCCTGTCCAATCAGCAAGGAAAGCTGTGGCTGCCTGCTCCATGTTTGGGACCCCACCCTTCTGCAGATATCCACGCTTTTTGGCAAACAAACTTAAAAACTCCAGAGAGTTCCTGAAGTCAGGGACATTATACTGAAGCATGATCTGAAACAACAGCAGCAGGTGACATGTTTTTTTTTTTATAATTTTAACAGGAAACAATGATCAAGCCAATTTAACCAGTTTGCTCAACTACTCGACACATCTCTCCTGTGATGGAAACCTACCTGAGTCTTATCGCACTGTTTTAGCAGAGTCCTGACAGCCTCCAGCACACTCTCCTGGCCCTCCTCCACCTGCAGGCTCCTCAGAGCCATAGAGGCTGGTGGGTTGGACATTGAGGCCACAACTCCTGGGCTGTCTATGAGCTTCACGTTCTTCAAGATGTGCACCTCCTGCATGGATCTGAGGGAGTTGCAATAGGTAAGGTGGAATATATGGAAAAGCTACAAACATGAAACTTAATAGGTTGATATATTGTTTACAACTTTGTACAACATGAGCTTGAAAAACTCTGCTGAGTATGCACAAAGACAATGATGCCACAGAAAAGGCTACCGGGGTGTGAAGTGTGGGAGTTCTGTCACTCACTTTGTGATGCCTCTCTTGACACCTGCGTTGCAAGCAAGGATTCCCTTCATACTGTTGATAAGACTGCTTTTACCCACGTTAGGAAAACCTGAGGGTAAACGGAGCAACAATGAATGGTTTTAAGTCCTTGTAGAGCTCAATACTTTGTCTAAATCAACCAATCATCATACAATCTTAAAAGATGTCACTTTACATAAGAAAATAAAATCTGTTCTTACCAACTACGCCCACTCTGAGTGAAGATTCTGCCTGTATGTTAGCAGCCAAATTTGTCAGGAGCTCGGTGAGACAACTGTTTCCGAAGCAGGCTGCTCCTCTGGATTTGTCCAGGACTTCATTAGAGGCCACTATCCTGCTCTTCTTTGCTTGCTAATGAAGAGAGAATTAAGACATAAGGTAAGATTACTTTTAAACCCACAAAATAAACAACACTGTATATTTTAGTTTGTGTTTCGCACCAGTTCAAGCTCTACTTCAATGGAAAGGTATTTTGTCTACAAACACACACATCAGCTCTGCTTGTGACAGGCCGCTTAATTTGTGTGGTTTGTTTGTTACTCTTGGAGGTTATAACCAGTTATAACAGCACAACACAAGCTGCTCAACCTTCTCAGTCCTCCATATTACAATTAAGTAATAGCAGCAGTTTGCAGCAACTGTGGGAGGAGAGCTGCGGTGATTACTTCACTTTCTCCCTCAAGATGAAAAGATATACCTTTAACTTTCTTGACCATCATGCACTGCAAGTCAAAATTTCCATTGTTTGGAAAATCAGTAATGTGTAAAAAGCACCTCCTACCACTGTTTTGTCCTTGATCTGTGTTGATGCTTTGAATGCCACCACTGGAAACTCCAGTTGCAAATACTGAATCCACTTCTCCACGTTTTCCTTTGGTACCAGATCTACAGCACAGAAAAATCAAACACAATCACTCACACGAGATCCAAAAACGTGCTTATCGCCATGTTTATTTGAATATAAATGAACATCCCAGCATCTAATATGTATTCACCTATTTTGTTGAGAACCAAAAGCAGTTTCTTGTTGCCATCCCTCTGCAGCACCGCCTCCTCCAGCTGTGGACATCTGCAGCCAAGTGGATCACGAGCATCAAGAACTTCTAAGACTACATCAGATGCATCAATTACCTGTAAAATAAAATGGACAGGGGGGTCAGGCTCAGGATTATCAGATAGACCCTTGTTTTCGCTGGGACAACACTAACAAGGGTTGGGTAGTTTTTACCTTGTTTAATTCAGAGCAGAGGTACTGCTTTGAGTTCTTGTCTGCGGCTGGCTTTTTCTCTGTGTGCCTTTCAACGTCATTCTGTGGGAGAAAAAAAAAAAAGACAACAACCACCCCCCAAAAATAAAAATAAGTCAACAGTCAAGAGATAAACCTTTTGGACTGACTGATCATTTAAGTGCAGCCTTTTACCTGCCGAGCTTTCTTGGCTGTGGGTTGAGCCTCTTTGCTCTCAGCCTCCTTCTCTTTTTTCCTCTTCTCGGCCCGCTCCTCTTTTTTAGCTTGTCTCTTTCTTTGTTTTTCTTCTTCAATCTGTGAGACAAAAGAAACAAATTTAAAAAAAAAAACACAAAGACCAGTGATCTAGTGCCATTAAATGATTGCACCAACAAAAAGATGCTTGAAAATACTGTCTGGTCCTGTTTCCCACAAGCATCTCCATAGGACTAAACTCAATTCAGCATTAAACCACTCATAGGAGTAAAGACCGATATGAGACCATCAATCTGCAGGGTGACACTGCTTTTATACAAGGCAGTTGCTGGGATAAACATCACAGGAGTTAGTGCCTACCAACCTGTTGCCTCCTCTGTTCTGCCTCCCTGAGGACCTCCTCCTTGAAGGGAGCACTGCTGGGCACACCAGGGTCCTTCTTCACTCGTTTGCTTAACCCTTTCTTCTTCGCCTCTTTCCTTAGTTTTCTGTTGTGCTCCCGGACCTAAGTACCAAACACCACAATGCAACGTCTTTAAGATCAGTCACGCAAGTTCGAGATTGTTATAACGCAGCAGCAGCAGCAGCCCCGTTCACACAGGCCTAATCGCTCATAAAGCTGCAAATTTCATATCCAAAATATTGGGAGATGAAATCAGACACTTACCTTTTTCTGTATTTTATACCGTTTAGAACATGAGAGCCGCTTACTGGCTTTCTTTAACTCTGAAGACAAAAAGATAGATGTTTGAATTGTTAGCTAAAAATGACAATGATGCGGGTTGACTGGTGGTGGCTGTAAGCGATTAACAGTTAGCTTTTTCTTAACTATATGAATAAAACGACAAATAATAGCTCACAGTTCTGTTCTGGTGAACTAACATTTAAACGAAATACTGCTATCAGAGTTTACTCACTTGGTCGTTTCATCGTGGAGCTGCAGACCTGCCAATGTGACTGTACTGCTCTCACACGTGGAGGAGTGAACGAGTGTGATCACTTCCGCTTTTGTCAGCGCAAGTAGCGCCACCTGCTGAACTGGAGTGCCTAAAGCTTACCTGTTTAACGCTATTTTATCTCACACTGTATGTTACAATATTCTTAAAATGTAATTAATTTATTTTATTAACTTAACATTCAATGGTTTGACTAAATAATCAATGGTTTGTAAAACAAACATATGATAAACGTAATACACAATAAATGTAATTTAAATTTATAATGTTAAATACAAGATCATTATTTTAGCCTACCATATTTAAATTCACAACAATATTTTTATGTAATTACTCGCTATATTTGTGTATCAGCTTGATATTTATATTAATTGTTTGTAATAGTTTTTTTGTTAAATTTGATATTTCATTTGGTACTATTTTTCTTTTTTTTTTTTTTAGATTTAGCTGAATTACTATATCTTGGAGATGCACCTTTTGTTGTAAAAGACAATTACAATAAAACAATTAATGATGAATAATAAATAATTAAGCTGGATTCCATAAGTTGTTGACAGCTATTACTACTATTGACAAAAATGAACATTTACACACAAACATGCACAATTACTGGCTTAAATAAAGTCAAAAACTGGTTGGCAGAGATTGTGTGCACTAATTGACCACTTTCCATATGTTTGCTTCAAAAGTGAGATTCAAATGTTATGGTTATCACAACTCCTCTTGTCTTTTCATAACTTTTGATCTGACTAATGCATTTAAATTATTTAACCAATTAATAATGTTGTCATCATACAGGTGCTGGGATCATCATTTTAATTATAAACTTTTAGCATGATTGTGTACCTTTCCACATTATAGTATGTTGTACTGTAAGCCATTCACGGTGGTTGGCAGGTATTTCACCAGATTCTGTGACCTGATATTTACCTGAACCGCAAAGGGATTTTATCGAGTGAGCATGTTCACGTGTAATGGACCTGTCATGCTGAAAAGGACAAAAGTCAGAAAATCTTAGGCGAAGAAGAAGAAGAAGAAGAAGAAGAAGAAGAAGAAGAAGAAGAAGAAGAAACAACTCCAGGTCACGTGATCGGGTCGAGCATCTTTTGGTCCATTTTGGATGATAGCAAGAGCTCCGTGCAACCCAAGAAAATGACCAAACTGCAGTTTTTAAACGTCTTTTTGACCGAGCGTCTTATGCTTGCTGCGCAGGAGATCTACAAATCAGTCGAGGACACGATCTTGGAGTACCAGGAGGAGATAGCGATCCGGGAGCGGGAGAATGACCATCTGAGACGCAGGCTGCGAGACGCTGGAATTGAAATATGGCCAGGTTAGCTCCGCTTAAAGCTAACGGTGCAGTTGCGCCCCTTTATGTCCCATAAGTAGAGTCTGTGTGGTGTCATTAAGTGGTGAAATGGAAATAGCCATGTAGAGGGTGAAAGCAACAGCGCTACCAAAAGCCTCAGAAAAAATGTTATAACACTTCCAAACAAGTTAACTTTAGCCTTTAGCAAGCTAGTTGACATTAGCTGCTATTGCTGTTGTTGTGGAGCGGCTAGCGCGTTAGCAACCTTTGTTCGTTAGCCGACTAGCTAAGTTAGCCGACTAGCCTACACCCGGCGAAGCATGCAGTGCTATATAGACACTTGGGTGCATTGTTGAGTGGTCCTTGTACTAATTCGTTATTTTTGAACAGATACAGAAAGACGTGGACAATGTGGACATTGAAAACTGAACACACACTATTCACCTGTAGTGTCACAGTGTTTATGTTTGTTTACTATAATGTAAAACTCACTATCCACATTGACAAAGTGCCAAACTGTTGCTAAAAGTAAAACTATTTTGAGTGTAAATATGTCCTACACGCTTTCTTTATTAACGTACACTTTCACTCTTTTACTCTTTATTTGTTAGGTGTGTCATCAGCACATAAAATTTCAAGGGGGTGAAGGCTTTATGTGGATTTCACTATTATATACGTCGTCAGGGGTTTCCTGCACCATTTTTTATTAAGGATTAAAATACATAAAATAAAAATGTATTGTATGCCGATCATTAAATTGTAACTAAACTGATCATGGAACAAGATGGGTCAGGGTTGGGGTGAATTACTGTCCCTGTCAAACAGCTTCCAACGTGAAATGCTGGTACATTTCTGTGTGCTGACCAGCTTGTTGTATGTATGTTGTATATGTTTTATCATAGTTTAGGTATTTCTTTCAAATACATTTAGTTTCATTTAACAAGGCAAGGTGTGTTCAGCTCCTTGTACTTTAAAAAGGTGGTCTAGTAAAGAACACTGCCTATATCATTTCCACATGCTCTGGTGTCCTTCCCTTGTGTTCAGCTGCAACGTAGTTTACGACAAGTTCTTTTGATATTGAGTATACATTCTTATGTAAACTCTAAATATATGTGAATTGTATGTTCCATATGGCATATAAATCTCAACTAGTGTTGAACTGCATCAGGAAGATGGTTGTGTTTGTTGAAATGTAGTTGATGTTTTCATCTCAGCCTCTTCCTCGTGTTGTGTTCTCAGATCGTCCGTCTATGGCGCTGTTGGATGAAGAGGATGGTGAGCATCCACGCCGTGAGTGGAGTCCAAGCATGGGGCACGAAGAGCGTATTCCTATTCAGATTAAGGATAAAAGAGACCTCAGGGCCAACCAAGCAGATGATCAGCTACGTGGACATGGCTCTTGCAGCACCCCAGAGAACATGTTCACTCCCCCGCGTGTTGGAAATGAATATCCCCAGGAAGGCCCCCACACATCTAACCTCCCTCAGAGTCAAGGTGTGGAGAACAGGGACAGGGATCCTGGATCTCGAGGTGCCTCAAGGCATGTTAAGGTAGAGAGTGGAGGAGGCCACAGAGGCTCTACTTCCTCCAACAGTGGCGCCCAGCCCCTTGCACCAGTCAACCCAAACTGCTCAAATGAGAACAACATTGACATTATTGGGGTTGAGAACGGAGGACAGATGGTTGGTGCTAAGGGAACTGGAACAGGAGCTAACAGAGGACAGGCCTCTCACATGCGCAACCAAGGAGCCAATGCTGTGGACTGCCCCCATCAAAAATCCCCCCTACAAGGGCACATGACATCCTTTTGTTGCAAGGTTTGTGGTGAGGCATTTAGTCACATTGGTCACTTGCATGTGCACGTACAAGTGCATACGCGAGAAAAACCGTACCGCTGTGGAGTATGTGGGAAATGCTGCAGCTCTTCTGGCAGACTCCAGGAGCACCAGCGTAGCCACACAGGAGAAAAACCATTCCGCTGCCAGATCTGTGGGAAGGGCTTCACGCAGATGGCTCACCTGAAGGTACACATGAGGATCCACACTGGGGAGAAACCATACAGTTGCCCTGTGTGTGGCAAATGTTTCAGCCGTTCTGACAAAATCAAAAGGCATCTCCAGACCCATAGCCGCGAGGGAACATATTTCTCAGGGCAATGATGCAAGTGTGTTGTTATACAACCCAATTTGTGAATCATATTCATGTGGGAAACGTTCCTACAAAAAGCTAAAATTGCTGCCAATAAGATGAGGCTTTTTTTCTACTTCCCAAGAACTAGGGATTCTGCAACTCTTAGAGAAAGTTTTTTATCTAACCAAATACTTCTCCACACCATAGTCCCTCAATAGAATTTGTATTAGACAGTTTAGTATGTCATTTTCTTAATTTTGTACTTGTCACTGAGTATTAAATCTCTAAGACACAATTTGAGTTGTTAGCTAGCCTTTCTGAATTATCTAGCCTTTCCTTAGTCATATAATTAGCATGATGAAGTCTTCCACACATGCCTTGAAACTGAGATGCATTAAGAAATGCAACAATGTTCAGCACGGTCCTGGTCCCAGTCACTTCATATCAGTACGTTTTCATGTGAGTTTAAAATCTGCAGACTTGTTTTAAGATCCAAACTTAAGAGCCAGTATGAAGTGATCGCCATTTTCTCAATTATGTTGCAGACATTTGATGACACACAGGTGTCATCTGGCTTAGTCTAACTCTGTCAATAGTTTTTTGTTTGTTTTTTATATGTAGCAAAAAAAACAACACCCCACACAAACTTAAGGCAAACAAAAAGCTACTGAAACTCCCCTGAAAACTGTGGACTAGACCGATTTACAAGGAGACCTCTGACCTGGCACTTGATCTCCATATTTAGTCTTTACTTTAAATTCCTATTTTTTGAGTGCTGTTACATTGTTGCAGAGCTAAATACTGCCATCTCACATTGTCAGTGCTTCATGTTGTCCATTGAAATATGGACAAGTCTGTTGTGAGACTGCTCCACTATTTTGTGAAATAATGTGATATTCTGTAAAATACCACTAGTCTCGATCTACCATGCATTTAGAAATTTTGTGGTGTCTTTTTTTTTATGACATGCACTATTGCATCTGTCTAAGACGATGCAGAAATTCACTCTATAATAGGGCCGTACAGTATTAGCTGAACCTTTCTGTGGTTTTTCAGGGGTCTCAGTCTGCAAAGATTTATGTTCACCCATGTTTCCACAATAGTCATTCACATGTGAGGTGTTTTTGAGTGACCTCAGTTGTGATTGCTTGGTTTATCATAGAATCAGGTACTTCCTCTGCCCATCTTGGACTGACCCCAGAACAGCAGACCCTACAGTTAACGTTCTCCTCTCAGGACCAATGCTGCATTCATAACATGAGGGGGGAACCAGAAGTTCTAATGTCTGACTTGGAAACAGCTACAATAAAAGTCAGAAACTCAGGGTATGTGAGTTTTTCCATGAGGTTTGACCCTGCTTGTTTGCAGGAGTAAACATAACAACAACAAAAAACATTACAATTTGGATCAGAATGTCCTGCAGCTAAATGAACTAAATAAAATATTATACTTTAAGAGTGTGTCAAAGCTCAGTTGTTTGCTCTGTGACACCACCATGTGTAATGAATGCAGCATAGACAACTAGAGCACGTCCTCACAGCTGACCAGCAACCCTTCACTCACAGTCTTCTCTGGGACACCTTTGCTCCCCCCGCGCACACACACATACGCACACACAAACTCACACTCAATTGTACAGTGTTGTATCATTGTGTATTAAATGTTATTTTTTAATAAAGTAGTAATTGAGTAACCATTGTAATTGTCTTGATTTATATGTGACCAAAGCAAACTTATAATCATTCTTATCTGCCTGCTGTTATTAGTAGTTCTGAGGATTAAAGTCACTTTTGGCATTTGTATACTTCACTCCAGTTATCATCAAAGATAATTTGAAATGTGTAATAAAACAAGTTCACTTGTAAGTGCAGAGAAAAATGAGCCTGGGAATAAAATCAAACGTTGAAAATGAGATTTCCACAGCTGGAATACACACCAGGAACTGAGAAAAGATTATTTCTCTCTGCTCTTTCTTTCAAGGAAAAGAATAATGTTATATTAACATTGACAATGCCCCCGGAAAGCTTAATAAAGCATTGCGTAGCACAGAGGTGAACATTTAAGGGAAATGTTTTTTTATGAAAGTCATCTACATCCTGAACATAGTCACAGTGGAAAAAGGTGATGGTATAATATATTTATTAATTAGGTAAAAGAATGATGATAATGTCCATACTGGGTTGTTTGAATGTGTCTATCCTTTGTCAGTGTTAGTAACACTTGTGTTTGTCCTACTATGATAAATCAAAATATCTGCTGTGAAAAAAGGCCCATTGGAGACCATTACTCTTTTCTCAATGGCAGCAAGAGAGCAGCAAGCAATTTAGTTCTTAATGCCACTGTGTTTAGTAATATTAAAATCACATTAAAATCCTCAAACCCATCATGCGCCCACTATCAGCATTTTGTCAAGGAATATGCAAAAAAATCATTTCATAGTAAAGAATCCACTCTGTAGTAACAGATATGCAGCACCTGGTGGTGTACTTTCCATTTTTTTCAACATCAGGAGCTCACGGACACAATATTTTAAATATATTTAGTTGTATGCAATCTTATGCTTAACAATGTAATAATGACAGACTTCAAGCTTATTATTCTTGTGAATATATGAGTCAGTGAGAGACACTAACAAGCCAAATCTGAACAGTGACAATATATATAGCCTATTGTTATATCAAGGTGGTGCTCAGAAAAAGCTGTGTAGGCTTTGTAGGTAATTGGCAGACTTTTCCCTGCCACTGTCACCAGGTACTTGTTCAGGAATGTAACTATTTGGTAGACCTGCTGTATGTCAAAAGTGCCTTGAAGTAACTTCTGTTCTGATTCGGTGCTATTGAAATTAGTATAACCTCCTTCGCCAGCCAATCAGGTTGCAATTAACATCCATGTTTGCCCATACACGAAGAATATATTCTAACTTACTATTTTCATTTTATTTGAAATTTGTCATAATTAGGCTAATCTTCCATGAAGTCATTGTGACCTTGACCTTTGACCGGAAATCAAATCAATTCATCCTTGAGTCCAGCTGAATATTTGGGACAAATTGGAAGAGATTCCCTCCAGACATTCCTGAGATATCACAAGAACAAAACAATGATGGGCTAGATGAACGTCCAGCTGGATGGATGGACAACCCATACACATAACGCCACAGCTATCACCAGGATAGACATAATAAAACTGAACTGAAGGCTTATGCGCCTGTTAATCATTTAGGAAAGGACCACTACGACATGTTCCCAATGACATGTTCATGTCCCTTGAAATGTTAAGAAATACTCAGTCACTCCTGGGATATTTGTCAATGTCATAACAATGTATTCTGTTTCAGTGTCAACGATATCAGCATGTCTGCCAGCAACAGCTATGAATATTGAGACATATAACAAAACCAGGGAGACCTAATGGACCAAACTTGGACACAGCTCTGTGATTTGCAGTAAGATGCTACATCTCAGGGTGCAGGCAGGCAGAAAAAGGTGGATGCACATAGCTGCAGGAGCCTGGAGGTCCAATGCTATGAAGCCTGGGAACTGAAGGGAGATGCCATTGATAAACTACATTTGATTTGTCATATCAAATGTTAGTAGATGCAAGTTATTGAGGTAAACTTCCCTCTTAGGAGGATCGGTCCAGTTGCTAAATGGCAGTCCAGTGTGATAAGCTTATCAAGTTAGTGAACAATAACATCACCCAATCACAGGCAATTAAATCACAACCTGCAGTGTAATCAGCCATCAAAATCAAATTATACCCATGTAAAGAGATTCATGTGGATCCATATCAGTCCATCAATACCAGTTGTGGCTCCTACCTCTCAATAAATACTACAGTATGCTAGTCTTCCCCTAGATTATAAGATTTATTTTGTATTTTCAGGACAAAATTACTTACTCACTTACTTAATTACTTACATTTCATAATAAGCTTTATCTGGAAGCTTTTCACAGGGTAAGTAAAAACCATGACCTAATTGCTGCATAAAAATGTGCTACAACTCAAAAATTATTCATAAACAGGAGCCTCTTCGGCTTTGACTCGACTTATAGAGGAAATTATAAATGATCTCTGAAGATATCTTGGAGGAAAACTAGACACAAAGCAGAGAACAGCATAACAAGAGTGCCACCTGTAGTAAAAATGAATTTAATTGCCATGCAGCTACTGAGGTACCATAGCTCATGTACGGATTACGGATACACTATTGAAGTACATTCTTAAAAAGGTGAGGTAGGGACAGATGATGTTATCCACAGTAATTCTAGGAACACAGAGCTGTTTCCAAACTTCCCATAAAAGGGGATATTTTGATCAATCACCAGACTCTCAAATTTCTAAAAATAGCAAGAGCGTCATTATTTTATGAGCTGTGGAGGTTTCAGTGTTTGACAGCTGTTGATTGATAGAGTGGTAGGATGTGAGTTCTCTCCAGGGATCCTATTCAAATGTTGATTGATCTCCAGTTTAAGCATTCAGTGAAGACGGCAGTTCATAACCCATGACGCTTGCATAAAAATTAAATTTTGCAATTAGGGTTTGTGGTCAATAGCTGCGTATATGGTAGAACAGTAGGGCACAGGAGATGAATGCCAGTCAAGGGATCTATAAAACAGTGGCTTCAGTTGGCTCACCGCAAGTGTCTTGTTTATAAATAGACCTCTGACGATCAAGTTACAGCCTCAAAACAATAGTTCATAACCCAGTGTGATTAAAGCCACTTTTAGAATCTCCTCTTTAACAAATCTGAACTAGAGGACTAAAGACACAGAAGAAAGCAGTTTATCTGTTGCGTAACTTACAGTGTCAGATCTTCGTTTCTGATTGTCTGGGAAGCTGAAATATTCAATAACTGGACCTTAAGAGTAGTGTGTACACTGTGTGTGCACTTGTTGCTTTACTTGTAAATGAGTGTGATGCTCTGTCCCTCTTGTTGCCTTAAGTGTGTTTTTAAAAGTCAGTTTTCTGGACCTCTATTGACTTTTCTGTCTCTGGGGACTCTGGGGGAGCAGCATTCATCTCTTCAGAGTAGCAGGGAGCCTGTGCACTATTTTCCCATGGCCCTGCAGGCAGCCACTCCAGGGCCTATCCAGGAGACCAGCATTTCTATTAGTCCAGTCTGGGCTGTTTACTGGAGAACATCATGTATGTAAGCAAAATCTTTATAATTTATTTTGAGCTGAATTCAGTTTCATTTCTAATAAATAACATAAAATGGAAACACAGTCTTTAACAAGGCTGCACTTTACTTCTTATATACTTATATCTATGATATATTGTATGTAAATCTATGATTATATAAGAGGCGGTGCGATGATATCTTGCAATATTGATTTTTTGTCCTACCTCTGATCCAGAACTCTGGATCAGAGTTTGGTTTGCAACAACTGTACCAAATGTAAATTGTGAATATTTCTGCTGCAATTGATGACTGAGAGGGCGCAGTTTTTATTCAGCAGTCCTGAAATTCTGTTTTGTAGATACCAACAAAAATGATGTTATGGTACATATTGGTGTCCACGAATAACTGATAAAAGACACTTTTTGGTTAGTTAAGTATTCATTTATGTCAAGAAAGAATTTTAAGTTTCAGTTTTTCCTGCCACTTACTAAGCACATTATTCAGAAAAGTCTTGTTTAATTAAATGGGTAAAAATAAAGAAGTAACTTTGTCTCCAGAACATTTTGTATCAGAGAAATTATTCACTGTATTATTGTTATGCAAATATGAAAAGACTCTCTGTCTCTGTATAACACAGACACAATAGCATGTTAAAGCTCTTATTTAAATCTATTTATTTGTTTTGTGGATGTTCACATTTTGCTATCAGCATAACATTTTGACAAACATTTGATTGAAAACCAGTTTTATAGAATACAGATCTGCTTATAGGCATTATAACTTGTAATAATAACTTGTAATCATTATTTCCTTTCCTTCCTTTGACCAGTTCTTTTATGAACTCTGATCGATCCAGTAGTACTAGTGGCAAGCGAGATATATCTGGGGATGTTTTCATTTTCCAGCTATCTCTTGTTGTAGCCCCATACACACACAAAAGTGTGTGCTGAAAAAAAAAAAACAACAACCAAAAAAACACTATGTCATTAGTTTCTAACACCTCACATATCCTGGAGCCTCTTTCTGGCCACTCTATGACACATTGATCTGTTCTTCAAAGAGAGGAGACGACAAGATTATGCCTGTATCTGTATGATCCCTGTTTTATCTCAGGATACAACACTGCCTCTGGAGCATGGTGGAAATTAAAGTGTATATTGCATCTTGGCAGGAGCCTAAGTGATTTGAGGGCCAGCCAGGAAGATGTGGCTGTATGACTAATACTTCTTCAGTAACTACTAATGTGTAGTCAGTAAATGCAAGTCCCCTGCAACTCTCCTTTTCGCTCTGCGTTGATCTCCACAAATTCCTAAATCTGACACATTAAGTTACTGAATGCTCCACTATGAAAATTGTGGAAAACCAGCTAGCTGCTTTTTGATCTGTCTGCTGTCTGATACTGGGCAGGTAGTGGGTGGGCAGTGGGCTTGAGAATTCACAGAAGCTGATAATTTATCATGCCAGGCTGAACCACAGTGGTCTGGACCAGTCAGCATCTTACAAGGAGCAACTGGCAGCTAGAGGCACGGTTTAGGTGTGAGGACAGCAAAAAGCGAGTGTTCCCCCGAAAACAACTGTGACTCCTAAAGAGGTCAGTGCAGATGCTGCTAAAGCATCAGTTATCAGGTGCATAAAGATACTATATGACTGCAGCTGTAATGAGCAAAAACAGTACCTGATTTAAATCCAGTTTTATGTCGTCACATTGTGCACCGTTTCACCACGCCCAGCAAGTGTCATACAGTTCATTGGTCTGATTATTTGAAGTTACGCCATGATTTACAATGTATTTTCTGAGAGCTCCTGCATTACCAATCAATTTCCAATGAAGACTTTACTGACGGTTCTGGGTAACATGCCATCTGGGATACAAAAACTGTGGCATGAAAGTGGTAAGAGTGAAGAAACACAGTGAAATTGTGACTGACAAATGCTGAAACTCTGGACCATCACTATGGGCGACTTCCACATTAGAGCTACATATAGTTATTTGAGAAGTCTTTGCTTCCTTTTGATTTTGACCTCATAAATCACAGCGGTCAAAGTCTCTAAAGAGCTGTGGCTTTACACTAATAAGATTTGCCATGTGGACTAATTATTATATAAAATCTCTTGGAAAATCCATAATAAGCATTGCCGGGATTTAATTTGTCTATAATAGGATTACAGACCTCAGTCACAAATGCCATGAACAGTACAGAACCCACTTCACTTTTGTTTCTTCCTCTTTCTGCCAGCTTTAGGAGAGAGCTAGAAGGAAATGCTTGGATATAAAATGCTCCTCCAGCTGCTCAAAGGTTGATAGGGGTGAAACAAAAGAGTGGAATAGAAGAAAAGACATTTGAGAGTATGTCTGTTGTCTAGGAGTTAAGAGGTATTTGGAGAGTTAGCTGAGCAGGGGAGGAAAGGTAAGGAACCCAACAAAATGGCATTAATCAGGCTTCTTACTCATGTCTTCATCCAACATTGAGGTCAGATGAGGTCACACTGATTTGTTGCAAGCAATACTGTTGAGGCAAATAATAATAACAAAAGTTCAGTGCACAGCTAATATAACTCAAGCTTTTTTCAAATTTTGGCCTCATCCTGCCATCCTCCCACCTCGGCTCTCTCTTCTTTTATTCTGTTTAACTTCATCTCTACCTCCATCCTTACATAATAATTTAACTTTTCTCCTCACCACATCTCTCCTTTCATCTCCCCCCACCTCTCTCCCCATCCATCACCTCCTCCTCCACTCGCACACTCTCTTGCAGCCTGGCCGTCTCTTGCTCCTGCCATCATATTTCACAGTGAACTTTTAATGTTGATGTCGGCCAACGTGCACATGCACTGTCTGAGGCCATAAGTCTCCCGGATTACATGCACAGTCATATTTCTGATCCCACTGTTCAGGCAAACAGGGAAATCTCTGTGTTCTCCACCTCCTGGCAGTGATCTCCTCTAAGTGGCAAAATAAATCACCCAGCACCCAGAGTTTTATGATACTGTGAGGAATAGCAAATTAACAGGGAGTGAAAAAATAAGTATTATATGGCCACATGTTGTTGGACCTTCTTAAAACAACCTGCAGTTTGGAATAGCTGTTGTCCAGTCATAGCACAGCAACCATAACACCGGGCATGTCAAGCAGTTTCTTCACATACTGTTCAGCTCTGTTAAAAGTTTGCAACTTAAACCAAACAGATCACGATACATTTGACAAGGTCATTGGTTAATTCTCATCTGCAAAGAATCATTTTATTATTTTAGCCTTTTCACAACTACAAAGAAGAGAAATGTATCACAGAACACAGGTTACATTATTCTGTTCAGCCATGTTAAAAGCATACAGTATGGCACTGCATTACATACCATATACTGTATAATAATATACCACATTAAAGACCCTTTGGCAGGTTTTGTCATTTTAAAATAAATCAGACAAAAACAGTGTTTTTACACATTATTTCAAAAGTTATTAACTACAAGACATAAACTTGCCAGTGCTGCCATGTAACAGTTGACAAATTTACAGGTGTAGCAACAGTAACAAAGGCGGTTTTACATTTTATAGTTTTCAGATGTCATATTTCAGTGCCGGTAAATGTGTCCACAACTTGAAGCAGTGCTCTTTACCTCCTCTTGTTTTCTACCAATTGTTGGTTATGTATTCATACACTGCATCACATGCTGTTTTTATAAGATCCTTTTATGGCCCTTCTGCTTCACTGGACAGTTTTAAGTGGTGAATAATATCGGAGATGAGGGAGGGATGGGTGGGTGACTTGCAACATATGAGTCACACAGAGTGTCATAAAAAATGCTGCCTGATATGGCTTATTTGCACTGAGAACTAGTGATTTTGCACAATATCTTGATACACAGAAGCCTTGGTGTGCAGCGACAGCACTCTGTGTAAATATTTTCTTGCCCAATTTTGGTTTGGTCTTGTTTTTACCAAGAAAAACAAGACCAAACCCAAATTCCTATCAGGACATGAGATTCAGCTATTCAGCTATTCTATGTGTCACTTTTTCCAACAATGTGGAATTTGGCTCGAGAACATAGTTTAATTTAAGATGGTTATCAGCTAAGCAATTACTAGGAAAGAAATGCAACTCAGTGTGAAACTTTTCAAAATAACCTCAATAACTTAAAAATAAGGTTATTTTTCCTTTGGTAAATTCCTACCAAGTCACTCCGAAACTCCTGTAAGTAAGCAGATCACTGTGAAGTTGCTGAAATGCTGGAATTACTTTTAGCCTGGCTATTTTGCATTGACAGTACAAGAGGGGGAGAAAGGGGGCAGAGGAAAGAGAGAAAGTAAATGAGAGGGTGAGGGAGTCTTGGTTCAATGGGCACCGAGTTTACTGGGCCTCATTAGAGATGAAGCTTCATAATAGTGGGTACTCACTAACAACCCAGTGCTTTGACCCCTGTGGGGCAACAGGGTTCAGAGCGGACAGGCTTGGATGAATACACCAGGATTAGGGGTGCCCCGCTCAGGTCCCCGGGGCTCCTCTGTTGTTATTTATCCTGATGAAAGAATCACCCTGAAAATCAATAACATTAATAGACTAACCCATTAAACGAACTGGCTGAGCTCCAGGAAGACAAACAATGTGTGATGGAAGTGATTTACTGTACTCTTTCTCCAACATGGTGCCAAAAGCTGAGCTCTTGAAAACAACTGAGGGCTAGATGATGATTTGAACATAATACACACAACTTTAATAGTTTTAAGCACTTTAACACTGAATAGGTACATAAAACAGTTTTAATACTTTTGCCACCATAAAGGAAAATTGAAATCAAATTGAAAAATACCTGTCTTTTAGATGATAGGTTCATCTGTCTCATGAAATATGGAGTCCATTAAGCCTCCGATACAAGGCAAAGTCTTTTGGAACAATTTTCTCACAGGCTGCAGTTCTTCCACTGACATACTTCATGCTGGTCCTACGTCTGCAGAGCATGAATGCAATTAGAGGCTGTTTAGAAAGAAGATTCAAAACAACTGATAAGATCAATAAGCTCTACTTGAGTGCATCATCAAAGCTCCCCATCTTCATCAAAACAACCATCTCTCTCCCACTCTCATCTCTATGCAGTTTTAAGGTGTGCTGCAACATTTCCGCCAACGCCATGTTCTTTACTGTAATAGCTAAAGAGAAGAATATGTTAAAATGTCAACAAGTTCAGTGATCACAGGTTCCTCACAGAACTCACACAATAGCTAAGTGGCATAACTTGTGTGTACCCTCTATAGCTCCCTTATTTTATGATATATTGGCATCTATTTTGTGCAGAGTTGGCATATGATATGAATTGGATTCATTAAATTTATGTTGAATGTTATTTTATGTTCAGCTGGTAAGAGGCATTTATTGTCATTGCTTAAGATAAATGATTTGTTGTACAAGTTGCTACCTCACAAGGTGCATTTGATCAAATATGACTGATACATAATTTAACAGTCACATTACAATTTAAGTTTTGCCAGAGGGAAACAGATCAACCTGTCAGTTAGTTAGTACCTGGAGTGTATATTAAACTCAAAATGTGACAAAAAAAGCTGTCAAAACATTATTTTTTTAATATAATTAAACATTTGAGAGCACCTTAAAAATGTGACAAGCTGACAAATAAAACAATCTTGTTAACAGCGTCGACTTGGCTGCATCAGTACAAATATTCCTCTGGCATATCCTCAGAGGTAATTCTACATTTAGTCCAGTCAGTCACTGAGATGGGTCGATCAAAATGTCAGAGTGAAACACAGGAACAAGCTGAAGCAGAGACGCATGGAGGCCTTTGAGTCAGTGAACGTCTCGGCTCTGTTCCTGGGAGAGGTGCAGTCAGTCATGGCTATGAGTTTCTGCCTGAACGGTCAGACTGTTCTTTGAGGCAGTGACGTATCAAACAAATGTCAACGCCTGACCACCACAATCACAGCGGTACCACTGCTGGAGCTCACTTCCGACAACATCTCAGCTCGGTCTTTTCCATGTATAATATCCCACTTCTCCTTTAATGTCAATTTTACTCTCACCCTCACTTTGAATATACAGTGAAGTATACAGATATGCACAGACCTGTTATTTTGATTTCTCACCAATCAAACTTTCCAAATCTTCTCCCTCTTCATGTTCTGTTTGCAGGTTTTTATAGTCTGCAACCTATAACCAACATGGTGCCTGACACCCTGCACAGCTAACATTTGTCACTGCAAACATGTTGTATCACAGACACAACGACTACCTGGGAGGGAAGGACACAGACGGTTTGGAGACATCTAATGTCATATAATTTTAATCAGTGAATTATGGATTTCAGGTGGTCCAGTACCCAAGATATTTAGCAGGGATAACAAACGCAAAAACCCCCTGACTGCATACAGATCAGGGTAAGGCACACAGTGAGCAATCATAACATGCCAAGAGCAAAATGAAATTCACAGTAAAAAGCCTCTCTAGATTGTGGAGACAAATCAGAGCATGTGGAGCATGTGGAGCCTGTGAACCCTGTGAAGCAAAGGCAATGTCCAATAAAAAGTCATTTTAGGGGCAAATCCATCTCTTTTAAGATTTCAATATTTTAGGGATTACACTAATTTGCTTTCTTGCTGAGCTCAATAACTCTTTGCCTGCGTGCTAAATTTGAAGCTGGAGCCAAGAGAAGGTTAGCTTACCTTAAAAAGAGGAAAAGTGAAACAGCTAGCTAACTGTCTGCTGGCTATATTTAGTGGTATTGATCTTCTTGTAATTCTTGGCAAGAAAATGAATAAGCTCATTTTCCAAGAAGTTTAACTTCTCTTTTACTGTTAATTCTGATTTGAGTCTTCACAAGGTAGCAGCAGATGTGAACCTGCCAAAAATTCACTTAGCTTAGATGAACTCTTAGCTTGAGCAATGTGACCTTTGGGTTTTGAAATATTAAAAAAAGGAAGACATTTCATCCACCACCAACATACGTAAGTGGTGGTATGCGGTCAGTAAAGCTCCCTTCAGAAAGCGACATGTTTTGGTTTTTTTTTAAATATCAACAGGAAACACTCTTTCTGCATGATTCTTAACTTTAATGATGAAAATGAAAATGAAATGAACGAAACCTGCTCTCAGTTATGTAAACTTCTCTGTCTACAGGAAATTACAAAGCTCTGAATTCATCAGTGTTTGGATACGAATGTAAAGGCTAAAAATTATGAATGACATCCACATGTGCCATAGATACACGCTGAGGTCGTTTCAGTCAGGAGAGCCTCTGTTGTGTTCAGGCACTGTCGTCTGCAGCATTACAATGAGCTCCGGCTCTCCGTCTGTCTGAGTCAATACTGAAGAGGAGAGGAAAAAGAAGGAAGTAGACGGGAGGATAGAGAGGTGAAAAGAAGGGGGAGGGCAGGTAAGCCATCATACCATACTGAGATAAAGAAAGATATTCTGTTTTCTATTCACACTAATTAAATCTGTAGTGACAAACTAAGTGATTAGGAAATAATTTCTTATGACGGATACACACTCACCTTTTTCACCTACAAAAATGTTTTGATTAATTGCCTTAATTAAAGATTGTTTCGGTTCGCTGCTCGTCTCACTCTACGGGATTCTCTGACACGTGTGGCGACCAGCTATGACAGGGTCTTTATGGTGGGCGGACACTACTAGACAATGAAACACATGCTGTTTTAGTGAACAACCACAACAACGCCTCTAAGCTATCTGCTGACAGCAAGGACTTGTGCGGGCAGCAATTTAAAATTAATCATACTCAGTGTGCCATCAGCATGGTGACTCAAGTGCGTTTTAAGTGTGTTGCCTCTTAGGTAAGCAATTTTCTTAATGAAACTGATGTTCAGCAAAACTGTTTCTTTTGCAGGAGCTAAATCACTTATACTGCTGTATAGATTTTAAATGAATTTGACACTTTGAGAAGTATTTGTTAAATGTGTTCACAAATGAAAGTGCAAAAAATGACACCTGTGTTTATTTTTATGTGCAGGAGTGTTTCTTGGACAGGCACAGTGGCAAAGTGCAAATGAGACTGACAGAGCACATTAATCATGATGTACAGGAAGCATGAACATTAAACATCAATGAAGCCTCTGCTCCACTGAAGAGCAGGTGCCAGATGAAAACATTACATCTGTGTGGAGTGGCCTGAAATTGTACATTCCCACTATGTCCTCTACATGGTTTCCCTCAGTTTATACAAGCAATGTAAATCATTAACCTCCTAGGACCTGGCGTCCACATATGTGGACAACACATTTTGGGAATGCAAAAAAATAATTATTTGTTTTTACACTTAGCAGGTCCCAATCAACCCAAATAACAAAGAGAAATCAATAAAGCATGCCATGCAAGAGTTTAGGTCTTAGGAGGTTAAGTCGCATCTTGGATTGAGGTTGAAAATTGCAACACCCCTCTAGTCACCCACCCCTTTTAAGAATGTAGCGTGTGAAAAATGCACAAGTCTGTCTCTAACTCCAGTTTCGTGTTTGTCCTTCTGGGCTACAGTAGAAGCATGGCATGCCAATGTCGACTCTGTGGAAGCAGGTCACTCCCATGTAATTATGAAGGGCTCATTGTAGTCTTATTTAACATGATAGTTCATGTTTCTAATTGTCTCCTGCCTCCTGATTCATAGTCCCTAAAGTCAAACTATTCTTTTGAAGTCAGAAAATACAGACACCACACAACAAATTAAACAGGTTATGTTTTAATGAATAATATTGAACTCATCTCACTTACAAATCATTCCCAAAGCTTCTGCAGGCATCTAAATCTCTAATCCTATTTTTTCATAAGGTTCACTTAACCAGCAAGTCCCCTTTAAAGTCATAGACTTTCTGTTTATGAAAACTGGCCTTCTTCCAGCATTTTTAGTCTGATAACATCCAGAAGCTCAATGTTTGTGGTATGTTTGTGGATATAAGTATGTTTTCCTCTTAGACAGCCTGAACTGTCTGCGAGAGAAAGAGGGAAGAGAAGGCAATAAAAGCTTTGGAGCAGCCTTCATTATGATCAAAGTGAATGTTCTATTGTGTACTAAAAATCCATAATGAATTGAAGATGATCTTATTAAAAGTGAAAGAACCCAACATTTCTACCATCCAGCAGTATCTTTTAGAGGACAACATAATACCAAAGGCTTTTTGGTGTGTGCCTAATTCATTTATATTCTGGAAAACCTCAGTAGATTCATCTAAAAGAGGCTGCGCACAGAATAACCTTGTGAGATGTGAGTGAGCAGAGAGCCAGATTTTGTTTGTGCTACCACTTGATTTGCATACATTTCTGATTAAAATGGATCTTAGTTGAAGCAACAGGAAAGCAAGGAACTGTCTTGGTACATCAGAAGCTTGTGGGTGTCCACCTTATCGATTAAATGTGAAATAATGCTTTTATTTCTTGCCTTTAACCATTTTTGTGTCTCTCAGCAATTGATGTTGCACCACAAGAGCTTTAAAGAACAGTCTAGTGCACTAGCTTGTATTTTTGCCTTCTTGAGACCTTCTCTGGCCACAAATCACAATGGAAACATTATTCAGTCACTCTCCAATCAGTCTGTTTCTCAGACAGTTTAAACATTAAGTGTTTTCTCATCACGGCAGCCTCAGCAATCAGGACTGTTATTATTTTATGCACCAGAGCTTCTTTATGAATTCATGTCATATTCTTCAACTTCAGCGTCAGGACAGAACAAGCCAGACTTTATTGGGAAGGGTTCAGTGAGGGAGTGAGATGTGACATGAAGGAGAAAGGTCACATCAGGATTTCATACTAAGCCAGGAGGCAATATGTTGGTACAGCAGCAGGGCTATAAAAGTACACCACTGTGAGGAAACAGTTTTATGATTTGGTATTAGGGGGAAGAAGATGGCTATTTTTAGCCTTAAGTGAATCTGAGAAATAAGAACACTTAGCTTCTCATATCTTGTTGTTGTTACACAGAGGAAATAAAACATGATGTACAGATTAGGTGTCAAAGAAATCTTTAAATTAATCTTTCAAACAGCTGAATAACTGGTTTAGTTTGTTTTTTATGTGGGAATTAAGCTGTCTGCTTGATATTAAATACCTCATCTCAGTTTCATGTTAATTTGAAACCATAACACAAATTGCAATGCTGACAGTGTTCATTGCCTAATTGTGTGTAAATAATCAAATTATTGGGGAAAAAAGGAATAATTTCCTGTCTTTTCAATATAAATTCCAGTGCCCCGAGCGATCTTCATCACAGATGTCTTGAACTGGAACTTCAAATCTTTGCTGCTGACACTTTGGAGATGAAGACACTGGGGAGCTCAGTGAAGAAATGAGATTAAATCAATCAGAATATGAATCTATTTACATCTTACCACTAATGGCCAACATCCTTTATCGTGAGCAAACTCATTTCCCTGGGGACTCATCTGAATGACGGATGGATGGTGCCAAGGTAAACCATAGACTCGTAGCTCACTGTGAGTGAGAGGACAGAGTGGTACAGAATTTACCCAGAAACCTTACGTCTATTTAAGGAATGCAAACGCATGAACTCTGTCGGCCTGAGCGGGAATATTTCTTGCTTTATGGCAACATTTTCTCCCACTTATTTCTTTCTTAAGCTAGACAGAGTTGTAGCTATTGGCTGCTTCGGCCTCATTAAGTGTTATCAGGCTCCAGTGAGAACTTGGCACATCGCAGAGCTCAGTTTTATGAACACCTTCATGATATACAGGAGATTGTAAGCTTCTCTTGTGTGATATGACTCTCTCTCACCTTGAGTCCTAATGTATGAAAATGTATTTATTGTCTCTTGTGATAACTATAGAATCACCCAGCTATGATATTATGATGTGGTGATTAGTTGGTTATAAAGACACACTCTGTAGAGTTGAATTTCTGAAAGCACTGCAGCTCAAAGGTCAAGATGTTATCCAAAATTAATTAAACAAACTATCCAGTCTGCTGACAGTAGAGGCTGTTTGACTGTTTGACTGTGAAAGCAAGTGTTGCGTGACTTGGAGCTCATGAAAGGTCACAGTAAACTTCCTGACTGATGGAGTGATACTGCAAACAACCGTATTGAACAGAGGATTAGCTGATGTCTTAAGGGGGTAGTTGAGCATGCACACAAACCTGATGCAACAGAGGCCGAGACGTCCTGCATTTATAGCCTATTTATAGTGTAATATTGGTGCAAAGTGTATAATTCTTTTGAACTGTTTCAGGCAGAAAAACAGCTGCAATGAAGACAGGACAAGAGAAGGCTAGAGACAATATCTGGCAATGGGCCAAGTAGAAATTCTGAAAAAAACTTGAAATGTTGAAATAATGAGTGGAGATGTTGGTTCATAATGTCAAGGCTCGGTCAAGGGGGGAGATGGGGACCCAAATGCAGACACGGTCAAGGGGCAAAAGATGTTTTAACAGTTTATTTAAGGGCTTAGGCTTACAAGTGGTCAAGGCAGACGGGGTTGAAATCCAGGTAATCAGTCCGAACATGACATGGTAAGTAAAAATCCAAAAACCAAAAATCCAAAAACCAGAAATCCAGAATCTCAAAGAACACACAGGGAAACGCAAGGAAATCAAGGCAAGAACATGGAAACAACTTAAATAGACAGGGGAAGGCAGGAAAACGAGACACAGGTGAAACCAATGGACTAATCAGGAACATGAAAACACACAAGGGACACTTTTCAAAATAAAACAGGAAATAACAAAACAAGAAACTTAAATCATACGTCTCAAAGGTAAGACTGCACAGAAAATGTAAAATCTAAATTTATATAAAAATATAAAAGTTGTGAACATATTCTGCATCTCTTCTTGTCCCTGGATGTACTGTTTGAAAGAGTTAATTTGATGATGACAGTGCACAGAAATATTTGGGTTGCATCCATGTTGTTAAGTGTACTTATTGTAAGTCCCTTTGGGTTAAAGTGTCAGAACTAAAAACTATTTCACAAGCCTTGAGAACAGCCTGAAACCCAAAGCCAAATGGCAGAAACAAGCGGACAGAACAAACATGTTTGCTCCATACTCATTTACTATGTTTACATTTAAAAACTTCACCATCTGTGCCTGTTCTTTGAGAACAAACATCATCTGCCTATCCACAAAGCAGACACGCAGAATAAATGCCTCTGTTAATGCTGGGTATGTATATATTAAAGATGAATGAACACATTGCTCTTGGTGCTGGAAAAAAGGTGTAACAATCACAGTTATACTATTGACCAGCCTTTCAATTTTCCAGGACACTGCACAGAAGCAGACCTCATATTTGCCACAACTACAAACAAGAAACAGGCTGGCAGGTGGCAGAGAGCCTTTACAAGGCCCAGCAGGGCCAAATGATTGGCCAGGACCACCTTCCCTTCCCAATGAGCCAAACACAGATGATGTAATGGGCATCATCAAAACCCTGCATTGTTATAGCACTGTTATAGTTTTCTTTCTCTGAGATCTTAATTGGGGTACAGAGAAATGTGCTGGGCAAGCTGCCACTTCATCACACTTACTCACACCCACCGTAATAGCTTTGGGCTTATGTAACAGATATTAGCCTGCGGATATTTTACACTTTTTTGGAGAAATGAAAGTTATCTGGTTAGTTTGTGTGTGTTGCATGAACAGCTGTTGCTGAATTAAAAGCAATCTGTGCTGTCGATGCCACTTATAATAGATGTGCTTGAATCTGATTGAAACCTTCTGTCAGAGCATGCTCTGAACTAGAGATGCTGACAATATAGTGAGTTCACAGTATTCAGTTGGGAAAAAGGGCAACATGGTAGTAATGCCTTTTAAGCTGAATATTTTAGCTTTGCATTGTCTTAGTTGTACACAGTGAGAGGATACATATTAAGTGATAGTTACTAAGGACCTTTGCATTGTTTTAACATTATCCAAAAGGGTTGAGATAGGGCCGTCAGCTGCCAGTTTACTGCTGAACACAAACAGCAGCAAACAGCATATAAAGATTAATCTAAAATATAATGGCTGGTTATGTTTTAGCCCTATTTAGCTTTTCTTTCTTCTTCATTTCGATTAAGCTACTATTGCATTTATCACTGTGGAATAACTGAATTGATGCTGGTTCGTCAAAAAGTATATTACAGAGAGCTAAGTTGGACTGATGCTGTGGCCCCCAGCTTTCACTTGATGTAGCCCTATAGCATTAGTTAGCTTAGTTAGTGTTATTTGTATAAGCTCAGCTTTATTGGGAGTAACTGTTCCCACATAAATTATACTGCTACAGAATTATGTGTTTTTATTATATGAAATGTACACTAAATATTCAGATTTGGGTCTTGACTTTGAAATATAAGGCAAATAATGTTTTATCACACTTTGTTGAAATTAATGTGTTAAATGAATTAATAGAAAAACCTAATTTGATTTAAGGATCTAGCATTGCTAATCTCAGGAAGAAAGAGTGTTTACTCAGTACATGAGTGCCAGTTGTATCTTAACCCTCTGATGATAGAATGCTAACAGCCCAACTGTCACAATGAATCACACTAACTGCAACAGCTGCCCAGATACTTTCTGCATGCAGACTGTGAAATCTGTGGTTTTGCAACAGTCTCCCTCATCACACTGATGATGATGATGATGATATAATATCCAAACTGCTGTGAGACGTCTTATTGTAGAACATGCCAAATACAAGCAAACTGCAAATACTCTGCCGTGTCCTGCTGAGACTATCAAGAGTCTGATTATTTCGCATCTCACTTCCTCCATCAGAGGTTTAGCACCTCCACACATTTGTTGGCTTGCTGTTAACACACCATTCAGGACCGACACACTGTAGCCTGATGGGCATCTGACATCAGAGTTGCACTGTGTTCAGGGACACAAACAACAACAAGAGGACACACACCCAAAGGCACCTCCTTGTCACCAGGAGAGGAGCTGACAGGTGAGGGCTCAGCTGGACATTTGTGTCCGATCAACACTCCTGTCAGAGTGGCTGAGAAAGAGTTTTGTTTTTAAAAAACTAAAAAATGTGGCTCTTTGCAAAATTTACACATTTACATATTGTAAGTAATGCAGCCTCATTTCTAATATAAACAACATACAAATTAAATGTATTCATGCAAGTGTTTTTAAAAAAAAATAAAAGCATTTTTTTAACCGAATCAGATAAGAAGGATTGAACACAGTATAAAGGCAACTTAAACATGAAGTGTCAACAAATTAACCCCCCACCCCCATGCGCTGTGACAATCTAAGCATTTGAAATTTGAACAATGATAATGAGCTGATATGTGTGTTGACATATCCTGTGTCCTCAGGAGGTATGTATATATTAAAGATGAATGAACACAGATTTAGCGGGATTTAAAGATCCTCTTTTCACAGACCACTGATCCAAAGCATTGGGTTGATGTCCCAAAGAGCCCACTGGTGAATGTCAGTTCCACACACCTCAGAGCTCGGCACTCACATATATCCCAAAATACACGACTTCACTCTTGTTACACCAGATGGGTATATTTTCAGATGAATTCCAATGAGAAAGAAATGAACTAGTTTAATTACACACATGCTCGCTGTGAAGTCCCATCAGCACCTCGCTGGTAATGATATTACATTACCTCAGCTCCCAGCTAAGCAGCCCTGGCTCCTCAGAACATATTGTAAAAAGCAAATTAGTGGTTTACATAAACGGATGGAGGGTTGACAGAGGAGGCCTGAGGTGTCCGAAGACGTGAGACAAACACACACTCAGACTATGTACCGGTTTTATAAAAAAAGAAAAGAAAAAAAGAGCAGAAGCACAAACGAAATGCTAGTGCTTATTCATTATTGTGCTCCACGTGGGATCTGCTGGGAGAGATACTGTAAACTCTGCATGACTCCAAAATGCATAATTAGCATGTTGTTTACCAGAGACATGAAACAACCTGTTTCCAGTATAATGAGAATGTGGTGATGAAAAACGCTCATGTGTGATGTATATTACTGAAAATCCCTAACAGATACCTGCAACCAAAGATATCCAAATGCAATGCTGCAGTTTGAATGTGTGTGTGTATTATTAGTTGAATGGGTCTGATGAACAAAAGTGAGAAAAGTAAAAGAAATGTAGAAATGCACACTACCACCCATATAATTATCCTGTTTGTTTTCACAAAGCATGTGATCAATGGCTGTCGTCAATATGATAGCAGATTTAATTGAGAAATGTCCATACATGTCCAACATATATTCCAGTATGTATCAGAAGTCTATTCATCCGAGGACTAATGCAAACCTAAACAGACAAACGTGATACTGACTTTGGCTTTTCCTTGAATGCCGCTGTGAGGTTGACATTTTGATTGTTTCTGAAATGTCTCGACAGCTCATGCATGGATGGATTTACATGGGTTTTTACAGACATTCATGATGTGCCAAGGAAGGTTCTTAATAACTTTGGTGATGCTCTGATTGTTAATGTAATGCCACCAGTGGGTCATTTGATTAACTCATTAGAATAAATTTGTTTAATTTCTTGGTTCTTGCTTCCTTCAACATTAAATACTGAATTAATCCTTTGAAACCAACATGATCTTATCTGTTGTATTTTTTTGTTTTTACTGTGTTATACATTTCCTGAATTTAAAACAACCTCATTATCTCCTGTTCTGATGTTAGCAATATGATGTTACAGAGTGTCACTGAGTTTTCTTCATCAAAAAAAAGATCTTTTGCAAGTTCTCGTATTTGTGTATCATACAATGATTGATCAATGTAATAACATCGGATCTACTAAGTGTGAGAAAGTTGATAGCTATGTAATCATTGAGTCATTATATAAGCGCTTATATTAAAACTAAAACTAAATGAGAAAGGCACTACACAAACCAAATTTACTCTTCTAAATGATCACAGCTGGTTTGGATTTGATTTAGCAAATAACAACCAGCATGCAAATTATTCCAAAATTGATAAAAAAAAAAAAACCCATTCAATTATATTATATTGCATCAGTGAACTGCTAAAATTTTGATACAATTCAATCCCAAACTATCCAAAACCCTGAAGGACTTCAGTATCCAACCTCAAGATGCAATGAACTTGAGATTGATTAATCCCTGTTAAGCATCAGTCTAACTAGAAATGTTTTAGTTATATTTGACAAACATCACATCAATGTCTTCCAAGACATTTTATTAAAGCTTTGAAGTTTGAAGTGGAGACTCTAAGTGATCATATCTGAGGCTCTCTAATGTCTCTCAAATTGAATGCTCCAAACTTGAAAGGAGGTAAAAGTCATCTCAGTAATGTCAAGAAAGAAAACTTCTGCTTTCAGCAAAAAGGAGAAGGCACTGTGCAGTTATTTTCATGTATAGATAATAATTCACCACTTTGATAGTGATAATTTTTTTCTAAACACACACACTACAATGTTTCTTCAGCAGTAAATATTAATTAATCGAGTTTAAAATTAAACTACAGAGGAAGATGAGCAACATGGTTAAGACATTTTAATGTGAGGCCTGCCTGTGCCTGCCCTTGATGCTGCAGTTCACAAAAACACCATCACGTCTCTTTTCTTAAGTCTTCTAGACGATTTATTTCTCTGACAGATTAAAATTTGCAGCCTCCCTCTGAGACTGTTCAAGTGATGTCACTTAGCAACAGATACTAACTCCTCCAGCCCCACAGATTACATTCACTGGCCACTTTATTCATTACACATGAACTATGAACTGCATGTTGATAGGTTTTAGCTTCTCTTCATTGGCTCCCTGTAAAGTCCAGAATAGATTTTAAAGTCCTTCTTCTTACCTACAAGGCCCTTAATGGCCAAGCTCCATTGTACTTCAATGAGATGCTAAGTCCCTATTACCCCAACAGATCACTTCGCTCCCAGAGTGCAGGTTTGCTTGTGGTTCCCAGAATATCCAGAAGTAGAATGGGAGGCCGAGCCTTTAGCTATCAGGCTCCTCTCCTGTGGAACCAGCTGCTTTTAAAGTAAAGCTTAAAACCTTCTTGTTCGACAAAGCTTACAGCTAGCTCTAGTTACCATGTGAACTACACCCATGGTCTAAACTACCCCTCCATGCCATCCCCTAGTTATGCTGCTATAGGCCGAGGCTGCTGGGGGACATCCCATGATCGTATCCACACTCCTCCTCTTCCCTCTCTCTCCTCAAACTCATTTTAACCATCACAGATTAACCATTAACTCTGTGTCCTCTCTCCCCTAGTGCTGTGCTTGTTTCTCTCTGGTCTCTCTCTCTGTACCTCTCTACAGATACCTGTGGCTCCAGAGCTGAACATCTGATCTGTGGCTCCACCAACCTGCCCCGTGTCCTCTGCTGCCATTTGCTGTCATTATTCTATACTGTACTTCTCTCTCTCTCTCTCTCTCTCTCTCTTTCCCCCCAACCGGTCAAGGCAGATGACTGTCCATGACTGCCCAAGGTTTCTGCCTGTTAAAAGGAAGTTTTTCCTTGCCACTGTTGCCAAGTGCTTGCTCATGGTGGAACTGTTGGGTGTAATTAATAGTAATGAGTGTGGTCTAGACCTGCTCTGTTTGTAAAGTGCCCTGAGATGACTTTTGTTGTGAATTGGCGCTATATAAATAAAATTGAATTGAATTGAATTGAATTGAATTGAATAGAAAAGGTCTGCCATCAATCCCAACTTTTCAAAGTTTATAGTGTTTACATCATAAATGTTCATTTTTGATGTGGGGTAAAGGTGATGTTCTGCTTGATTACTCTGTATTGAGAGATGTCTCCAATCTTTTGTTCTCAATATTTACATAAATAAACACTAGAAACACCTGTAGATATAATGCAGGCAAGTCCAGTCATGACCTCAGTAGTAAAACATGTAAATACTAAATAAAAACCTTTGTGTTAGTGTCAGTAAGAACTGAACATTATCGGCATCATAACATTAATTGTAGTTATGGCATGACAGTTTTATTAAATTGTATGAGATGTACTGGTGTGCCTAATAAAGTATCCACTATGTCTATAATATACATCTGCTTTCACAGTCGGGGTAATAAAGGAGTTGAATGCTCCCTTATGATGAAAAAATAAAAACTTTATTGATGTATGGTATCATTTCCCAGGAATGTTTCACTCACATAATGTTTTGGTATTTCGCTCAGGAGCAGACATCCCCCTTTTGGGATTATAGAGCCTCCCCCACCTCAAACACATACATCACTGAATGTTTTCTCTGTTCTACAACGGCAGCACACACCTTTCACACCAGTGTTTTACATACGACACCTGTTATTACAGTAAAATATTTGTCTATGTGCTTAAAAAAAATCATTTTAATTTTGAAAATGATTTTGACATTTCCCTGGTTCTCGAGTCTTTATATGCAGAAAGTGGACAAATAGCCAAACCCTTCACTCATCGTCTGCCCTGAACAAATTTACACCTTCCTGAGGCCGACACTTTCAATCTTCTCTCCATCTTCACTTTAATCCGACTTGATGCAACTACCTTGCTTACTCCACTCCTTTAATATTTCATGGTGTTTGTTACGGGCATCTAAGCAACAGTCGAGGTCACACTGTGGCACTTGACAAATTTGTTATAAACTTTAAACCCCTAGTTGAAGTATAACAGTGATGATCCTATATCTTAAATGGATGTTATACAATATGCCAGCTTCCTATGGAGTGGAAAAAGCAAAAGAGATGTGATGAAATATTGACAAGTACCCACTGCTCATTTCTGTTTTTGATCGGATATCTCTTATGTTGTCAGACTTCCTCCTTATAGTAAATGGCACAATTTGTACTAATGACCTTATTCTTTCACAGAATATAATAGCTCTGATGTAGAGCGCAAACTGTAGGTATTTGTTTGTGTTTGGATACGGCCTAATGGACTGCTATGGTATGAGCTGGTTGTTCCATGGAAGACAGATCTGGTATTTTCTCACAATGGTTGGCCAAAGCAAAGTCACTTCAGGGAGAATTCCAGACAACATGGGGGTGGAAACATGAATTTTTACAGTGTATGAACTGCCCCAAGAGACTGAAATGTCTCCTCCTGGAAGAATTCATGACTTTGATCAAGACAAATGTCAAAAAATACAGTTTCATAGTACTTAATGTCATGTAGCTCCCAAGAGAATTTACAGATTGTCACGAAATGTGTTGCATCCACCCATTCATCAGACTGATCTGTTATTGGAGCAAACTGCTGAATTTAACTTTGTTTGGATCACACTGTGAGATGATCTGGTATGTGTCTATGAGGAGTAGGAAAATATTTGTCAGTGGCTTAAAGAACTGCCAAGCTGTCTTTCTATGGAGAAATTATACACTACAGTGATAACTGAGAGATGTTGAACAGAGAAGGAGTTAATATATGGACACTTTGAAGATCAAACACCTTCAAGAAGTCCCTGATACATGAGCTGCTGTTATGATAAGAAGTTTATAGGGTGTAGGAAGATGTTGGAAAAACCAGGGGAGCCAGCAGTGAAATGCTGAGGGGAGCCAAACCAAGACGATCTTCAGAGTTTGAGCTGTTTAATTTGTAGTTTGGTGCAGTTTTCCATCCACCTCTTACCGATAAAAAAATAAAACCCGATCTATTTTTATCAAGAGCCGAAGGAGATTCTTTCCAGCAGCTACCACCACCAGCTTCCCAAGAAGATGTTTTTTTTGTCTGTTAAAATGGGTTTTTTTTGTCAAATCAGATGATTATAGAATCACAAACTTGCCATAAAGGTGTGTGGGCTTGTGGGTTAGCAGGCTTTTGTACTGCTAAGACTTCTGATGGTCTCTGGGTCATACCAGGTGATGCATGCAAATGCATGCAGGCAACTACTTAGACCTCTAGACAGATTAGTACAATGGTCACATAATGGCCTGTAACTTTAGCTGCACTGTTGATCACACAACATAACTTGATATGCTTACTCACAACATTTATAGCTAGCTGCTCCTGCATGTAATTACTGTGCCGTGCTGCGTTAAGGAACAGCAGACACAGTTCCACAAAAATGTGACGTTGTATTGTAGATGCAGATTTTCTTTTTCCTCCCTCAAGGAATTGTATGAGGTATATCTACACTGACCAAGAAGAGCACAGAGAACTCCACAGTGCACACTCGAAAAATGAAACAGACAAAATATTAAAGACATATTTTCTTTCTTCTTTAGGCTTTTCCAAACTCACGGTAATTAGTATCATACACGCTTTGGATGCCATTGTTTGTTTATCTTCTTGTATTCGGTAGACAGTCCATATCACTTCTCTGATTATATGTAAAAGGTCCTGAAAGACAGCAAGTCTGATCAGATTGACTGATAACAGACCAACATGCAGTCAGTCTTGTCCATTGCCTAAGTCGGGACACAGAGACACTATTACAAGTGATTACATAACAGCATGAAACTCTGGATGTAACTCAGTATGTTACGGCTTGCAGCTCCTACATGTTTGAATGCATTTAGCGGACACAGTAGAATAACCTTTTTTGAGGGTGCTATCCAGAGACTGAGGTCACAAGATCAAACATTGTAAATAATGCAACTGAATAGTCTCATTTAAATGTCACATCAATTAATGAGTTGTTCATGTTCGCTTACTGCTTACTCCTGTTCCCAAGGGCATGAATAAACTCTGAATTACTGCTCTGAAACTGAATTTATGTATGTGCATATTTTACCTGGCTGTAAATAATTGAAAACAGATAAATAAAATGTAGAACAGAAGCAGAAGTCTGGCCCTCAGATCTTCGTCTGAAAAGCTGATCCTATTGCACCATATCCACAACACCAGACACATGTGGGAAACACACATTCCCCTCCCACATGCAAGCGCAATAATATCTTTTTAGTTAATAAACTCTTCCAGAATAATTAACACTGGGAGAATAATTCATTTTCATAAATGTATTCATAGAGAGTTAGAGTTTTGTGCAACAGATACATGGGTGCAAATGTGACAGGGCATTTATTGACTCATGCTGAGACACCTCACAGTAGATTATGCAGTATTGTACACTGGTACAGACTGAAAAACACAAACAAGCAAACAAATAGGGGCTTAGGGTGATTCAGGACACCAGTTGGCTTCATGGTCAATGTCTCACATAGTCAAAATAATCAGTTAGTTTCATGATGACTGATGTGAAGCAGATGATGATTGAGTTTTGTGGGAACAGCGATGAAATATAATATTCTGTAGGTTTAAACAAGAGGACAAGTTGTGAAAGACTGCTTGTAAACACAGGAAACAGTTGTTTGGTGCGGTACTCAGCTTTGCTAAATACACAACTAGCTTCCTCAAAAATGCTACTGAAGTGATCGAAATGAAATTATAAGCAATTTTACATGAAATCACACTTCAGTCTTTGAAAGGATGTCTTGTTAACCCTCCTCTTGTGTTAGCTTTCTGTTACTATCTCTTATGTTAACAGGTTGGTTTTAACCCGTGTGCTAAAATCAACCATAAAACACCCCCAAAATAATTATTTATCATCCAATTTATTTCTTGCCTCTAGGTTACCTTGTTAGGCTTCCCTATCCATGAAAAAATTATTGTTTTTAATATTTTTGGTGTGGCCCCCTGGGCCTTTCTTTTGACAGCATACCTCTCATTTTTAATGTAAAAAAATGGTAAAATGAACCTCAAGAATTATGTAAATAAATATAAGGTTGTTATGTTGCCTGATTATTACCGAGGGGTATTAGAACACATTTCTTAAATAAATCTGTTTTATTATTTTTTATTTTAATATTATTAACTATAGTAACATCTATGGTGTTACGGGTCAATTTTGTGGACTTGGACTTTTCCTTCAAGGTTTGTCATAGCAATGATGACTTTTTTTAGTGACAATGGCATAAACAGAAACATGTCTTGATGTCACTTACTCTTGTCACAGCAAGCCTTGTGATCACAGGGATCATTGACATTTGCAGCAGCTGCCCTGTCAAGTAAGTCAGGAGGTACTGAGTTTGTTTTGAACCTAAGAACAGGTCGGTGCCGACCCTAACACAAGAGGAAGGTGAGGTTTGAAGCCGTGAAACTCGAGGGAAGCTGTTGAAACTGATGCAAACATCTCTTGGTGATGCCAAAAAAAAAAAAAGCAGAAGATGTCAAGTGTACTGAGAGAGTTTGCAGACAAACACATTTACTGACGATGGTCTGGACTAGGTCATGTAGAGTACTGTAATTTTAGACTATGCATTCAGCAGAAAGATGTACAGGATAATAAGGGAAACATCTGAATGCTGGACCCACAAAGCAATCATTTGACTACCTTAATGTTTTCATTTAGAACTGAAGAAACAAAACAAACAAAAAAAATCCAAATAAGAACCAATAATGATATTTCACTTTCTGACACATTTCTGACACATTTTCCACAGATCTAATTTCACAGCCTGAAAGAACTTAAACGTGCTTTAACACTCACATGAACTTTAGTTTAGGGGCACTCCACTGAATCATCATGGTGCACGACTTTGACTTGACTTAATTTATGGCTCTGTTTGGGAGCTTTTGAATGCTTGAAAAAATTACTCAGTTTGGATGAGGAGGTAAGGTAACTCTGAGTCACAGATGGGAAATTTGCATATATTCAGTTGCTCTGTTGTAAATTTATCATCTATTTTTCCGTAGCTTGACCTGAGATCTAGTTCTAAGTCAATTTTAGTTATTGCACGTATTGCACGTTTCAACTCCATCTCAGGTTCTGTTGCATCCAGTAGGTCAGCAAATGAAGTGCCTGGAATATGAGGCTCATCCCAGCACCAAAGTGTCTGAACAATTACCCCCATTTATGCGGGGCTGGAGAGGGTTGATGAGGAGATGCACGTTCTCTCTCTAAATTATCATGCTTCAACAGCCACCACACAGATTCAACACAATGAATCTCGATGCAAGCTGGGAAACACTTGAAAAGACAACGAAAAAGTTGTTTTCAGATCAAGTGCTGTTTTAATGTGCAGTGCACAAAAAACAGGTGATGAAATCCATCAGCTGTTAGAAATTATCAGTAAAATGTACCGATTCTGCAGTGAAATGTCCCATGTAACCGGTATAATATATTGTTAGAGAGAAAACACTGATGCAGCAGTACATCAGTATTGTTGTCACTGGCCAAGTCAGATCTAGTTTTATCTACTTTATATACAGTCAGGTAATTAATCCAGCATTCACAATCTATGTGTCGGGGCCCCTCTAAAAGGTCACAGTATAAACCTGATGGGTCATGAGATGATTAATGGGATAAGAAAAAAGAAAACATTTGTATCAGTTTTTCAGCCATTTCTCTAATATTTTGGGGTAAATTACTGTATAATTACCCTGCTTTGACCTCAAAACTATGTAAGTAGTAACTTTGGCTGGCAAATACTGTATATGCAGTGGAGTAAAATTTACAGTATTTCAAAAGGTCTCCATATTTGCATTGATATTACATTAGCCCTCAGTCAAAGATGTGATGTCAGTCATGAATGGGCAGTAAACGTTAATTAGCGATCATAGAGTGTAATGACAGGAACACTGTTCTCAGTCTGGTAGTGCAATGCCATACAAAACAGGGTGATTTCACACTATACAATAAACTAGTGCATCACTGTTTCATATAAGTGTCAACCTGAGATTGGATCAGAGTGTTAAATGCATTGATGAATTTGTCATTTGCTTAGTCTTAAACTGAAGTTAGTGACAGATGGAACACATATTTACAGAGATGTGTAAAAGAATTACAGCAGCTTCACTCAAACTGTAGAAAAGACTCATCTGAAACATGTAATTTACTCCAAAACCCAGACTCTCCCGATTGAGTCAGATGTGAGGCAGAACAACCTGTTCAGCTCAGTTATTCTGCAACTTAATTTCACAGCCTCTTTCAGAATGTGCTCTCATGCTGCTTTCCTGCACCTTGGCTCATCGGTGGAGACACAAACTTTATCACAGGCCATTCTGACAAATAGTCCTTGCTTTGATCTGCCTCTCATTTCAGACAGCTTCCAGGTACAGAGTTTGGATCACTGCTGGGTTCTGGTTTAGAGGCTAAGCACTGTTACAGATATGCACGTGTAGAAGAGACTGATTTCTTTGCGGCTGGAACAAAAATATATGTATTTTCTGTAGCTATTGTGTCATTGAGGGAAGCTTTGTTCTTTAAAGGAAATGGCTTCATGAGAATTTTCATATTTCTGCTGCAACAGATTGCAGAAGGTCAGCAGGCTGCATGAATAAAAACAATAAAAAATCACAGTCATCAATCATGAATATTACATTGTTCCAGTAAAAACACAGCAGTGGCTGTCTGTGACTGAGTAAAAAAAGTGTACCTTTTCTTTCCATTTGTACACTTACGCATGCACACACACACAAACACACACACGCACAGACACAAGTCCACACACATACTCTGTTCCTCTCTCATCTTCATCACAAGTGGGATGTGCAGCATAAGGAGACACACAATACTTACGTTGTTATTCACTGAGATAAAGGCCTCAGACATGACAGCGTTCAGAGTTTTCATCATCATACAGATGTTTTGAGTCAGTCTGCTCAACAGTCATAGTGATGAAGACCACAGATAAAGACCACCCAAAAGCTGCCCAGAAGACACAGAGCCTTAATATTACTGGGAAATGCTTGACCATGGTGTTCATGGTCATCAGCTCTGATTCAGTTCTACTGTCAAATGTCACATAAGCTGGGTTTTTAAAATGATTCCGCTTACAGTTTATTTAAACAGGTAGAAAAATTCAACCAATGAACTGCAAATACAATATAAACAGTTAGCCCAGGCTAGATTATTCATCATGTCACTGCTTGTATTTGTATATTTTACCACTTTATCCCTTTGGGAAGCCAACATTGTGTTTATTACTGCACATGACAGAGAGAATGGATCCCTTCCAACAAAAAAATCAAGACAAAATGCATCAATAAAATACAAATGCTGAAAAAAAATCAGCAATTATCATGACTACAAGAATAACAAAGCAGTCTCCAGGCCAATCATTCATATAGACAAGTGATTTATAAATAACACAGGATTCAGAAACATGAGGTACTAGAAACAATCACTCGATGAATAATCAAAGAAAAGATATTATAATAAATATATAGGCTAAACATATTGATACTTATTGATATTTTAATTCACTATTCATTCTAAACAGAAAGGATTAGACAGTGGGGATATAATAAGCCAATATGGGGCTTTTTTCTACTAAATCAGCTAACTTTTATCCTTTTTAACAAAAGAGTTAGTATACCTTTAACAAAACTGCACATCCTCACATATTAAACCAAAATAGGTCAGGCACCTCATCATTATTTCCCTATTCTGTCCTGTTCAGGGATGAATTGTAGTTGTTACTCATCAGCACAAGGTTCTGAAAACTAGGAAAGTGTTTTCTCAAGGAAATTGAATCGAATGCAACTGGACTTGGTTATATGTCTTTGAAGACGTTTCGCCTCTCATCCAAGAGGCTTCATCAGTTTATGCTCATCGGACTAGGCTGGACTAGTCCAACTAGCTAGTGTGGAGATTCAGGTATTCAGCCTCTGTGGAGGCTTTCACCAGGCCAATGATGTTGTAGGATTGTAGGTGCTCCATGTGTCAACGACCGTCATTAGAGTGACAGTCATCTGGGGAAAGTTGGTTTCGACTTCGTTAGTGCTCTATTGTGTTATAACAACGGTTGTTGACCTCCTCTCAACAGAGGATTGGAGATAGGTGGTGTCGCAGTCCTCCTCCTCTGGGGAAAGTTGGTTTCGACTTTGTTAGTGCTCTATTGTGTTATAACGACAGTCATTGACCTCCTCTCAACAGAGGATTGGAGATAGGTGGTGTCGCAGACCTCCTCCTCTGTTGCGAAACGTCTTCAAAGACATATAACCAAGTCCAGTTGCGTTCGATTCAATTTCCTTGAGATAACTATGACCTGGATGAATGAGAATATCCACAGGCTAGGAAAGTGTTTAAAAGTACATTTGGCACAGGACTGCGTGTCACTGGTTTGGACTGAACCGTGGAAATTGATCTCGCAGGCTTGATGAAAGTCGGAGAGGAGTTACAGACACATGAATGATTGAGGACAGAGGACAGACATCAATCACCCTCTGGGGAAAGACCTTCACTGTAGTCAAGGTGAGAGACAGAGGCCTCGACATTGATCATTATCTATCTCTCAACAGGTTGTCAAAGTGTTGAACTCTTCTCTAATGGGAGGCCAGAGGGTTGGGCAGTAAGATCCAAAAACTGCAGTCACATCTGCAATTAAATCCGGCACAGGTGAGGACACTGTATGCATCTCTGTGTGCAGGATGTGTAGCCCATGCTTTTGTTCAACTTGTTTATGAGTCTCATTTGCATCTATATAGGTTTTTTTGAGTGCATCTGTTGTGAGGCAAAGTCCTGCTGTTTTCTACTGATACCACACTGATGTTGCCCAGTATTGTTTCACTGTCTCCCTCCAACACAAAGCATGTGACGATCTGTCCTCATCCAGCCTCAATCCTGTGCATCTTCTCCTTATACTTTTCACCTGCTCTTCATTTCAGCCTGATCTACATTCATAATGAGTTTTGAATATATTGGAGTTGATAATTACATTTGGGGGAATTTTGTGTACTAAATAAGAATTTTTATTGCAAAAATGTGAAAATGTGTGGGCAATTTGTGTGATTTGCATTGCAGCAAGTGTATCTATCATATGAAATAATGACATTCTCCTCTGCAGGACTAAGTGTGCCCACTCCAGTAGCTGAAGTATTTAGATCCTAGCAAAAGTTACATTACCACATTGTGAAAATACTTAACTACTACAAGAGAAAGTGCTGCTTTCAAAACTTTAAGTATGAAAGCATTATGGGCAAAATGCACTTCGAAGATCAAATGGAAAATACTCATTGTGCAGTAAAATGGTCCCTGCCAGTGTTGGGTTGGGCTGTTTCATCAGCAGCAATGTGTCATATTCTTTAAGATCATCATATGTTATAAACCATATGTTTGTTAATAAACCATGTTGTTCTAAAATGTCAACTTTTCATGAGCTCAGAGAAAAAGTCTGGTTTCATCTTTGTGATGATGCATTTTCCAGCTGATCCAAGAGGGGTTTTCAATTGTTTAGCTTAAGGAGTGGTAGAATTTTATCAGAGCACAAAGAAACACTTCAGTCAGTTTATCACACATATTCAAATTCATTATCACCAAATTTGGAGCTACATGATTAACACTGGACAGGAAGTGTGTGAAAAAAGTGTAAACTGAAAAGTAACCAATACCTTAAGTACTAAGTACTTTGAGTTTGGAGTTGAGTACAGTAGGAGTAAATGTAGTCACTTACAATCAGCCACTGGTCCACTCCCATAGAGGGCGAGCTTTCAGTCACACATGTGATTCTGCAGAAAGAAGATGTGTCTTTTTGTCTTTTATTAATAGCTTGAACACTCTGCATAAATGTCATCATATCGGAAATGAACTATTAACCATCGCCATGAGGTAAATAAACACATGCCCCTTTTTAGATATTTTAATAGCTGATGGCGGAATTGTCAAAATGATTCAGATTCTGCAGGAAACTACACTGTTTGGGACTAATTCTGTTTATTTTCACGACCTTTGACACATGTCTGACATAGAGGAAAGCAGCTCTGTTAATCCGCGCTTTGGGAACCTGATTGTGACTCATTCAGTGGCCCAGTCAGCCCTGTCCCTACGCCAGCGGGACTGCAGGGGCCACCTCATTCCCGGAATCAACGCCTCGGGACCGCATGGAGACCAAGTTCTGCGCCTGGCGTGAAGCTCGATGTCCTGCATCACTTCCTAAAATAATTCAAAAGAAAACATACTACCTCTGCCTCAGTGGGGACATAAAACATGCGAGACCTAAGTCGGGGTATCTCATTCGGCGCGCACCCAAACTCAAACACGGAACTCCCTCGACGTTTTCAGGCTGTTTTCTCCGCTGAGCGCACACTCCAGCATCCGTGAACATGCCTTCGGGTCTGCCTGCCTCTAAAGCCCTCTACATCGGGATGGAGGTGGTTATCGCCGTGTCCTCGGTCATCGGTAACGTGATGGTGGTCTGGGCAGTGCGAATTAACCGGTCTCTCAGAGACACCACGTTTTGTTTCATCGTCTCCCTGGCCTTGGCTGACATTGCGGTCGGGGCTCTTGTCATTCCTCTCGCCATAACCATCAGCATCGGACTCCAGACGCACTTTTACAGTTGCTTGCTAGTCGCCTGCACAGTCCTCGTCCTCACTCAAAGTTCAATCCTGGCGCTGCTGGCCATCGCCATCGACCGCTATCTGAGAGTCAAAATACCCATGAGGTAGGCACAAAGGTGAATTCTTCTAGTTTCACTATCTTGTTTCCTTTACTGAAGCCTTTGTGTCTGGACCGGCTGCTTGGACCAAGGGCACGCACCGGAACGGTCGTTACAGTGTCATGCTGGATTTTCACCTCCGCTCCAACCAGATGTGACCGTAACATACAGTGTGAAGGTGTATCTAATCATTTTAATTAGTCCACAGTCACCTCAGTATAGAGCTACATTTATCTGCTCTGACATCTCTGTGATATCTGTACCGGGAATCACACTGCGCCAGTGATTAATCAGTAATTTTTAAGGCTATGATATATTATTACCTGACTTTGATATAAATTAAAGATATATTTTAGCTTGTTAATTGATTTGCAATAATGATGATTTAAAATAATTTCTCTCAGTTTTTAAAGTATTAAGTATATCATGAAAAATCTTATTGTTTTATAAGATTTATAAGTAAGTAAGTATTGAAAGGAGCACCGGCTGACTAACTATGCTTGTACTGCAGACTTACAGTACAGATTATTTACTGTTTGTTTATTTTAATATTTCCTTCTAACAAAAATTTGGCTATGGAACTGTTGTAAGATGTTTTTTGGAAGCCTGGGATTGTTTTTCAGTTGCATCAGACATGGAAGTTGCTTAGATAGATAGATAGATAGATAGATAGATAGATAGATAGATCCTCAAGGTCCAAACAAAGGTCAAGGCCTATCTGACTTTTTTAAAGCTGTTGAATTTGACATCTGTGGTGAGACAATCTGTACTCCAGCCTGAACAACAACATAGAAAAGCATGGTCATACACATTGTGCTTCTGTCTTTACTCAATACCTTTATCTCAAGATCACGAGTTGATTATTTAGTTATTTAGAGAAAATGCTATAATCAGCTTTTCATGCCAGAAAACAAAAGGTCATCTCAATAGTCATAATACTAATTAGAGTACAGTACTTAAGGTGTGCCACGTCAGGCTGCATAGATGGTACCTTGACAACTGCAGCAATTGATTTAAGATGAAAATGTCAGTTCAAGGAGTATCAGTCACTGATCAATACTTCAGACTGTAGTTCAGTCTCCTGTATCTATACACATAATTTATTTATGTTAAAACACCCAACAATGTGGGTAGTTTCTTTTCCCTTTCCCCATTCTTTCATATTAAGAGATTTCTTATCACAAATTACCTTGTTATCATGAGATAACAAAATAAGCTAACCTGTTATCACAAAAAGGGGCTTAGTTGTCTCAAGGTAATGCACTGGTAATCTCAAGATATTGGTATTTGAAAAATAATTGAAAGCATGCTTGTTTTCAGCTGCCATAGGTTTGCCAAAAACAAACGTGATGATAAACATGTGTTTCTGTTGCAGGGTAATGAGAGGTTGTCTACTCTTGCCTTGCTTCACCCATGATTTCAGTGAAAACTCAAGTTTCCACTTTAAGTTGGCTCATTTAACAATAAGCCTGATGAGTCTGGCAGAGAATGCATGATTGGTCAATAGGCTCATAGTGACTGGTTGATGGATTGCATAATTTCTCAAGCTGGCATTCAACACACACACATAGAAACATGCACACACACTCTAGTCTGTCACTTGGAGGACATTTAGAATGCTGTAGTGACACTATATGGGAACAATAAACATATACTGTGTTGTGTTATCTCAATATTATAGGCTTAACTGTTGTTTATCAGTGTGCTGCAGGGTTTCTCTGCCCTTTTCATCACACAATGGTAAACTGTAATGACAATACTGTAATGGAAGAAGACATTTGTATTAATATTGTACTGTAATGATTTTAATCCTCATTAAAAGATATAAGTTCATGATACAGTATTTCTCCTCAGGATTGGCATCAAAAGTATAAACTCAGGGATCAGGTGCTTCCTCTTAAAGAACAAAACAAAAAAGGATTATTTTATAGACAAAAAACAGCAGTGTTGATGGGTTTGGGAAGATAATCCCATCTGGACACAAGCTCTGATTTAAAACATCAGTTGTGTTTGACTGTCTCCTGGTAAGTGATAATGTGAGCCAGAAATTGAGTCTACCTCCCTAAACCACCTCTGGGACTCCAGAGGGACACAGTTTAACAAGCACTGATTGCTTTTTATTGTGGAGGTGGTTTGGAAGCACACTGCCATGATAAGAGCAGCGTGTATGTGATTGGAAAGTAAAGTAATGCCCATGTGCTTAGCTGGATTTGCAGGGGGGAAGAAGTTTTGAAATTCTTGAAGAAAAATAGAGCTTAGATGGAGGACAGTTGAATCCAAAGAGTAGTTTTTGGCAGACGGACAGCTGATCTGTATGCAGACAGCAGCTTTCCAAGCAGCTGTACAGAGAGTCATACGAGTTGAGATAAAAACTGTCATCACACATGAAAGTTATACTCCAGACAGACTCTCTTTAAACATCCTTTGAGCATTCATTCGTTTTTCCGGTGCTGTGTCAACCTACTCCTGGATGAGCTACTGAGTATGCGTGTGTTCTTTATGACACAGGGAGTGAAAGGCAAGAACAATCTGAGAGACAGTTAATGAGAGAAAGAGAGAAAATATGGCAGTTTGGTTCATATTGCAATGTGTGTTTATGTATTTGCATCAGTGTCTGTGAGGTTAGCCAGAGACCGTGGGTGATAAGAGGAGAGAAAAGAATATATTTCACATGTGTGAGAGAGAGAGTAAGAGAGAGCCTCTAGGATGATTTACTCACCACATTTGTATGACTGACTCAGCACTGACTCTGTAGAAACAAAAGTAGAATTAGAAAAATCAACAGTTTACCACAGAAATCTTTCATATCCACTCGACAGTGACTAAGTCAGGAACCTGTCCAGCAGACAATTGTGTGGGAGAGACAGGGCATCTGTGACATTTGATTAGAATAGCCAAGAACTGCAGACTGTTATGTCCGACAACAGCTCCCACAGTTTTCTTTAGATGCAGAGATGTCCTAGCTGGTCTCCTTAGCATTTGATATGTTTCCAAGTAGTCAACGAAGGGATTTCAAAACCTAGGACCATCTCTGATTTCACATGTCTGAGCATTTTATTTCAGCCACCATTTTTAAAAATCTGATGCTACACACCACTGTGTTTTTTTCAACACGTCAGTGTGGAGTTGCAAAAGAACGGCTATGTGACAAGAATCTCTGCTATGCAAAGTGTTTGTTGAAAAATATTTGACAGATAATATTCATCCAGTTTGTTGGCTTTATGATTGTACTTCTCTTTTAAATGCACATGTTTTAGCATTTACTCTTCACTATCTCACTTTAAGAGTTTAAACAAAATCACAAAATAAAAATGTACAAAAATGTAACAGAATTCGATTCACGAAAGGAGTATCTGTTGTAAAAATTTTTCATTGATTTAAATGCTTATTTGGACTGAATAAAAACTAAATGATTCTGCTATTTTTCTTTTTTTTAAGGTGTGACATTGTAATAGGGTTTTTAACCGATTTCACATCCATACAATAAAGCATTTGACCTGGTACTTCAATCCCTTTCAGATTGAAATATGTTAATTGTGGAAAAAAATGTTTTTTCCTCAACACTTTATCTTTTCCCTTGTTGCCATAGCTACAAGCGGGTGGTGACCCCTCGGCGAGCTGGCACAGCCGTGTTATTATGCTGGCTGGTGTCCATCATAGTGGGCCTCACGCCCATGTTGGGCTGGAATAACCTACAGAGTCTCCGTGACAATGGCTCCCAGATCACAGATGACCTGTTGGTGACCTGTGAGTTTGAGACAGTGATCAGAATGGACTACATGGTCTATTTCAACTTCTTTGGCTGGGTGTTGCCCCCCCTGCTTCTCATGCTGGCCATTTATGTTGAGATTTTCTACATGATCCACAAGCAGCTCAACAAGAAGGCATGTACTTCCTCTTCTTGTGTATAGTTTGTTTCATATGCAGCAACCAAAATTCGATTTATGTGATTGATCTTTAACTTAATGTTAAGTGATAAGACTAAAGCTGTACACTGATGATCCTCTCCTTTATCTCTCTGAAGGTGACAGCTAGCCATACAGACCCCAGCCGCTACTTTGGCAAGGAGCTCAAGCTAGCCAAGTCACTCGCCCTCGTCCTTTTCCTCTTCGCAGTCAGCTGGCTCCCTCTTCACATCCTCAATTGCATCACTCTCTTCTGCCCCACCTGTGATAAGCCAGTGTTCCTTATTTACATTGCCATTATCCTCACCCACGGCAACTCGGCCGTCAACCCCATCGTTTACGCTTTCCGCATCAAGAAATTTCGCACAGCGTTTCGGAAAATCTGGAAACTGTATGTGCTTTGTCGGGATCCTGTCGGTCGGCTTCCTCAGAGAGGGAGTCAGAGAGGACAAAGCCACGAGAGGAGGCTCAGGCAGAATGATGATGACGATGATGATGTCTGACCTTTAGCGACTAATTGGATTGCTGTATAACTTTTAAGTTTCACTCCAGTGGTTCACAGAATGGACCCCCCCCCCCCCAAAACTCTGGCTTTATTTTCATGCTCAAGGGATTACCGGTCAAAACGGCCTTAATGGCATCAAAAGATGTAAGAGTGTTGAAAGAGATGAGGGGACTCATTGTGGACTGACTGATTTCCTCCATCCAACACAATTTGAGAGGACTAGATGACAAATCAGCATGGAGATGGGATAAACATCCAAAATCAGACTTTGATTTAAGACTGTTTATTTCTCCTCTGGACACAATGATGACAATGTTGTACGGGATAAGGGGCTTTTCATCAGTTTCAACAGCAACCTGTTGATCTTGAATCAGTAAGTGTATATCTATAGCACACATGGTACATTAGTAGTGTTTGCTGTGTTTTTGACTTCAGCTAATACTCACAGCCTTTTTTATGTGAATGATCTCAAATAGTTGAGCATTGTATTAAGGTCTGCATTTACATGCTTCGCTCTGTGGCCTTAAGGACAGAAAATATAAGAGGACAAGAGGAGGAACTAAGGCATTGTGTTAAGAGTGAAAAAATTACATGGTGGATAGCAGGGTGTTTCTGCAACCAGTTTGGTATTTCAAGATGAACCAGGATGCAGGATTTAAAAAAAATGAAAAAATGTGAAACTGACTGACCTGGAGTCGCTGTCATTGGACTCGAGGGCTTCACAGACATGTGGTGCGATCCAGTGTGTGTGAAGGTTACAACATTTCTGAGACCATTTGACTAACAGAATAATTAATACTAGGTAATAGTTTTAGCAGAAACACGGCATCCATGTCTGAAAAATAAGTTAATGTTCTCCATCTTACATTTGTGGACTTGGACATATCGAGGAAGTGTATAACTGGAGCTACATCTGTTTTTGTGAATGGAGGACCATGAATCTAAAGAATGTGGAGCTCCTCAGTCCAAGAAGTTTCAATTAATCCTGGTTAATTTTATATACCTCGACCCTCTTCATTACTTGCAGGTGTTTTCAGATACTGTTTCATTTTTATTACGGAATTATTTTTCTCTCGTTGGTTTGGTTATGACAAGGTAGTAATGTAGCACCATCTTATCCTCATCATTTTTGTCACAGGGCTGACGTAAACTGACCAGTTTACTTACCTTTAAAATGAGTGTGATTTGACATGAAAGAAAAATACATGTTGAAACAGGTACTGTATGTAAATAATATATGTATAAATGTTAATGGAAGCTACTGTATAAAATGCACCTCACTGATCAAACAGCTGTTTATCTCTGACACGTCCAGCTGTTGATGAAGCAGACTGGGAACTCCACCTTCCAAGCATCTCATTTTGTTTTATGACATAGATAAATGAGAACAGGAAAGTAAGCAAAAATGTAAAAGCAAATGGAGAGCCCTGATTTAAATTCATAATGTTGTACAGGAATGAGCACCAAAATCCACACTCACTCTCGCCCTATGTTTCTCTATATCAGGGCTGAAACCATCAAAGGTGGGAGGCCATTTTTTGTGTGCAAACATTGATTTTCTGTCTCTCAGTAGAGAACAGGCTCACATGTGAATTAGTGAGTATGTTATGAGGGTGAGGAGAGAGGTGGGAGGTGGGAGCGGACGACAGGATTATTCTGTTTACAAGGGTACCAGAAGGCGAGGGTGCTGCTGAGGAGCTCATCAAGAGTTTACATCTGTGCAGAGGTCAACATCAAGGCCGACTCAATGCTATCCCATCAAATAAAGAGGCCTGTTAATGTGACCCTGTTGATCTCTGTCGTAACCTGCTGTGGCACTGTGTGACGCAACCTACACAGTGTACAGACCGACGCATACACACTCATTGCCATTTCATTCATTTCCAATGCTGCTTTTGTAATAATATTTCCATGTGATTCTTTTCTCACTTTGTGCACATCTGAAATGTTTTTAAAGCTACTATGTGTAGAATTTGATATTATGTAAGATATGTGCAAGATATTTGAGCATATTTCAGATTATTATAATAGGTGACATAGGTTTCTGTTTGTAGAAAAAGTGGGTGGGGATTGGGGATAATACCTTGTCTAACACAGTTCCCTTTTTGTTACCACAACTGGGGGGCGCCAAATACTGTCATTTTTAATTCTACATGTAGTGGCTTTAAGTTTTGATCTGTTTACTGAACCAGTGTGACAAATTTATCATGGTTTGTGCAATATCCTCAGATGTACGTTAACAATATCAGAAGAACATCTATATATTAGATAGTGTACATGTAGATGCTGTTTATCAGAATCAAGTGCTGGAGGCTCAAAGCAGCACATGTGAATATGGTGAGCTGTTTTGTCACTCTCTAAATGTGGAGGAATAATGTGAATAAATAGGTCAATAGGTGGAGTCTCAACACAGAGTGCAGACTGTTCATCTCTTCATTGGCTGAATGTGTGCATTATGTGAATGCAGTTGGTGTTAACTGCTGTGCTGTTGAAATTTTCCCATCAAAAAAGTGACAGAAAATAAAGTTAGTGCTGTCATGGATGACAGATATCAGGTATCAGGAGGTTTTGGTAGTCAACGGAAGTTTTTCTCTGCAGATTCCAACAATGCAATATCATTTGTCAAATGTCTTTTTATATTTTTGGTCAAATACATACACTCATAAAGAATGTTTAAATTGTTATACAGTTTAAACTCACAGATTCATAAGATATACAGTCAAAGAGGCTGATGTCCATTATTAATCACCATCATTTGGATTTGATTTTATAAATCATTGAGACTATTTCTTTCTTTTTTCAAAAAAAATAAATAAAACTTCTACCTGGGTTTAGCTTTTCTCTTCAACAGAGAAAAATGTGCAGTGAAACCTTATTCACAACAGTGATAAGACTTACTGACACTGATTAGCTGTCACTAATAACGCCATTATTTAATTACTGCAGCACATTGAATTACTTACTGGACCAGAGTAATTGTTAATGTTATCACTGCCTGCAAGTCAAAATCTCTGCTGTGAAAAAAGCAAGAATGTTGTTTTTTTGCGAACAATAAAGGCACAAGAGTGCACTGTTGCTGGCAAGGCTGTCAAGGTTCAGGTCAGCAAACAATTTTCAATTGTAGGATCTATTTGTGGCCCATTAATCTTAATTCAAGGATTGTTACATGTGTGCGATGTATCATGTAGTTTTTACTTTATATAAATGAGGTGTGATAGTAGTTCTAATTCTAAAAAAAGCCCTTGGTTTCAGTTCTTTTAAATGGAAACTCGTGCTCTAAGGCTTGCACAGCGTCTGCTGGAAATATCCACCTTATAAACAGAGTGAATGAAATCCAGCTCCTTCTGTGGTCAATTTTCCTCCTCACCTTGTAAAGCCTTTTGTAGCTTTAGCTCCCAGCTGGTTTCATGTCTGGTGGCTTCAGGACTCCCTTGTCCTGTCTCACACAGTTAACGCAGAGTCGGTGCAGACTGTCAAATAGCTCTACAGAGAGAGGTGTTAATGTGCAAACAACTCGGCTTCGGGAGTGGCCATGAATGCAATGGCTGTGTAATACTTCAAATCAAATAAAAGCACGACAAGCAAATTTATCTAATGTCAAATTCAATGTTCTCTGAAGTAGGTATTAGGTGTGTGTTCTGTCAGGCTTGTCAGCAGGAATTTCTCGCATATTTACGAGCACCCCTGACTTTCCACCTCCTTCACAAAGGTGCAAATCTACAGTCAGATGCCTTTACATCCCTGTGTGAACGACAGCCACAGAGCTGCAGGCTCTATGAGCACAACAGAGAGAACACATACACAAACTCTGAAAAAGGAGGAGAAACTCACAAACGCCACGTCAAATTTGGACTAATTCAGCCTCTCTGTTTGCCCCTCACAATCACATACTGACTTTTACATGAAAAGGGTGTTTGGCTCAATATGGGTGGCATCTTTCACATTGGCATCAAGGTTGAAATATTAAAAGAGCTTGATGCTGCCCTCTGCTGGTTGTTGCTCAGCAGTGAAACAATGTATGAGGCAACACTGTGCTAAGGAGAGTTTAAATCATAATGTAAGATACATTTTTCTTTATTAACATCATGGAAGAAAACATTGGGATCAGTCTTAGAGATTAATCATGTTATCAAAATACTTTCCTACAACTGTGTAGGCAAATATTACCTGAGATCCAGTACTGAAAAACGTAGGATTAATGAATATTTAACAGATGTAGATTGTATAGTAATTTAATCTCCACAGACATGAAAGTAAGTCTGGACTTTATGTTAAACACTTTCTCAAGGACATCAGCCATCGTCAAGGTACCATGTGTTCGGACACATATTATACACGTTATGAAAATAGCTGAACTGCTCTGTAAAAGAACAACCTTTTCCCAATCTAGCAAGACATTTGTTGGACATGATATTTTTCATATCTGCAGTATCTGCTGGCTTCATTTTCCTCCTCTGAATTTAATGTTTATCAGTTTTTAACACCAGATTAAATTTTTTTTACAGTCTGGGGAAAATTCATTCACTGGTTATATCACTCTTCCTTTGGATGAGATTACTGCCTGTACGGGAATAGAGAGTATAAAGATGTTTTATACAGGGTCTGTATTTGTTCTGATCTCGAGATCTGGGATCAACATTGGGCCCTCTAACAATAATAAACAAATAAAGATGCTGGAAAGATTTTGCAAGGCCGACGGCTGACCTACACATGGGAACAGGAATATGAGTATGAATCTTATTTGCTTTGGTGATCCTCTCACTTTTTCTCTAGTGTCATCTGATGGTCGACGCATAGTGTTTTGATGAAAAACTCTGTAGAATGGGTTGCTATAACGTTTGATGCACACATTCATTTTTGGCACAGGATGAATTAAAATCATCAGTTATCCCTGAACTTTCCCTCTGTTTTCCCCTCTTTTTCCCCATTACATTGGTCACAATTTAAAGTCCATCCAATACTTTGAGTTATATGTAAGTACCTTTCAAACAAATGCCATCCCTGTCACCGCCACTGTGCTTAACACATACTTATAGAGCCTACCTTCACACCGAGTATTTAGAGGGAGCACAGGCTGTGAGAGAGACAGGATTTGTCGCCCTGTCCAGAAGGTTTTATGCTACAAAGATACCATGTCAGCCATGATGGTACAAGTTACCTAAACAAATGCTCAACCACATATGTTAAAGTAGTGCTGTAACAGCCTGTGTGTTAGAGATCATCAAACGCAGCTTTAACACAGCTTCAGGTGACTGTGTCTCAGTGTCACTTCTCCATTATGAGATGCATATGTCAAGGAATGTATTCTTTCTTTAAAACGATTTTCTAAGACAGATGATTGTAGATTTCTCTTTAAACCAATGCTGCACTTGTGTTTGAAGAACTGAAACAGCAAAATGCAAATAATCAGGATGAAGAAAGACTAAACACACCACTTTGTCTTGAAATTGTTAAGCGTGGTACAAAGGACAGGGCTTGGTCTGGTCTTGTTTTACGTACACTGTCAGTGTAAGCAGGCCAGCTCAAACGTCATGAATGTTGTTCTAATGTATTATTACTGTTAGGCCCAGTTAGAAGCCAAATAGGTTAGACTTGCCAAATATTTTATATGATGAAATTATTAAATCTTAAAAATTTAGTTTTGCATGATTCCACTCATTTAGCCATCCATGTCTGTTTGATAGATTTATATTCACAGTTTTAAATACTTCCTACATGAATGATCTTATTAAACAGGCTGAAGCCACAAGTGATGATTGTTCTTCCTCTGATGACATATTATGCTTGAATGTGCTGTGAATGTTAATGCCTCAAGATTAAGTTTAATCCCAGGAAATTTTTAGCAGACAAACCCTCCAAATCTGCATTTTTAGCATTTTGTTTGGAAAGTTTGACTTATTAGCATTTGGGTTTGTTTTCAAGACATTCACAAACTTGTTTGAAATGTTAAAAAAAGCAACAAAATATCTCTGTCATGTACAAAATTTAATAATGCACAATTCATTTTCAATGTTTCACAATTTTTTAAATTAAAACTTAAAAAAAATTACAGAATTACAAAAAAGTGCCCATTCACTCAGGTTTTCTACAACATGTGAACAACAGAGCACAAAATACTTCATTCAATCCTGCATGTCTATACAAGCTGTCCAACCATGCAGATCTCTCCAAGATATGAGTGTAGAACTATGATCATTTAGCAGACTTAAAAAAAAACTAAATCAGATTTAATAACTTAAGACACTGAGATACCCGTATATTTTTGAAAAATTAATAATAAAAAAGCTTCATCCACCATTTGATCACTGCTTGATTGAGTACATAAAATGTCATAATCTAGTTGAATAGATGCACACAGAGTATGAACAGGGTGGGTTTAACAGTGTCATTATTGTTATACATCAATGCAGAAATTACATGTAATCACATGTAAAGAGCTTTTCTGGCACTGTGAATACGCAATAAGGCAAGTGAAAAGAGACAACAGCCAACTGAATCTACTTAAATTAATACAAACTTGTTGAATTTAGTAAGAAATTCAGATACCCAATAGAACAACCCACAAGCGTGGAAGTAAACATGCAAAATTGGAGCCTTGACCACTAAACAGTCAGAAAACACGTCTAAAGACTATCAAGAATTATTTTTAACAAGTGCAAAGGGTGACATAGTGGAGAATTAATTCAGTAGTCGATCTGATGTGTCTTCTGATGAAAAAGGCATATGTTTATGAGAACGATAGTGACTTATATAAATTATTGATCATTTGCTTTATATTGACGTACTTGGTATAACAATTCATTTATGTCATTTATTTAGCAATGCCTGTGGTACAACGTGGCAAGAAATCCATTTGTCTCATTTGCAGCTACAGTACATTTAATCAACTTCCTCTGATTTGCGCTTCAGTCGCTAGAGCATGGGATTGTCTAAAAGAGAACCTCAGGGTGAAAGTTCCTTATTTTGACTGTAATGAGGAGGTTTAGTGTGTCATGACATGTCTGCCTGTGTGATGTCAGGACCCTGAACAGACAGATTGTAGGTTGATGCAGAGGCTCCATAAGGTTGTCTGTTGTTCAGGTGAGCGGCCTACAGTACAAACCCGCTGCTTTGGCAAGCATGAGTCTTAAATGCTGAGTTTGCCCTGGAAGAAACAAAACAAACAGAAAAATACAGTACAGTCACAAAACCCACAAGTCGCTCAGAATGAAACTGAACATGTGACTTAAAACACAACTACAATGTAAGAGGGCAGAGGTTCAGCACAGATGTGTAACCCTGTTTTAACAAGTGTGTTTTAGCCCTATAAAACCATTTGTATCATATTTGTTACTCAAGTTTCCGAGACCTGTATCTTATCAACATGATCAATACTTTTTTTAAAAACCTGTCGTATATGACCTGACACATGTATTCTGCCCTGAAAACCTTTTTTATTCTTCCCCTTCAAAACACCCAATGTATCAAATGATAGAAAAAAATTTCCTAAAATGATATGGCAATAATATGGCAATTCATTTTTAAAAAAAATTTTGTTACAAGGTTTAATAAACAAATTAAGTTAAACAAGTGTTCAAACTAAAAAAAAAAACGAATTAGTGGATCTATGTTGTTTCAGGTATTGGTAATAAAAAGAAATATGATATTTGAGTAACAGATCTATGACTAAGGACTAGTCAGACACTTGAGCACACAGTACACAGACAACCCTGTGCCTTCTTTCCTAGACTGGACAAACTGTGACCTGAAGCTGCCACAGAAGCTTACGTTTAATCTAATCAAAATAGATCATGCATAATTTGCAAATTCCTACCATGCTAACGTTTCAGTATTAAAGCTGTAACTGGCTTGTCAGTTATTTCACGTAGGGTACTAAGGTCTAGTCTAGTCAAATCTGGCTGATGCACATGGTTAAACATAATTTCTCCTGTTTCACTTCACAAGAATAAAACCTACAGGGTAACATAATGATTGCTGTACTGCATTTGTTTGCGCAGCTGTCCATCAGGCAAGGTGGTTTGAAGAAATGAAAGAGGAAGCACTTTGATAAAATAATGATTCAGACATATGATTTCTTGGAAAATTAGGGAAGGTAACAGAAAGAAGTAGACTTAACTTACTTGACATATAACTAGAATGACTAAAAAATAATTAAAATTCTCTCTAAGAATAAAAAGACATCAAATAATCTTATAATGCTGGTGAAATATTATTTTATGACACTACTTCGTTATCAGAAGTTGGGTGTTTGAATAAACTGTTTATTGCACTAAAATGTCTGTGGTGCACAATGTGAAAAGTAACTTCCTGGACTGACTAATTAAGTTTTGGTGTGGGTACAAAGGGCTGGTGCAGTGAGTAAAACGCTGACCCCTGCAACACTCCATATCATCAGAAACATCTCAAATCTCCTTTAGCTTTTATATTGTTATTTTTACAGCTGTCTTTACCTATTCAAGGGACTGCAGTTCCAAGAATAAGAAAACTACTTACCCATCCACCTTGCTCCGTCAACCATGTACCCACACGCCTGTTGAGGAAAGCAGTCATGGCACTCTTGACTTTATTTTTCAGCTCTGGGGATGATTTTATGACATACATCCCAAAGGCCACTGAGCCTTTGATCAGCTGGATCTCTGCAGACACTTCAGCCTGCTGAGAGACATGACTCTCACAAAAGGCCTCCACACCATGGCTAAAGGCTGCTTCTGCGGCCTGTGGAGAGATGAGACACAGGTCTGGACATCAGACATTGGACCTATAATTCTCCAGTCAACAAGCTTTCAAAGTTTGGAAATGGATAAATAGATCCTGACTTAACATCTGTTTCCAGTGTGTGTTGGATTACGTTTATTTTTGATACCACATTAAACAACATTTGAACCCATTTGCAGTGCAACAAATGGCAGTTTTAGAAAACAGCCTTCAGTCTACCAAATTTACTCAACTGTTGTAATGTTGAAATAATTGCCATGAACAGTTTCCTGTGGGCTTGTACCTCTTGTGCTGCTGCTTTCTTCAGGTCACTCAGAGCAGCTTTAAAGTTAATTTCCTCATTCAGGGCATCAGCCACACTTCTCAGTTTCTCAGCTATCACAACTGGGTCAAAATCATCTAAAATGGAAAACACAAAGACGTGTACGTTATGTCGAGTGTTGACAGGCAGTGACGTATTAGCCTGTGTGTATCACGTATTGCATATTTCATTATGTACCGCAGACACACTTGTAAAGGACATAAATTAGGCTAACTAGCTTGTCGACAACAATAGGTTAAAGGTGTTGAAGTGGAAACTGTTAACAGTAAGCGAATAGAGTAAATATAAAACTCAATAACAATAATAATAATATAAGCGCAAAACCAATAGATACAACGTTAGAATGATGTGTGGGGTGACGCAAACACATCTGCCGCATGTATTTTAGTGTGTCTCTTAGTTCTCTTATGTTGGTACAGTCTCTTATGTTAGCCTGAACAAGACTCGTCTGTAGCCATTAAATCAGCAGATGATCATTTATCACGGAGCGACATTTGCGACTTCTGGTGTTGTGTCTGAAAATGAAAGCGCAAGCCGACACAGTAACGTTTCAGACCGTAGACGTAAACAACTAACGAACTAACCGTTGCCGCCCGTTGGACCGTCAGTCTCCAGACCGGCACTCAAGAGACGACAGTCGTTGTCGACCTCCTCCTCGAACAGATAATTGATGATTTCACTCGTCTGCCGCTTGACGGTAGTCTCGGTTGGAGCCATTGCTGCTGATGAACAATAAACGACTGCGCGGAGCCGGAAAAGGCTTTGGACTTCCGGTGTCATTAACTGGAATCAGTTTTGAAAAGTAACTAAGTACATTTACTCCAGTACTGTACTTGTATTGTAGGGGACCATGTATTTTACTTTAAACTACAGTTACTCTACATACCAGAGGAAAATACAGTCATTTTTACCACATTACATAACATGTAACATTAACTGACCAACAGTCAGTGGTAAAAAGTAGCTCCACCAGTAGCTATTTTTGCATCATTAATAATATTCCAATAACGAATGAAAATATAATACTCTGCACTTTCTTAAATGTTCTTTTACATTGATACATCACTTGCTTACAATAGGTCAACAAAACAAACAAACAAAAACCCCTTTTATGATGAGAAAGAAAAGAGAACATCTGGCTGTTCATCTGCTTATTCAGCTGAAAAGCTCCACATTAAAGCGGGGGAACTGAAATGAATATATGATTTTGAGTGTCTTAGTTAAACTTGAAACTGAGCATTTGAGGTCGCCACAAAACATATTATATGACACTCTGTCATATAAAAAATTGTAGATGTAGGCCAATACAGGTAAACTGGGCTTCTGCTGCACACAGGACAAAGTCTGAACATCAGGCTTTTCCTCACATTTTAGCACAGATATTGTTTATTGGGCAGAGCTTAGGGGACAGAAGAAACCTGACTGGCAGGACCTGAAAGTGCAAAAGTACAATGTGACAGTGACAGTATGGTGGAAGACAGTCCAAACACTTTTCTCTGATACTTAGACTTAGTAGACCTTTTTTACATTTGACTTGCTTACTATAAAGAGACATGGAGCATTTATTGACCCAGATTTGATCACTCATCACCAAAGGGTGAAAAAAAAAATCACATGCTCAAGCAAACATTTGCTGTTGATGCATCTTATCTCCAGAAGATGGCAATATTCAATAACTGATGATGTCTTTGATGAGTGGAGCCCCACCCTGGTTCACACAGACATGCTTTTGCCTTTATATTGTGACCTGCATTGCCACCAGAGACAAAAAATAAATCATTCAGAGTTGATACAGTCTGATTAAAATGTTATGTGGTGCCTCTGTCAATATTTATAATCCTAAACCTAAGGTTAATAGTAACTCAGACTATGAATTCTTTCAAGACAGAATTATTATTATATTTTTTAATCTTATTTACATCTTTTGGTGCCACTAGGCAAGTCAAATATTACCTACTTTGGGAACAGCTTTATGTCTTGGGGTGTATCACTTCATGTATTTTCACGCTATTTTGTATTCCCCTCTCTCTCCAGAGAGATCCAGTCACTAATCAGCATGTGCTTTATTAACCCACCTACACCTGTAGAACTATCTATCCATCTAGCATCACTGTTACCAGCATCAAATCGCAACCATTCTCACTACTCAGAGTCAGTTTGATTAAGGCCAAGTTAAAGAGCAGGGTTTATCTTACAGACAGTTATGGTGTTTCATTACATATGTGTTGACCCCATAAGATAATTGGTATTTCTCTGTCAAATAATAAAATGTGCTGTTCCTTATATATTTATGTATATCCAGTAAGTAGTTGATTCTTCAGACCAGATTATGCTCATCTTGGCAAATGTATGTCTTGTTTTTGGACCACATTGGCGACTGCCTGGTTTGTGTGGACTGACAGAGAAGATGAAAACAATGAAAGAGCATGTCTCATCCTCACATTTTGCTCAGAGGATGAGAGATGAGATGAAAATTGGGTTGCCCAGTCATGCAATTTCATCTCTTCTGGAAAAAATAAAGTCTTGATTAGGAATCGAGCACCAGGATAATCAGCAGGGATGTCACAGTCACTTCTGTGCTGTCTGACACACTAAAGTCAGTGTGAAGGCACACGCACGCACGCATACACACACACACAAACAAACTTTGGTTTCCACAAGTCAAAAATTAAATAAACACCATCAAAGATAATTTACTTCTCCAAACAGGGCAACCAAATGTTAAGCCATCCTACATCTGTTGGTGCAACCAAACAGAACCCATGGGCATGATTCGTCATCATGCAAATATGTAAGACTTACTTTATACATAAGGAAATCACAGGCTCTTTAGTTATTCAGTTTTATCATTTGGGACATTATGGCACCATTGCACGGATTTTTGAGCCTCTTCAAACGTGCAAATGTTCAGAAAACTTTAACAGGAATAAATATGTTAGTGTTAGAACAAAACACCTCATTTATGAAGTGTTATGAAACTAAAAGACCAGAGGAAAGATGTCAGGTCCGTGAACTCATTAAAGAGTCTGAAGGTTCTTCACTTACAACATGCACTGAATGACTGATGTTTAAAGGTGATGATTCAATCAAGTAAAACTGAAGTCTGAATTTACTTTTAATAGTTTCACAAACCCACAAAGAAAAGCTTATCACAGTTAAAGCTGTGATTTTAGGTACAAGCATCAGACAAGTCAGCTTAAGATTCAAAACAAGCTGATGGGTAAATCACTAAGATAGGCAACTTAGACAAAAAATACAGCAACACAGACAATCTGGCAAAGAATTTACACTGACAAAATAATATAAAGTACAGTAAACAGAATACCGGGATAGGGACAATAATGACATCAATAACTGAAACCCAGAGGCAGTATTTTGTTTAATTTATATCTACTAGGTAAATAAATACATCCAAAGAGTGATCTGTAGACTGATAAAGTGCCTTTGCTGTGTGTCTGCCAACAAAACCCCATTGATGACGTTTGACAGTGGGAATGCTGCCACCGCCACTAACATCAGTTTGTTTTCTGGCGACGTGATTGTAGGACCAGAGGGAGTCATTTCTGTGGCTTATGAATCAGTATCGAAAGGAAATTAGAAGCCAGAGAAGAGAGCCTTTCAATTCTTTTCAGCTTAGCTGGGACCCTCTCCTCGCTGGCTCTGTGTGATGAAACACCTGATCAATAGTTATAGGTGTTGTTTTTTCCACTGATGCTGTTGCTAGCAAAGATTCTCAGCATGTCACGCTGCATACACCTTGCTTCAACTTTGCACCATTGATTGTTTATGTTTTTACAAAACATATGGTCCTGGTTTTGAATTTAAATTTACTTTTGAAAATGTTTCCACTTCACTTGCTGTTATCTCAGTTTTACAGGTGCTCAAATAATGGAGTGAAGCCTGCTGGGCTAGTTCAGTTAAACATCTAGAGCTGCTGCTACACTCCACAATTCACCTAATGCAGTGTGGCTGGCTCTTCAAGTTGGGTCCCTGTGGTGCAGTTAACTTACACTATTGTAACTGTGGAAGTCTGAGAAGGAATGATTATAATTGTTCTGATTCAAGCTGCTTTTTTGCTGTTTGTCCTCTGCTGACTGTGGTAATTTGTGTATTTACTTTTAAAAAGTACATTATATACACAGTGTCATTTAACACCCTAACCAGGCTTAACTTTTTGTTTTGGATTGAAAATACAGTGCAACAGTGTGGATTCAATGAGGATTGGACAACGAGGCTACATTTACATGATAACTTATCCATGATGGTAAATTATTCTGACAAATTTTTTAATTGTGCATTTTGGTTTTGTTGATTCTGCAGAGGAAACAGACTTCGGCTACACTTATTCATTCTCAAGGATTATAAACTTAGTTCTCATCAGTACTTGTTTGCTACCCTTGCTAATTATCCTCTTCTCATCACAATTCTCACATCATCTTAAAAACCCTTTAAGTTTAGACCTCCTTATAATTGCAGGGAAAGCTAGGAAAGTGGCTTATTGACCAATTAGAGTCTTGTATGACCTATTCTTTAATTAATTTTCATGATATGACACTCACACTCTAATGCTGTGGTTGCTTGATTTTGTAATATTTCTCTGACACAGAGATGTGTAAACATGTTGGTGTTCATCTTCTGAGTAATGAAACTTTTTTTAGCTTCAGTGTTCGAGTTGAATACCTTTAGACCACTGCGACCTCTCTGTGTCACCTCACATGTATTATGTTGTTTATGATATCCAGTCCCACATGGAGTTAGTAGCCTGAATTGGAGGAAATTGTGGGTATAGGGGGGACGAAAGCTGCTGCCCTTTTTGTCTGGGTGCGAGTGCCCTTTTCAAATGGCACATCAAAACATTTTTCCTTATTTGTTGGCTGTATCTGTTATCTCGCTGAAACAGAAGAAATGTCAAAAATGATGCTAATTTGGCCCAAACTTTTTCTTTTATATTATATTCAAAAGGTGGTTGTGAATTGGCTTGATCATTAGCTCAGTTTTCTGTCAAAACATCATATAATATGCTCAAATTTGAGTCACAATTATTAAAATTAACTTTGTCTTGTGTTTTCAGCAGCAACGAGTAGACAGAGACGCAGTCATAGGTCAGTAGTTTAAGTGGAAACAAGATAATCCATTGTTCCAGAAAGTTGAACACATAAACCAACTTCTGTTTCAGCATCCCCTGTCAAGTGTAATATCCAAAACTTCAGCAAACTCCAGCTCCAACTCGCATTTGGGTCTACCCTGAGGTCCTCTAAATGTAGGTCACGCTAGACGCTCCTTCAAAGGTTTCACATTCTTACCAGGTGTCTGAATCACCTCAGCTAGCTTCACTTATTGTGAGAAGTGCAGCTGCATGAAACTCCTAAACTCCTCATTTTACATTGTGCAGAGTGAAGCCAGTTCTCCTGCAGAGGAGCCTGACCTTGAATGATTGTATCTGTAATTTCTTCCTCTACCTAGAGGCTGTAGCCATAGGGACTAAACCTGTAAGTTTGTAGCAGCTGCAGCCTGGAGGCCAGAGCATAGATAGGGAGGTTTTGTCGTTGCATGGTTCCTCGTTTGTTTTGCCCTCATCCAAAATCACGTGACTCTTTACAGAGTACATTTAAAGAAGGCATTGGAGGCAAGGTGATTTCATTACACATGATCATATAGCCACAATGAACAAGATGATTACAACTATAATGATGTGACTGACTATGGGAATCACTTTCCTTTGTAGGTGTTTAAGAGAAACTGAAAACTGAAAGACAGGTGAGAATTGTTACACTGTTGGAAAGAATCTAGATAATATAATAAAACTTGACAGTGTATCAGGTGCACCAAGGGACCCATAAGGAAGGCATTTTAAACACTTTTTTTATTATTGTGGATGGGCCCTGAAGTGACTGTCTCAGCAGTCTTCAAAGTATACAATGGACTAAATGCTAGCACTGTGCACGTGCAGGCAACCCAGCCTTCAGTTACTCCACGGCTGAAGCTTTACCGGCCCAGCCGTGACCACCTGCTCGCGAAGCCCGGAAGGAGATTTGTTTCCCTGCGGCCACGGCCTGTGAAGCCAGAGTGGCGATGCCGCCTGTTCATGTCTACCTACCAAACTTCGAAGAACATGGCTGTGTTGTTCTCGCACCCTAGACTGCACTTATCGTGAACCTCGCTGGTTGTGCGCAGGCCAACCTGAAGCTCTCTTCAGTGCTGAGTGGGTCAAAAGCAGCTCCAGACCAGCAACAATCGGGTTCATGGAGTATGTGCCATATATATTAAGAGTGGAGAGACACGCAAGGATTCCTGCCAGTTACTGGAGAAATGCACTTGAGCCAACTGCTAACACCACGGTGACATCGACCATTTGGGATAAGAAAGTTTCAGTGGATTTTGCTGAAACATTACACTCAGTGGATTGGCTGTAATGCTGCTCTCAGCAGAAGTCAGCAGGCCCAGGAACTTGGACTTGAGCAGTCTTGTAAATAACTTTGTGGAGCACAAGGTCAAGAGGATGAACTAATGAGTGAGTACAGCTCTCTCTTTCTTGTAAAGGATTTAAATCTGTGTCAGTGTCATTGTTACCTGTCATATGCTGGAAGTTGTGCACATACCTTGATATGTGTCTGTGATAACAGTTAGCTGCTGTGCCACTGATGATAGATGAGACATAAATTATATCAATGCAACTGAATGTGTGATCAGATACCTTCATTCATCCATATTGTGCATGCCTGTGGTGAGCTGCTGAGGTGCTTTTCATGATGGCAATTTGTTCTAAGACAATGCCATGCTGTGCAAACTATTTTTTGTTGACTTATTAATGCAGGCTTCATAAAGCTCAGCTGTTTTTTTGATGGAGAAATCAGGATGTGGCTGTTTGCATCCAGGACAGGCTGGAAGATTAGTTGATGCGTTTGGTGCTTTGGCTGCTGTCCGTGGTACTGATCAAAGACTGGTTTGCAGGATGGCAGCTGCATGGTTAGCCTCTCTCCACACAGACTTCGCAATTGTCTGCTTTACAATTGTCTGAACTCGTTGTGTGTGTATATGAGCTTTTTTTGGAGCAAGGGTGGCTCCAAGAAATATGATTGCACCGGTACCAGTCACAATAATATTGTGTTGCAGTTTGGACTCCACAGCAGTGGTGGAATGTATTAACAAGTACATTTACTTAAAAACTGCACTGTCCCGAGCTAAATGTCACTGAGGGCACGTGGGAAAAGAGGGCCATTAAGGTGAACGCAAGAGAGACACACTGAGACACATACGTCATTCTGGTCATGATGGAAATGACGCAGGACAAAGGTCCAGGAGAGATTTGAATCTATACTGAGTTAAGGACTGCTCTGAGACAGACTGCTGCAGCAAACAAACTGCTTCTAGCAAAACACGGAGCAATCACACCGGATAATTAAAGTTTCGCTCATCATTACTGTGGACATTTTGTCAATTTATGTAGGCTTAATCTTGTAAAAACAGCGTGATTAGACTGTCCCTTTACTAACAGCATTGGCTGTAGTTGCATTAACAGTTAAAGTTAACTAGGGACTAAAAATTGCTTATTTAGCTGTTATATTATAGGCAACAGTTTAAGCTTATCAACTCACACATTACTGTATGAATGACTGTGATTTGATGGTCAGAGGAACTTCAGCATCTGAAGAAAAATGATAATTTGGGTTAATCAACTTTAGAGGGATGGTGACCTACTTATGATTGAGGTTTTTTTTTGGAACAGTCTTGGTACCAGCCTCTGCAGCTTATCTAGCATAGTGATAATTTACTAGTGTCTGTAATCAACTGTAATTTTAATATTTCCAATGAATACCAGCAACATTGGCTACATTAGTGTTGATGCAGATATGTTATGGCACGATAAATAGCACTTTTTTCCATTTGCATTTGCCTATATATTTTGCAGATGACGCGTGTATGTGGGTGTTTGTGTGTTTAGAGTTCAGTTAAGTTGCTCAGGATATAATTCAGCTGAGCATCTGTGATGGTAGCCACTTACTTGATGACTTCAGTGACTGCCAAGTCATGTAACTGTTTTTTGGCAGTAGTCAGATAATTGTTAACATCCCAGCTGCTCTTACCATCTTCGTCTCATTTGTCTGTAGACACTACAGCAGCAACCTGAGAGCCACCACAGAACTGCTGCAGGAGGGTTAGAGGGCAGCCTGCAGTTGCGTGTTAAAGCTAAAGTGTTGTGTGATGCCTGTCAACACAGCACAGTAGCACAGTAAGAGCAAAAAGTTGTTGTCACTCAAAAGTTGTTGTCACCCCAAAGTTAAAGAATATTTAACTAAAATATATTAAAAAGACATTTGCTTAAAAAAGCAGCCTACCTTTGTACAGTCATATCAATAAAAAAACGGTGTACAATCCACATTGATAATGTCTATTTTCCTTCCAGCTAAAAAATGAATCCAACCAGCCAAACAGGTGAGTGGGGAATTTTTATCCTCTAAAATCATTCTGGTTATCAGTCTCAACAATCCATCATCGATTGGGCTCTTGTCCAAAGCTCACAAAATCCACCTCTACCAGCACCTCCAAAGCTCACTCATGGGTGCATTATATCTTGTTTGTTTAATATCAAGTAAATAAGCAAAATGCTGTAGTTGCAGTTTTATTTTCTTGACTATTGCTTGGCTGGCAGCAGTGATGTCCTGAAATAACTGTCACTCCGATGTTGTGGGGGCTCCAGGTTGTGACTGTGCACAGAAAGAAGTTGTTAACCACACTGACGTTACCCAAATAAATGCACATTTTGGTAATGAAAATTATTTGCACATCTTTTTATTTTTTGTTCTTAGTCCTTTAGTTTTTCAACTAGGTTGTTGTTTGAGAGCGTGGACAATCTATTGTGAAAGCAAGGAGGATAAGAGCAGTACATGCTTTTTTATGCTACATTTATTTTGATTGCCTCTCATGTTCATTCAGTCCACATTATTCTCTCACTGTGAATTATATGATAACTTCTCAAGTCCAAAAAAGTACATCCAAAAACTTTGGAAATTACTTATTTTCTCTCCCTACCTTGTTATTTCTTCTTGACCCAGAAACTAAATATATTCCAGAAATCTCTTGAGTGTGTTCAAGTGAATCCCTTCTAGACAGTAATACAACTTAAAATGTGGGAAGGAAAGCCCAGTTAATTACCATGCTCTTTAGAAATAAGATTAATGGATGTTGATGAGAAAACACTGATGAGATGACTTTGTGTATACATTGTTTATATTATAATTAGGCAGTTTTGGTAGGGCAAAGGCAAACACCTGCTGTTGAGAGCAGCAGTACTCTGCTGCTGAGAGAGGCCATTGTCAGTTGAAGAAAATGCACTTTTTTAAATTCAGTTTTGGGTTTGATTCAGTTTTATGACAGCTGTCGCCCATGCCACCCCCACCATGGAGGGCTGAGACAAGACATGTACATAGAACATGATGCAAGCTGAATAATTTAAGATGGACAAAACTCATGAAAGCTGCAAAAGAAACTGAAGACATTTCCTCCCAACTTTGGACTGCAGGACTGTCCACAGTTCTTGTTTATTTTGTTTTTAATTTACAGTTCCAATTACCTCCAATTACAATCTCTTTTTAATTTAGCGATTAAAAAAAAAATAAATGTATGTGTATGTGACAAAAAAGCTGCAAAGTAAGGACAGCCAGTAAGATCTGCTACGAGGTCAGGTACACTGTGAGCATAAATCTACACAGAAGCAGATTTAGGTTGTGTGGATAAAAGGACTGAAAACAACCTTTCATTTACAGATGTTTGCAAAATCTTTAGTCATACCCTCCTGATCAAAATTTTAAGACCAGTTGAAAAATTGCAAGAATTTACATTTTGCACTGTTGGATCTTAAGAAGGTTCTAAGTAGTGCTTCAAAATGCAAAAAGAAGAAATGGGAGTGAGACAAGAAAACATTTTGAGTAAGCAATGTATTGCAAACAACCATTAAATTGAAATAGGCTGTTCATCAGCTGATCAAAGGTTTAAGACCACAGCCTTTAAAAGCCCAAATCTTCGCAAAAATGTGGATTCAGTGTCATTTTCTGTCAGGTATCCACACTGTCATGAGCTCCTGATGGCAAAGGCAAAAAAGCTCGTCACTGGTGCCAACTGCAGTCCCATAACCATTAGACAGCATCTGCGAGAGAAGGGTTTTAAGAACAAAAAACGTCTTCAAAGACCTCGTCTCCTTCAACGGCACAAAATTGCCCGTTTGGAGTTTGCACGAGAGCACCAAACATGGGACATTGAAAGGTGGAAGAAAGTTTTATTCTCTGATGAGAAAAAATTTAACCTTGACGGTCCTGATGGCTTCCAACGTTACTGGCATGACAAGAAGATCCCACCTGAGATGTTTTCTACACGGCACAGTGGAGGGGGTGCCATCATGATCTGGGGGGCTTTTTGCTTCAATGGAACAATGGAGCTTCAGGTTGTGCAGAGGCGTCAAACGGCAGCTGGCTATGTGGAGATGTTGCAGGGGGCATCCCTCATGACTGAAGGCCATCGTTTGTGTGGTAATCACTGGGTTTTTCAACAGGACAATGCTGCAGTTCACAATGCCTGCCTGACAAAGGACTTCTTCCAGAGAAATAACATCCATCCTGCATGTTTCCCTGATCTAAATCCAATTGAGAACATTTGGGGTTGGATGGCAAGGGAAGTTTACAAAAATGGACACCAGTTCCAGACAGTGGATGCCCTCCGTGAAGCCATCTTCACCACTTGGAGCAACATTCTCACTAGCCTCCTGGAAACACTAGCATCAAGCATGCCGAAACGAATTTGTGAGGTGATTAACAAGAATGGCGCAGCTACTCATTACTGAGTCCTTTTTTGAAAATTTTATTTCTATTTTAGGGTTTTTTTTTGGTTTTTTTGAGATGTGGTCTTAAACTTTTGATCAGCTGATGAACAGCCTATTTCAGTTTAATGGTTGTTTGCAATACATTGCTTACTCAAAATGTTTTCTTGTCTCACTCCCATTTCTTCTTTTTGCATTTTGAAGCACTACTTAGAACCTTCTTAAGATCCAACAGTGCAAAATGTAAATTCTTGCAATTTTTCAACTGGTCTTAAAATTTTGATCAGGAGGGTAGTGCTGATTATAGCTCAGCAGCATCTTCCACTGATTTAAATGACCTGTTAGGACTTGACAGAACAAAGTCACCTCTGCACTGTCTCTTGTCGCGTTACCTAACCCCTAGTCTGATGGAGATGCTAAAATCAAGAACATAGTTTTAACTGAAGGGAAAGGATCATGAATTTACTTAGTAGTTTCTACAAAGGAACAATAACAAGCAGGAAAGGGTTATGCTTTAAAACACAAAGCTTCCTTGATGAGTAAGATGAAGGGGATGTTTGATTAATGATATGTAAATTCATTCCTTGTAATGCTACAGTCCTACATGATGATTTACCCTCTAAAGTATAATTTTATGCTCACTATTGCTGATATGATAAAACTGAATATTTAATTGTTTCAAGGAGAGAAAAAGCAAAACACCCCGAATCTGCTCAAAATTAACTGTATGAACGATTTCACACTGTAAGAGTAGGCTACAATCCTTTGCTACACCTTCTGATTGACACTAATGCCCACATTATGCAGGAACCACAGACTGTCTGAACGTTATCTCTTCTGATGTCACAGTCTACTGTCATTTTGTAAACACTGATTGCATCGACGTCTGCCATGTTGCTCCGGACAGGATTTTGCATTATGACATAATGTGCAGACTGTATTTTTCCTGTAGTTTTTATCTTTATTTTGTAGGAATATCCTTGTTGTCAAAGTGATGAATAATGTGAATGTAAATGAGGAGTTTCCCTTGGTGCATTAATCAGTGGCTGGCAGCATGACTCCATTTTTAAAATGAACCATATTGTTGCTGCTTTAAAGAAACAAATTAGATCAATAACCCACGGAAATGAAAGTATAACACTCCAAGATCTTTTATAAAAGTAGTCATTTTTTAATTAATTTTCAGTTAAGGCAATCCAATACAAAGCATTTCACAACCCACCATATGACAATAATCATGTACAATAAAAACCCATTTAAAGGAAAGTAGGGAGTCATGCAAATCAGAAAACTCAAGAGATATAAACAACAAAGAGAAACTGTGGGATAAGATAAAAAATGAATTTAAAAAAATGTTAACTGTAACATGCTAATTAGCTACAGTTTTTTTAACCACTGGTGAGACAAGAAATGTTTGGAGAACCAGGCACAAGAGAGAAGAAATAGCAAACAGTCCACAGAGCTTACTGCCATGTTTGGCACGGACATGCATGTAATCTGGTTGGGCTGGTTCCTATTTTACAGATGGCGTCACTATGGGTAAAACTCTCCTCATTGTACCCAAGAAAACATGCAGTCAATCCATCATACTAATAAAAACAGGGCCTCGAGAGGAGATGAAGTTACCATAATGATGTAGATAACAGGACCGATGGCTTGTCGAACAAACTCCAAAAATAAATAAATATCTTTAAAACTGTAGTATTCCCAAAATATATCAAACACATACAATAAAGCACTCCTCTGTTGTGCTGTTGGGTTCTATATGCAAACCAGTTCTTACATACCACTTTATATTCCAATATAAGCCCACTCTTTTCTTTTCACTTTTAACTGTTTCCCCTCTTACACAAATTTACAACTAAATTGCTATTTGCCATTTTGACCACCATTAGCTAATTTTCTCCTCTCTGCCTAAGAGCCGATACTTATCCACATGAACTGCTTTTCAATACAGGACTAAATGAGATGGAGTGACTGCTTTTCACATTACTAAGGCCTTTAGTTTGCTACATTAGACATTTAAATAAAACCTTTTCAGCTCAGATTAATTCTGCTCCTGCACCGCTTTGTTGGTTTAAAAGGAAAGGACACCTCTTCTAGTTCTGTTATAACTACTGTAGCATTGTATTAGGTAGGTAGGTAACAGATGCAAGTGAAACAGGAATAAATGTACTGAGAGAATGGCTGTTGAGTGACAAAGAAAATGTAAAAGTAAGATTAAAAGAAAAAGTAGACACAGCTATGGTAGCAGGTCTGTGAGGCTTAACTGTGAACTAAATGCCACCATCAACATACCCAAAATACCTGTGCTAATGTTTCACAGGTAACCATGTTCACCATCATACTTTAGAATGCTTGCATGCTAACAATTACTTATTAGCACTAAATACAAATGGTCTGGGAGAACTACACACCCAGTGCTAGTGTGGCTAAAAATTTGATGAACTAGTAGATGAAGGATCTGCATTCCATTTAATCCCTATTTATGCAGCAGTGTCTACTGCACACATTTTAATTTGGGTTCCCTGTTCCTCGAAATGTACAAAGTCTAAAGTACAGAGGCTAATGCTGTAGCTAGCATTTGTGTGTCCTATGTCCCTATAAAGAGAAACAAAAGAAACATTGTGTCTGAGATATGAACAGAAGTACTATGTTTTTTGCCAGATGACAGGCATTGTGGGACAGAAAATGAGACTTGCCTTGTTGCACTGACTTCCATACTTTTATCAAAAACTCTCCTTTTGCCTTGCAGTCCTGCTTGTACGGAGTGTGCTAATTGATAAATACATCCCTCTATTGATCATAGTCTTCTTAAATTGCTTCATTTTTAGAGAACGACCTTTGTAATTTGTAAGGTGGCCTCTCATAGGGCAGTCAGGGATTGTTGTTGCATCATTGTGCAAAGATGCATCTCTATATGCCCTGTTAGCTGAATGGTTGTAGCATGTGCTGCTTGGTTGCAGCTATTGCTCGTTCCATTCCAGCTGCATGCTGTTGCATGTCATATCCCTCTCTCTCCTCTCTTTCCTGTCTGCCTCTTGATCTGTCACTACTACCATATCAAGACAAAAATGCCCCAAAAAATAAAATAAAAGAAAAGACACATCTCAAATTACAAGCTCTATCATTGATGCGGTAAATTAGATGTGCTACGAGGAAGCCAGTTTGTTTTTGTCTCTTCACACAAAACTGACATCTCAGATGGTAGGAGGCTACAGAAAACTAAGATAATTGTAAGGAATCCTTCTTTACCCTGCAGTATAGACAGATTGTTAATGTGTTTACACATGAAAGAATTACTTTTGCACCGAATGCAATAAACATAAATCCTAAAACTCTGGAGACCACTTATAAACACTCTCCCACCAGAGACTTGTATTACACTGTGGCAAGGACTGGCTCAGTAAAATGTAAATCTCAAGGGAGAAACACTGTGGTTCTGATCGTACTGACTCAGTGTGAAGTGTATGACGACGGAGGTTATGTGGCTGCTGATGCATGGCCGCTGGGGTTTATGGACTAGCACTGACATGGGAGACCCTGGGTTGTAGATCTGGTGTCTGGGATGGTGTCAGGGCCAGATTAACCCATCATTTGGCCCTCGGGCAAAAATTTGATATGGACCATAATTAACTGAGCCCCTCCTGTGATTTTTTAAAAATCATTTTATATAAACAAACCAGTTTTCCTGCAGTGCTACTGCCATATTCTCTGTGTGTTGATGAGCGATATTTTTGTAAAATACACAATGATTTCATTAACACATATGAGATGTATATCTTAGATGTCAATTTATAAATTAAATTAAATGTGAAAACTTTTGAAAACTAGGTTCCGAGTCTTCAAGTTAAGCTAATCATTGCTGTAGGATTATTACATTCCATGTAATTGTGCTTTAGTATTTCATGTGAATGTATTTACTATTTAATGTAATAATGGGTCATAAAAATAATAAACAAATTGCGGTCATGATAACCCGATTAGTATTCTTTTTGTCCAACATCATCCTTTGAAATGGGGGTATATTCTCTGTGAATGACAACTTTAAACAAGCCTGGCCTGATATGTTAAAATGCAGATATGTGACTTGTATTAAAAAGGATATGAATAGCAGCACTCAGTGATTAAATGTAATTAACCTGGTAATTAACCAACATCATAATCGTGTCGTTGGTTGTTTTGTGCTTTATCACTTAAAAATACTGGTGACAAGTTTAAAATTCATAAAGTTTTAAATCTATCATATGTCCATGCCACTCTGAATAACATTTGAGAATAAATATATTGGGATATGGGGGATTAAATTCTCATACAACATGCTCTTATAAACATTTATCCAATACAGAAGAGAAGATGTGACACCTCATGTTATGAAAGACCTGATTAACGTTCAACATAACAAACTGTGATCCTCCATCATCACTAATGCATCACCAGTTATGGAGATAATCCCCAAATATAAAAACTAATTCCAGAAGGGAAAAGGTGTCTAAAAAATATCACTGTAATAGGCCACACCAATGACTGACGAGCAAGGCTTAGGTCAAAGTTCACGTGTCCTGATACACTTAGAGAAACAACCACAGACAGGCACAAGTTTTAATCACAACATGACCTTTTTGAACCAACCTGCTGTCAAATCAGACGTGAAACAGTCACTGCCTCAGTGTTGATTAAAAGGCTTTCACCAACGAGTCCTGGAAAGTTGTAGCCTCTCTTTAAGAGAAACTGGCCAAATAAATATATCACAGAAAAACAAAAAGTAAAAACCAACAAAATGCTGCTCCAATAGTCACTTGGAGGGTACAGCACAAAAATTTAACACCCATCTCCTGGTGCATCAGCTCCTGTTGGCGCCAAAAAACAGGAGGTAGAGAGTTCCCACTGGACTCTTGAGTGGCTGCTGCATGCTGTCAGTCCCCAGTGAAAAGGTGGGCTTCAGATCTGTGTGTGGTGGTGTGTGTGTCCAGGCGGCGTGTAGGGTGGTGGTGCGGGGTTGGGTTTGATCCCCCGGCTCTTCATGTAAGAGATGAACTGGTCGGGGATCTCAGCTAGCACGTCTTTAGCGAGCCGAGCCATGCTCAGCACATGGTTGCCTGTCCGATCCATATAATCTCTGAAGGGAACAAACTGAGGAAGAAGAGAATAAAATGTAGAGTCAGGATCGATGGGCCTCAAGGCAGATTTCTTTGACCCTAGCAACACATGATGTCTGAAATATGATTGGATAAAAGCTCTAAAATATAAACACACTATTGGAAGCAACCAAGAGAAAAGCCATTATATGAAGATAATAGACTATCCCGATAGGAGTCATTAATACACATTCATGGAAAAACATATTGAAACTTAAGTCAGTGATCTTTAGATTTAGGCCAGCAGAGAAGGCCTTGCTGGCCCTGACGGCCCACCACTGGTAAACAGTGGTAACTTCATGCCCATGTTGATAAATAATGTTGTAGTTAGTCTCTCCCACATTACGCCATGTTTGGTTTTTGGACTACCGTTGTAGTGTTTCATGAAAGCTCTAAATACCTTCTGAGTATGTACATGAGTAGGTTTTGGGAGCAGGATGGTATACTGGATGGAGAAATCCGGAGGGCTCATATTTAAGCTGCCATGTTAGTCAACATTTGCCAGATCCTGCAAGCTTTAGGATGCTGATCTGTTACTAATCCTGTGCTCTGGCGTCCCTCGGGAGTGAGAGGAAATACATGAGGCGAAGTGAAAAGATAAGTTTTTCAATAAGGGTTTGCTAAAAGCACATTCATTTTTCTGTCTTTTGTATTTATTTGTCATTTTTGTCCTCGAGGATATTGTGTAGCAGATGTGGAAAGTCAGATACATCTCATCATGTGATCAATCTAGTAAGTGCAATATAAGATGTCCCAACCCACTAAATACATGAATTACATTAGCAGCTCTGCTATAAACCGCTTTTGGAAACCTTGCACATCTTTGTTTGCCCTATTCAGTCACTTAGCTCTTAAGTTTTAACATGACAGGAACCAAAAAATGATCAGTCTGTTGAAACACATTTTTTTCAGTGAAACACATAAGGTTTCCTAGAGTGATATACAATATGAGACTTTTTAGTGTGCTTGTCGCCATGGAAATTCACAAGAACCACACAGATGTCCTAATCTGTTAGGAGTGTCAGTGCCAACAGATGGTGTTTTGTCAGAAACAGACGTTTTTAATGTCCCAGCACAACTGAGGTAACAGTGCGAATGTACGATGCAAATGTAGAAATATGACACATGCACATGCACATACACACACACACACACACACACGTATGCATGCTGTAAATCACTGGAAACACTGTTGCCAATAAATAGTAATGCGTATCTTATTGCCAAAGACTGCATCAGGGAAAGTTTCTTTCACGCTGTAAAGGTCACCTGAACAATGTCTCTTTCTGCCAGTTTCCCCCGGGATGAGATCCTGATGTCATCGCCATCCAGCTCCACCATAGCTAGAAGACACAAGGTCATACACACACACGTGCAGAGTGAGAACCAAACAGAGACAGCTGTCTTTAAGACAGAGACAAGGTTGATACTACAACTGATAGAAAGGTTTGGTTTTCATCCATCATATGTACACTGCATATTTTTGTTTCAGCATCAGGAGAGAGGATGTTGAGCCGTGCAGCTGTAATCTGTCTTTATTGCATGTCTAATCAACTAATAAGTCCTTTATTGTAGCCTCTGTGCAATTTAGAATCATCTGTACTAAACACTGCAAACCTAGCAATTAACCTCAGCCATTTCTTGTACAATTATGCTGCATCCACCTACGCACTCCCTTCTCCACTGACACAAACGAGTTTATACAGTAATTTCCTCTCGGGTATTTCTCTGAATTAAAGCCAGAGAGGTTAGGCTCTAGCAGTAATAGACTGTTAGTTGTATGAATTAAAATGTCAATTACTGGCTCATACTTGAATCTGTTTAACTAACTTGACACTGCCCAAGTTTTGGAAATGTTTGCTTTACCATTAGCGCCTGTATGTGCCTTCTATATGAATAAAGAAGAATATTTGATATCTACAGCTATATAGAAAAAAGTAAGCTACTGTACCGTCAAACTCAGCCTGACCCACTCCAACTATGATGATGGACATGGGAAGCTTGGCGCCCTGCAGAGAAATAAACAAAGAACAAGTGATCGACATGCGGGTAAATACATACGTCTTTTATTCAAAGAAAGGAGAGAAGCTTGTCCACATCACCACTGACCTGTAGTGCTCATTACTGTATATTAGACATTATAGCAGTTACCTGCTCACCCATGTAGGTTACAACCACACCAATGTTCCATCTCACCCTTTAACTAGCTGAATGACCTTTAAGCATAACACAAGGCCTTCAGAGAGAAAAAAGAAGGTGAGCTGGAGACAGAAAGTCAGAGAAACAGGGAGATGCTCATGTGTTTGTCTCTGTGTTCCTTATCCTAGATGTTTTATATCCCTGAATCCAATTTTCGTCATATGAATGCTCTCTGGGTCTTATCTTGGGATGACAATTTATGTTTGCCCACTGAACGGTGGTTATCAGGCTGGGGAGTGGAGATTAAACTCAGTGACAACACTCACAGCATCCCCAGAGATACTGGACCAACGGGTCTGTAGTATCAGTGCAAAAGCTGTTTTTACGGCTGAAAAAAAAGAAAAGCAATCAAACTTATCCCTAGAAATCCCAGCCTGGACTGACAAAATGCTGACCCACCAAAAAAAAAAAAAAGTGTTTTGACAATATACAGGTGAACTCTGAGAAGCTAGCTAAGACATGGACATTGAGGAGGAAAACATGATGAATGTGCTGGCAGACACCATGATAAGGTCTCATGTCGCTGATGTGACATGGTGGCATTCGTGAGCTGGGAGAGGAGGGAGAGGGAGGAGGCGCCAACTTCAGTCAGTACAGCAACCATCCTCAGGCACCCGCCCAGCCACTCCCAAGCCACACCTCAAGTCAAACAACATCTAGCAAAATCTGGATAGAGAATTAGTCAAACGGCAAATGACGACAACATTTTTTAAATACAGATGGATGGGAAATATTTTGTTATTGGAGTTATGATGAATTACTATGTGGTGCTCACCGTCTGGCTAATTAGCACTAAGCATAAAATATATAGTATTGTAAATCCTGACATTGTGAAGGAATTTTTAATCATCTTATGAAACAAAAATGGAACTGGAGAAGAAGACAGGAGATCAACAAAGTCTGTGGAATAATCCATCTTGTGTGCAAAGAATGTCTATTGTTGCTTTGGTACTAGTCCATCTAGCATAGCAGATATTGAGATATGTCACTTGATAAGTGAAAAGTTTGAGCTGCTGTTGTGACAAGATGAGAAGTCAGAGGATCACCAAAGCAGTAGAATTTATCCCCTGGGCACCATTAATGTCTGTACAAACCTCCACAGAAATCCACCCAGTACTAAGATATTTTACTCTGGACTAAACTGGTATTTTACATGTACTGTACTTTACTGTGTTTGCTAGAAAGAATGGAAATCTATCAGAACTCAATAACTTCATATGTAACCTGTTCTTGTATGATCATACACTCTTTATTGTTGCAATTGTTTCTTTTCAAGCACTTATAAACAAACAATCCAACCAAAACAGCTTCTCTCCTTCTCTTAGTGATATTGGCCTTTGGTTTACATGATATGCATCTGATTGCAAGTGATGCAAGTGATTTTCTTTACATTCTGCTTGAGTGACAGAGACTCACTGCATTACTCTCTGACAGGCCATGTAATTCTGTTGTTGTAATTTCAGCATAGATGGCAACATAATTGCTCAATGCAAAAGCTGCTATTATGCGTAATGAGTTTTCTGCGGTCACATATTTTCACAAAGCACTTATAACGAGTGCAGTTTTATCTCTGGCACAAGGCAAATGTACTGTGCAACCTCTTTTTGCCACGGGGATGAGAGCACTTTCTGTCGACACCACCTCAGCTGCAGCACATCAACGCGATTATCAGTGTTCAACACAACTCCTGTCAGTGCCTGTCCTCCCACACACATGCACACACAAACACTTGCACTTGCAGATATACACTTGTGTGTGCGCAGCCAGAGACATACGCACACATCAGAACATCAAATGCCACCAAAAATAACCTGGCAATCCACCATGCCCCACTTTTGCCATCCTTCTGTCACCCTGACTGGCAGCCGAGATCCAGTGTAACTAGACAACAAAACAGAGCGCCAATCAACACTTATTACTCCAACAACTCACTCTGGATTTGCTGCTTGAATCAAAATGTCATGCATGTGCATGCTTTGATTTGTGTTTGTACGTTCTCGCATATGCACCTGCGTGCACACACACACACACACACACAGAATAGTTTATGGACACACAGCTTTGGAGAGGATACCGTCTAACCAGCACAGGGGTCACCTGAGTCACTACACCATCTCTCATTGGCTGTCTGAAAACTCAGCCCAGAATTAAGCTCATGGCGGCAATTAAGGACAGTTAAAAAAGAGTTACTGCTGAGTGCAGGTGTTAAATGTTACCTGGCATTGAGCATGTTGTTAGAATAAAGCATCAGGAGTAATCAGATACTAAAAACAAACTGAACTGTGCTGAAAGGACAAAGTAAAAGTGAGGAAGTTCATGTAAATAAAAGCTTTAATGTTTCAGAATACTTGTTAATGCTGCCACATACTTTACTATCCAAGCAGTCACTGAATTTTCCCAAGATAGTGGATCGAGTTTTTTGCGTGTTTTTTTTTTGGATAAGACCTGGGTCCAGTTTATTAACTTCCACCGCTTTAATTATTTTACTTAAGAAACTTTGAACATATTTAAGTTTAATCCGATTTATGCCACAACAGCGTGTATTTTTTCATTCGTTATGAATAGAAATTAATTAAAATAATTTGACTAGAGTGTCTACCTGCTGAATGTAATGTTAAAGGACAGCTTTAAAATACAACTTATTTCTAATAGCCTAACTTTCCACCTAATTTTAGATTACTTGCTAATTAACTGGAAAAAAAAACAAATAACAAAAAACGTTGCCTCTAACAACCTTTGAAGTAGTAACTGCCAATAAAGGTACTGTATTTAGTCTCACAGCAGTATAGAAGGCACTGCAAGCTGAACCCTGATCATGCTGGTGAATGTCTGTAAAAACAATACACAATTATGTAAAAGCAGGGACAGGGCAGCTCAGATAATTGTGATGTATTTTCATATGCAAGCAGCCTCATTGGTGTTGCTGACTGTGGCTAATGTTTTAAATGCAGCTCTTTTTGTGATTGTTTGATGTAATTGTCATTATAATCCAATATTTAAGAGCAGACATGTAAAGATGATACATATCCTGCTAAAGGCTAACTACAACTGATTACACCTCCAAACAACTTTATTTTTCCACTGGCAAAATCAACACCTGCCTGGTACAAATGAGATGTTTCCTCTGCCTTCAAATCAATATCTGAAATCAACAACTCATTTGTTGAAAAATTACGCAGAATTTTAATGATCAGTCTGCCACCAGTTTCATAAACTATGCCACAGCTGAAGGACTGATGTAGGCATAGCAACAGTTACTAGTTACTTTTTAAGAGAAGTAACAGTAACTGTAATTACTAATCTGTAACTTCCACAGTATTGTCCAGATGGTACTGGTGACGATATGGAGCACAGAGCACTGACTGACTAACCGAGTAGAAGAAGAGAAAGGGAAGAACTGAAAGGCAGCAGATGATTTTCTTATTGTCTGAATGAGGTGGCATGTGGAGAGAGATGAAGATGAAGAGAGATTTAGATCTCTGAGAGTAAAGAGATGAAGTGAGACAGCGAAAGTCTTTGTATTTGTGAGCGAGTGAGTCCCATGGCTCCGCAGAGAGAGAGAGAATGAGGCATCAGAGGGACCTGAGTTGTGAGCAGAGGAGGGGAGATGTTCAGTGATTGACAGGTGTAGCACAGCAGATTCTGTTGTTACTGATAAACCATATTTCTTCTATCGCACTGGTTTGTTATCACTGGAAGACACAAAGAGCAACTGCATGCAAAAAATGCAAACCTGCTCCAGATGTTCATACTCAACATACTGAGCTGCACACACTCAGGCTTCCTCTCGCTCTCACTCTTTCTTGAAGATACCTTCCAGCATGAATAAGTATTAGAGAGGACTTATATAACCTCAGTAGTGTGTCCTCCTTCGCCCAGGATCCGTAGGGAGTAAAAGGGAAAGCAGTGGAAGCGGCAAGCATCAGCAGACAGTCAGAGTGGAGGCAGTGAGATAGAGCAGCAGGCAAGATCTTAAAAGGAAGGTGTGGCTGTTCTAATGTTTTGACTAACAGTCGCAAATTCCCTTTAAATCCAGTCTGCTGGGTGTTCTGTGCCTGCGGCGGACTGAGGAGGGAGGAGGAGGGAGGAAAAGAAGAAGAAACTAAAGAAAAGAGGAGGAAAAGAAGCAGTCGCCTGCTGTATAATGCTGGGAGAAAGAAGTTTTGGCGTAAAGCTCAAAGGAATAAAACACAATGTTGTGCTTATTTAGTATTATTCTCTGACACAGTTGCATCGCTGTATTTCATAAATACGCTGCAGAAGAGAAAACATTTGTACCTTAATGACAGTAGAGGATTCATTCATAGCATCTCTGCATTTTTCAGAGCAACAACCTTTAGACCCAGGTGTAGAGCTACTTTGGTTGAGCTGTAGCTTCAGGTAGATCTTACTGGCATGTGAGCGGTGTTAGTCCCTGTGTTAAACCCTGTGTTTTCACAATCACTTCAGAAGCATCTCCTTCCTGTTATACCAGTTTATAAAGTACTTTGTGTACCCATTTTCCCTTTCTTACATTTACGATGGCTTCTTTGGTCTGGGCCATGTCGGAAATTACGCCATCTGTGATGATGAGCAGCACAAAGTACTGAGAGCCGTCCTGCACTGCAGCTGCATACCTGTGAACACACATAAACAGATGCACACAGATAATAGGGGATGCTGCATAATCTCCTTAATTCAAGAACAAATGTGACTCGAGGATTTACTGATGAATTTATCTAAACATTGATGTAGAAAATAAATCCATGACAACACAAGTCTTATCGTGCACTTGCACCACAGGAAAATTCAATAAAAATGTTCTTTGTCATTGCTGTACCTCAGATAACACTCATTAAAATGCCTCACAAATGCACATTAATTAATCAGCCCAAACAATCAAGTTTAAAACAAAGCTGGCTAACACAGTCTGATTCACAGATTAATGCCTTTGTTAAAATCTCTTGCTACTTGAGTTCACCTATTCAAATGCTAAACATCAATACTGTGTTGTGTTTTCTAACAGCTATGTTGCCGTGCCACAGTTTTAAAAAGTGTGACTCCATTTTATCAGAATGACATTTTTAATTACGACTGAGCATTGGTGTAATCAGATAGGGAGTCGTTTGGATATGGCTCAACAAACGTGTGTGAGGAAAGCCGTGACGGTGGAAGGTGGAGGTGGATGTCGGCAGAAGTCCACTCTGATCATATCACAGTTTGCATACTTTTTAAATGTCTTTTCTTGTTTGCTCTGTCAGCCAATCTAAATTCATATTCAGGCATGTTGCATCTTGTTTGTTGTGTCTGGCTGGACAGATATTGTCAATGCTCTGGGTCAGAAAAGCAGTGGCGCAGGAAAGCCAAATGAGGCCAGTCAAAAACGATGATGTGAGTTTTATTTATTTATACCTGGAATCTTAGAATCTTTTCATAATAATTGATAATCTGGTCGCTAACATTGTGGCACAAAAACAGAATTCTTCTGGACTGATGATAGGCACGTATATTAAATTATTATCCGTTTGTCTGTTATGTCTCCTGCTTGCTTCATACAAACACTTTTGGAATATATTTGTATGGAAATCTTTTATATTGCTGTGTTTTCAGTATTTTAATGGGAACAAGAATGGAAATAAATAATATAAAAATCATGATTATGCCACAAGCAAAATAAGCAAAATGGAACGAGGAGGAGAAAAAAAATTATCGTAATACAAGATCGATCCATTAAAAAAATATATGATATATTAATACAGTTTTCCAGAATGATGAAAAGTCTCACATTTATTCAGAAAGCAGCTTTTGTGAGTGTTGCTTTGCCACAAACTAGCTGCATTGCCTTCTCACCTGGCAACATGGTTCACCACAGGAGCGAAGTTGGTCGGCCCGTACAGCTGCACTGTCTTCAGACTCTGGTGGTACGCCTCTAGGATGCCCTCAATACCATTGCAGTATGGATTTTCCATATTTCCATTCTGGAAAAAGAGAAAGAAATGGCAAAAGTCAATTTCATGGACCAGGTGAATGGATTCTCCAAACAAAACTGAGACCAAAGTCTTTATCAAAGCACACTGACTACATTAAAAGCCATTAGCTTGTTTCTTATTGTCAGGAAGTGCAAAAATCCATAAATTAGAATAAACACAATCAATTAATTAGAACATACAGCAGCATCAAAAATGAAAAGCATGAAATAATAATCAGAATGTGAAATTAGAGGAGGTTGACCTCACCAGTGGAAACTCATGTGACACCCGTCCATCAGGGGGCAGTTTGGCTCCAAAGCCGAGAGCGGGGAACATTTTGTCACTGTCGTAGTCCTGAATGATCTCCCCAACAGCCTTCAGAGCCATGGCGTAGGCATTTAGCTGGTAGGGGTTCATGTAGTGCAGCGAGGTGGATTGTGAGGGGTTACCTGTTGACCAATCAATCAATCTCAAATTCATTGTAGCTGATGTGGGGCACAGACATCACTTTGACAATGCAGGATACTGTTTTTCTGCACCCCTCTGAAATGTCATGACATTAAAGGATAATTTTAGTTTGCTGCAGCCATGAATCACATTAAACATGATACCTTTCAGGTAGTGTTCATCTCATGTTCAGGCCTCAGACATGATGAATCATTAACAGTTAACAAGCAATCCAACTAGGATGTTTTCTTTCAGAAAATATTGTTTTCATTGCACCCAGAGAGGTTGGAGGTGATATGTGCTTACCACTTGATAAGTTGCAGCTGCTGTTCAGTAGCAGAAATCCTGCTGTTGGCCTGGTCAGTCTGTGCACTCACACTATGTAACACAAGTGATCTTATCCGGAGTCTTGAGTGTAACAACAAATTGTTTGTCACCTTGACCAGTTCCACAGGTTGAAATCTCAACAAACTGGGGAAACTGACTGTTCACTGAGTTTCATCCATCTCAGTTATTGTTGCTACACCTGTTTAGCTTTGTGTTCTTGCAGGCCACACATGGAGGATTTTTGTCCTACTGTGACATTTTGACAGTCTGGCAACTTGGTTGACATCAAACGTGCAAAATTTTAAAAGCTTGTTAAGTAGAGTGAATGCATGAATGAATGCAGGTCTTGTTTATTGGCTCATCTGTTTTAGTACCTAAGGAAGTGCTATAACTCACTGACAGTTGCCACATGACTCTGATCATGTCGTGACTACACTTTAGCAAATGTCTGTCCTGTTTTATAGTATAACCTACAGCATGAAGGACTGCCAGAGCTGGTAGAAGACGAGAGACTTTCTATTACAGCAGTCTGACAAACATTAACCTCTGTTTTACAAGGCTAATTAAATCAGTTCTCTTACACAACATCAGGATCAGCTGGTCATATTGCTTTAATTGCTGTTATTGCTCACACAGCCATAGTGACTGCTAAAAATGTGTTGGTATTTGTGTGCTATTATAGGTTCATAACAACATGATAACACAACAGAGTTTGTCTGAATTTGGTTCTTGAAAACATGTTAGCATCTTCACCTGTTAATGATTTACACGTGAAACATAAAAATACCAGCTTACAGGAAACAACAACTAACCTGACATTACACTAAATTCTGGTATAGTAGCATCCAGGAACTGCTTCCACAGAGATGGCAAATACTGTACCATGGATGTGCTAGTCATGATCCAGTAATCCAACAAAATGTATTTTAGCTAATGAAATGCTACTTGGCCTTGGAAATAGTCGCATTCACTGCACAAGTTAGTAAGCTACTTCACGTAACAGGCCAACTTTTGCCGCTCACATTAAAGCACATAGCACAGTTTGATTTATGTCTTACACATTTTTACTTGTGTTTTTGGTAGTGAAAAAATACCTCACCAAACAAAAGTCTTTTTCTTTCTACAGCTCTAGCCCCATCTTTTCCGCTAGTAAGTAGATGTGGTGCACCATGTTACAATCGCTAAGCTATAATTGCACAATTGCTATTGAACAATTAATTGGAAAAATTAGAGTTTTAAATAATTTTCCTGCAATAACTTGTGGATAGGTTTGTTGGAGCAATAGGTTCAGGCACAATTAACAACATAACTGTAGTAATTAGACTAAAGTTTGATCCCTTCTCTAACGTTATGTCAAGTAAAGGGTTTTAGCTTTATTTAATATTTGCTAAAACGCCTTCTGTAACCTTTATTTAGATTGAATTGATACAGCGCTTTGGAGGAAGAGCTATCCAGGAAAGGCTGTTACTTATAGGTGACAATATGTGTACAGTATGTGCACCTGCACTGTCTGCTCGTGTGTGTTTCTGTGATTGTTTCTGAAATCGGACATGCCGCATTGAAAGAGCACTACTATCTATTCTCACCCTCCTCTCCCCTCTCCCCTCTCCACACACAGACACAGAGTCATGCACACTTTGCCGCGAGTATCACTCACCATTAGATGCTGTGAAATCGATGGCCACAGTGAAATTGATCTGTGTCCTAGAAGAGGGATGGAGAGGAGGACATGGAAAAAAAAATCAACAGAGACCAGTCAGCAATGACAACATGCCAGGCCTCATTAAATTCCAGTGCCCTCACACCCACTCACACACGTATGCACACACACACACACACACACACACACACAAACACACACATTTTCTTATACAAGAAAAGATGATACCCACAACCTAGGAGCATCATACATAAATTAAGGCACTTAATTCTTATCAAGCTATCATTACAAACAGATCGTTATGCAATTGTCATATCTTGTCTTTTCATTTTCATTGACACATAACATGCAGCCGCTCAGTTGTCAGGAAAGATGTTAAGTGATTACATTCCTGCATTTATCTGACTTTCACCTCCATGACGATAAGTAGCAGGAGGTACAGAAGGAGCCTCTGAGACACTGAGCTGGGTAACAAGCAATTAGACTGATGGAGCACTTAAGAGCAAATCATAATCCAATTTTCCCTGCTGATGAAGCACTACCCTCTTCGCACTAATTTATGACAATGAGATGAGGCCTTCGGGGGCCTCAACGGCAGCCTCTCATCATCGACCTACCAAGGCTGGTTTGCAAATTGTACATCTGCACCAAAAGATGGGGTGTTTTCTTTGAGGTTTTGAATGTGAATTCATGGCCCATTCTGTGTATGCGTGTGTTTGTGTTTGAGTGTGTGCATGTGTGAGCCTGTTAGCTAAAGGTCAGCATTAAAAAAGTAAAAGCTCAGACATCTTGAGGAGTCTTGTTGAACCCTTGTAAAACGAGCCTCTTTGACACCGCAGTTATGTCGTACGTTAACTCTTTTCTCTCTTTCCTCCCTGTCATCTCCCTTTCTTCCTGATACTTTCTAACACAACTACTGCATATTAGTTGTTATTTTGCTTTTCTCTATGGGAAAAATATCGACTTTGGATGTACTGTCAGTAAAATCTGTTGTAACTTTTCCCTTTTACAACACACCTTCGTCCTAATTCAAAATCTAAGGAGGTAAAAGCTAATGGTCTTCAAATTATTAACCTGATATGCAAAATACTTCTGGGTTATTTGAACAGCAAAATCATTCTTGTGCTTTCATGATTAGCGGGGCTGTCAAATAAGTCATAAAAGCTGCCAGAGTTCACTTTGCATCAGCTGTAAGACCAAAAATTACAGCAAAGACCTTCAGCAGCTAGAAGAGTAGAAAAGTTTTTGGGTTTTTTTACCTGTGGTGTTTCTCCTTTTTTCATGCCGCAAAGAGCTTGGACAGCTTAAGTGACACACTTTTCCTAACTTCCATCCATTTTCTAAAGAGCATGAGACTCAGTGAGTGCCAGGCTAATGTTAGGGGGCAGACTGATGAGAATGATATTTCTGAAGTGAGGCCACTAAACCTTAAGGTTATTGTATCATAGATCAGCCGAAGCCAGGAACTGTCACTGGAATCTGTCACACTTGTCAGCTCTGCCACATCCCATAAAACCCATGACAGACTAACCGCTGTGATGGGACAGCGGAGATCAAAGCACAGCCCAACCTGCCTGAAAGGCACACTGCACCTGAGACATACTTGATATTCACACGTCAGTCTCAAGCTCTAAAACTAAACTGAGGTCAAAGGATTGGTACCCCCTGTGAGGACTTACGTCACCTACTGTGAACTAATCAATTTAACAGAGTTGAAGGGGAACACTTCTGATGCTACTTCATGAAAGGTAAGGTGATGTGGGATCAGGGGAATATACCGGATATGCAGTGTGTTAATAAATAATCTGCATATATATATAATTGTCACTGAATACATATTACTATCAAGATTTCCATAATAGTTGCGTGTGTGTGTCAATAGTGTCATTTAAATACAATAGTTTTGTCTATCATATTATTTTCTCTCCCTCACTGAAATTCCATTGGTTTACAGGAGAGAATGAAATCTCACCATGTTATTTTAAAACTGCATTACATTGGTTTTGACAGGAATTGTGGTCAAGTATGCAGACAGCCATTACCACTCACCCTCCTTTGATGTAATCTAAGAATGTGAACTCTGACTCCACTGAGAACGACAGCAGGGTCACCTGGAATTAAACGTAGTTAGAAATATTTGATTAAACGTTGAGGTAAAGAGCTTTTCCTCCAAAACATAAAAACGTACACATCTTGACACGGCTCAGCACTTCACATTCCCTTTGGTAAATACTCTGGTAAATGTGTGGTGAGCCCACAGGTTCCTGATGACTGATTCATTTTCATTGCTAGAGGACTAGTTTGAAGAAAAGATAAGATGCATTTGTATGCATTGCTTGCACATGCCTTCACTGCTGGCTAAGTTGTGTGAAAATTGGTGTCTCAGTTGGTCGTTGGTTTCGCCCACTCTGATCTCTCAGATCTTGTGTCATTCAGGTTCTGCAGCACCTTCATCTTTATTTTGTCCCACTTATACAGACTTAACTACCCAAAATATGTGTCTTACAAAATCCGCTACGGCACCTTTCACTGTAATAAAACTATGTTTTGCTTTGGCTGAACTTTAAAACTCTTTAACTGAATTAAGCTTATTCCTTTTTTAAAAAAACAATTGGTGTGTGATACAAGAACTAAGGGGAAACACAGATTGACATCTTTTTCCAAGGAGCCAACACACACATAATAATTAAAGAGGGAATCATTTAAGAGAAGAGCGTGTGGAGCAGAAAAGAGGCAAAGAGCCAGTCCTGGTTTGCTGCTGGAATCGTACTTACTGTTCCAGAGTTGACGTATTTCTTTTTCTTCATTTTCTTCTTGGTATTTATCACCTTAAAACAAATAACAACAGTGACAGGTGATCTTAAATGAACATATTGTGGCAACAATTTTACCAAAGCTGTTAAGCATTCATTTTATTATTATTATTCATTTCATAATTAAATACATAATTATATGTTTTAAACATAAGATATTATTCAAATATACACAGACACGTTTGTATAGAAAATACACATTTGTACATGTACACATGTATACCGTATATTAGAGGGGTGTAAACCAGTGACAGTAATACATTTGAATAGTGATGCAAGTTCTGCCACTGGTTATGAAATCCAGCAATAATTACATGAAACCATTAACCCATCCAAGAAAAATACTGCACTAGTAGAACATGATTTTAAAACTTTCTATAATTTCTTGTTTACTGGATAGAAACTATATGTATTTTTACACGCATTTCAATAGAATTTCCATTACTTATCTCAACTCACTTTACACACATTCACACCCTGTAGGCATGCATGTGGGCAGCATGAGAGGAAGCACATGCCATCGCATACATGTACGCAGCTTGTAGGTAAGATGAACAAGGAGTCGTCCATGCAAGTGACAGAGGACAATTCAAGGGAGGATGGAAGGCGAGAAGGGTGTTTGTGCTTGAAGTAACAGATGGGTGTTATGGGGAAAAAGTAGCTCATGTAAGATCACAGAGAAACATTTAATCTGGAACCACTTTCTCTCTAGTATCATATACATGTCGATCACACCATTAAAAGAAGACAAGATTGACTCTACAAAGAGTCAATGGATGTGAGAGGCTTAAGCTTGCAAGACTCACGTTTTCTTTACCAGAATCCTACCATCTCCAGAACAGAGAGAGAAATGTCAATCTGGAGACCAAAGACGTCTCAGCTCATTACCTTGTTTCTCTATGGCTGCTAGGCATGAAAGTGACAGCCCCTAATTTAACATGGAGGGATGGCAATTTGTCTGACACACTGAACAATCTGCTGATGCAAAAACTAAAGGGCCTTTCAGTCTCACTGGGAGGTAGAGAGGAATCAAGAGTAGCATTTAATGGGCCTGACATCCAAAAGACAGGTATTTGTCCTTTGGCTGAAGGCCACCCAACCACAGAGGCATGAATATATTGACATGTCCTGCTTTGTGGTAAGAATTTGACTTTCAAGTGTTTTAGATTTTTATCTCAAAGACATTTACTCATAAATATACATAACATTAAATTCTGTTCTGGAAAAAAATCAGTAGTGATTCATATAAACATAGGACCCACCTATTTGAGACCCATCAAATACAGCATTCTGGGAAGAGACATTTAAATGAATTGTGTTTGTGATTTGCATACAGAGCTGTATTGTGCGCTATTACGAGACACGGTAAGATGTCCTATGAGAAGTACTAAGAAATAAATAGCTGTGATCGTTTTAAATCCCTCGATTGTTCTCCCATTAATCCTGTTTCACGCTGTTGCTAATAGCTCCATTTCTATGTATGTCAGCATTCAGGTGATTATTGTGGCAAAATAAATCTTGAAATTTGAAAATAACCCCAACAGAGCCAGATAACATTTTTAATTGGATGCATAACTGCTTGTGTTAGCTGGGGAGAAATACACAAATACTGTACCAAACAAATGCCCTTTTACAGAAATGAAGAAATGAATTAGGAATGTATGGAATATGTTTTCAACATGTGCCTTCTAACTCTTGAATAAATGCATTTTCTTGCTGCAGGAGTAGAAGAGATCCATGAAAAGGATTTTGTGCTAAGGTAATGGAAAACAGTGCAAGAGTGATGTCAGAGATAGAAATGTCACTCGTGTCAGAAATGGGATCCAAGACACTTGGCGCAGAGGGATTCCAGATCTCAGGAGCCAACAGGCATGCTGTTGAACTGTAAAAAGACTGGAATCACTCACCTCGTACACGTTGAACTGGCTCTGCCCTCGAGCTAGCTCTCGGTAGCTGGTCGTGAAGTCCCCAATGAAGTCATGGCTGGGAGAAGGAATTAAAGGAAAGAAACACCGGTGAGGAGGAACAAATAAGATACAAATAACAGGACAGATGTTTGGGACAAGAGGAGAGGAAATGATTGGTTCCCTGGGTGAAAAAGTTTTGCTTTAGACTTTGTGTATGTTTGCATTTATGTTTCGGTATTGAAGATGAATTTAGGTGTCATGGGTTCTTTAATTAAATGTTAAACAATACAAGCAGTGCCATGTTATGGGAAACCCACTCACCTGCCATCCCTATCCCAATCATACACCTCCACTTTGATTGTTCTGGAAAGAAAAATCAGACAGTTACTCAGACAGGATAGATGATACAGCAGCATGCTAGTTGCAGTCTTACCATGAGGTATAGTCAGTAGCATGTTTTGATACATCCAGTATGTAGTATCTGGAGTTTGCTGGGTTGTTAAGCAGTGATAAATGTTTAAGCCAGCTGGGACGTGAAGTCCCCTAAAAGTTGTTGGACAAATGTTAGTTTGAATATCAAGAATCAAAAGATTCAAAGATTCCAGAAAAGCTGATGGATCTTCTGTTGAAACTGTTTCTTCAGTTGCACCCAGGCCCAGAATGCACTTGAACTCTCTGCATGCCATTATCCACTATTGCAAAGATTACCATGTGGCCAGATATATTACCTTACTGGATTTGGACAGACATGGTCATTGATCCAAGAAGGACACAGAGACAGTATATAAGTGACACAATCATCAGTGTTGTTTAAATATGATAGTACTGCAGCTGTGGAGTGTCAAAGCTTGGTTGACATTTGGGATCTTTCAAACAGGACTAGTCCATGAAGAAACTGTTATACAGTATGTTGTACTAGATGAGAGATTGTTGACTGCAGCATGCAGCCAAGCCATCTTGTTCCTCAGTTGTTGGCACAGAGAGACAGCAGTTCTCTAATTTTGGCATCAGACCAATTTACAGTCATTTTTACAAAAGTCGTGTCGCTCCCCAGTGTCCGTGTCCCACTGCTTTAAAATGATCTCTGTGGCTCAGCATATTAAAAGTGCCGTCTGGAGTTTTCTTCTAAACAATCAGAAGTTATGTTTGCATTCACTTTGTGAAGTGTTTCTCATCAGCTCACACTGTGTGTATCCTTGAGGTCTAATTAACTTCGTAAGTGCATTTCATTCATTATAAAGCTTTTGAAAAGACTTTTTTTTTTAAAAAAAGCTTTGATTTGTGCATAGCTTACATCCATTTTGCTTCTTCGTAAGCATATTTGTTGCCATGTCGCTACATTTGTTGGCTCTTTTCTGCCACCAACTGTTGATCAGCAGTTGTATGAATCCTACGACAGGATGTGGATTTGTGCATGATGCAAACAAAAAATGTGAACCCACTTCTAAAACTTTGCTTCACAGCACTACTAAATATTAAAATAAGAAATTACAGAGGGCGTGTTTCTGTTCAACCACAAGGCAAATATGAGATAGAATTGTCAGAGCATTTCGGAAATACAGTGCCAGCGTGTCGTCAACAAGTTTATTAGTGCTGTTAAGGCTTTTGTAATATCAAGCACAGGAGAGAGCAGCTACAGGTGTGTACCCCTGCTTCATGCCAGCCCTCTGAGGCCTGAGTTTTCAGTGCCAAATACGTAAAGCTCATTATCACTGTTGAGTTAGTAATGAGGAAAAGAAACATTAAAGTTGCTTATTTATTTAGCTAAAAGAACCTGTTTTCATTTTGGTCTGTTAATGATCAAATGATTTCATTGCATTTGAAACAAGTTTTAAAGTGTTTTAACTGAAATAATACAAAAGGGAACCCCCAAAGTCGATTAAAGTCGATGTCTCTTTGTTCTAAAACTGGGATACTTGCCAGTTGTAGAACAAGGCATCTTGCAAGAGAAAAAGTCAACTTGTATAAAACACTCCCTCCGAAAAATGTAACTTGCAAACTGCAGCACATGTTAACTTCCAACAATCAAAAGAATATCAGAAAAAAAAGACACTCTGACGACATTTTACACAAATGCAGCAGAAACAATGTCCCTGCAGAGTGAAGAAGAAGAAAAAAAACTTTTTTTGGCACTTTCATTCCTGAGTCACATTGATCTCACCCCCATGTCTCCCCTCTCTCCCCACTTCGTCTTACACAAGTACTGACACCAGCCCAGATCCAAAGAAAATAGAAGCAAGCAGCACATCAGAGACTCGTTCCTGTCACTGAGGAATTGAACGATCTCTGAAATAAGCCCAACTTCCTCCCTGCCACCTGGCCCCTGTCGTTCTGTGGTGACAGTTTGTTCTTTTGAGGTTATCTTCAAGGCTGCGAGCTGGAGAAAATGTGCTTGTCACCTAGGTGGTAGAAACATGATGCTTCTCTTCCCGTGTGGAAAAAAAGAGGGAAAGGGTATGGAGCTAAGGTAGATTCTGAAAGAGACGGCAGAAACGGAGAAAGACAAGGAAAGGCATCCCTTCTGAGCAATCTATATATGTAGTGTGGTTTTAGTGCACGCTGTGTCACTTTAATAAAGTACCAGGAACTGTCATCATGCTGGCTCAAAGTATTTGCCATCATTTTCTTTCAAATCCTAACTCACAGCTGCATCAAAGGACGCAGATGCTCAGATCCTTGAATGGCCCCTTGAACTCTCAGAACAATATACACTCCAAAACTAATCTGGCAGAGAAATCTTCAGCTACTATTCTAAGGCATCTTTAATGAACATGACTCATCTTCAGTAATGGAGGAGCATATAATTGAGGGGAAAAAAGGAGCCTGTATTTGACACTGAACAATTCTTCAGCACCAATTACTCAGTTCTGTCTGTGATCTCTTGCCAGGGACGAAAATAGATGATGTTTTAGTCACCTGGACAAGCTTGTTAATGAGAAAGAATTGATTCTTTGATGTTTTTAATAAATTATCTGCACCTTAGGTACCACCTACGCAGAGGAAATGCAGTGAACAGGGTTTATGAGGGAAGTGCTGTATATATAGAGAGATGGAGGGAATTTAAATTGTGGAAGCATCTCTCTCTGTCTCCACACTCCTTCATCCATCTTTACAGCATCTTTGACATATTGGATTCTTGTTTCCCCTCCTGCAACACTTCAAGTCTACTTTCCCTTGCTGCCTGTTATTCTCCTCTCCTTCATTTCTCCTCCTGTCCTCCTCTCCTGTCACTTTTCCTCTTTTGGTTTCCTTCCTTCTTTGTAGTCTGTTGCTTCCAGAGCAGAGTGCGTGTTCGTATGGAGAGGTGGATTTGTTCAAGGATACCTGAAATGCTTACTGTCACCAGAGACTCAACTGGGTCCTGGTTCTTGAAGGACAGTCAGCCTAATCACTGCACCACCTTGTCGCCAGCAAGCAAAGTTGGAAGGTGGATGTGTTTTTTCTTCTTGTGTGACTGCATGTTTGCAAGATATTTTTAAAGGTTACTAAAAGGCCTGACTATGTTATGGTTGACAGATAGCCTTTGGCAATGATTCAGATCTGGAATTTCTGAGTGTTGTTTCCTAGCAATAACAAGGGATACTTTTCCAATGACAAATTTTGTGTAACAACCGTGCTCAGTCCAGTTCAGCCTCTATTCAGTGTAACAGCAGAATATCATTTGACTGTAAAAATGAATATTGTAATTTATTTTTCTATTTAATATAAAGTTATTATGTTACTCAAATCATAAATCCAGTTCTTTGTAATAGTGGTCACATTACCATACAACATTACCATACAAAAACTAATTATATTGTTCAAAACTTGGTGCCAATGTAATACAAGAGGTTAAAATTAAAATCTGTATTCTTTACCTTACTGTATGAAAACGCTTGAGATCATTTAGTTATTAAGGTAAGATGAGGCTGTGAGTCCCTTCACTCTTCAGTAAAAAGAGGAAGTACACCATTATTCCTATTGCTCCTATTATTCTTAAATATAATGATATTGTACTTGGTCTGTTAAGGAAGAATTTCTAAAGCAGTTATTTTTAATGAGAATTGTTTCATTTGGATGATCCACTTAATGAGATCAGGGATACTGTAGGTACAAATGTATCACACTGGTACATCTCTAATGTTAATCTGACATGCAGCTTTTGGATACGTTGTTCATTAGGTGATCAGGTAGTATTCGATGAATATGAATTTTATGAAACAAAATTGCCCAATGTAACTAAAATGCTTATAAAGCTGCAGGATAATACCTGCAAGACCACAATGACAAAAGTTTTGAGATGTGTTATGAAGCGTAACTAGTTTTGAGTGAGTTACAGATTTTGTGGTTTGATATACTTTTCAATCCACTGTGGCAGAGTACATAAAAGACTTTCAACCTCGGAAACCTTTTCTTTTTTCTTTTCCAAACAGCACTTTACATCAAACACACACACAAACACACACAAAACGCCAAACGATTTAACACCAAAATGACCCTTTTATAAATAAAGTCTGTGAATGAACAGGGTACACACTCAGCGCAAATGTGCAAAAGTGCAGCTGACAGTAAGATCTTTACAGTTGGTTTCATGCACATCCCACAGGGACCATAGTTGTTCTACCAAAGACTGACCAAGAGAAACCTTGAAACTGTAATGAAAAATTAGTTTTTCCATCTTCTGACTTGAGTTGCATAGATACAAGACTGAAGTGCACTGTCTCCCAAATACTCTAAGTACAGACAAAGAATAAAATCATAAGACTTTAAATTGAATCTCAGATTTCTATTAGAGTAAATGGTACTTTGTTCCAGCAGGAACAGAGAGCAGCACTAATATTCAAGTGCCTATATGCTGATGGTTATTTGTCTAGTTCAAGAGAGGAGTCTTCCTCCCTTTGTTCCTTTACCGATGTCAGTTGGGACAGCAGATTAGCCCTTTGTTTGAACTTCTCCTTTTGCTCTTTGATGCATCCAACGAGAGGAACATGCAGAAACTAAAGCACTGATCTAATTAGAGCAAAGTAAATCAGTAGTAGGTCATCCCCTGACATACTTGAGTGGACTAGTACTCTAAACACATAGATCTGCTTCGATGTCTTCTCCAATATGTGTTGGACTAAGACTTGGAGTAAGACTGAGCCAACCTAGATAACGAGCAGTTGGAGCCACAGGCTCTGCCCTGCTAATACAACAGCATTAATAACATACCAATGTTTCTTATAGAAGTGATCTGTATCTTGTATCTTGTGGAAGTTTAACTGTTTAGGGTAACATAATCTTGCAGACTATATCGAATACTGAGACTCTAACCCTGGAAACAAAGTGTCACAAAAAGTTCTCCAGAAGTAAGAAGACAGCACTCCCCCTTCAGGTTATTAAGTAGTTCAGGTTATAAGTACGTTTCCATCCAAGTTATTTTACACTACTCACAATAAGTTAGGGATATTGTGAGAGACTCAGTGGATGTCATACATACGGTGTTTGTTTCACTTCAGAGATTTTTGGGATAGGGAGGCAATTGTATTGGGGTGATAGACACAGAACTACTGGCAGAGTTCGTGACAGACCCAGGAGTGGAGCCCCACGAGTGACAGACCAGTACCTAAGGACCTATGCACTCAGACATCGTTATGCAACTGCCACACAGCTGCAGGCCCGTTTACAAGATGTGAGGGGTACTAGGGTTTCCAGACAAACCATTCGCAACCGACTCCACCGCCTTGGCTTGAATGCCAGACGACCGTTGCAGGTGACTCCACTGACACCAAGACACCGCTGTGAACGTTTGCAGTGGGCACAAGACCATGTGACCTGGACAATGCAGCAGTGGTCTACCGTCCTGTTCACTGATGAGTGTTGGGTCACCTTGCACAGAAATGATGGTCGTCAGCGTTGCTGGAGAAGGCGAGGTGAGCGATACGCCGAGGTCAACATGGTCCCCAGGGTTTGCTTTGGTGGAGGAGGTGCAACAGTCTGGGCAGGCATCACCAGTCAGCGCAAAACAGATTTGGTTATTGTAGATGGCTCAGTCACTGCACGTTCTTACCTCAGAGACATCATAGAACCCATCATCATCCCCCAATTCTGCCAGCACACCCCCAACTTTCTGTTCATGGATGATAATGCTCCACCACATCGTGCCAGAATTGTCACAGCTCGACTTCAGGAAGTCGGAGTGCCTCATATGGTATGGCCAGCAATGTCCCCTGACCTGAACCCCACAGAGCACGTCTGGGACCAGCTGAAGCAGAGACTGGATGATCGTACCCCACCCCCACGTGACCTGGCAGAACTGTGTGTAGCACTTGTGGAAGCATTGCCTCAGAACAACATCATGAGGCTAGTGAGGAGCATGAGACGTCGCTGTCAAGCTGTCATTGTGGCAAATGGTGGAAACACCCGCTACTGACGTTGTCAATTTTTGTTATTTGGGGCTATCCTTGTTATTGTCTAAATTTTTGGGGTAATAAATATTAAACTAATGAAAATGGTGTTTCTTCTCATTTATTATTAGTAATATCAAAGGGAACTTTTACTTATTTCATTAAAATTCAGACCAAATAGGAAAAGCACTCATGTAAATAACAATATCCCTAACTTATTGTGAGTAGTGTATGTGCTTTGTCAGTTTGCACATAAAAAATGACTGGAAACATTGAAAATGTGAAAAAAAAAATTAGTTCATAAAGGCCATATGTAACAAAGTGCAATAAAATACACTTAAATCATGATACACATGAGACATTGGCATAAAGGCCATTAGCTAGGACAGCATGGCCATATAACACAATGATTTCAAATTCAAAGAAATCCTGAATTTAACTTATGTAATGATGATTTTATTTTCAATACATAACTGTATAGCTTTCAGGGAAATTAATACAATTTTTTTTCAATAAATAATTTATTGTTAATTACAAATCATCAATAAAAATCAGGACATAAAGAACAATGTCCCTGCTGGGCACAAGACTTTTTGGGGGAATAAAGCTAAACTGAGGGGGAAGTCACCAAGGCCATCAGGGGTCGCAAGAAATTCCTGCTCTTCTGCTGTCGACAAACTGACGTTTAACAATTAAGAGGATTTGATTCCTATTTTGTTTAGACTTTGATGAACTGTATGTAATAAGGTCTGATTTGCTTTAGTTGGCATGCTGGCACTTTTCAAATCACTGGAAGTTTTCCCTCAGTTGATGGATATAAACAGTAATTACATGGATCAAAAGCATTGAGAGCCTTTAAGAGCCGTGTTTGTTGCAAGAATACAGCTTTGATGATAACATACCATCACAGAGGTTGAAAAAAAAATATTTATTAGCGGGGCTCAAGAACTTTATTGTTTAAAGAGACAGACAGACAGACAGACCGTCCCACTCCCCCTCATGGAAATATGGACACAAAAAAACAAGAAGCACTGACACACAAAGTTTATTCCTCGCCCACACACAAGTATGTAACCTGTTTATAGCGCTGTCTTGGTGATATTTCACGACTTGCAGCATTTCAGGCTGTTTCAGCTCCTGGCTTGTCACATTTTATTATACTCTAAGCGTATGCATGTGTGTGTGTGTGTATGTGTGTATGTTTGCATGGCACAGGAGTATTTTAGAAAGTGTCTTTGATGCCCAGCTCAGTCCCTTGTGTATGATTGGCTCTGACAGGGTACTGACCCCTTCTTGAGCTCATGTGTGATTGGCTGGCTCACACAATCTCCCCTAATATTTCCCAAGTATCTGGAGGCAACCCCGTACAATCATTAGACAACCACATCAGTCTCCCTGTTGCTGCCTGTCTGTGTGGGCTTTATCACAGCTTTCTGAGCACACACCAGGTTCTCTGCATTCTCAGTAATTAAGAGTTTGACTGCATTCAAAGATGATAGGACAAACACCTTTGAGAGAGAGACACACACAGAGTGAAGTGAGAAAAGAGGGAGAGGCAGAAAAATGCCACATGAAATATTTCGCGCCACAAAAGTAATCTGTCTGTCACTCCTTTTTCATCTTCACTTGCAGCTCCTTCATGATTTAGCTTGTTTTCTTCCCCACACTGTCTTTTAAATGAGAGGCATGCAGATAAGCTGGGAGAAAAATGAATTCATATCCCCTCTGACACAACATGTCTACATTAATTATGTGCCAACTGGGAACAGCAGCCCATCATTATTTTAGATATTTAGTCAGCAGCATTTTCTAAGGCCAGAACGTAAAAGCAATACGATGATGAACAGAGTAAATTATATTTGAATATATTTGTTAAATTGTCATTCAGATGTTCATCTTATTCTCTGATATCACATTTATTTATTTATTTATTTATTTATTTAGGCACCACTACCTTCTATCAACTGACCATTCACCAAGCCATGGTTCCCTTAAGCGTTTGTGTACATCATAATCAGTTTTCAATGAGAGCATGCAACTTATATGTTGGGTCCATGATTTCAGACAAAAGTAAACAAACATCTCTTGTCTAGCCAGTGAGGAATAGATTTTTCAGAAATTACAACTATCAAAAGCTGATTTTATTAGCTGTGGCTAGTTATATAACTCAGTTGGCTCCACGAGTTGGTTGAAGACACTTTGACCGATTTTAGACTTTTCAATGCTTCTAGCTGACTCATTTTAAAAAAGCAACCTTGTGAATGGGTTTACACACATTATATGATGCTTAAAAGACTGAGGCTCAAATATATTACCTTCGTAAATGCAAAGCATTGCTCTTACTACAGCTTCATTAAACATATGGATAATTTCCAGTTACAATTAAGCGCTTACTGAACAGTCTTTGATCCCTGTATGTTTAGAATACACACACCAGAGTAACTAAATATAAATAGGTGTCTCAATAGCACATTTTATCACTGAGTTGTTATTATATCAGAGTAGAATAATGTTGACTACAGAAATACCACAAAGAGGTTGGACCCTGCACATTAGAGTGGCTTGTGCGCTACTCTAGCAAAGATCAATACCACGGGATGTCCTAAGCACACAGCAGCAGAAATAATGTGACAGTGGGAAGAAAGGGAGGCTTAACACTGCACCGTGTTGAATTGGTATTGATTTTTGCTGGTCAAAATCATCGACATTGCAGGTGTAGTAATGGCTGTCAACCGAATGTAGTTTGTCAGTAAGATTAGGGGTCGTGAAGATGGTCGAAGGATTGAGCCACCAGAAATCAATGAGATGTCAATGGGGGCAACATTATTGACTAACCAAGTAACATAATTCAAGGTGTGTGTATGTGCAAGTATTTCTAAAGGTGTGTGAGGAGAAATGGAGGAAATAAATGGAACTGAATGCAGAGGAGAGGATAAATTGCAGATGTGGGGGGAATCAGGTGGTGTGAGGAGCATTGCATGCGTTGTACCTGTCGTAGTCTCCATTGCAGAGCGCCCGCACTGGGATGGTGAAAGGCTGCCACACTGGGTTTAATGTGTTCTTCACCACCTCTGTTTTATGGCAGATAGTAAACCTAGAGGAGGAGGAGAAGTTAGGAAAAGATATGTTAGAAAAAACAGGCAGAGATAATTATTTGTTAATTATACAAGCCCTGGAGAGAGATAAATAAGGGGAGGAGCTTGCAGCTGAGGAAACAGAGCTGAGGAAACAGAGGCAACAGGAAAGACAATGTCAGATCCCACAGCCACAGGAGAGATGCTTTAAATAGGGCTGTACCCAGCTTTGTTTACCGCTTGGCCTGTCTCCCGGCTATATTGTGTTTTAGACCACAGAGAATAATTTAATATTTCAGTTTGGCTTTTTAAATTCGCTCCCTTGACCATGAGTCTAACAATCATATGCAAATGGATTTTTTCTGATATCCTCGATGTTTCGCAGAACCAAGCCACATAAATTCCTATAAAATGCCCCCGAAATATCCTCTCGAAAAGCAACAATGCGTATCACTTCTTTTTTTTAAAGCCAAAGCCTTGGATTACTTGTGCTCCACTAAGTGCCTCGAGCCTTTCAAAGTCTTGTGGTTCTTTTAGCCACACAGGCCTCTAATTTGTACCCCCGTCTGGCACCAGCAAGAGATACTTGGGGATCCATTTCCCACCCTGTTATGTATGAAGAAAATACTGAGAAAAGCTAGGAGATGGTTAATGAAGCACTTGCTAAAGCATCTCCGTCTAGATAGGGCTGACGCTGCCACAACTGCACAGCCCCTCGGGAGGCTGAACAGCACTCTGGGAAAGCGTGAGGAGATGGGGGAATGTAATGCATCCCTACGTGAAATGCCTCAGAAACTAACTGTGTTTTTCTTATAGTCAGAAGATTTTTTTTTCTTGCTTTTATGCTCTCTACAGTAATTGCTTTTCTTTCTTATTTGCTCTCCTGGAGTCATTTATGTAAGACGAAGTCATGGGAGTTGTGGTTTTGTTGTGATACAGGATACTTGCCTCTGCATGCAGCCTCTTAAGTTGTGCACGCCTCAGTAACCACTGCAGCTCTCCTCTCATGCTATACATATATTCTCATCCCTCACTACTATACTGTACCTCCTCTAATGCTTCCTCTGTTTTTGTCTCTCCCTCTTTCCCAGATGATTTCCATTTGATTTTTTTATTATGTTACTGTGACCTTTATGGTATTGTACTTTAAAACTACATTTTCTCATGTCTTAAAACCAATTTTCCTGGCTCTCACAGGAGCTAATTTTATCCTGCTTTGAGACAGGAAACCTAATGTTGGACAGTGCCTTCTCACCATGGACTTGAGATGCTTTGGTAACACAAAATTCAGCAAGTCTGCTTTTAAGTTTGGCATTTGTTTGGCAGTTAACTCCACTGTACTAGGACTACATCTCAGTGTGTCTCTGTGCTTCCTCAAACAGCAGTCCACTGACAGCACCAGCACCTCCAGCTGCTTTATCTTTTGAAACACTGAAATGACAAAACAAAGTCACACCAAGGACTCACGTTCCATCCTCATTGCTTCTGTAGAAGACCATGAAAGGGTCCGACTTCCCAAAGAAGTCCTTCTTGTCCAGCTTGTTGGCACAAAACTGCATAGTGGCACTGTCCTGCAGGGACACATGGAAATGTGGAGAGAGAAGTGTGAAACTAATTGGGGGGAGGGGGTATTATTTATATGGCCTATTTTGCTCTTCTTCCCCTACTTCCACCCTTTTATCTTCACAGCTTACAGTGGTACAGCAGATGGAGGCAGCTGTCTGAGCATCACACAGTAAGATAATGAATACTGCATGAATACCGTAGTCTACGCTTGTACCTGTGTGAGTGTAGGTGTGTGTTTACTCTAATTTGTTTTTGTTGGCATAGACTGAATATATTTTTCACAGAGAAGCTTTTTATATGATATTTTATGAGTTTTCTTGTAGAATAAAGTATGTTATATATAACTACTGCAATAATAGCCACACTAGCAGACCTGTGAGGCTGCAATGGTCCTTACACATCAGAAAACCAATGGTCAAAGAGATGAAAAACACTGTCATTACACTATTGCTTATATCTTTACCACTAATGTGAATGTAATGTTTGAGGACACAACAGAATCACCTTGTCTGACTCAGTTGACATCCAGAAATGTCTTGACTTTTCTGACATTGCTCTGCACCTTGTCTGGCTCAGCTGAGGTCCAACTGTACATTTATACTTGTTAGCATTTTGCATATTTCAGTGCCCTAGAGAACCATTAAGATCCAGACATATGCCAAACCAAAACAGTGAAGCAAAAGCGCTGCAGAGTGTGGTGTTGATTCACACTGGCAGTACTAGTGAGTCATTTAAATTTATTTAATAAATAAAATAAATAAAAGCAGCACAATGTCAGGTATGTAACTGTTAGTGAACATGACTGAGTAGAAGACCTAATGAATACTCTTATAATATTAGTTGTTATTTTTTTCTTTCATTTCAATCTCTTTTATGTCAGCTTGTCATATTACAGCCACAATGAGTCACCACCTAACTGCCGGAAACGATTAGTTTCAGCGGGAGTGTAAGAATAGTAGAACTCAGTGTCCTGTCCAGTACATCCTGACACATGAGCACACAGGTGCAGACACTGCACCTGCACACACCTTACACAAATACCCGTAAATGTATCTCAGCTGCTGGAAAAAAGTACAGAAAAAGATTTAGAGAACTATTAAATGAATTGTCACTTACTGAATAGTCACTTGCTTACATGGTCTCAATCTACGAACTCCTGGCAGTTAGCTTACTGCACACTCTTCCTCTATCTAGGCTATAAGCACAGCCTAATGTGTGTGTGTGTGTGTGTGCGCGAGCGTGTGTGTGCGTGTGTGTGTTCAAGTATGCAGGCATTGTAATCCCTAACCAGAGTTCCGTATCCACCCACCAGGGCTCCTGCTAACATTAGTGCCAGCTGCTTACCAAGTCTAATTCTAGCATGAGTAATGGCCATCAAGCTAACTTCTTCTGATACCTGTCACAGCATCTGGAGAACATCAGATGCTTCAAGTATATTTCAGCCTGAGAAAAACATCAAAAACCCAACACAGTTTCTGCTTTGGGCTTTGTGTGTTTCTAATATGTTCTGAGGGCTGATTTGCTTCTTGTTTTAGCCAGACAACATGATGCACTTATTGTTGTTCTCAGTTTAGAGCTATAACATTGTGTATCATTTAGGTTATAAGATTATTTTGTTTTTATGATTTATAGGTTGTTGGGTTTTTTTTACAGGTAATTGCAAATAATAAATGATAAGTGAGGATTTGTCATTTTATTTAATTACAATTAAATATATAACATTTTATCAAAATCTAGCTGTTACTTGGCCAGTAAACCAATTCAGCTCAGCAACTGCCAGACACAGTTCAGATCATCTACACCACACACATCGCAAATGAGAACTTCACAACCAGCATATGGCCATTTCAGTCTTTTAACACTGGTAGGTCAGGGTAACAAGACAATCATCTCTTCAAGTGGTCCCTCATTATGTTTTACTTTGAGAACAGCATGCTGCTTTTCATTCAGAAATTGCTACATGAGCAGATTTTATAAAAGTTGTCTTGTAATATCGCCATGTTTATAATATAGTAATGAAGTTGCAGCTGTGATGTTTTTTTCACATTTGATGACAACAAATGCATTTGGCAACATTAGCTTGGCAACAATTAATTGACAAACAAAATTATTTTCATAGTGGTGAATTTATATGAAGCATTAATTGTGCCTGAAGGTGACCGCAGTCTTTTGTGCATTCAAAAGATGAACTATCACACACACACAAAAAAAAACATTAGTTATAGCTTAAATAAATCAAAGAGCAGCAGCAGATGCTGGGAGATTAATTCTCACCACAAAACTCTGCACAACTCGCTTTCTGTAGTACGCCCTCTTTCTCTCCAATAAATAAGCCTGATTGTGCATTTTTTCCACCAGCTGTTTATCACAAAATGTAGCACTGTTACCAACCCCAAGTATAAATCACTTGCTTGCTGTTGAAGTCTGTACTACTTGTTTACTATTACCCCTCCCCGCTCTTGACTCTGTGTGGTGGCAGTGTAGGGAAAGTGGCCCCGACTTATCTCTGGCATATGGGTTGCAGCTAATCTCTGAAACACAGTGGGTTCATTACAGTATGTTCAGATGCTATAACAGTAGATTGTCGGAGCCTGAGGCCTTCCACCGGGCAGCCATGGTGCCACTAATGATAGCTTAATAGCTTTTTAATGTTGCAGCTTGCACCTTGTGTCTGGCTGTATGCCGAGTGACAAATCAGCAAAAGGATGTGTGTGAGGTTTGAAAGTGTGACAGCCTCTGAGTGAGCGGAAGAGTGTTTCAGTGCACATATGCCGATGCCCATTTTAATTCCTGAATGCATCTTGCCACTGTGTCCTCTCTGTGTCTTTATCACACACAGCCAGGCACCGTGCAGCACACACTCTCCACTCTGACACACTCATGAACACACTCCACTCCACTCCAGCAGTGAGGGGAACTTTATCTGTATTCCTGCCCTCACCCTGAGGACACATGCACACCACATGTCTGCCATTTTACACAGCCCTCCTACACAGAAGACTCACTCCGTTTCACTCTTAAAAACACTCCTTTAATCCTGGGGATCAGGGGCTACTATGCTGCCTACTGATTGACACACAAGCATCTGAATGCTTATGTCATGTGAAAGTAGAAATATTTGCTGTGGCAACAAAGTCCATTTCATCAATTACTGACTCATTAGTCTCCCTGCACATGAAAGCAAATTACTTACATTTGTGGCTGCATTGGACTGCAGGTTGCAACTGTTTTTAACACTTCCAAACAATGTTTGTCTGTGAATTTTAGAGTGAGATTATCTTTGTACATTTGATATGATCTTTACATGATTGTTTTGGTCTGTGGCTCCGTGTAGCAAATTAAAATGAATAAGAAAAAAACAAGGAAAAAAACAAGGATGAGTGTAGATTATTAATTTAAAGCTGCTACAGAAAGTATAGGAATCTTTGCAGTATAAGAACAAAGTCTATTAGTTTTTGTATGCACATTATGTCAAAACAGTAATTGCTAATTGAGCTGCTAAATGTATGGATGTTGATAAATGTGAAGTCATTACCTGAAGCTTAACAAGCATGCAGCATTGGGCTCTATGGGGTTTACTTCAGACACCTGTGACATCAAAGGAACGCTTACTGGAAACATGTACAGCTAATTTGTGTCTCACCTGTGTGGACCTAAAGGAGTGCTTTGATTTCTGCTCCTGAAACTAAATGGATTTTAACTTGAACCGTTACTGCCCACATAGACCTTGTCATGTTAACCTCAGCATGTGTAGTCTTACTGGATAAAAGGTAGATCAGTGAAACTGTTAAGAGGAGAATAAAAAAACACATTATATTGTGTATAATGGCAATTTGTTGAACTTAAGACAATAAATTAAATTCTCAAGTTCTCAAACAAAACCTATTACTAAGTTAATTGCCATTTCCATCTCTGTTTAAACAATTAAACATCATGATGAATCTACGTTACACCTTGGTAACAAGAAATCATTTTGACAACAGTCTTAAAAGTCTCAGTTACACCCAACTGGACCAAAATTAATTAAACCAAACGATCCACCAATACAGGCACCCTCTCAGCTTCATATCAGAACCAAATAACTGTAAACACAAGTTTCACTGGTTTGCTCTACATGAATTAAATGGACTTCCAGTGGTAATCGCAGGTTTTGGCTTTTGAGTTTGGTAATGTTGCTGCTCTGAGTCAGCGAGACGAAGGACATACCAGGAAACCTCTGCAGAGCTAATAGGCACATAAAAGCATTTATGGTGATGGAATGTGTTGAGGATATTAAATATGCATCTGCTCCTGCCTCATTAAGGTTCTGTGGCACGAACACACACTCTTGCAAAGGTCTGTGATCAACAGCCATTTGCTAATATGGAGAGAATCAGACTATCAATATTTAAAGAGGGGGCCAGGCTGGATAGAGACACATTCACACCCTCGGGGGAGTAATGAAGGAGTGTTTGTGACAGGAGGGACGAGCGTGTGTGTGTGTGTTACTGCAGAAAGAGTTATAGTTTCACTAATAAGCAGAGCAGAGTTGGAGAGAAGAGACAGTGAAAGTATAGAGGCGAGTGTCCAAACCAATGCATTTAAATCAGAATCACATGGGCATTAATTAATGTGAGCCACTGTGTTTGTATGTTTTTGGGTTAAGTGTGGAGAAAAGATGAGAAAGGTGGAAAGGAGAGGGGAAATAGGGTGGGTGGTGGTTTAGTGACTCAATTAAAGGCCAAAGAGATAAGGTTGGGAGGAGAAAAGGGGGAGGAAAGGAGATAGGGAAGGTGGACTTAAGGTGATAAGCAGTGACGAATAGTTCCCTGCTGTTTGTACGTGATTCTCTGTGTGTTGGGCAGACATGCACTCACACACTACATACCACACTCTTAAATTTAACATACAGTACATGATCCTCAGTGATTCAGTGTATTATTTTACATTTGTGATTTTACAACAGTTCATTTCAAGCCTGGATTAGCTCTCTTATGGATTTAAAACTACAGGATAAGAAAACTGTGATTTATGTTGTCTTGCTGGTTTGTGGCACTTAATAAGGATCGCCAAACAGAGTGCATGAGAGGGATGGAGCAGCAACAATTTCTGCTCCCCACTCAAACCGTCTTCTACTCTCTCAAACCATCTTCTTCTCTCTCCATCCCACTTGTTCTCTGCTCACGCTAAGTAATAACCTCTTTCAGTTTTCAGCGTAGCAAATGCGGTGAATGCTGACCTTCTGATTTACTGCTCAATGTGAAGTGAAACGTGGAGACAGCAAAGTGAATGGAAGCACAGGAAGTGAGGCGAACTGACGTGGATCTGTCGTTTTAAATGAGGCGGCGATTGTGCTCAGAATTCATGGCCTTTCCTGATGACATCAAAGCAACAATGAATGATAAAAAAGGCGAAAGGCAAAAAGAAAGAGCAAAAAAATCACTTCTCACATATAGACAGACAGACATACTCAGAGCTATACTGTTATTTGTCTTTATTGGCTGTTCATGGCTAAAGGACACAGGCTGCAAAACAGTCCAACAGTTAAATTTGTGCAAATGAAAATCCACCTTGTATCAGCTTGTTCATGGGATGGAGCTTTATCTCGAAGTGAGAGGGAACATGGAGAAATGCTCCAGGCAAAATCATGCTGCTCTGCTCCCACTCTGCACTCCTCATATATTCTGCTGCAAATTTGTTCAGGAAAAAAAAAAACTATTGCTACATGAACCAGGTCTTATATTGTCAAGAGCTGCAACTGGAATACTGTTGGTCCTATAGGATTTGAGAAATGGAGTGTAATTACTCTAATGTGAGCAGGAACAGGCAGTGGTGAAATATCATATTTAAAGTTTGGAGACACTGTTTTTATTAGGCATGACTGTAAGCAAACACCCAGTTTGTATAGTCTTTTATGAGCAACAACATCAAACTATCAAGTTTCAACCATTAAACAAGGTTTGTTTTAAACCTTTTAAAAGATGCTCAATAATATTTGAGTGATTCTTTTGTTTTCTTACCATTAGGTCTATAGAAACCACATAAGTCTTATTATTCCTGTAGGACAAACCTAACATATTTTGACATTTTAGACATTGTTGCTGTATTAGGAAGAAAGAGGGCTGCATTTGCTGTTGCAGACCTCTGTTTGACAGTGAAGCCCCCCACCCAAAATGTATCTGCGCAGCCACCCCTGCAAATTGGTCGCTTCTGGTGTGTTGATAGTGTTTGCAAGTGGGGGTTAATCAAATTTGTGTAACCCGATATAGTAATAGTCCTAGTGTTTAGATAGCTGCAAAAATATTTCAATATACTTTTACATCATGCCTCAATAACTCGTTCACGTGGGAGAATTTTTTTTCTAACTGCCACTTCTGTTCCTCAAGCACTCATGGTGTTTTGTTCACATGGTTTAGATTTATCAAAGCCAAACCTTCACAGAAAATCAGACAATCCAAAATGATCAGAATGTATTCTCGTACCTCATGTTTTGCTGTAGAATGTTTTGCAACCTTTGGCATGACTCGGAGAAATACAAACCAGGTCACTAAGTAGAGAAAACAGGGTACTACAACAAAAGACATCTGCTTCAGTACTCATATTCAGGCTTGGGCAGCTCTGGGCCAAGAGGAGAGGTATCACATTCACACTTATAACAGTCAGTGCAGTTATCATTAATGCTGTCCTCGTAAATAGATTGGTTTTCACATGCTATCAGGGATGACATGACGATGATGAATCAACCAAACACACTTTCTACTCCACTTATCTATTTTGTATTAAACAAATAACTTGGCTTTCTGGGGACCAACTGCTACACTAACGCTAACTGCTTTTCTGTCTGAGAGTCACTGTAGGTGTATGATTGAAAAGAAAATAAATTTGTTCCAGCAACTTCTGTAAAATATCACATTTATACATCTAATTCTTTGTATGCATGACACAATATAACAAGATATAACATGTTAATTCTAAGGATTTGGAGATGCTTGTTTGTCAGATTTTGGGGGTTTTGGGACAGAGCTGGTCTAGTTTCCCTTGAATCCAGCCCTCATGCTAAGCTATGATGATCTGTTGCTGGCTCCACCTTCAAATGTAGTGTACAGACCTGAGAGCGGTCTCAATCTTTTCTATTAAATCTTTGCAAAAAATCTAAGAAACTCTATATCCAAAATGTCTAATGATCCCAGATGATTACGGGGTTTCAGCATAGTCACAGAGCACTCTGCACAAACTGTACTAACTCCTTCAAACCTTTTTTTTCCTTTACGAATGTAATCCTGCGCAAAGGCTCCAGCAATGATGAAACTGTCACATGGAGACCACAAACAATGTCATTTGTCACCTTGGGCTGTTTTCTCCACTAAGTTCACTCTTTCAGTGGAGATTGTGAAGATCGTATTAGCAAAGTTGAAAGCGGGCTCAGTGGGTTTCTGCTCTGGCAGAGCTAATTATGTGAAGGTATCTTGTGTCAAACATTTTCCTATAACCCCGGTTTATTAACTTTAGCTGCTCTTTCTTTGATCATTATTCTAATGAACTCCTGAAGTTTAAAAGGTACATAACCAATAAAAAGCCCTCCTCAAGACTCATTTACACTTACACAGTTTTAAAAAATGTCTTGCAAATGAACCTGAAAAATAAACCTGCCAAAAGCTAAAGACCCCTATGTCTAAATAATTACAGCATTTGAGCAATAGTGTAGTTGTTAGTTAATAGATAGCTCTGTTGACTAGTATAACGTTCAGCTGTTCCTTTGAGATGTTCATTAGTGGAAAGCAAAGAGTGTTTGTCTTGTTGTCATATAAGGTTTATAATATAATAACCCCTAGATGACAATGCAGTATATTCCAACATACTAAATGCTGCTCTTTAAAAGTTTTAAAAACACTCTGGAATAATTTTAAACAGCAGTTTGGTGGAGCACTAAGCAGAAACACAACCTGCACAGACACGCTTTCTGCACTGTCTGCATCACAGAGAAGGTTGTAGAATGAAGTTTAATCATAAGTGTGCACAAATGTATTACACTTTTCTGCTGCAGGGTATCAAGCTAAAAAACAAAGACACTCACACCCACCACATGCACACATCTGTTGTGATGACATCAAAAATGGAAAGTGATGAATAATGTCAGTTCATGAATGCTAAATGTGTGTTAACCTCCTCAACCTGGTCAAACCCAATGGCAGGACCATCATTACAAACTCATGTTGTGTAGTCAAGCAGTTTGCATAACCCAGAGAGCTTTATTTTAAATTTGAGTCAAGATACCAAATGTGTCAGGTTGAGCTACAGGGAAATGTGTCAAATTATGCACAAAGAATCTTGCATTTGAATAATTTACTTCTTGTGAGGTTCAAGTAGCTCCACCAAAGTGTTGGAACAAAAGAAAATACAAATTATACTTGGTCCTAAACTCTATATGTAAACGCTTGGTCTAGTGTTAAAGTAGCTAAAGTTTACGCTACTTGGGGCAACAAGCTTAAAACACAACATCGACATATCACCTTATAAAATCTGGCAAACTTTTTGGCAAAAAGTTTCTTATTACATATGACAGATGAGGAGCAAATCATCATCATCTGACGAATGTGGAGAAAACAGCCCAAGGTGACTGACAGGTGACATCAAATATATCAAAGCATTATGGAGCTTTCTATGTTAATATTAATGTGTTTGGATGCAAATACACATCAAGACTGGTTGTGAACACGTCCCTGAAAGAGAAGATAAGTGTGATTGTGTATGAATGTGTGTGTCCCACAGACTGCAAGGGACAAGGGCAGGCAGGGCTGCGTTTTAATTAACCAGTGTTGGGAGTCACATTATCATCAGCCATGCTGTTCTTATTGCTGAGAGCTGGTACACGCCAGGCGTGAAATAATCCTCTATTGATTCACTTCACTGTCTTTGTATTTGTTTCTATATGTCTGACTCTCTCTCTCTCTCTCTCTCCCCACACACACCCACATTCCTGTTTTCCTCCATCCTATCACTGCTCATTTGCGCTTTCATTTTCATTGCACCATTCTTTCTTTATTCTCTCTCTCTCTCATTTCCTCCCCCCCTCTCTCTCTGTCTCTCTGTCCCCCTCTTTGTGCCATTTGCTCTGTTTCACTCTCTTGCTTTTCAATATCCTCCTCTAATCTGCGTGCTGGGAGCCCAGTGAAGCATCCAAAGCTTTACAGCACAGTGTTGGTTGAGGAGACAGTCAGCACCCCATCACCTCATCATGTTCCTGGGCCATTTCATTAGACTGGAGTATACGTCGCAGAATGAGAGCAGCTGACCTGTTTGCTATTTCCTCATATGGTTGAATGTGTGTATCTCTGTGTAGGCATGTACGTACCAGTATAGCAGATACAGCCAGCATGTAGATAGATATGCAACACACAGATGGAGACATACTTCATACTGACATAGATTTTTTTTTTTACCAGCACTCCCTTGATACCTGACTTTCAGTACGAGTACTAAAACAGTTGTTTTTGTTTACATTGAAGGATGAATTCATGTTTGTAGGCACAAGACAGAAGACCAAGACAGAATATTTTGAAAGAAGATGATGTGAGAGCAAACAACTGTGACAACAACTTGTGACAACAAGAGCGACAGAGAGATCATCACAGAGATCACCATGACATTAGACACTTTTCACCAGCATCTAAACCAAAAACTCTCAGGGTTTGTTCTCCACAGAAGCAGGGCCATCTTTAGCCATTTTAGTACCAAATTTTTCGAAAGTTAACATCACATTAACATCATCTTAAATAAAGAGAGAATAAACTGTCTAACGTGTGATTCAGTGCCAGCTTTAGGTATTTGACGGTATGGATAGATTTTTGCTAAAAATTTCTACAAGAACATCTAAGTTCAGCACTCTGGCAGATGAATGGATTGTATTTTAATGGACAGATGGATTGATGACTGACTTTTTCAGCTCCTTGATTGCTGAGAGATTCTCTCTGAAAACGGGCTAAGCAAAGTCAACAGGAAGTTTCCGTTGTCTGCGTCTGTGTGCCTACGCTTCGTTTTCCCCTCTAAGCTTCCATACTGCTCAATCCACTTTATGCACAGAGTCTGTTTAACCAGGCTTTGCTGACAGATGTTTGCTTGCTAATGTGTGTTTGGCAGGAGAGATTATTATGGCTTACTCACTCGACAATTGCTCAGCTCCTCTGCAGACAAGATGATAGTGCCACATTTCTTCCCAGGGATCCCTCTGTGGAGCAAAGAGAGAAAAGAGTTTTGCAGAAATTAATGGAAACAAATCTTCTATTTTTTCTAGTGTTAGGTGATCAATAACTTGGGCCCCAAGAATAAAAGCATGTTCATTTTTACATTATAAATTAGTCCTCCTGATTATTCTCTGTAATAAAAAGTCACTTTGACAGAGCTCATACTTTTTTGACATTTACGGAAAGTTTTCATTCAAGTGTTTTTTAATTTGGTTGAAATGTTCCACATCCAGTAGGATTGGATTAAATCATAATTTGCTGTAACATGCTATAATTCTTTATGGTGACCATGCATTTCCATAGAGATTCAAAAAGGCTTGAAAAGCAGAAATCTACCCTTATATATGGTTTTATACACATATACTTTAATGTAGACGTTCCTTCTTTATTGAGCTTGTATTGTTTTGTTACATTTTAGCTCTTTTTTTTCCTACACGTGAGAAGGCTGAAGTGCCTTGCTTCAGGGCAACACAGCAGTGCCAGTTTGAACCTTGACTTACCTGCTGAGTTTTGTAAGCTAATTCAGTCAGAAGTTCAGTGAAAAGCAGGAGGGCCATGAGCAGCTTAACCCCTTTGTGTTGCTTACTGTAAAAGGAACGGCTAATTTCTTTGAAGTCTCCAGACTTTTTTCCACATTTTGTGGCCAGCTTTTTTTTCTGTCTCTTCCCATTTTTCTCTCAACTTAACACTGTGGAGTACAACAGGAAATATATTTGTGTATATGCCTTAGTAATATCTCTATGTACAGTGTGTGTGTGCTTCTGTTTAGGTATTTGAAATGCCGGCAGCCTGTCAAATAAGATCAAATCTCCTCCACCCTTTAGTCCACTCAAGGTGACAGGTGGAATTGAATTGTAATGCTCTTGAAATGGATTTCATATATTTGAACATGAGAAGTTAAAAGTGGAAAATATGTTAAAAAAGAAAAGCTAAAGAGCCATTTTAGTTTCCAGGCTACCTGTTCGTCATTCATAAATACAAAATTTCTTTTCACTGTTTCGTTGATAACACCCACATTACCCCCATTTAGCCAAATAACTATAAGCCTTCCAAAAACTAGTAACACACTGTAAAAATGTGATATATTTAGATACACACAAGGTCTCAAACTGCTAACTGCTCCAGTAAACTAGTTATCGGGCTAGTTAGCATGGTCAGTGGCAGGACAAGTTGACACTGTTAATTCAAATGACTTATTCGTACAAACTCCAGTCTTATAGCTGTTAGCAAACCATTCCTATTTGGTAAAATGGTCGACTGTTTGTTGATGACATCATATTCATATTCCCAATACAGTGTGATACCTGTGATAGCTTCCTCTCTTTGGGACTCTGTCTCTATATTCCCTCAAAGTTCAGTGCTGCTGAAATAGCTTGCTGGTCATAGGCATGAATTTGCCCATTGTAAAAATTTTGGGTGGATTTTAGTACCCGAAATTTATTTCAGCATTATTTCAGAACCAACAAAGAAGAATCAGGTCAATCCAGCTTCGATCAACTCTGTATTATTTCTAGTCAGGTTCATTCCTGTCTGTGTCTGGCACAGTCATCAACACCTCCGTGTCCATCCATCCATCCATTACTGCATTTCAACACTGTGGTGTCACTCAAATCCTTTTAATTCTGTCTCAAACTTGTTCAGAGTGCTGTGCCAAGGCTTTCAACATTGTCAAGAAAGACCCCATTAGTCTAACCCTCCCTTCACTGGCTCCTGCTTTAGCTATAGAACTGAGTTGAAAAGCCTGTTTCTTGTCTACAAAGCACTGAATAGTCTTGCCTCTTACTTAGATAAGTAAACTCCTGTCCTAATGCCATGCTGTCAGACAGCTGAGATGCTCTGACTATAGGTCTGTCTGTCTCTACAGGAGGCCGAAATCTCAATTGGTGAGATTTCTCACTACTCAGTCTGTCTGGTTGGCTGATTATCAGTGAGTACGTTATAAACTAAACATATCCTATATTTCATATATCTATCATATATCATATTATTATTAGTTTCTCTTTTCTTATTTGTGTCTGTACTGCAAACCATTTTTATCACCTTAAATTTAGTTATAAATTGCATCCAGACAAAATCCATCCCAGCCTTTCATCAATATGAGATCCATGCTCTGTATAAAATATGCTCTAAAACAATATCAACAAAACATTGCTCTTGTTTCCCCAGAACATGTCACACCTTTTATTTATCTGCCTGTATAGCATCAGTGTCAGACCCTTCAGGCCATTATGTGTCTCACCTGGGGACTGTGAAGTTTATTGTGGTCATTGTGCATGTGTGTTAATTGCCTCATTCATCAGCTGTATGTCACAGGAAGAGGAATGAGTCTTATTAGTTGGAAAGTGTTTGACGTAGTGCAGCACTGTGGGCGTGGGTGGCCTCCACTGATTTCAAAGACGTACAGTGAACTGTAGAATAGAGAAGTCTTAATCTAGCTGGTTCCAGACCAAAATGCACAAGAGCAAATAGTTTCCTTATTCCAAGTATTCACGCTTGCTAACAGTTAACAAACGAGGATGCTAATATTAATTATCCAGCACAGTATCCTCATCCTCCCTCCCATTCTAATTTCTGATATGCATGAAATATTTATTTCAGGTCCTGGTAGGAGTGCAGAGTTACTTAATTCTGGGAAACAACTTTGGCACCATTCATAATTGTCAGTATATGATGTCCACCACCCATGAATGCCAGAATCCCACTGCATCCTAGTGCGCCTCAAACAACCCCTCTCTCTGGTTTCACTGAAGCACCTTTAAACAACTTTCACCAGCAGCATCAAAATTGGATGCAGTTTTTAAGGCTCTGCCTCCTAGAAATTACAGACTCCCAAATGTGCTTACTGTTTACATTTTAGCCAATTTGAATGATGTTACATGGCCTTCTTAGCTTTGAGGTTCATGTGGCCTCAATTGTGTGGTTGTGTTGCTTTGCCCTGTACAACATATAGTATGCAGCACAACTCCTGGCACAGGCCCTCATCATATCACACACTGACTACTGCAACCCCATACTCGCAGGTCTCCCTGCATGCACATCCAAACCACTGCAGATGATCCAGAACACAGCAGCTTGTCTGGTCTTCAACCAACCAGCGCATGTCAGCCCTCTGTTCACATCCCTCCACTGGCTCCCAATCACTTCTCATGTCAAATTCAAATCTTTGACATCCTTGAAAAATGTTTTAGCAGCTTTCTTTGCTGCTTTTCCTACCTAGATCTCTGCTTGTGTTGTACTTATTCTGTACATGTTACATGTTTTATTGATATCAACATAAAAGTAAAATGTTAATATAATCAGACATATAATCATATTTCAGCTGTTTACCCTACAAAATCTGTTCCTAAAGCATTGTCAGTGTTTTTTTGTTTATTATAATATTATTATTTATATTATATATTATTATTTTTATCTGTTTTGAAAACTGAGATCAGAGAGAGATGTGTCTAGATGTGTCTCCTGTTAAAATATTAAAGAAAACCATGATTCCTTCCTGACCACAGCCAAGAGTTATAGTCGTCTTCATAGTATAAAAATATATTGCACCAGAGGCACTTTTAGGAAAGGAAACCAAATAGATTTTAGATAAAGCCGAACAAGTTAGTTTAGTTACTCGGTTTTTGTGTCAGTGATTTAGATGCTGACAGTGACAGTTTGGCAACAATTTTCACCTTTAAGATTAAAATTATAACTCATTGCTACCACTGGACTTTTTAGCAAAATTTTTTGGTCAATTTCCTCAAAAGATTGACGGACTTCACATGGCCAAACTCAGGTTTTTCATACAACACTGTGAGGTCCAAAGAACGGATAAAGTGCTCTCCAGCTGTGTGTATAAGTGCTTTCTGTTCTTTGTGCAGAGGTGAGTGTGTCTTAAGAGGTAGATGGAGACCTTTGATCCACACAGTAAATGCTTCCATCGATCTTCAGGTGGGGAAGCCATCTTGGTTGGCATGGGCAAGTTATGCAGGAAACTGAAAGTGTTTTTTGTTTTTTTTTCCCACCTAAAATCTTACACACTCACAGACATTTGGCACCCCATCAGCCACTGGCTCAAAAATACGGCTTTGAAAAGACAAATGGCTCCATATGTACGTCCTTCTCAGCTCATTCCTTCTTTTACCTCCTGTAACCAAATCAATTCCTCCTCCTGTCTTCCCAGAAATAGCCTGTTGTCGTTAGGCCACTGAGAAGCAAAAATCAACAGACAAAAGAGTTTTGGTTACACAAGTGTATCTGTGCTGTACAGACAAGCTGTGGCTGTACAGTAGCTTCTGAGCAAAGCAGCAATAGCTTCACTGAACAACATTGTGCACAGCAACAGGAATACACTTTTAACCATAACCCCTTGTTTCCTGGTCATTTTTTGGCTGATAAATGCTTTACACAACTTCTTTGGGAGGAACATGTTTTAGAGCAGTAGATCAAAAATTCTTAGTTAAAGGTGCTATTTAGAATTGCAGACATGTAGTGAATGGAAGTTACTTAGATTTAGTTACTAGTTACCCAAACCCAAGGAAATATCTTTAAATGTCTCTTTTTTCTCCATCATTAGTTCAAAACTCAAATGTAGTCAATTTATTTTTACATAAAAAGAAAGATGTGTGGCAAATTCTCATGAGCTAAGTCTGGAGGTTAAGATAGTGTAATGGTGAAGTATACTTTTTTGCTTGAAAGATGTCAAATGATAAAATGTTTATCATTGTATTTGATGATTGAGTTTCTGTCTGAGGACTAATCCTCTGAGCTTTACTTTATACAGTATACCTGTGGACTTTATACAGTCCACAGGTATATTCTATATATCTTCAAGATCTTTTGCTCTTTGTATCTGAGGTTGTAAACAACCATATTTTGTAAACATAATTTTCATAATTTTGCTCCTTGATAACTCACGGAGAAGAAAACAAATCAGTTGGTGTTAAACAGCAATCTGTTGCCTGCTGGATTTGATCCCTCTTGTATGCCTGCGCATGCCAACAATCCCACCCATCTCATTGCTTAAGAATATATTGCAAGAAGAAAGCCAAATGATCAAATAAGATCTCATTTACACCTTGCTATTGATTTGCAACAGCAGAAAAAAAAAATTCTCGGGACTCAAGACTTGATTTATAATTTGTTTCAGTTACAGTGGAGAGATGTCCTGCGGGTGCCACACACAAGATACTGCTCCTGCATGTTACTGAAAATGTGAAACAGTAATCTAATAAATGTGTCAGGCTAATTTTATTCTTTGAACTGCACCTGAACAAATTAGAGAGCTCTTCTTGCAATAATTTAGGACGCCTGAAAAGAATGAATTTCTATTTTTTGTCATAGAAGAGTCAAAGCATTGGAGCATGCATAATATAACCTGTCCATTAGCACAATGTTTCAAAGACCCACAGGGTACACACACGCTTTTGAATCTCTGATATTAAACAGAGAAGAGCTGTATATAAATGCATATACACGCATATGCAAAAAGACTGAGAGGCAGATAAATATTGTTGCCTATAAAAACACATAAACATAGAAATGACACGTGCACAAAATCCCTCAAAGCATAAAAAGCCATGGAGCTAAAGTACTGGCACACACAGACACACACAGACACACACAGACACACACACACACACACACACCATTTTCCACAGTAGTGAGAACCTGTAATTACAGAAATCTTAAGGGAGTCAACCTCTAAAGCAAAGTAACAAAGCTGAGATATACAAGTAAAAGTGGGGGAACTGAGGAGGCAGTGGGCTTTATCTTACACCTGTTTGCAAAGTGGCACACAACACAGTGAATTTAGTGAATTTTGGAAAGAAGATCTCTAGAAATAATGAACGTTTGGCATTAAATCTTTTACATTTAGTTTAACATGCTCACATTTCTGGATTTACGTTTCAGCTTCACACAATTATGAATAAATATACGAACAACTGTTCTAAACAAAGCAAGAGTTCAAGCAGAGGCACAAAAGCATTTAAGTAACTTGAAACACAAAAGTCTGTGTCCAGGGCAAAGGGCCATTGTACATGATCAGAGATTGTGCTGGAGGCCTTCCAGAAGAGCACTCTACCAAAGGGATCTACAGTAAAGAATAGCCCCTCATTGATTCACTCTGTGCAATAGCTCGACTGAGAGCCTGGAAATTCACCAGTGATTAACACAGAAAACTGAGAGGTTTCAACAGAGGGAGAAGGGCAAAAAGGTTAAAGAATGAATTGAGCCTGAGGACAGCACAGCACTTATAGCTTTATCAGGCATTTCAGATTTGCACAAGTTGCAGGTCTTATTGTGTCAGAAGAAAAGCTCAAGCACCCAGGCACAAAAAGGAGAGAGAGACAGAGATCATCAGAGAGACAGAGAGAAACAGAGAAAAGAGTCTGCATCTGCAATGAGATTTGCTTTTACTCACTTTTCAATGCAAAAAAACAGGCCGCAGAGTAAACGTGGATGTAAACAAATGCTTCATTGCCTTTCTCAGTGTGCAACAGTGAACACGTTGTTTTTATAACAATAGTTGATCAATATAATTGTGTTCTGTAAATGCTTATGCCATTTTCCCCATTGCTGGTGACCAAAAGCATTGTACTTGTGCACAATAGGTATATAAATGGGTGCACAAGAATAACACAGAATGACATCACTGGACACAAGTAACTGAGAATGTTGAATGTCTAAGAAACATGCAGAATTTTTTTAAAAAACTGGATCTCTTTGCATCATTACTATTATTAATTGCCTGATAATATTGACCTCATGTACTTTTGCTTGATTACACTGACAACCATTAATCCCCAAAAGTTTTCACAGTTGTTCGTTGCTGGGGTTACTTGGATTTATGGTAAAACTAGTTTATCGAAAGACAGACAGTTGAGTTGTCTGGTGAAGCCATTATGTTTTCCATTTGGGCAATGCATATGCAAGTTATAAGAAACCTCACAAAGCTTTAAGATCTTTGTAAGAGGTTCTTGCTCTTGAGGAAAATGAAGGTTACCATTTTCACCTCAGGGCAACAGCAATCAGCTCAGACATATAACGAAGCACTTTTTCTTGTGTCCTGACTTCAAATGTATCTCACTTTCATTGTTCGACTCGCTGCAGTTTGTCTATGAGGAGAACTTCAGATTCACACTTAGTGTCTCAGCTCAGAACTGTGCCATAGAAAATTGTCTAAGGGTACATCCTCCTTCAATCCACAAGCAATCTCTGACAGACAGAAAGTAATTTCTGAACTTAGAACCTGATATTTACCTCCCATTCCATCTTTTCCATCATTCACAATACATGTTTACTGCCTTAACTCCTAATACATAAATGACATCATCTTTCCATTCACCAGTGAAATAATTAGCATTTGCAAATGACATTGTCCTTGTGGACCTCGTCATTAACGGTGATGAGTTCATGCACAGGAGGCAAGTCACTCTTCAACATGGGGTACTGTCATCACCTTCAGCTGAAATCTCACAAAGGTTTTCAGAATTCACTTGCAGGATGAGCTCTGTGCTCATTTAAACCTGAAGAACAATGGCCACGCAAAGGAGCAGAGTCACTTCATGTTCCTGTACACCACCTTCAGTCACCCTTTGACGCAGAGTGAGAACATCATCACAATCATTAAATTCAACTCTCCTCTACTGCTAACAAGATATAATATTGCAGTCAGCCACACACCATACACATATGGACCTACAAAAAAGTAGGTTTTCTGCAAAATAGACATCATTGCTACCCAAATTCTCCTCTATCTGGAAGGAACTGTTATCTATCTTAATGGTAAAGATTGAAGTTCCTCTTTTCTCCCGTGTATGAAGTAGAGGTTGCCTCTGACAACTGCTATGTATTCTGAAATACTATAAATAGACAAAAAGTCAACAAAAGAGGCACAACCATTAATACGTTAGTGTTCATAGTCAATTCACTGTGCAGAATGTTGGTCAATTGCCCTCCAGCTGCACCAGTGTTCGAGCTTGTCTCATTGCCAGGTTCCCACCCACAGGTCCCCTTTTCCATTCCACTCCACAGCTTTTGTCTGAAATGGTGATCAAGAATAAAAGAACGGAGAGCATTTAGCCTCCTGGTGGCTTTTACTGATCTTCAGGCCACAAACTGCACGCTGTGACCAGGCTGAGTAGGAGGCAGGAAAGCAAAAGCGCCATGGGGGAGTCCTTTAGGGAGCCTATCAGAGGTGGTGATTATCGGCTGCCATTAAAATGGACCAAATGCTCATCAGTATGTTTTGGGAAGCATAAAGGAAAATGGGTGCTCAACTCTAGAAGGCACTTAGTGATGATGAATACTGCCTGCTGTTGGAATACCATAACAAGTACTTGTGGAAACCTCATTTTATGGACACTTCTGTTTACCAATTTTAGCAAATTGGGCTATCTTGTACAGAAAACAACATAGTGAACACAGATTGTTTTTATGGTTTAATTTTTTTTGGAAAGGGCGATGGAAAGCCAATCACTGGTAATTTAGAAATGTGGAACATTTTTGGAAACAATCTAAATATCTGTAGACCAAATATTGAAACTATGAACAAGAAAGAAAAGAGGTAAGAGTTGGAAAATATGTTATGTCATGCATTCAGCACAAAAATGGGCTATGTACAAGGAAAACTTAACACAGCTGCTGAAAGATGTGAGGGTTTTTTTGTGGTTGTTTTCCATAGTTTTACAACCAGTTCTGGATGAGGTTATTGTATGGTTGACTCAACACAGCTTTCATCGTCCGATCATTTCAAGATCACATGCAGGTCTGTGCTCTGTCAGGTCAGATTCTCTTCGTACCATTTAATGAGACAAACTGCGTCTGTTGATGGATTGCATTGTTCTAGGGATGATTTAAGAAGTCGTGCTGTGCAGCCAAAAGTTGTTCAGATAAAGAAATTTACTTTAAAAAGCTTCAAAGACACCAACTACTACGAAAGCTATTTTGGGGAAATGTGTGTAAAAAGATAGAAGCTAAACTTCAGTCTATAAATGTCTATACATGTAAAGAAATTTGTGGATGAAATAAAGGGTCTAAGGTAAAGTAGATGAGAGGCAGAACAAGAAAATGTGACACATACAAATTAAAACAATACATTCATCCAAAGGAGGTGTATAAATTCCTGCCCATTGCCAATGCCCACAGACACAGAGTCAGTATCAAACACCTGGAGAGTTGTATTGCCTCTGGGGTATTTTTTGATCACCAACTCATTCCAGCCCAGTTTCCCTTGGAAATAAATCCATATGAGTCTTCACTTTGTGATTTATGTCCGGTGCCGATATTCAGTGCTTACACAGAGAGTAGTTTGCCCTATATGTAGCAAAGCAGAAAGTCAAAGTGTGGCGCTCGAGGTGATGGATTGGTGCATTGCAAGTCCAATTTCTATGCAGGAGAGGTTTCATTGAAAACCTGCAAATAAACTTGGTGTTTCTGTTAAACACAAGTATAATCTTTTCCAAACTATAAGCAAATGTTTTGCTTAATCCTAACCATACCTTAACTTAAAATAGTTGGCCATAACAAGCCTTTTCCTAAACGTAAGTATATAATATTTGCCATTCACTGACTCTCATTTGGCCAAAATTTCTAAATTATTTACATGGGACTGAAAAAAATGGGTTGGGACCAAATGCAGTACACAGGGTTTTGCAGGGTTGTTCAATATTGACATTTTTGTGGGTTGTCTCTTCCATAGGAGATTTCTTTTATAAAATCTGACACCTTATTGACCTAATTCTCCTTTTTGTTCCCTCATCTCCTTTTGAGTGCCTTGGTGATGCACTCTCAGCAGAGCATGACAGTAGAGATACCAATTAGGAAATGCAGAAGGACAAGTCTGTGGCATCAGTGCTTTCAACTCACTGTTGCTTCCATTCAGACTAATGAGCAAAAGATTAAGGACAGCAGGGATTTATTCACTTTAAATTCACTTGTTATAGGGGTTTGTAACAAACTACTGGACAACAACCATCGATCAATCAATCAATTAATCAAACTTTATTTGTACGGCATCCTTTATACTGGTTGCTGTGTTTGAAAAGGCTTCACAGATAACTGATGGGCTGGTTAGACAGAAGAAGTGTACATAGAAAGAAGTTAAAGAGGAAGTAGAAAGAGAATGAAGATGAAGAAGAACACGGGAGGAGGAGGAGGAGGAGGATGAGATGAGGAAGAAGGAGGTGAAGAAAAAGGAGGAAGCCAAGTAAGATGGAATAGATAGATAAATACAATAAGGTAAATAATGTCTACAAAGTATTCTTACAGATTTCAGATTCTCTGGCAGACTTTTCCTCATACATGAGGACCTGAGGGGTAGTACTGGTTCATTCACTGTTATAATTGGTACACAGTAAGGGACAAGCATCACCTTTTTATACTATTACTATCCAGCATGACACAGCATCCCTGTTCTTTCAGCTGACATTTCCTCTTTACAAAATGTATTGTCTTTCTTGAATATTAACGAGGGGAAGTAGTAGAGGATGGTTCAGGACGGGGGTGATTTGAACATGAGTTTCTGCTGAGTTTGATTCATTAAGTATAATATGGCAAACGTCTGTTGTCTTGGAGATTGGAGTTATTGGACTGCACGTTAATGAAGGGCCCAGTGTTGGGTGTGCAAGAAAACAAAGTTTAACATCTGTTTCTACAAACATTATCTCTAAAAACTTGTTTTTAGCTTCCTCCATGTTTGTCAGCGCAGTTTTTGACATCTTACACTTTTACTTCTGAACTTCTAATTGGTGGTTAAGTGATAATTAGTACTGGGCTGTAATAGGCTGTAATAGTTCTTCCTCTTCATGGAATCAATTTAGAATAGAAACAGCATTATTGCAGTGTTTTTTCTTAGTTTTTCTGTTGATTAAATTCTGTTTGTTTTAATGGGGCTTTTAGCCCTCTTTGTTAGTTACACATGTAGTGACACCTCCCTCTATAAATAACAGAGAGCTTTCTCAGGAAAGGGTTACAGATTTGAACCATTGCAGCAGTGAAATTATCAGCATCTCAAGTGGGATTAGGCAGAATAATTTCACAAAGTAACAATGAGTGGGTGATAGAGGAGGGTGAAATAAAACTGCAGGAGATTTTGCACAGCAGTAAAATAAATGTGGAGCTCCAGTGAAGATTGCTTAAGCTACTTTTCAGTTTTTGTCCAGCCTAGGATGACCTTTAATTATACATTCAAGCAGAAATACATTAGCTGTTTGTTTTAGGCTCTTCTTGATCAAACTGAAGAGTGAATACAGGGAAAATACTGCTGCAAAGAATACAAAAGCAAAAACATTAATTCAAAATCACCTTACAGGAGTGAAGTGTTCAGCACCACCATAGTTTTTATACAGTTTTACCTCACTGCCTGCCTCAGAGACCCTCTACTTCAATCTGTATTTTCCCTCTTTGCTCATGGCAGGTCATGTCCAGTGTATATCTTTTTAAAAGTCTTTTTAATGCAGTAAAGTTTGCAAAGAAGTTGAAAAGTTTTTAAAATTCCCTGAATTTCCCAAAAATCCTCACTCTGCAAGATGATGTAAACCATTGTGGCTTTGACAGTGATTTGCAATAGGCTTATTAAAAAAAATTCTCCAAGAGAAGACACAGACATTTCGTCACATGAAAGAGTCATAAATGTCTTCAGTGTGAATGATGACGGATATTGTGATTGGTGCTGTCAAACGCTGGCACTGTAGAACAATAAAGAATGAGGGTTTAATGTCAGACCCGACACATTCATGAAGCGATCTATCTTTAGGTCACATTGTGCGTTTGTGTGTGTATGGAAATTAACATTTGGTTGTGTGAAACCACAGCTCTCTGCCTCACAAGTTCTGGGTCTGGCTGCTTGTGATTGAAAATGAAGTGCAGGTCAAGCTAAACAAGCGAAGAAAAAACCCCAAATTAGTTTAACTTCAGCAACGCTGCTAATACGACCACAGACTGCAGCTCAGGAATTGATTTTTTTTTTTTTTCGCACAGCAACTGCTCCAGGCTACAAAAGGTCCTGGTAAACCCCTGTTCCACTCCATATTTGCAATGTAGGAGAACTCAGTCATTGGGGTCTCTGTAAAATTCTTTTTTCTTCTGCATAAAGAAAAAATGATTCATTACATGGAGGAAAGTGTCAGAGATATAGTAGCAGGGATATCTGGTAGGTGATCAGGCCTGCTACGCAGTGTGGGGAAGTGACTAATGTTATGAATACAAATGTAATATGAGCCGATAAAGTAAGTGAATCAGAAAATTTACATATTTTGAATATAAACACATATCATGAATATGGAACACTATAATATACAGTGCGCACAATTGTATGTGATGCCTGCAGTTCTGCCTGAGTGACCTGCCCCCGTTTCCTTCATAGATAGAGTAATCAGCCAGTGTGTGTATGTCTGTGTGTAGTTTTGCCAAGTTTTGCTGAGTATTGCTTCTGCAGATTGGACTAAATTTGAATTTGAAGTTGTGAGGAACCTAGTGAGCCATATTCTCAGTAGGTACAGGGAACTGTGCTACACCTGTCCATTAACTTACCAAGCCACCTCCAGTATTTTGTGTCAAAGGTGCCCATATAAGCCAAAGTGTCCACACACAAAAGAGCAAAATCTTGCCTGGTGATGGGAGATACTAGGGATTAGCATGTTTCAGGCAGGATTTCTCAGATTTCAGCATGGGAAGCCAAATGTGTCTCTCTGAGAAAAAACATAGTGTTTGTTAAGGGAGATACTGTGGATCAGAACATTTAAATGATCACTCCTCTGCAACTCTATTATTCAGGAGACAAGCAGAGCACACTTTCACGCATTCAGGGAAGAGACATGTTTCTTCCACATCACCAGTTCTGTAACCTTTCAAACCGAACACGAGCACAACCATGCAAACATACAACAATGTGCAGCGAAGCAGGCCTGCTTTAACACAATTACTGACTTCACTAACTCTGCCAAAGGGAAAAGCGAAACACTATTTCACTGCCGTAAGGACAGAAAACAGGCACAGACCCCCACCTGAGACATCCACCTCCTCAATTACCCACTGCTGATTCTACAAAGCCGTAGCCATTCGAGACCTCATTTGACTTCATTACAACGGCCACCAGAGAGACAGTGCCATTAATCAAATAGAAGAGGGGAAAGAGTGAGCAGCTACCCAGGATAGCCAAGAAATGAACTGAAATGGCTGCTGTAGTTCCTCTGTTCTGCGTCTGCCTGAGAAAAAGAGAATGAAGTAGCATCCATCATGCCTCAAATGAACCACACACTGCATCAAAAGGCATTGCTGCCATGTCTGTCAAGGCAGAGGAGCTGTGGTTTATTGGTGCCTCTAAAACCTGTAAATAAAGACAGTTAGAGACAGATATGCAGTAATTAGGGTCAGTGCCACTTGATTGATGTGGTTTATTATTCAGGTTTTGGTTAATATTGTGTTTGCCTAAAGCCTTTTCATCTCTCAGAGCAGAAGCTGCCAAAGCAAGCATCTGGAAAATGTAATTTCAAGACAAGCCAGATGTGGAAAACCGTGTCAAACAGAAGTTGATATTCAAAGAGGAGCACATGAAACAGGCTTGACAAATTTCATTATGTGTGTTTTTACTGACTCTCTACCTCTCCCCTCCTTTGTTTGTAGTCACAAACACAGAGGGTGAAATGGGAAAAAAAAGGCTTTTTCCCTTTTCTGTTGGGGAGCAAATGACACCTCAGGCAATTAGCATCGTTACAATGGCAGTCAATCTCTGTAACGCTTTGTTTGCCATCAATGCTGCTGAGTCCTCAAATTCGTTTTGGGGGAAAATCAATGTTATTTGCCAATATAGCTGTCTCCAAATGTTTAAACAGGCTGGGCTTAGTGCGGGAGTAGTGTGCTCTGTGGATTTCCATCAGTCTGCTGATTCCCAACCAGATGACTGCTAGGTTTGAATTCAGAGTGCACTGTAACCTGATAAAACGGTTCAACCTCAACAGCATTCTTGAATTTGTTAATTTAGTACAGGAAGCCTCTTCTGTCAAGTTGATGGATAACTCCAATTGAATCCACAATGACAGAAAAATTGTTTTCCTAACAGATGGCTCAGCTTCAGGAAGAGTGTGAGCCATGATCAATTGCTGCCTGCAGGAAGAGGAAACAGAGTTTTGCTGAGAGATATTAGACACAAGGGTATCAATACTGGATGAGCTCTCAGCCAGACAACAAACACTCTTTTCGCTTCAAAGCAACCTGCAGGAAAAAAAAACCTATTTGCCATTTGTTGTGAATGGGTCTGCAGGGGTTGAGACCTGCTTCATGATCCTGCACACCTCCATGATGTGCAGCACATTTTCTGACTGACAATAGCACAGTCCCATTGTTTCAGTGACACAGCTACACAGGCACAGCAGGGTTTCAAGGCAGAGTCAAAAAAGTTAAACCTGGCTCAACTTTTTTTAATTTGTTGTCATCCAGCAGTGCTGGCAGTTATGTGTGAGATCACATTACGGGTGGGTGATTTTAAACATAAGTACTGCAGCTTAAGTGAGGGCCTTTCAATCATCAAGATAGAGGATATAATAATTGCTACCTTGATCACTTTCTCGACTTGTAAAATCTTACTTTATTCTATTATAAACTGCTTGGCAGTGTTTTGGCGTTGACTTTGAACTCATTAACCTGCAAAATGACATGCCTGGATCATATTTCTGGACAGTATCTGTAACAACAGGCCAACACAGCTCCTTGTTTTTTTCTTTAACACAGCACCAGTATTACTGTAACATTGAATGGATACAGATGCAGACAGCTGTTCTGTTTATACTGCATTGGCATCTGCGTGGGTTGGATTGCCATCTGGGCAAAATGTGTTAATTCCTCAGTGGCCACAAAGGCTACACATTATTCATGTAAGTTGTGACAGTTTGATTAGTTGCAAATTGTTTAGGAATATGCACCACTGATAAATACTTTGTGCTTATTCAAAAAACCACAAACATGAGGTTGATAGGGCCTCTCAGCTAATATTTGCAACGTGTCCCCCAGTGGGTAAATTAGGCCATATTGTTTTCATATGCAGACATGGTCTCAAATGCACAGACACTTATGTGGGCCAGTGATGAAAATTAACATAACACAGAACATCGTTGTTAAGCAGACACACAAGGTATAAATTGAGTTCTAGTAGATTTTTTGTCACCGTCCATCCTTTGTCACTTATTGCAGTCAAAAGTAACGTTTTCACAAGCAAGATAGTTTGACACCCATAACACTTAACAACCTATAAGATTCTTTGTGCAATGGAAGCACTGCTCCAATAACTTGGATGAAGCTCAGAAAACTGTAGCTAACCCACTGTTAGCAGGATTAGTCAGTCAGTACCATTACGTACAGTTGACAAACTGTGCATAATAAATTATTTGACAGTGTGTTTCACAAGAAGATTTTGTCGCATCAGTGCAAGATTTTTAGAATAACAACGAACCAGGTCAGCTGCAGCCAAAAGTAGCACGTTGAATAGGCAATGGGATGTAAGATATTTCCTACTGTGAACTAGAGTATCACCAACTTCAGAGGGTCATTGGATATGCAACTATTGTATTATAGTCATGCTGTATTATGAGATCTGTGCACTGATTTAATTCTGCCAGTGTTCTTTGTGCCATTTCTTTTCTTTTCTTTTCTTTTCTTTTCTTTTGCTGCTCCTCAGTCATTATAGATTTCATTGTGTCATGAGTAGGTCAGGAAATGTCAAGTGTCAAAAAAGTCTTTCATTGTTATAATTACCCTCAATGTTGTCTTGTTAATGTGTTTTATAACTTGTAAGCTTTGACTGCAAACTTGTTGCTATAGTTACTCATGTTAGGTGCAGACAGACCAATGAACAGACAGTTTGGAAGGACCTACTAAAAAGCTGGGACCCCCTGCAGCCAGGCAGAATAAGGTGTTCACCCATTGTATAAGGTTTAATGGAATACAGATGTTAACAATTTTTTAATTTGTCTGTCATTATAATTAGTTGTTTTTTTCACTTATGTGCATAATGATCTAACAGAGTTTCTTTGTGATTAGCGATGCTATCTCACACTGGACATTTAGTTATTTTACTGATAGCTGCGTGAAATTAATCATCATCTACATCCAACCAACTGACTGCCCGAACAGCAGTGTGTGAAAACACATATTGTCCTCACCTGTTATTCGGGTTACTTGTTTTAAATGAGGTTAGAGAGAAATGCTGCACTGAGGTAAATGAATCAAACAATAGGGCAAGAAAACAAATTAAACTGAGCAGCCAGACAGAAAACTCTTATTATCCTTGCTATCTTTCCTGATCAAATATGTCCATTTTTTTCACCAAAGATGAAATGTGGTGTTTTTTAACATCTTATCATGCTCCCTTCATTTATTGTTTCAATTTGAGTTTTATTACCTTGGTTCCTTTTTCCCAAATATTCTAATGAAACATAAACTGTTGCTCCAAGGTCTAATTTTGTATGGATATTGCCACAAAACCACTGAATTAGCATTGGAGATATTAGGTTTTGTCTGTCAGTCACTGTTACCTCTTAAAAATGTAAAACATATAGACCTGATGGAAAGATGGATCAGTCAGGCAGCATTGTTATCTCTACTACTCTCCATTTTAACCTATATTATTTCAATATTTCTGATGTAAGCATGTATTTATTTTCCAAAGGCTAATTACTTAACTGTTTTTACATTGCATTAAGTAATCTGAACATAAAAGTGCCCAAGAAACAATATGCCAGAAGTGCACAAAGACATCATGTAATTTTGATAAAACAGGCCTTACAGCATCAATTACATCTTTGTACAGCCAGATCAGTTAGTGAGAATTGTGCAGCACAGCCTTTTTTCATGCACATTGACATATTTAATGTTTTGTTTTAATTTCTGCAATAAGAAAAAAGTGTGCATCAGCTAGCCACAGATCAGTCAAATCAATGATTGTGCTCAGTTGAGACACTAAACATTTTAAGCTTTTAGCATGTGAATTCGATTGCTTCTTCTAAGAAGTATCCAATAAAACAGGGTCTCACTCTTACCTTTTGAACTTTTTGTATGGTTAATGTGCTACTTTAGAGTAACTGTGTCTTCGTTGGGAAGTTTGAACAGAACATGGGAAATGCTAATTATAGCTATGGTAACAACAGAATAACAGTCAGAAGTCAAAATAAACTTTATATCACCCACCATGCTCATTATTATTATTGTCACTCTCATAGCAGTGAGGCAATTAATAACAAACCCCATTTGTGAAGGGTCTTTTTTTCAATCAGTGTCAGTTAATCCAAATTATTTTAAGGGTTTTTTTTTGTACAAGTGTGAAATTATTATTATCAACTTCTAATGCATCATATCTTCTTCAAAGCATTGTTTGAATTTTCCCTTTTGATATCAGTTCTTTTCATCGTAGAGGTTCCTTGATCGAGCTTGTGATGTTCCTTGGTGGTGAACCCCTCACTAGCGAGCACATTTCCATGGAGCTCAGCACCTCTGAACCATCCGTTACACTTCACCTAGCCCCTCAAACATGAGCTGCCCTGGGCATTACAGCCGTCACTTTCCATCACAGCATCAAAGACTTCCCTGTCAGTTGTAAAGCAGAGGCTGGAGGGGGTTGTGGAACATATTTCTTCACTCTTTCCTTTCTTTCTTTCATTCCTTCCTTCCTTCATGGAGACACTGGTTTGCTTGCATTTCAAAGATTAAAAGAGCATTTACAAATTTATGAAATGAAGCAGCAAGAAGTGTATATTGCAACAACACTGAGGAAAGATCTCTGTCTTCCACAGCCATCAACTAACTGCTGGACACATTGACAGACATAAACAATAAAGTCACACTGCTGTTTCACAAAAGAGAGCTGAAACATTTTTCATTATTTTCACTATGCCCCGCCCTACATATTTACTCTTTGCCTGTCAAGCTTTCTGTTTTAGCACATCACAGTGGGGGTAATATACTATACTGGGGGCACTACTACATTCCCACACAGTGGATGGGGCAGTGCCAAACATGGCTATTTTTGACCTCATCTATAACCTCACAAACTAACATTGATGATCTTAGTTAATGCTATGCTTTTTGCATTTTAAATACTGTAGCTAGCATGTAGCTAAATATGCCACGGCTTGCAACATATGCTGGAGCAGATGAATAGTATTAGCCTGTAGGATATCAGCCTGGTAGCACCTCAACATGTAAATGGGCATCAGATTTGATAATTTTCTCTGTGTAATCTGTCATAGTGGACAACAACTGATGATGCATCTGGGACAGCTCGTGACATCCTGACAGAAAAACGAGCATGTTAGGATTTGTTATCACTGTCCATGACAAATTTCACAATGTGTTGAAAATGTTGAGCAGAAGGAGCACGCTGCACTCCTCTCTGCACAAAATTAAATGTGCTCTTGGGTTTATTTTGAATATCTTTTTTAGGAAAACTCCTTGCATGTCGCTTTAACAGGTGGAGAAAGCTTAAGTTTCACAGTCCTGCTGTGCCCAGTTACATTTGTTAAACTATGATACGTAATCTTTGCTGGAGGGGAGGATTAAGCAAATTGTCATTTGGTCAGACCCTGTTGTTTCAAGACAGTATAGGTGCAAAAATGAGTCTCAAAAGACAGATATCTGCGCACCTGATTCATTAACAATTCAGTGATAAATGACTCAACTTGAAAACCTCCTTGAAATTTTCCTATTTTCATTAGTACAAACCTATACATGTTATACCCTTAAAATCAAGACTTTTAGTGACTTTCTACTAAATTTGCCTTGAATCTAACCTTGGGACCCGATCAAAGATCTACAAAAGCCATATTCCGTATAGACCTCCCAGGAGACAGAGAGGCGGCTGCAGCTACAGAAAGAAACCCACCATCTTCCCATCAGTTGCGACCTTAAAGACAGGCAGATGGAGCAAAGAGGTAGGAGAGGAAGAGGTTAGGTACTCATGTGGAAAAGGAGCCCTCCAGTAGTAATTACGCTCTTGGCCATTACTCTTTTCTGACCACCAAAATCCCCCCCAAGGAAATAAGTCTTATACCTCATATGGTATTTACTGTATGATCTTTGTCTCATGGGAAACCTGCCCTGCAGCGTGATTAATCCCAGAACAGACATTACTCTTGTGACAGCGACCCAGGCCACCAATGAAGGCTTCCCTTGAGAGCGAGCAGAGTGCTGCCAGTGGATCCACAGGAATGTAGTCTAATCTGAGACTGAAGTCACAAGTGTGTCAGTATGTGTCTGTGTGTGTGTGAGCGAGAGATAGAGGGGTGAGGGTGAGAGAATGAAAGATACATGGCAGAATAAAACAAAGAGGGATAGGTGAGGGGATGGTGTTTGGGAGCTATGAATAGCCACTCTCAAAGCCCAAGCAGAGATCTAATGTATTTGTCTGTGATTATTGTGTGTGTGTGTGTGTGTGTGTGTGTGTGTGTGTGTGTGTGTACACGTCTGTGTGTACACGTCTGTGTGTACACATGTGTTAGCAGACAGAAGTCTCTTTGTGAAAGCGATGCCATTGGAGAGACTTGATTTATCACTCTGTGCTGGAGAAAGAAAGAAGCAGGGAGGGAGGCGGTATGACAGCTTTATCAGTCCACTGTTCCAGACCTCCATTAGTGCACCGAGCCAGAGGAGGAAAACACAGATGGATATGTGTGTGTGTGTGTGTCTGTGTGTGTCTGTGTGTGTGTGTGTGTGTGTGTGTGTGTGTGTGTGTGTGTGTGTCTTTAGACTTTTTGGGGGATGAGTCCTTACAGATGGAATTGTATTGTCCACATACTGGTGTTCACTTTCGCTTGTCTTTATACTTTGGGTATAATATCTGGAGCAGGATGTCAGTGTGCTGGTGCATATGTCAATTTTGTCACAATCTCTCCTGTCCCCAGTCCTCCACTCTCCTGTCCCGAGTCCTCCACTCTCCTGTCCCCAGTCCCCCACATTGTTCTCAGTACCTGTCTTCAGCCACTAGACCATGTGTTCCCCTCCTCCTAGTCTCCTTCAACCCCCCAGACCTGCCATCCTTTAATTGGTCACAGGTGTCCTCTGACTTTCCCTCCTTTTATCATCAGCAGACTGCCCCACCCACCCACACACCTCTTCCCACTTCTTGTCCATCTACATTTACCTGGACTTCCACTCTGACTGTCATCTCATTGTAATCCCTCATCAGACATTTCTTAGATGTACCGGTTAACTTCCTTTGTTCTCTACCAGATCGTAATCTTTGCCTTGTTTTTCACTGTTTGTCTTGGCCCTCTGGCCCCTGTTCTGTATTCTATTTATCTGTTACCCTGAGACAGGAGGCCCGTTCTGCAGAGAATGATTTGTTGCAGTAACTTCAGGTTTAACTCTTTGGTTCTCAGGGTTACAACAGTGGTTCACCTCTTACTGAGGTGTACTGCCATGGTAACTATACTGTACACTGAAAGGTTTTTTTCACTTTGTTGTGTTCATCATACAGCTATTAAGCTGTAGTGTGTAAAAAAATGTATATGCTACAAAGACGATGTTGAGGTGTCCCAGTTAATATTTATTTCACCATCCAACGATGCAGAAACTGTTTTATGTTATGGAGTGATTTAATCCCAGACTTGTTGCTGCACTAGCACATTCCTAATTAAATATTTTTTTACAGGATTTATTATTAGGCTTAATGCTAATTAATAACTTTAAACTACTCTAGGTCACTCTAGGTTTTCAGTAACTGTTACAACCTAATACCATATCACAAAATGACATAATATTGTAGATGGTGAATTGGTGAAGTTTCTTTCTAGCGACCAAATACTCACTTTTGTCCTGCAAGTCATGTACCAAAATTTTTAACAGCTTTTAAAGCTCCAACTTCTGAAGGGCCTTCACATCAATTGGAAACTAATTTTCCTGATAATTCTTACACCATGTGAATACAGGATTAACCTGCTCTAGAGCAGTAAACGTACCTCCTGCTTTGAGTTTTAATTTAGATTTATTTTCTTTTTGCTGCCAAGTTAATTTGACACTGCTGGGTTTACAGCTAAGAGTGTTAAGCTCACCAAAGCTGACATACACTATAAGTATACATCTAAATGACATTAATTTAATGAAACAAATAAACAATATGGTAGTCAGATCTACACAAGCACAATGGGCAGTGATATAATGAGAATATGAACTGAGCATTCACACAGTCTACAATTTCTACCCAGCTGTCTATTCTACATTTGGCAGGTGCAACTTGCTTTTAGCCTTTATTATGTTCTCAGCCTCTTCATATTTATCTAGTATTATAGATTGCTTTTATTTTGTAAAATATGCTGCTTTGCTGCCAGCGGACTTCTCCTTGTTTGTAACTGGACATATGCTGCAAACACCGACCAATCCTATTAACGCAATCACGGCCAAATTTGGTAAATCTGGGTTGACTAACTGAGTTTATAATGATTGCTGGGTGAATGCACTGAATGAAGTGCAATTACAATTGTCAGTGAAGCCAGATAACAAAAAGATGGAATAAAATTAGCAACTAATATGTATGACACTCTCACACACAGGCATGTACAAAAATATACAATTATCCATGATTTCTCGTTGTAAACTAGGCCGAGTCACGATGGTAACACTATTCTCAGAACATATGAAGAGCATAAAAAAACCCATCAGCTATCTGGACTTTGAAACTGCACCTGCACCTGTTATGAGCCAAATAATTCAACCACGAAGGCAGCCAACAGCATTGAGTCCAGGATTCACAAAGCTGAAAACTCAATTCTCATAAACAGAACAAAATGCCACTTTTTTTTCCAGAGGAGCCAAAAATACACGAGAGCCTTATCACACAAAAATGTCACCCAGAGAAGCCGCCAACAGGAGCTGTTTCAGCAGGCTTTTTGTGTGTGTGTGTGTGTGTGTGTGTGTGTGTGTGTGTGTGTGTGTGTGTGTGTGTGTGTGTGTGTGTGTGTGTTTGTGTGTGTGCATCTGCATATCCTAGATAGGTAATGATGATGCATAGTGGAGCATAGCTCTCTCAAAGCCTTGGTAAGAAATAGCTGGTAGCCATACCAACAGAAAGAGATGTGTGGTTTTATGACAGATGAGGTGAGGGGGGAATACAGAGAGCAGAGATGAGAAGCAGAGAATGGAAAAAGATGAGTATAAAGAAGTAGACCCAGTCAGGCAGACACACCTGGCCTGCAGGGAGAATCAAATTGTTCAATTTTTAAACCTGCTGGAGGAGTCTGGACAGATACAGCTAAATAAAAATTCTGTTTGCTGACAGCTATCACTGAGTTGCTCTTGAGCAAGGCACTTAAGTCCAAACTGAGCATGGCTGGCCACTGAGGGTTGAGGGTTGTGATTGAGATGCATGATTCATAGTTGTCAGTATGTGCTACTGCATCTGTATGCATAATAAAGCGATGTTTTGCTGACACAGGCATCTATTCCACATAGAGAGAGAGAAAAACACCGACCAAGAAGTCTCAAAAACTCACAGCTTCTCCTGTGGATCTGAACTGAATATTACAGTCATCTGCAGGGTGCCCTCTAAAAATGCACAAATCAATTGCATTTTACTGAGGGAAATTCTGACTGCTGTAAGTGGATCTATTCATCCAACTGTGGTTGTAGTGATGAAAATGATTTCAAGAGTGAAAGTGTGTGACCACGGTCATGATAATAAAATGGATAAACTGAAGCATGAAACAGCCAAATGCTGTATGGTATTAGATACTAGATATATTGTTATAATACAAATGGTTAAGTTCCGATTTTTCTCCCCATATAAGTCTTTGCATTCCTCATCTTCTCTGACCACATGAGCTCAAACACATCGCCAACACATGCAGCAACACTACATTGGGGGACTGAGGCATGGCTGGAGGCCATATTTGCAGCCTCCGCTCCCAGTGTGGCTTCTCAGCAGCTCAGGATGTTGCACATTTCACAATTATCTAAGCAGCCCACAATTTAGCACCCAAAACATGCGATAGCTTCTTGTATCTTTGTTGCGTAATTGCATAGGTGATTTTAGCTATTTCACTTTCAGTATGGATGGTGAGGAAAAATATTTTGATAGCATGTGGGTTTGAAGAGTTTGAAAGAAAAATGCTGTGAAATGCACAGAAACATCAGACCCACTTGCCTTGTGTCTTTTTTTTTATTTTGTAGAAGGTGAGCTTTGAAAAAGTTTATTGGAAACTGAAAATAATATGTGACGTGAAAGCATTTCACGTTATTGCACTTACTCTGCCATGGCATCAGTCCCATCCAAGAACATACATCTGTGTAATAAAGGCTGGATTGGATTGGTGCTTCCTAAAAACACCCTCAAATTTCAAGCATTTATTACTGTGCAGGATAGTTATAGAACACAAACAAGTCATGCACTATTTACCAGATCACATCTTTTGAAAAATTAAGTAGGTGTTGCTAATTTTTTGTCTCCAATTGTCTCCAGTTTACATCTACATGAGGAGGGCAGAGTATTAGATATCACCACTAAATATGAGCCCAAAACTAAAACAGGTAATTTAATTGATACCGCCATTACGATGTCAACAAAGCTGAACATATATATGTATATAACATGTGTTATAACAGGATTGTTGCATTGGATGAATTAGATTATACAGGCATCGTACCTGAGACATCGTAGACATTGTTGGTTTTATGCATTTGGAGATATCCACCACTGAAACATATTCCACAACTAGCAGATGATGAACCTGAACCTGTGGCCAAAACAATTTAGGTGATGGAGTTTTGTTTGTGGTGCTTAAAGCCTTGAGAAATTACATTTGACATCTTGGAGTTAAGTTTCATTTGAGCTACTTTCTAGCAAAGAAATAATCCCAATGAAAACTGCTGCCACAGAGGTTTTCAAAGTTTCCAGAGGGAAAAGTTGCCGTTGAGGTTTCCTCAAGTCATTGTGCTCAAAACTTCCTTATCCTCTGATGTTTTAGTTGTTGCACAAGTTTAGGAGTTGGAAAAACCAATCTGCTATAATTTTTTCCAGAAGTGACCCTTTAAAAGAGATAGCTATAACAAATGTGCTGTAAGACGATATCTAATTTCTGAAAGCACAACAGTGAGCTCTCTTTAACAGTTAACTATAACTATAACTAACAATTGGCAGTAATAATCCCAGTATGCTCTGTAAATAGAATACTATCCCATCTCAGAAGTTATTATGGTCGCAGATATCCTCCAATATCTGTCACTTCATCCGGGAATGCCTGGGGCCAACTGTTGGCGACAGCGAGGCTATGGTGTCAAGCTTGGTTTGTCATTGTACCCAGCTGGATATCCTGCCGCTGCACACATGCCTCTATTCACATTCACAAATCATTTCCTTCCATTTCGCTACTGCGCTCCCAAAATCGTGCCTGACATTCAGGGAATATCGGAACGCTAAAAGGCCAAGCATGCTCAAACACACCTCCTCCTCATTGCCATCACTATGTTTTTAATCATGACTCCACTCTCTGCCGTGTTACTAAGTGAACCTCATTGCATTACCGTCTTCTCCATGGCCCTTAATAACATGGTCCTCCACATCTGTCCACTTCTTGCAATCATACAGTGCATTGATCTAAGAGATGGATAATTCACATGTCAAACCCAGTGGCATCACATGGTCTTTGATAAACAATAGCTACAACGAGTGGGCTTAGCAAGACCATTTCAGTGGAATATGATACATAAACAGAACTGATCATTTATGTGTGAAGAAAGGCTACAACCTCAATACCAACAAAGCTGAACTGGGTGACTGTAGACAGCGAGGAGGAAAAGCAAACATGCAGTCTGAATGTTTGGGTTTGAGCAATGGTGTGAGGAAAAACTGAAGTGAATGACAATAATGCTCCCCTGGCTGCTTGTCTGTCATCGATGTCTCCCTGAGTGCCCATTTAACCCCTGTTGCAGTGGAGCTGCTCTGTGGACTTCAGCTCAGAGTGCCTTGCAGAACAAGGACATGTTCACACAGTCAAAACAACCCTGAATAAATAAAGGCAATAAAGTAAACACAGTATTTACCTTTTGTGAATATCTCTACACAAGGTTTCATCCTTTTTTCACTCATAAGATGTTTCTATTTGTTTGTTGTATTTGCTGAGGGATTTGAGGTTGATGAACTATGACATGATGGGTGTGTTGGTTTCTTCTAGACAGCCCTTGACTATAGGGATTATTGCCAGTACTGTGGACGAAGTATGGGAATAGAAAAAGAGAAAAAAACACTCATGACATGCTGATGTTTTGCAGGTACAATGTTAACCATGTTAAACATCTTATTTTTACATTTTGGCATGCTAACATTTATATGATAAGTAGCGCCAATTGCAAACTACTGTATGGTTGAGGCTGATGAAAATATTTTCTGCAGGTTTGTGGTCACAATCAAAATTTTGGGCAAATGAATTGACCTGATAGTCACACTGAATGAAAAGGGATCATCAAAGTTATCATAAATTGTTCTGAGGGGGACATGAATATCTATAGCAAATGTCAAAGTAAAATCCAACAGGAACCATGAATGTCTGTATGGGTTTTGTGCCAATCCATCTGGTTCATGTTGTGATATTTCACAGGAGAAAAAGTTGACCTTCTGCTGCACTACATGAAAAGTCAGGGGATTAAGTGAAATCAACAGCTCTGAGTCGAAACGGAAATGTATTATTATAAGCTTTGCAAGGGTAGCACCTCTTGCAGAACTGTTGTATTCAGATTGCATTAGACTCGGTGGTAATAATATTGTGTCCATGACCTGTGGATATCAGATGGTTTGTGAATTACGGATAAAACTCTCTGCTAAAGACATAGCTGCCTGGAGCGACACCACTGTAAAAGGATAAACACAGAATAAATAATAGATAAGAAAAAAGGTAAATGGCCAAATGTTTTTTTAATTGCATAGACGAGAGGGTAGTCCAGTGCTGCTGCTTGTCATTTCATCTGAAGGAATAAATGTATTTAGATTAAGCAGAGAAATTAGCAGTTAATCAATCTTTTTGCATTTAGACCTTTTCTCCATCGTTATCAGCAAACCTGCAGTCGACTGGCAAATTCACCACTCCCTGCAATGACACAGGTTTTTTTCTTTTCCACTGCCAGCACAGCAAAAACTCAAGGATCCTTTGCACAATTAATTTCTCACTTGTGTAAACATTTTGTTTGCAGTCATAGTAGAACAGAACAGCAGCTGCATGCTAAATTAGCCAGTGGGATGTTTGGGTAATTCCAAGTCACAGTTCTTATGGTAATATAATAGGCCATATTTCCCTCTCACAGTGAGGTGCTGTTTACTCTAAATGCAGGAAAGTAGTTTTGTTTCTCATCCTCTCTGAGACACACACGCACACTGCAGACAGTGTTTTAGTGTACAAAGGCATAAATAAGCATACATACTCTTTGTTTCATTTTTAAAGACATCTTTGTATATGGTTTTGTTTTATAAATCTTAATACTGCACAACATGCACAAGCCTTACTTCGACTCTGCTAATCACCATTGATGATTATAGTCACACCACCCTAATGAACTGCATATTGTCTGATGCATTTTCACCCAGTGTGTTTGTTGGACTAGCAAAGGCCTCAAACAACTCCATACCACCCATTACTCAACTTACTATTGTGTGCAGCTGTGGCTAATAATAGAAACCACACTGCAGTGTCATTAAATCATCAACACATGCATCTGAAAAACATCGTATGCAATGACTTAATCAGCAAATGCTGAAAAATAAAAGATAGATATGACAAGAATGACAATCTGAATGACAAATATTTAAGAAGGATAATTTAAAAAGGTTTTATTGAGCCCACAAATGCAGTTCATTAAAATTACATTTATAAATGTCACATCGATTGGCATATCATACCAGAGATCTGGTGAACACATAGGGCAACTTGCTAACAAAGGAGAAGAATAATTTTGCATATTATGTTCCTGACAAACATCCTTTTGAAGTATGCATGAGCTGCGCACATTCCCATTGTTTTTATAGATACCAGTTTAAATGTGGGTAATGGTGTATGCACAGACTTTGTGCATCCATATTTATATTCTACCTCTTGCCACCACTTTAAATGTAACAAGCTAACAGTTTGTTTTTTATTAATGTTGGACACCAATTTACACAAATAAATAATGTTATAAATTAGAATAAAGAATAAAGAATATTTTGATGTATGTAACATGTAGCATTCTATATTTTCTGTTTTTTTCCAAGTATGAAAGAGCAAAGTAAACAAAGGGCACGTGTATAGTTTGCATCGTCAGTGCACTCTCAGTTTAAATTATTTTCCTATGTAAATATAAATGACAAGAGAATTTTAATCTCTTTAATGAAATATGCATTTGAGGCCTGTAGCAAGAGAGCACTGTAAAATCTGAAGCAAGCATAAAAGAGCGGAGCGCCTTTGATGTTCAGATGAAACAAATGTCTTGTTTGGCGGAAGCGCTGTTTTTCTCTGTTCCATTCTCACACGCTCTGTGAATTAGTTTCATTAACATATTAGGAAGTGGAAAAGTCACGTGCTTCATCAGGTTATAAACATACATTTTAAAAAACAGCATTTATTATGATTAAACAACGCTGTGTTTTTCTGTCTGTGTTCTGGAGGTTTGTTAAAATGTCCATAATTTTCATGGCATTTTGACTTGTCACAGCTGGATAAATGAACACAGGTACAACTAATAACATCAATAATGATTCAGTGACCCACTACGCCTTCCAGTTAAGGAGCATGCACAATGTCCTGAAACTGGGACACAAAAACAGAATCATAATGATTTGATTACATCTGTGCTTCGTCTGGTTTGACATGAAAAAATATATGAAAAAAGTCAATTGGTCTGATTATTGGTGTCAGGTTCTGTTGTCTTTCTGTTAATGTCAAAAGGGATATTTAGTTTAAGGTGGGATAAAGTTAAATATTTACAACTGAATTACTGATCAGGCTCTGTACAATCAGCTGTAGTGAAGGTCAAGTCAAATAGTTTGTCCTTCTAACAAACAGCCTACATTAAATGAATGAGAGTTGTTTTCAATTGCCTAACAGTACACCTGCTGAGTGAATGAGAAGGTAGTTGATGTTGCCAAGGGAACAGTCCTTACTGATGACACTTAGACAGTGTTTACAGGCCACAGACAGACTGCTGGCTGAACATTTAAGTACTAATGTCATGTAACTAGACTTGTCAGTACAAGAGAAAAAATCTGGAAAATTTCTTCTTAAAACTCACTTTTATCTTACGGCTTTCTGAACTGATGGTATTTATCTTAATTTTTTTTTAGTTTTGGAATTTATGTTGGGTATTTGACCTTCTTTTGACATTTGTTTTTAGTCTAAAGCACTTTTTAACTTTGTTTTGAAAGGTGCTATATGAATTATAATATTATAATGCCACAATGCTGACGACATCAGTTACAGTAACATCCCAGTAAAACTGACTTTCAGGTCGTCATTTTAGGCTGTTTGAGAAGAGCAATGCGGACTTTGTCTGTGACTGTTAAAATGGTCACAGACAAAAAAAGGCCCATGCATGGTCCTTTAGGAAACATGGAGTTTCAGTCGCACTTGTGGTTCCAAAATTGGTACATCAGTGTGTACGTCAGGGCGTGAGGCTTTATTATGGAGAATGAGACAATGATCTAATATAGCAAAAATTTAAGGTGACCCATTTCTCAAACTCCCCGACCACATGACAAAGTCACCCCTTCCTAGTGTCACCTGTTCATTCCAGGCTACTGTGATCGCGGACCTCTCCAGTAGCTCTCCAGTCTGACAATCACATCACACGATGTCTGATAATGTCACACTGATTCAAAGACATGTGGTTTGACTCACTCTATCAAATTAATTTATATATTTATGACAGGAGTCGACACTGTACATGCCCGTGCATACAGTATTCTGCAGTTGTACTTATGTATGCATATATGCACACACACACACACATATTAGCATGTACATCAAATTATTTTGCACTGACTCTGGTGCCTGTGTGTGTGTTTCCTGTGTGCCTGAGTGGCCTCAAAGGGAATCTGTAAATAATACAGTGCAGTAAACAAAGACTGACAAGAGCCTTTGAGGCCATGCAATCTGATACATTCATTACTAGTCACTGTTAATTACTCTGTGCCTTACAATACAATTCAGCCTTCTTTGTGTGTTACCAGAATACACAAGTAGCTACAAAATCAATCAACATGGAGGCCTCTGCTGACATCAGGACCTCCGGGTTGTGCAACTATTTTGGCAGCGAGCCAAAAGCTTCTCCAGCATCCTTTATAAAACATACAGCTGCAAAACAATGTGGGGGAAATCCCACTTTTTAATCCCACACATTAAAAAATGATACATAAACACTGAAAGTCATATCTATGTTTCACTTAATGCAGCCAGAATAAGTCTGTGTTTGTTATAAGCATATTTCAGATTTTAAGATATTTGGTGAATGAATAAGCACTATGTTTGTATACAATGTTTACTGCGTTCATGTTAAACAATTTCATCGAATGTTGTCTGTCGTCTTCTGCTTCCTCACTTCAACTCAAATGCTTCTTCCTGGCGACTTGTCTCTAGATCTGTGTACAATCAGACTAGCAATTATGGGTTGTTTTAAATGTCTTCATTGTCGTCTGTGTTTCAGTCCCTGTCTGGATGTCCCTGTGCCTCAACAGCACAGCCACTTTCTGAGTGGCCATTGATCTTACTCTCCCCGTCTCTCTATCTCTCTCTGCCTCTATCTCTACCTTCTCTCTGTCTTCAGGAGCCTTTTTTCCATAATGAAAATCACAATGGCTGCTGCCTAATTAAACAAGCACTCATTTCAGGAAGATTAAAGCCATTACAATTAGCCAGAGAACAGAGAACAAGGAACAAGAAAAAAATACACTCTTATGCATTCATAGGCCATTTAACCAAGGAAGAGGATTTATGAAATCAATTAATATAACGTGCATGTGTGCGCATACTAAGTTGTCATACCAGAATTTTAAACTACATTATGCTGTTTTATAAAAAAAACAATACTTTGTACTGCTGTGGTAAAAAAGAAAAAAAAATATGGATACTTTTTTAAAAATGAACCCCTGCACACAATGCTGATACACACAAAAGTGACCAAACACATCTGTACCTGGAAGACCATTACATAACCCCATAAAGCACCATCTGCATGTATGCTAGATATCCTCTGGTCCTCCTAATCAGTATCAAAGCAGCAACCCTTTAGTTTGAATTTCCATTTGGTTGGAGAAGAGGTAGAAGTACCCTTCTCCAAATCTAGAGTCTAAAGTGTGTTTGTGTGTAGTTACTCTGCACTGTTCCATGACGGAGAACCAAAGCACCACTGTGCACAGTTCAGGTCATCTGTGCTGAACTTCCTCCCCCAGATACCCTGAATGGTGTAGCTTTCTGCTGAGACCCGTCTGACTCGGGGACAAATTTACGGCGCACAACCCTGTGAATACTTGAGAAAACAGCCAACACGCCTTCCTAATCTTACACTCAAGGCTCCACTGCGAAGAATGCTGTTTGGTCTTCAAAGTGTGAAGTCTATTGTAATTGTTGCAGTTAAAAATCTGACTGTAAATTATTTGTTTTTGAAGCTTTGATATTATCAAATGTACAACTGACAAAGATTGTATTGTTTTGAACAGGTGGTATGAAGGTGCTGATACTTTTGACAACCCCAGCACACACAGTATATTCTCAAGGGCCAAGAGAAAAGAGAGGAAATGATTACCACAAGTCAGGATGTGTTTTTGTGATGTAATGCATGCATTAAGATCGGAGAGGGCAGTCAGAGGTATAGTTAAGCAGCCTAATGCTACCAAAGATCTGTTTACCCACTTAGAGACAGATTTATTCCTTTTTATGTCTTGTTGGTGCAGGTGAAAAGATAAGCATAGGACTGGCTGATACAGACATGAGGAACAAAAGTTCACAGCTCTGAAACATTCTCCCATTGGCTCCACACAGCTTGGACAACTGTCCTGACATTTCCAAGCAATGAAACATGAATCACTCTTCATTTTCACAGAAACATGAAAAAAACTCCACCGGGTAGCATTTCTACTAGGGCAATGTTGTGCGTGTGTGTGCGTGAGTGTGTGTGCGCGCATGTGTAAGGCAGATCGATGGACTGCTGTGTGTTTCTCGCGGCTCCTCCATCCCAGTCAATTCCCCTCAAAGGTAGTAAAAGAAAGTCACTTCACAACCCCTCTACTATGACTGCAGAATGACAGTTTTACTCAAACCTCAAAATGTGAACATAATCACAGTGGAGGTTAATGTCTGAAAGTGTTTGAATTTGGGAAAACACACTCATTCATCACACAGTCATGTAAGAGCACAGTGAAATAAATTGATGTACTGTCTGCACGTTACACACTAAGAGATGTTCTAGTTTGGTGGTTGTTGACCATTTCAAATGAAGGTTTGCTCCACATGCATCCTGTTTGATGAAAATAGCAGAACCAAAACTTTTTAGTGTTTTTTGTTGTGGAGGTTACCACCATGAGGGGAGGCTTTATTTCTGTAGCCTTTTAAAAAAGATTAAAGGCTGCCATAAGAATAAAATTTGGCAAGCGGTCGTGTTATCTCTCAGCTGCAGAGTGTCTCAAATTAAAAATGAATAATTTGGCAAGAGCTCTATTTCCTTTTCTAACCATGTTATAATGAATTCTCAGTTAAAAAAAATAATGGCTTGATATTAAACTTGTAATAACATTATTAAGGTTTATGCTCTCAAAACAGAGGCTTAAGGCGCACTTATATTTGCACTGCTAAACCCTTAAGTAACATCAATAGTACATGCACACTCACAGTCAGAACATGTTTCTGCAACAGTTTTGCAAATGTGTCATCATCAGGGTTTGCTTCATGTGCACTTCTCCTAATAAGATATATGTTATTCTTATTGCATGTGTATGAGGTATTTGCCTCTCATGCAAATCTCTGATCCTGACAGTTAAAACGTTAGATAAATGCTGCTGTATATAGTGGTGTCAAAACAGAAAGTAGTTGAAACTGGGGAAAAAATCTGCTCCACATCACTATTACTAATAGCAAATTTATAGAGTTATCAGTCCATCTTCTCTGTTTTAAATATGCTGGTTGCAGCACAATCCCATTTAAAATTGTGTTTCTGCAAATTTGGTGACTCTGGTTATCATCTGAGAAACGAAAGAATTATGTCCTAATCTAAAAAGTTTGAAAACAAGGCTGTTTGAAAAAAGCACCTCATGAGTTCATGAAAAGTTAATGTTTCTGAGTTTTGTGGTTTTCATACAGGACTGCAGCCCCTCTGTAAGCCTCTTTGCCCTGCAGTTACCCAGAAACCCCTTCATTTATCCTTACAACGACAAAGAAGGGGTTATATAAAGCAATCTGTAAACAAACATACGGTCTCCTCATTATGTGCTTTCCCATATGCAAGACTAATGCAAATTCCATGAACATGGCAACATCTCATCTAACTCAAAGTTAATTGTCAGTATTTAAGTATTCAGTCTTAATGCTCACCAAGGTAAGATATCCAAAGCTAAGAGCCTGCAAATCTCACTGAATGCAACATTTTAAAGTCTTCACCTGAGTTACACAAGAGCCCAGCAGAATGTTGATGGCAATGATGATGATGACGGATGATAGATGTATAAAGACACATTACAGGATAGCGTAACTACATTTTTTTTCAGACAGTGTGAGAGAACAAGCAGAGGACATGAGAAGTAATTTGGGTAATTTTGCTCCGCGCTTCACCCTTTTCTTTAATGACAATAATTATCTGTAGAAAACATCTGTAGGATGTGTTATCTCCCCCTCCCTTCCTCTCCTCCTTTGTCTGATTAATGTCTTTTCCTCTCTCATCTCACTAAATCACCAATGTGTCTCTTGCTCTTCCTAATCCTCCTGTAATTTTATGTCCTTTCCTTCATACTCCATCAAACAAACGAACACCCTCTCCAGTCCATTTCTATACATTTCTCAGTACAAATCAAGCCAAAACATTTGGTCCGAAGCGTTTTGGTCTATCTTAAATCTCTTCTTAGCACAGCATGATGCTCCTCAATCACATTCGAAGTCGGAGGAACTAAGGGGGTTGTGAAATTGGCTGGTACTCCTACTCACCCCAGCGGTTTCTCCAGTCGACTGGCTGGTGATCCAACAATCTCCCCAAGAGTACAGAATGTCTGACCCAAAAAGTCCTGGAAGGAAGGAAAGAAAGAGCAGAAGAAAGGAAGAGGGTAAAGGAAAGATTGGTGTATATGATGTGTAAAGACAACAAACATGAGCGCAGACAAGACAAGACAAAAGAAAGTTGGGGTGCATAATCTTTGGTTAAAAATGAATTGCAGTGTTGTCACATGAACCCAGTTTATACTGTGCGTGCACACTACAGACTGAGTTATATATAGCTTTCTGTAGAACAGAAATAGTGCTTTATACACTGTTCTTTGCTCTGCTTAACACGTGACATCATGTCCGGTTTTGGTGTGAAATATGAGAAAACTTTTGTTGAACAGAACTCAAATGCTGCCGTACTGTAACCATGAAGCCTATATCTGCATCATAAGCATGCTTCTTTTCTGTGGTTCCATGCAGTGCCTGAATTTCCCCTTAGACGTCAGGTGACAGTCCAAAAGTACAGTACAATGGACCAATTTAACACCCATTGAGTTTATTTTCATCCATCCAGTGGATTATCAGCCCAGAGCTTTTTGCTGTAAGAAGACCAAGCTAATCACTGCGCAGCCCTTATTTCACAAAATTAAAACTTGAATAACTTAAGTACAGCTGGGACTTAGGGCTCAATTAAAGAAGGACCATTACATTAAGCATGTGATTAGAGTAGTACTGAAAGCATTGCGACAGGAATTCCAACTAATTTAGTTGTATTGAGATCTTGTCAAAAACGATGTCCTGTCAAAGCATAACTTGTCAAACTTTATCTAAGACACAGTTCTTACAAAAGGGAACAATCCTTAACACAAGACTGTCAGTAGACTTTTTTAGATTGTGAAGTTGCATGTTGTTGTGCATCCACTCACTTGAAAGTGGGAAAATAAAAGCACTACCTGAAGTAGATTGCAAAGTTAAGATTGTTTGCTTGTTTGCTTGACAACGTTAAATTATTAAAATAGTTTCGTCTCAAATGGACCTGACTTGTGGACCGCAACTCACCTGCTGGGAACCACCAGTATAATGACTTGTGGAGGATAACAGACAAATGGGAGAAGATAGAGTGATTCAATGAAACAATAAACAATGAACACAAATGTGGTTCAGAACAGTATTAATGCCTTTGTAGTGACACAGAGTGACACAGTTTCAGTCATAATCATGTCTTTAACCAGACCGATAGACTCTCAATATCACCAAGCATTGATCTGGTACATTAGACAGGTTTGGTTTCAACAGTCTTTTTTGTGGGACAGTCCAAACCAAAGACACCTTAAATTTGGCCTTGGCCAACAGGATGCACTAAATAATTCAACATTGGCTTATTGTGTGTTTAATTGCAGTTAGTCTCTGGTTTTGCCCACTGATTATACTCACTCTTATTAGGAGGAGCCTGGAAAATCTCACCATCATCATCAGATTACAAAAACACGTTTCAATAAAAAAAAAACTGCTGAAAGACATGACTGAAAATTTAGCCTCATATTGTGCCGTGTCGTGGAGACCGTGATGATGGTTAAGGGCTGCACAGATAGGTCGGCGCTCTTGGCTGTCTCTTTTTTGTTCTGATCAGGGACACCATCCTACCTCATGAGAAAAGGATCATTAATGTGAGACAGCAGCCATGCAGTGTCAGAAGTGAGAGAGATGCAGGGACCTACGTTGAGTTCTGCGGGCTTCCAGAAAGGTTGGGCAGCAGCGGCAACAACAATAATGACAGTAACAACAACAACAACAACAACAACAGAGCACATCATATACCAAGACACAACACTTATACCAATTACCTAGCACACCTAGCGCTGCTCAACATGGCGTAGTGAGAGTGGAAAGACACCATGCTGTGTCAGAGGTGAGAGCACAGGTGGAATTAAAGCTACTGATGAAAAAATGCAAACCCCCCATCATCCAAATACATTCAAATAATCATCAGGATTGATTATTTTGAACTTTGTCAATGCTTTTTGTCATCATAGTTTCCAGTCTGGTGGATATAAAATAACTTGTGTTTTGTCAGTGAATACAAAAATGTCATGTCACATAATTACATTCTTTAAATGGAAACTAATGAATAAAAGCATTGCATAACCAAAGCTTCTCTAAATGACTGCATAGTGAGTAATTGCACAATGCCTACCACTAGAACAAATACTCCAGAGATAGAAATTGCATATTTATAGCACAATTATGGCATAGGTAACCCCCCATTAAAGTTGAGGAACAAAGACAGTGAATGAGGAGAAAAATAAACATTTGCATTTGGATTCTTCTATGATCAGGCAATAAAAAGGGGTTTGCTTTATTCCATCAAGAAACATGCAGCAGGCAACATTTTATTGAAACATGCTGAAACCGAGGACATTAGACCACTGATAAAAAGAGTTTAACCAATCCCATCTCACTTTGAACAGCATATGCCATTAAGCAATATTTATTTTTTCCATTTTCAGAGCCATTAATGGCAATAACTTTACTGATTTGACTGAAAATTGGTCTGCATTTATCTGTGGGTCAAGGTTAAAATATATGCACTCACATGTTTGGACAAGTCTGGGCTTTTGGAGTCGACATCATACCTACAAGGAAAAAATTAAAACAGCAAAGTAATTTAACTTGTAGTGGAAAAGCCTATCTATTTGTGAATATTTTGAATGTTAGGCTTTTAAAGGGAAGGTTTTAATTGCTTCCTGGTGGGGAAAAAATCAGAAAAAAACACATTTATCTAATTTTTGGCTTCTCAGTTTATTTGTAAATTTAATGCTATTGTGTGTCTGAAATGTCTAGAGAAGGGAAAAGGAGTTCAGCAGTAATTGGGAAGGGCATGAATTAAAATAAAATAAACAGAGAGAACAAGGATAACCAGATAAAAGGAAATAAGGTCATTTAATTAGCTGAACTGAGAAGCACAGTATGTAAAGAGGTTGTTGGACATTGTGGAGATCAAAACTGACAAAGGTCAGAAAAAATCTGAATGAACCTGAGAAAAAAAGAGGACAGAGTCTTCATATCTTGTCAGATGTTACTATATATGGGACCAGTGTAATTGGGCAACATTTCAACAAGACCTATTCTCCTCTTCCATGATAATGAGTGGTGGGGCTAGGTTTGATTTGCATGTGAATATAAACCTATGATGTACCAAGATTAAACATCTGATGAAACGACAGATCTTGTTCGCCTGGAAATGAATCAGGCATAAATAGACAGAAACGAACTAATGTCGTGAGTAAAAGTACATGAGAAATTCGCACTGATGGGCTGCGCACTGCAGTACCTCTGAGTTGCTCCTGTTAATAATTGCATAAAAAATTGCATACATTTTTATACACATTTATATTATAGTAGTAGTACAGCAGACAATCAACTCCCATTTTTTGTGTGGGAAAATGAGTGTTTTTTCATCAGAGGTCTCTGGTGAATTAGAAAGGGGATAGGTGAATGTTATTGCTTCAGTTTGGCGATGAAAAGACCTGTCTGATGGCAAGGTAAAGTGGTGAATATTACTCTAAATATAGCTTACATCTAAACACATTATAATAGATGATTTACTGGCTAATGTATGTTTTGCTGTTGTCCCTGTCCACAGCAGCGCATTGCTTAGCTTTGCCTGCTACACTTGTACTCCCTGCTGCTTCTCCAAATTGAGGGTGTTTCCATTGACAATGGATAAGTACCTCATCCAAGCCCACTTCAAAGCCTGAACTATCACTTGAATTAAGGGGGACAAATATCAAGTTACCTGGTTACTGTGGAGCTGACTTGTTATAACACAAGCACCTCTATGAAGAACTATTTTAATACATCCATTTGATGGTTCCATATATGTTATTGTGCTGAAAGACATAAACTAGTAATGCAATATATCCCAGGCATAAAGATAGCACCCTCAACAGTTGATGATCCATGTAAAAGGGATGAAAATAAAGAATTGATTGCACAGTAAAGCTCATTAGGCCCAATATAATACCAGCATAATAGTATAGACCAAGTATTATAAATCAAAATGTAATTAAAATGTTAATTCTAACATAGCATATTGGATGCTTGCCATATATATAGTAAATTTTATTTTTTTATTTTTTGTATATATTTTCTTATATATATATTTATCTCTTTTTATCTCTTGTAAATACTTGTTTTTTGCATATTTGTCTATTTGTCATGTTGAGTGCTCTATATTGGGCAAGCAACAAAGAGGTTAATGTTCATATGGAAGGCTCGATTTTTCAAGGGAAAGGGATTTACTGAGGAGAAATAACCAATGAGTTTAGCAAATGTAACTCCCTCTAAGTTGCTGGAGAAAGTTCACCACACCAAATAACAAGGAGGACAAGCTGCTTCTGTTGCTTTAAGTTATAAAAGTTTCTAGCATTCGTCAGCCCACAATGTATTTAGCTACTTGACATGCCTGTTGCTTTTAGAAGTAACAGCTTACTAATGCAAGTAGCTTTCTATTTGCTCAGCTAGAGCTGTATGCTAATATACACATTTTGATTAATATATTCTTTATATATTCTTTAAACTTTTGTACCTAAACAATAAAAAACAGGATCCAAACTTTTCTTATTTTGCTCTTATTTGCAATTCAATGCTTGACATGAGCTTGCTTTGTTTAGTTACAGTTGCTAAGCTACGATTAGATGACGACAGCTTGGGGGCAGGGTTTACCATATAGTCGACTTCTTAAGACAGCAAAGGCGAGGCTCTCAATCAGCAAAGAACAGAAAAAATACATCAGAGCAGAGGAGGACGAAGGGCAGGAGAGAAGAAACCGCTATAATACAACTTCAAAGGAAGTCACTCACAAGTCAAAGCGAAGATTCTGCTTCTCCTCAAAAAAGTAGTCCAAGATGTACTTTCGAACAAAGTCAGGATTTAGGGTGTTGTCTATCACCTCCGTCCTTCCAAACTGTGGAAGGAGAAAGACAGGTGGAGGTCAGGAGAAACAAATGATGAAAGGAAAAGCAAGACAACAAAACACTGTTTAATAAACAAATACAGTTAGCTCTGTTGTCTCCTTGCACTTTATCTTTGTTTCCCACTTTTCCTTTCTTTCTCAGACTCTCACTTATTACACATGCACACATAAATTTGCAGAGGCCTGATTAATGGAGGTTCTTTCACACGCTGAAATTGCCGCTGCTGCTGCTCCTGCTGTTGCTGTGCTGTGCTGAGGGAAGTCGGGGTGTGTTTCCTGCTTCCTTGATCCTCACTCCTCTCCCACATTAATTACAGCAGGATAACTCACTCATCAACCCCACAGAGAGAAAGAGATAAAGGAAGAGGTGAGGGATATGTGTTGAGAGAGACCAAGAGAAACACCAGTGGGCTGACTTGGAGAGAAAGAGAGCAAGGAAGACTGGGTGAAAAGGTATGATGAGCAGGGGGAAGAAAATGGGGCAGATTTAGAATCAAGGGTTTGGACAGAAAAGGAGGGGGAGATAGTGGGAGTGGGAAAAGAGTGGGAAGGGGGAGGAGGGGAAAGGCAATGATTAAGGCTTCCTAATTAGTGGGATTCTCGCTCCCAAAGTGCCAAATGCAGGAAAATGTGCCAGCGAAAAGGCTGGCAGAGACCCAACAATGCCACATGCATATACTGTACAAAAAGCTGATTAAGAGTTTCACATGTGACATACAGTACACGCATAAATCATTTAAAGCCGCCTGGAATTATCCTATTTACACAAATACTCCATCACAATGAAGTGTGAAGATTTCTTTTTTTTTATTATACAGCAATCTCTTAAACATAGATCAGGTCAGATGGTGAACGAGTAGAGAAAGTCGACATCTACATGCAGCATATACTATACCACATTCTATTCTTATTCATTCCTCTAACCACACAAAACGTTTGGTTCATTGACAAATGTTATCTCGCTGTAGCCATGGCTTAGTTACGCTCCAGCTGCTTTGTGTATGTTGCCTCTCACCCTGGAGTTCAAGTATTAGAGACTCACAGACCACAAGTCGTCCCGTACTGAAGCCCTAACCACTGTGAGCTATTCTGTGCGTCAGTTAGTTTGAGGAAATCTGACTTAACCACTTTCTTGTGTATTATGATTATTAACATAGCACATTATGAAAGAAAACAATGAGTCTTGATTTTTTACGCATGGTTACCAGAACTATACTTTGATCCAAAGTCCTAAATGGAAATACATATAATGAAATTACCAGCAACTAACTCCAGTTATCAGTGACTCTGGACAATATATTGCCTCACATCATCACAGCTGTGTCGGAGCCAAACATGAGCTGCCAAACTCTGTTTTCAATCAATGTCAAGAAAGCCATTTGAAAGTATGGGTCGATGTTGTTTTTCCATAATGTTGACTGAAGGTGCTGTAGGTGGATGTGCGGTTTGAACCTTGTCTTTTTAATCAATACATCAAAAACATTAGCACAATACATCAATTAGAACAGCAGCTCTGCTATAAACCATACACTTATGTGCTGTTACACAATGTGGAACACCTCTTTGAACTGTGTTTTTTAAGGTTGTATATTTCTCTGTGTGAACCCACTCGCTGAAGATCTAAATTTAACACCAGTGAAGGGAGAAAAGTAGAGAAAAGGACACGGATGTTGGATCTACAAGCCACCCAGACCCTCTAAGAGACCCTGAGGTGTTGATGAGGCTGTGAGCACATGTTAGTAAAGAGGCGGGCGAAGATGAGCTCCATAATGTGATTTCCCTGCTGAGTGGAAGAGACAATACCATGCTGCAGAGTTCATTAGGTACTGCTGGGCTGCTGGAGCTGGCTAATGAGACTCTGGCATCAAGTCTCTGACCCGCACCCTCCATACACACACACGCACACACACACACAGGGAGATGCAGTGCGGCTAGCACGCATATACATTTGGCAAATTGAACTCTTCAGGCTAGCAACAGCTACTGTAGAGACCTGCAGCGTCTGATACTGAAATGTGAACATGTACCTAAAAGAGAGCATGGTGTAAAATAAAGGGCGCCTTGCAGGAGTGGTTCTTTCATGTCAAACCTGACAAAGATTTCATTATCTTCTTCCCTGGAGCACGGAAGAACCACAACTGAGTATTTGTGCCATCTAAATGTCCCATAGTTCTTTACAAGGATTGCTATTTTCCTTGTACAATGTTCAGTAGACAGGAGCTGGTGGAGTCTTGTCTTCTCACTAAGAGAGCTAAATGACTGTTGTGTAAATTAGTGTAAACAGAGATTTTTTTCTTTTCTTTTGTTTTTAGTGAGACGCACTGCGGTGTGTTTCAAACTCCCCAAGACAGAGAGAGAAACTCAGCCAAAACGTTTGTTCCTCACACCATGACAAGTGTGGCAAGACCTAAGTCTGTTAGAGCTGTGATTGTGTGAGTAAGCAGCAGGCATACACATACAGTACATGATGCACATAAATACACATGTGCACAAACACCCACAATTGCAGCTACTCTCACTCACATAGAGCACCACCTGATTGTCATAGTGTGAATCAGACACCAGGGTAAAACCTCAGTCTTCATAAAGTCATTGTAAATTAACACCATCTCCATCAAAAACACCATCAAAAACAACAACAACAAAATTACGCACTTGACATCAGCACTACATGTCAACACCTTGGTCCTACTGGACTCAAAACATTTCTTAGCACTTGTCTACATTGCTTTTTCTACCTAGATCTTTGCTTTTGTTGTACGTATTCTATATGTACATCGCTTTGGATAAAAGCATCTGCCAAATGACATTGTTCAACTGTTCTCTTTCTCTGCATGACCTAAATTGTCTTTGTCCCTACATGATCATACAGAAAACAAAGTATAGCCACAACACTGTAGACATATAACTACATAAAACTATATAATATTAGAACTTAATTTACCATTAAAAGCTAAGAATTGTCATATTGGTATTGGTAAATTGTTTTCATGCCTTTCTGGTGTTTGTGGGAATACAAAGATGTACTCTAACGTGAAGGCTTTAAAGAGCCTGAGGAAGATTAAAAAAACCTTTTCACTGGATGCACCTGGTGAGCAGCTTTTATGTGAATTAATGGGGCGCCATCTCAAAACACAGTATTGTGTTCTCTTAACACATCCATGGTGATTTTCTGAATTTCTTTAAGTGTTAAATAACAAAACATCGGCATTTAAAAAGCAACTCCATCATAGATTTTATAATGCACTGCTCACATGATGGCATTAAATATTTTTGCATATGGCGTTAATACATAATTTACAATATTGATGAACTGTGGGCAAAATCAGCCTTTTCTGCTCAGTTAGCTTGTGTGTTTCTCCTTGGATACACCTGTCACTGCAGGTAAGGTGAGAAGTTTGAGCTGGAACAACTGGAGGTCAACAAAACAAGACAGAAGTTAATTGTGCTAATATTAAATAAGCATAACTGACTTCCAAGGTTACAGAGCTTTGTTTGATCCCACTCCCTCCGAGTTTCATTAGCTCTCCCTTTTTAACAAAAATGAGGTGCTGTGCTTTAAAGACAAGTATATTGGGAAGAGGAGAATTTCTCAGGGACTGTGCTTCTTTTTTAGGATTACTTTTTTTAGCATTTTGCCTTCGCTTGACAGCTGACAGTAGAGAGAGACAGTTATGTTTAAGTTCTCTGAGGACAGGTCTCTTTTCTTCAGTGTTTCTTCTTCTGACTGTGCTCTCTGGACTCCACTGAGGTTGCATTAGTCAATAATACATGAAATTATCTGGTGCCTGGTAAACATCCTCTAAGACCTGAGAGCTTTACTCAGATTTATCTCTCTGTTGTTGTAGAGGAGGAAGCAATGCTGTTGATTATTTCCTGATATTATATAAAACAAATCTATAAATGAAATATTCTAAATGATGACAGACAAAGTTAATAGGTCACCTAGAATGACTACCACTACTGAGACTGAGACTGCAACCGAGTTACATAACAGCTTTCACACTTCACAAAACTGAACTGAACTGAGAGGGAGAGCTTCCTCTGGCGCAGGAAAAACCCCTCCCAATCCACCCATGCATAAAATTACACTAAAAGTGTTCTCCCACAAATCTAGAGCAAAGCACTTTACTGTGCAGGAAGATGGGCGTGTGCAGCCCAAAAGCACATAGATGATAATTCTTGGTGGTCTTGCGTTGTTGCAGAAATGATGGAGATATTCTTCATCTTAATCAGGACCAGCTGCATTTACAGGACTGTTATTATTACGACCTGGGCAACGAATACCAGAGGTGGGTGGAAATCCTCATCAAATGTGACCTGTGCCTAACCGATATGCTAGAGGATCCTGTCAGAAAATGTTATTCAACGGTCACCGGTGAGTCACCTGTTTGGCTCTGCTTACTCTGTCAGAGATTTGGGAGTGTTTGGTCTCACACAGCGTTACCTGGAGCCGCATCAACACCCACCACTTCTTATATGATTATGAATGTGATGGTTTATCTCCCCGAGGAATTGAGTCCTTTAAATTGTTCCTATTTTTAAAACAAAACTGGTGAACATGACAAGATGAAATGTGTTTTGTCTTGAAAATAAACTGAAGTGAAATGCTCGTTATATTAATTATGTTTGCTCTGGTTGATAGGAGTAACAGCCTGGCTCACAATCAGTTGTTGTCAGACTACAGGAGGGATGCAAAGTGCCTTTAGGAGAAGTGTGAAAGAGACTTTTTATGATGGGAAGATCTTTACATATGTGTACGCCTATGCTAAAAGTATATACACATATGCATATGCGTTTTCTTACAAACACATGCACACAGCAGAGTCCCAAGCACGGCTGCAGCCCACACAACCATCTGCTTTGAGTTGGTAAACACACAAGCTGGAGACGAGGGTCATCTGACTTTAAAAATACATATGAATTCCATTAAATTATGATCCATTATACATCCCCTATGAAGGTCTGTAGAAATAATATTGGTGGCCACGTCAAAGCATTGACAATTGGTGGGATGAGTAATGATGTCAAACATGGGGGCTGAGATCAAAGACAACTATTGTTATGGAAACTGATATATACAGACGTGGACAAAATTGTTGGTACCCCTCAGTTAAAGAAAGAAAGTCCACAATGCTCATTGAAATGACTTGAAACGTTCAAAAGTAACAATAAATCAAAATTTCTTGAAAATTAAATAATCAAAATCAGCCATTACTTTTGAGTTGTTGATTAACATAATTATTTAAAAAAACAAACTAATGAAATAGGGCTGGACAAAAATGATGGTACCCATAACTTAATATTTTGTTGCACAACCTTTTGAGGCAATCACTGCAATTAAACGATTTCTGTATTTGTCAATGAGCCTTCTGCACCTGTCAACAGGTATTTTGGCCCACTCCTCATGAGCAAACTGCTCCAGTTGTCTCAGGTTTGACGGGTGTCTTCTCCAAATGGCATGTTTCAGCTCCTTCCACAGATGTTCAATGGGATTCAGATCTGGGCTCATAGAAGGCCACTTCAGAATAGTCCAACGCTTTTCTCTTAGCCATTCTTGGGTGTTTTTGGCTGTGTGTTTTGGATCGTTGTCCTGTTGGAAGACCCATGACCTGCGACTGAGACCAAGCTTTCTGACACTAGGCAGCACATTTCTATCCAGAATGCCTTGATAATCTTGAGATTTCATTTTACCTTGCACAACTTCAAGACACCCTGTGCCAGATGCAGCAAAGCAGCCCCAAAACATAACTGAGCCTCCTCCATGTTTCACAGTAGGGACAGTGTTCTTTTCTTTGTATGCTTCATTTTTGAGTCTACGAACATAGAGCTGATGTGCCTTACCAAAAAGCTCCAGTTTTGTCTCATCTGTCCAAAGGATATTTTCCCAGAAGCTTTGTGGCTTGTCAACATGCATTTTTGCAAATTCCAGTCTCGCTTTTTTATGATTTTCTTTCAACAGTGGTGTCCTCCTTGGTCGCCTCCCATGAAGTCCACTTTGGCTCAAACAACGACGAATGGTGCGATCTGACACTGATGTACCTTGGCCTAGGAGTTCACCTTTAATTTCTTTGGAGGTTGTTCTGGGCTCTTTGGATACAGTTCGAACTATCCGTCTCCTCAATTTGTCATCAATTTTCCTCTTGCGGCCACGTCCAGGGAGGTTGGCTACTGTCCCGTGGGTCTTAAACTTCTGAATAATATGTGCCACTGTTGTCACAGGAACTTCAAGCTGCTTAGAGATGGTTTTATAGCCTTTACCTTTAAGATGTTTGTCTATAATTTTGTTTCGAATGTCCTGGGACAATTCTCTCCTTCGCTTTCTGTTGTCCATGTTCAGTGTGGTACACACCTTTTCACCAAACAGCAAAGTGACTATTTGTCTCCCTTTAAATAGGCAGACTGACTGATTATGAGTTTGAAAACAGCTGTGATGTCAATTAAAGGACACACCTGAGTTAATCATGTCCCTCTGGGCAATTAGTTTTCAGTCTTTTATAGAGGTACCATCATTTTTGTCCAGCCCTATTTCATTAGTTTGTTTTTTTTAAATAATTATGTTAATCAACAACTCAAAAGTAATGGCTGATTTTGATTATTTAATTTTCAAGAAATTTTGATTTATTTTTACTTTTGAACGTTTCAAGTCATTTCAGTGAGCATTGTGGACTTTCTTTCTTTAACTGAGGGGTACCAACAATTTTGTCCACGTCTGTATGTTTGATTATAACACACAAACACACACACACACATACAATTTCCCTTAACAAAAAGTTATTCATAAACATGCATATACATCAGGCACAAGTATTGAAACTAATAATTTAAATAACTTGCAAATATTACGGTCTGGGTATTTATTATGATCTCTTGCTCTGACTTGCTTTTCTTAACCTACTTATACCTAACTTTATTGTAGGTGGGGAGTGTCTGTGTGTTATTGTAATGTCACTTTCATTTTTTGGTGTCTGTTTATTCCCAGTGTTATTAGAGTATGTCCTATTTCTTCCCTACAGACTTGTCTCTTGTTCTATTTGAACTCTTTGCGCATTGATTTTGCCTTTAAAAGCATTTCATTTATCAACTTTTAAAAGAATAAAGCTGGTGATATTCTATTATTTAATATTTTTGATTTTATATGAAATAAAAATAAAACCAGTCCACCTCCCAATACTTTCCAACCTCCCGGGGCCAACTGGTTCCTATTAAAGGCATAAATCCTCAGAAAGGGGTCAAAATATTTAACCTCCACACTGGATGGACATGTCGCTTTATTGAGCAGGATTGACTCAAACTACTGTACGGTACATTATAACAAATGAAAAGATTGCCCAGTGCCACAGTGTGGCTCATTCATATGTTTTTAATAGTTTTTTGGTGCGCAGGAAAGAGACCTACATCAGACTTCAGATACACACACAAAATTTGTCAGGATCGAATCATTGTTGGTTTTGGCCTTTTTCAACAGATTCAGACAAACTGTAGAATAGAATACCTCAGGTCTTAATCTTTAAAAGACCACAGAAATAAAAGTAATATAATTACCGTCTGTCACATTTGACAGATTTTTGAAGTGGCCTTTCAAATAAACGGTAGATTTCATTCAAAAAAATCTTTGTTGTGGTTCTTACAGGACTTCAGTTTCCTCTCACTGCCAGAGCTCAGCTTTAATATTGGCTTTATTAGTTTCTTATTCAATATTCATTTTTTTGCTGTGGTTCTTATTAAATATTATATTTTACCTGCAGAACAAAAACAATGGTGGACAAACTGACAATGATCAGTAGAGAGAGAGTGGACGGTACATACCAAACAATGCCCAGAAAGATCTGACTTACTGCCTCCCCTGTGTGCTGTTTAGTCCCCAGAGTGTCAGCATATTGATCATTACATTGTGAGGGTTTGTCTTTGTTGGCTGAAGCGCCCAATTAGAGAATATTTCCTTGGCATTTTTAGACAATTGATGGCTGAACAGCTTTAATGAAGTGTTAAAGCCAACTACTGCATGCTCACACAGAAAAAACAACAGAGGAACAGAAATGTCTTAACTAGAGACACACACACACACACACACACACACACACACACACACACACACACACTATTACAACAAACACAGAGCACAGCAAGAGCTTAATTGGACATAAGTCTTTTTTCTTCTTTATGTGTGTATATACACTCACCTCTCTCCACTGTTTGGTTTCAACTCCTTGTGTGTAAAGCACACATACTGTGAAAAAGTAGCAGATAGGGAGAGAAAGAGATGAAACGTTGTGAAAGAAAGAGAAAATGAGAGGCAAAAAAGAGAGACAGTCAGAGAAATGCAGGCAGATTCCAAATGGGAAATCAATGTGAGGGTTTTAGCTCCAGTACACTGAACAAACAGCCGTGGCAAAACAAAGATTTCCCAAATCACAGGGCAACATATCCACAAAGACTGACAAAAAAAAACTCACACCAACCGGAAAAGAAGGAGAAGAGATTAAAAAAAAATGTCTGAAAGCTGAACTTTTTCTTTTAAAGAGTGAGGTATCTGCTCAGGGATGAGAGAGGAGCTCAGACAAACAGCCAACATACTCACATGGATCTGACTTGGAAAATGTGTCTTTATCCAGCAGATTTCTGCAAAATGAAGAAAGAGAATAAAGTCAATTAATACCCGGTGACAAAGAACCTCTTGGTCACTTCAAATTTGGTGAAATTACATTTTGTATTTAGACATTTGCAGTTTTTCTCAGTATTCTGCAGACGCCATTAATATGATAGAGCACAGTTAAAAACGCCCAGACTGCTCTAAGTAAATGGTACATTTTTAACACCAAACTGGGCATCAAAAGCAACCCCCTACACACCCTAATAACACTCAAGGAACTAGAAGAAAACACAATTGTAGTATGTGGCTATGAAACTTTAAACATTCTGCACAAGAGGAAGAAAAACGATTGGCCTCCACACCCACATCATTACTCTTTAACTGTGGCGCCTGCTCAGCTGTTTGTTTCTGATCATTTTTTCAGGTTACAAGCTGTTTTTTTTGGACGTCTTCTCGAGCCATGAGTGATTCCAAAACAAGGTATTAAAGTATTTCTAGGATACTTTCATACTAGTAATTGAACCTGATTTTAAAGGGCTCTGCACACCCACTCTGGTATTTTCAACCATTCTGGCTGATGAGACTCCTGCTGACAAGTCAAAATACCGTACATGTTCATCCATGTGTTCCTGGAGCAGCATCTAGAGGATGTGATGCCCCTATCGACATGACAACGTCATTTGTGTCTCTAAACAAAACCAAATCCGTTTTACGACGTGACAGCACTTCAGTTAAGTTTAGGCACAAAGCCAAGGTAAAGATAATGGTGGTAAAATACCTTTCTTAAAGTTCAAGCATCTTTGTTGCCATGATTACAATGATGAACATGTGACTGACATTAGAGAATGATTGTAGTCATGCTTTAAAAACAATGTTGTCCTTTGGTTTGAAACAGGAAATGAACAGGAGTGTTATAGCTGATTTAACCATATGAGGCTTTGTGGTGGATGGAATAAAACCATGTCTCAGCTGTGGCTGATTAAAGTCAGATGCTTTGATGACTCATCCATCTACCTCACCCACCTTCCCTTGTCACCCCACCTGACATCATGATTGCCCCCATCATAATTACTACATCATCTGGAGGGTGCTGTTATTTGAAAGAAAACATATTATAACATATATGTTGTTTTTGGGCAATTGCTGAAACAATTGATGTTGCGCTGCCATAAAGGCAGAAGGGTCAGAGAGATATCAATCAAGCGCACACATGCCCACACAATCTTGACTGGAAGTCTTTCCAAGGCCAAGATTTCCAAGATTTACCCCGGACATGCAGTTCCATGAAAGAAACTGTTCATATATTTATTTTATTCTTGCTGATTAGCCACTTGTAAAGGTTTATGTTGGGTGGAGGAAGTCTAAGCACAGCCCCAAGTCCTAGGTACAGGTCTGATCAGTCAGAGTAAGTGAACGCACCTGTGGGTGTAATGTGGCTGTGTAGGAGTAGGATAAGAGCATGAACCAACACACCTACACCTGTATATTCCACAATGCAGCTACTGTCAGAACTGTGTCGTGTTTAAGCACAGTAATCTAACCCTTTATTGCCCATTGTAGGAAAAACACTGGGTAAAATATAGTACTGCTGCATGATTATAACCCTACAGTGTCTGTGCACATTCAGAGCTCAAACCATAATACCCATTTGGTTCTGGTTTTAATCAATGACTATGTTCGATTTAGTCATGCTGCGTGGCTGGAGATTATAGCATAGATCAAGTTCTGTCTGTCTTAGAGATAAGAGAGCACTTAAACATGAAACCATAGCCATGATGTGTCTGGGTGCACAAATTACTTCCACATTTACAATCTCTAACGTGCAAGACTGATCTTTGTAAAGTGCACAGACACATGCTCGTTTAGACATGCACAGCAGTCAGTGCAGAAAATTGTTAGGTTTGGTGTCTCCTACAATAGCTGCCTGATTACCAGCATGTCTGTGTGTTTACCGAGTGCTCATCTCTTTCTCTGCCCTCCAAATGTCCACCACGCCTCTGTCTTTGCATTGGTATTCAGCATGTAACCTCACACTTTTCATATTAAAGTCAAAGTACTTGCAGGGAAACAAACCTGTGTGCAAGATTTACTCCGTGAATGAGACTATTTATCAAACTTCATTATCTTGGAGGGTTTTAGAGGCAAAATTGCTTGAATACACCCCAGTTAGCCTAAATTGTAATTAGAACTCTTAATTTCCAGACTTGTGATATTTATTAACAACTAGTAACCATAACAGCTAATGTCCAGCGTTATAATTTAAGCAGGTAACCCATCACAGATCACATTTTAAACAACATGAAGTGTGATTAGCACCTGCAGCAAATTGATTCACAGCAAAGGTTCGAGACAGAAAATTATAGGCTTGTGTAACGTGAGGAGAAAAACCAAAAAGGTCGTCGTCAAGGGTTTCTTTCAAACTGCATGCTCCTCCGCCCATCTGCCCCACTCCAGCATTCAGTCTTTGTCACTTAATCTGTGAAACACTGTCATCCAAATTTTCGCTTTCAACATACATGAAAAAGAGGACAAGACAAGTAGCTCAACCGTGTTGCTTATAAAGCATGAATATTTTTTCATAAGGTCACATGCTAAGAGGAATACTTTCTATATGTGGAGTGCATTGTTTATTCACCCATTCAATGAATGAATGAATAAACAATTCACTTTAATCTAAGTTTTGTATGAGAATGTGCATGAATATAAAGTACTGTGAACTTACGGCATTTAAATTACTGTCGATCAAAAACACTGAAGAGACTTGGGGTGGACGTTTTTCTCTCTGTTGTGGCAGAAATGTGATGTTTGTCTGTTTGAAAGTTCATTCAGAAATTAATGCATTGTTTGACAACTTTATACAACTGACGCTCAAGTTTTCATGTTGGCTTTAGATGTTTTGATCTTTAATTTAGAGACCATTAGTGTCAAGACTTGGAACGCCTCTCTCATTATATTTTGTGTTTGTTTTATGTGCCTGTCATGCCATCAGATACATCAGTGTAATTCATCCTTGTAAGCTCAGCGTCATATAGAAGCCTTTTATCTGAGGAAACACTAAACATTTCATCACTGTTTGACTCTTGACAGTGAGGCGTTCACATCTTTTGAAATGTGGGTGCTCAAAGCCTGGAACGTACTTTTTTCTGCTGCTCTGGAAGACATCCCTGTAATCGTTTTTTATATACTCATACTTATACTCTCACATAGTTAACGTTTACATGTTGTTGGTTTTTTTTTATCTTATTCATGCACATACATCTCTCAACTGAAGCCGATCAATAAAGCAGCTTGCATGATGCATCCAAACAACACATTTGATTGATTTGATTGGGTCTCTGCATAGACCCAATATGGCATTTATGTGTATCCTTGAAAAGCCAGAACTCCTTATTGGTTTATTTGATGATAAATAATATTCAGTCTAAAATTAGACATGAGATTGAGTTTGACTTTCTAACTCTAATGGCTTTCAGTACCCCCTCAAATGAAATTTTACTCCAAGTGTTTAGTGAGTGGCTCAGAAAGACAAAAATACCCCACTTGGCAAGTGAAGACACTGTTTGTAGCCAAGACTTAGAGCTGAGAGTTCCTTAGTATAATAAAGGTTACAATGCTGTTGTGGACCCTTAATAAATGTGCTAAACAAGATAAGACCAGGAAGGCACTGATTCATGTTACTGTCTGTAACTATAAACAGAATGGATGCATACAGCATACAGCATTCAAAGACAGCATCCAGTTCCTTCATTGAAATCCATTCAACCAATGCAAAGGCTTTCAGATTCTCGGTGCACCTGACACATGCATTACATTCTTTCCATCTGGCCGACTGCCGTCACACATTTTCATGCACTTTCCTTTTCCCTTCCCCACCCAGTCTCTCACCCGGTCTATTCCTCAGCCTCATTTTAATGCATTTTCTATAAATCTGTCTCTCTTGCTCTGATTTAATGTCTCAACCTCTGCCCGTGTTTCAAGTGTCAGTGTTGCACCTCCATCATGCTTTCTTGACCTTTTCATAACGCCTGCCAGAGGCGACTGTGTACCCAACACTGTTACCCTTATTGTTTTCTCAGTCACTACAGTGACACGAGAGGCTTCACTCGAGTTGCCAACGCCTGCTGGCTTCTTTTGATTCTTGTTTCTGTTTCTTGTTTCATTTTCCTCTGCAGTTTCAGTTGTCCTAAATCATCGACTGTGTTCCTCCATCAGCCTCAATCTATTTTGATCATTTCTCTGCTTTAGATTCACTCCCTCCTCCCCTTTACAGCCTTCGAGAGCAAGTTGAGAAGACAAGTACTGATCAAAAAAGAAATCCTGAAATCTTATGTGTTTCATCTTTCATCTTGTGTTTTTATATTAAAAATCACAAAGACAACACCTGATGATGTTATGTGATTGTCATAAGCCTCCGCAATTGAAGCGTTGCAGTGTTTACAATTCTAGCCGCAGAGTCCAAGGTCCAGGCTAAGGCTCCTTTCATTACAATTTGATCTAAACTGAGAAGAAAAATGGATTTGGCACTGCTAAAGCAAGATAATTAAATAAGCAAATCAGAGCAGACACTGCACTGACTTTAAAAAGTCATTTTATTCTATTCAAAAATGTTGAGCTGCTGCAACAACTAAAAGAAACGAAAAAAACATATCATGCTGTTTTCGGTTTATTGTGCTTGTACGCTAAATGTCTCAGGAATGTATTGTTTCTACTAATTGGATGCTTTGTTCACTTTAATTTATTCAGCCCTTGTCCAAATACATATTCAGTTACATTTGGATACTTTCCATCCACCAACCCATCCTAACAACCCTCAAAGGGTACATTAGCACACAACATAGTGCAGCAATCCCTATTTATTTCTGCTCCATTGTTAGACTTGGGCATGAGTCTTCCAGTAAGTATTCTGGCATCACAATATCTTATAAATATGGTAAACAGTGGTACAGTGTCAGTGTACTATGAGACCCGTCAGATTGAAGTTGGGGGGTGCCTATAGAAGTTACATAACTGGAACTTCGATACCTTAAAAAGAAAATGTTCATCTCAGTGCACACTTATTCTTTCTTTGGACTCTTTTCTATTACAGTCATTACTGTTGAGTTTGAGCATGTCAGTGGGCAAAATAACTTCTTCAGCCACCAGCATACATTAAAGACTCATTTTGTCTGTTCCTTTAAAAAGCGTAAGCTGTGGAGGCAGTGGAGGAGGTTGCTATTTTCTCATTTCATCTAAAATATTATACTTCATCTTAATAGATATTGTGTGAGAGTCTATTTGACCTTTCGTTTATTCTGTTTTCATACTGAGAGCTGTTCGTGCTGAGTGCACTAGATTGTGTTTAAATCCCCATAGCCTATCATCATAAATTAGAGGAAACCAAAGCCAGTGTGCATAAAGGTTGACACCAAGTGCCTTTACAGTATGTTTCTCTCGTCTGTAGAATAATCACAGAGGAGGAAAATAAGAAAATGTCAAAGCAATTTTATATAGTATATATGTGTTGGAGAGTATTAGATAGATAAGATGGAATTTCAGTAGATGACACATTGAAGACCTATGGTAACGCTGTCACAGTCCCCTCAGCCTGTACATGGATCTCTGCAGGTTTAATTAAAATAGCCATATGAAGTTTGAAGGAGTTATAGGAGGCTTTGCTAAGTTGTTGTAAATTTTTTTATGTGGAACATTATGACAGATGCTTTACCTAATATATTAAAGCTTCTGAGCGTCCACTGAATTATTTTAGCATTTCCTCCCTTACTCTCACTCTTTCTTTTTCTTAATTTAGTTCCTGTTTCCCCTGCACATTGGTTCAAAATGAATCAGCCCATATGTCATCTACCGCTGCTTCCTCTCTATCTTTGTCATTTCTACCTCCTGTTTATCTGCTGGCTATATTATTCCTCTAATGGTCACTCCATTATCTCGTATGTTAAATGTGGTCTCCAATAGCTTTCATCCCTGTGCCACTGCTCTTTATTTCCCAACATTCACTCAGTCAATGGATGTATTTTTAGATGTTGGCCAGCGGCCGGTTCACTGTTGCAAGTCAGAGATCACAGGTTCAAAGCTCATCAAATCATGGGCTCAAATCAGATGGTGTAAATGTGTGAGAAAAACAGTTTATCTACACAACATTATAACTTATTGAAGTAAACAGACAGCTTTCACTTTATATCAATACAGTGTGAGAATAATGTGGTAAAATAAAGTCACCCTCATGCTGCAACAAAGACAAGGTTGATGTAGACGTGTGGTTCAATTGCTATTCAATAACCAAGACAGGCGTACATGTTGCTGATATAAGCCCCTATGTAAACGTTTTTTTTACCATTAGTGCAAATTTGGTGCACACTCTATATAGAAAACATCTATTTTCACTACATCAGCTACCATATTACTTTCTCCCCTCTGTGATTGTTATTATTCTCCATTGTTACCATTCACCATCAGTTGCTGCACTATGCACACATCTGAAGTCACCAATAACTTTCTTTCAGAACTGATATCTTGGTGATCTTATGTGAGATTTTTTATTGGCAGCCATTCTCTATAGTCAGAGTGTCCATAGGGTGACGATGGCCAGCAAAAACAGTTCATACAGTCTGTCTCTAATCTAATACATTGCGATGGAAAGCAAACTTGGCCTGGCTCTGTGTATACAGATTATTACACTGTGAATTAAACACAGTACGTCCCCGTGTGTGTGTGTGTGTGCGCGCATATGTGCGTGTTTGTGTGTGCGAATACCAAGTGTGGTCCTCTGGGAGTGGTGTTGCCATCTTTCCAGAGGAATAATTGGTAAGGAAGATGGGGGTTTTTTTTGTTTTTTATATACTTTTGGATCCAATAACCTAAACATGATTTTCTATAGAGCATGATAGATGAGCAGCCTACGTTGCCATGGTGATATACTTAAAATTCACTCTAGTCTATGAAGGAGAATATCCAGGTTTAAGCCCATGGGTGCACAACAACTAACTTTGCAGAACAGACCCCTGATTGTACTTGCAGAAAATGTCATATATTGTGTATTTTAGATTTTTTTGTGCTCTTCCTTGATCATGTGCTGGGTCTAAGAGCATAAATGCACTAAAGTTGAAGAAATGTCATCTAAAAACAGACATAAACTTGATATACAGAAATCACAACCACTGCTTCTTCACTTTACTGCATCTTTTTCTTAGAGGGTGACCGTATGATTTAATTTTATCTCCAACATATGCGACGTATGTTGGATTTTGCAAAGATTAAATGAATAATGGCCGTCATGATTTTTCCATTATCAAAGAAAAGCAAAGCCTGTCTGTCTCTAAAATGCAGCATTTATATATTCATGAAAGCAAACAGTACAATGAGAGGTTTATGTCCATTAGCAAAGCACACAGGGCAAAAAACATTTCTATATAATTACATCTTAATTACACTTCATGCTAATTACAATGACAGCAAAAACAGGAAAAACTAACAAAATATGCATTTACTAATTTACTATGAGGAGGTCATTTTCCTTCTGTTGAATAATTAAAGGAATTTGGTTCCATTAAATTATTAAAAGCTTCAACTTTCTGGCAAGTACATTTTAAAACCTGTGTTCAAGACTTCAAACAAAAACCAATTTCATGTCAGCTCACTTTATCTTAAGAGCATGTTAATTGTGGTGTGGAAACATAAATACACACACATGATAGCTGCATTTCTGTGTTACATGTAATAAGTGAAATAAATGACTTAATCATTGCCTCATTGTCAGAGTGGAGAGGGTTGCAGAGCATAGATGCTTTAAACGACCATTCATACTGTTATTACTGTTGTCATAACTGCAACAAACACTGCCACTATAAACGGTTTTGCTGTCACTGTTTTAGTCACATATTTATTTTTCTGCGGTCATAGTTTGTGTGTGTGCGTTCTTTGTTTAATCTTCGTTATTCCTGTAGTGTGTTTCAGTTGCTGGAAGAAAAAGTAAACGGCTACGAAGTCTCAAGTAGTTTTGATGAGTGGTTCAGAGAACAAAGCTTTTATTTGGGACACCTTTCATTTTTTTTTTATTTCCCCCACTCTCCAGTTACTGCAAGGTCAAAACTGGCTCCATGACTTGCTACAGACTTTATTCCCTCAGTACTGTAATGTCAGCAGTTGCTGAACTTTGTGTCTGTAGCTTAACATCGATCAGGACTGCAACAAAGTGGAAACGAGTGGAATTAATTAATTAAGAGTATGTGAACATTATTTCTGTTGACATATCAAAAGTGAAGTGGTAAGTATAACCTGAATCTCTTATATTGATATAAACGTACATTAAACTAAATTTACCATGTAAGCAGTATAAGAGTAATTTAGTATAATAAATATTATTTTGAATGAATATGAAAAAATGGTATGGTTAACTATGCAAAATTCTCTCACTAACAAATTGCATATGCACAGACATAGCAGGTTCTATGAAGACAGTTAGCCAGGAAGTGGGACATAAGCATGGCGAAAGGCTGCACCAACACCCAGTCATCAAAAGCTCAACCTGAGTGTATTCAAATCTAGGTCTGCTGGAACAAAACCTCATCAAAGCGATTCTTTTATTACCCTGTGTCAAGAGCAACCCCCACAGCAACACAGCATATGCCTTCCTACACACTAACTCCAAGTCAACAACGCTCCTGCCCTAAATTTTGAAGTAAACCTCGCCCAAAATTTCATCAAAGGAGATGCTCAAAAAACAAAAAACAATATACAGTGACATCAAAAAAACCCCAGAGCTTTATTAGAGAGCTGTCTGTACTTAGACAAGCTTCAGAATGTTAAATCCAATATTAAGAATCATAAATCTGCAGAGACTTTGAAAATGCTTAAAGAGAGTGTATGTCTTCAGGGTTGCTGGCTGTGGTAATTACTGTAAAACAGTTACTAACAGTGAAATCTCCTGGTCTTGCTCCACACAGCAGCGAACAATAGATGTATCTTCAAAAGTCTCTCATAGTCTGAGGTCACTGCATTTTGCAGAGAAAAGCAAGAAAAGCAAGACACAGAGAAACTCAGGAATCTTTGGTGAATTAGAAAAATGTTACCGGGATGGTGCAGAAAAAAGTCACTTTTCCTTAAATATGCCTTTAAGAACAAGAATACATTTTTCACCAGGGCACCGTAACAACTATTGCTATGACATTAAATATTTAAAATGTGTCACCAGATTTTCATTAGGTGTTGCATAATCCATTTCAAAGGGACTGGCAAATACTAAAGGGGTTTCAAACTAACTTCCTGAAACACAACTTCCCCTATGTAAATGAGGTTATGAAAAGATCTGAGATGCGCGGAGGCAGTGGGGGCAGGATTTGGGTATGTATGTCTCAGTGCACGGGGGAATTTGTGAAATCAAGAGAGCAGGAATGTAAGAGAAAATCAAATGTAAGAACAAGAAAAGGAGAGGAGAAAATGTGTGTCACTGGATGTGTGTGTGAGAGAGAAAGTGAGAGAGAGAGTTGGAAAGAGAGGGAGAAAAAAATGAAGTCCTCAGAGATTAGATCAGAAATAGACTGAGTATAATGGAGTTCCTCTTGCACAGGGAGAAGAAACAAGCCACTGTTAGACAGACACACAGACATAGCTGACTTTATTTACAGAGATCTGACACAAACCACAATAATTAGACAGCTCCTTCCCTCTAACCTGCAGGAGGTTCCTCGGCTCTCCAACTCTTAACTGCTGTGAGTGCAGGCTGAGAAAAGGGTGATAAATATCTAGGGATGAGTGGTTCTTTTTTGAAGAGGCGTTTCAAGACATGAAAATTGAGCTGATAAGGTTCTTGACTTGGAATAAAGCACAAGTCAGCATAAATAGGCTGCCACAGGCTAATAATTAAAACTTTCGGAGCGCATAGATTTAAACTGAAATGAGGGCTCCTCACTTGCAAAATGATCCCAGATGCATTCATTCACACTATATTGTATCTGTTATGTATCAATACTGACCTGTTTCCCAAATTGTAATGTCTAATAGAATATAGGCAACATATCACCATATCGCATGCATTTGAATAATGTTTCGAACACAGTATTCCCTGGAAATCTACCACCAAGAAAAGACTGTGAAATGCACATGTGCATCGAGGGTGAAAGGTTCCCTTCGAGGGTGTATTTTTGTGGTTCAAGGAGGACAGTTTGTGGGTGTAAAATGAATCTATATTGTATTCATACAGGCCTCATATTGACCTCTTGTTTGCACACATTGCAGCACAACAAGACTGGGGGAAGTTTGTGTGTGTGTGAGTGTGTGTGTGTGTGTGTGTGTTGTTCTTGTCAAAAATATGGAAAAGGGAACTGGATATTTATCACCTGCAGAATCACTAAGAAGATAATGGAAGGCACCACTGAAATAGAGAGAGAGATTAAATGATTTTCGCACTGGAGCAAATAAACTATTTTTATGAACAGGCAACATTGGTGAACATAACAGAGCTATTAGCAGCTACAGAACAGATATGCTCACCCTGTGAAGATGGCGTAGAACAAAAACAGAGCTAAAAGAAAATGAATACTGGACTAATATTTAGGTGAACACAAACATGAACCCATAACAATGACAATGTTGCCTCTGCCTTTGCTGTGTAAATTGATTTGATTCCCTCAGAATCAAATAGTTGACCTACAAACAAGGGACAGGAAATGATGCATGCGTGTGATCTAGCATTTATATGCATAGTTTTACTTAATTAATATCAGCCTCACTGTTTACTTTAGCAATTCCATATTCGAACTGTATTAAGCTTCTGCTAATGCTAATTTTCTACTGACGTTACTCATTAAAACTGTTTATCAAAAAGGTTTGGAATTGATTATTATTTAAACTTAAATGTCATAGCAATCAACCATTTTTTCTGGGGTTTGTATCCACAATAAAATAAATGTATTTGTCACTGTACCCATATATTAATCAGACAAATTTTAAACTGTTTTAACATGAAGCAAGCAAATGTCATTACAAAAGATAACTCTGCTCCTTGAAGCTATGGTTATATTTTTGTATGTTTAACAAGCCCTAGGCTTACAAATGCTGTTTTTTTTATTAATTTCAGAGATGGTGAAGCTAAAACAGAAACTGCTTCTCTACCTCGTAAAAGCTTGATGCTTTGAAAATATAAGGTTTTCATCCAGCAATGACAATTTGTCACTAAAGAAAAGCAGAAAAGGCTGAGTGTTTTCCTCAAGGACATTTAAGCCAGGATGGATTGTAATAAGGCTATCCTCACACTCTTGGATGAAAAAGCATTGCCGGTGAGGCAAAATGAAAGGGACGTGTGAAAGGTAGCGGCAGATGACAGTGGAAGGGAGGAGTTAATGAGCAATGAGGAGGGGAGGACAAGGTAAAAAAGACAGGTGAATGCAGAGAGAGGAGTTATATCTGAAGATGAAAAGGGAAGGAGCCAACAGATGGGGAGGGAAAAGATCTAGCATGGAGGAAGTAAAAATGAAAAATGTGGAGGTGGAGGAAGGAGGGTAATCTGTTTATAAGAGCGGTGGGTAAAGAATTATGCAGCATAGTGTTATTAAAACTAGATGATGTATCAAAATAAACTTTCACAGGCCGTTCATCACTGTCTCTCATCTTATCACTGTCCTGTCATTTGTGCTTTTTTATTACTCGGCTGCCTTATTATTCTGCTGATAGCAATATTTAATATATTATGTATATATGTGCTTCTATAATGACGTCTGACATATTCTACAGTTTAAATGTCCTCTACAAATTATGCTCTGTAATCTATTTTGTGCCTATAACAAAACAAGGAGTAGCAATTCATAAATAAGGTTCTCTTCTCAGCCTCAATCATCTGAGCCCAAACTGTAGTGCTGGCATTGCTTTAGTGTCGGATCGATGGCAGAACCAAGCAGGATCGTTTTTCCCACCAGCTGTTGAATTATTCAGGCCAGGACTTCCTCTGGGGAGATTCCTGCTCAGCCTGCCAGACAGACACAGTGAGCTTGCAGCCTGGCAGGGAAGCTTGGGATCATCACAAAATTCCCAACAGCATGGCTTGTGCCATAGCCCAAGTCAACACAGGTCAGATACTAGGCAGCATTACAAGCATGCATGCTCAAGGCCCTGACAAACTGCAGTTCATTGGTCATTCATGATTTGCATCATCTGTTTATTCGACAGGTAAAAGAGATTATTTATTTTCATGCATGGTAACACAACAGAAATCAATGTTTTATTTTCTTGTTTAAACAGGAAACTGTATCGTACATCGTACTGTATGTCCCTGTCCAAATGAATGAATGAACTGCTGCCTTATGACTTACATCATTTGCAAGTGAATGCAGCAGGTTTCTTGAGATGAAAAGCAAGATGTAAATGAAAGTGAAACTGTACCTTAAAAATAATATATCCTAAGAGAAAAGTTTTGAAACAGCTTCAAAGTAGGTCATTGTAAAATGTGTGATTGTTTCATTGAAGTGGGTCACTTTAGAGAGATGATCTGGTTGCTGAACATCTGTCCTTTGCATAACAGAGACATTAACTCTCACAAAAAACAGTGTAGAATCATATTGAGAGCCTACAGTCATGCTAATAGCTCTGTGAGCTTCACTTCAACTAATACTGATATAGTTCAGTCTTGGTCTGACAGATCAACGGATCAACGGTGCCATCCCTACAGCCATACAGGAAGCATGGCTTACTGTCTAAAAATTAATAAAAAGGCTTCGATACTTTAAGTTAAGCATAGTTACTGTAAGAAAGGAAAAACACATTTTAAAACAATGCCATCAAGATGATAATGAAAATGCTAAAAGTAATACTTAAAGAGCTGATGGAAAATGTATTTACCACTACATATACAGTCTTTTGTTTAAATCAAAGTCTATAACAAATAATATCTGTCCTAAACCACCACAAATCGAGTCATATCCTTTTGAATGCAGTCAGAACATCACACACACACACACGCACACAAACACACTATCTATTTTCCCTCAGGGCTGGAAGCTCCATAATCAAATCCAGTCATCTCGCCCACACAGTTTCACACATCTCCAGCTTTTCTGTACCATACAGGACGATCCTGCCCAATCAGTCCAACCTGCATTTGGGGGGAGGGGGGGCACAGAGCCAGAGCTGAAATAGCACTGCTGGCCCAGAAAAGGCAAACAATTTCACATCCACTCCAAGGAGTGAACTCAGTCACATATCACTCACTACAAGATGCTGACTAGCCCACAATGGGCAAAATTGGCAGTATAAGCAATGACAGCATTAGACTGCTTTCATTCATTTCTCAGTCTCCCTCATGTAAAAACAAAAATCTAGATGAATTATATCGTCTGAACTTGTTTTGAGGAACTGTGTGAAGGAATTATAGGTTCCACAGGTACAGCATGTGAAGGATTTGCTCATTAGTTGTCACCTTAAATTAACTACACACATACTCTGTTTTGACAAATAATATCACGGCTGCTGTGATGATGCCTCTAATTAGCATGATGCTTTCAGTCTGAAAATAATGTTCACTGTCTTCTGTCTCAACATCTTATGTTGCTTAAATTGGAATCAGGAGGACTTTGGTGGTAAACTGTCAGGTTTTGGCTCATTGGCGCCATTTAATAACCAACAGGGAGAAATACTGACAGATCCAGACCTGAGGCCACACACATACCTCGAGCAAGATGAACTCATTAGCCAAAGAGCATCAGGAATTGTTTCTAATTTTAAGCCCCACAGACTGGAATTACCATAGTCTTGTCAAGAAAAGTTGCTCAAATGAGCATGATGCTATTATTGGAATACGTCAGAATAAGCACATAACTCATGAGAAGCTTCTACATGTACAGACAAATGCACACTGGGAACAGCCAGCTGACTGAGATACTGATACTACTGAGTAAAAATAGACTTGATCTCCAAAGTCTTGACATCATTCTTGCCGTTGAAATGTCCAGTCATCTGCGTTCGATGGCTTTCCATTCAAAACAAATTAGTTCATTGTATTCAATTAGGATGTGGTCCTAGTGAGGATGAAAAAGACCCATCTTTCTAATTGCCAGGTGATGGCAGCTGTCCACAGCTGTGACTCACTTTCCTCAATAGCTCTGACTGAGAGCTATTAAGCTCCCATTACTCCATCACATATGCTGAGGACAGATGCTTCTACTACTGCACAATGGATGCAATTCACACAGCTAAATGACTGTTCATGCACCTGTCTTGTGTATCAGAAGGTTTTGATGCTTGAGTTTTAGTGAAATCTCATTTTTTATCGTTTTCTTTAGATTTCATGTGTAAAAATGAAATGTTTGGCAGGAACTGTCAATGTCTTTGCAGTGACTTTGAAAACTTACAATATATGCACTTATTGCTGGAAAAGTTTTTTATGTGCAATTTCACGCATATCACACATTTATAGTAATAACAGTGATTTATTGCTGAACAGAGGGCGTCAAATCTGTGATTAAGAGAATTCATTGATGTGTGCATATCTTATTTCTCGCATTTTATTTCTGACCTTGCACTTTATAAAATCAGTTTATGTATTTGAATCACCTACAGCAAATCCAAAACTTGCCTGCGTCTCGTCTCATGAATGAAAAAGCAGGTAGATGTAAATTTAGCATTAAGAATGTGATTCTCCTCCATCTTTCTGAGAAAAGTGAAAAAGTTGTAATTTACCCATAGGCTGTTGGTGCTCACTCCTCTGTATTTATAGCTATGATTCAAACAGGTCATCTCATACAAACACTGTACATGTTTCCTCAATGGACTGCATTTATTAGCTGTGAGCTCTGCAATGTGTTTAGTGCCTGCAGAGATGTAGCCACTTTACCTTAGCATCGTCAGATGAGTCCAATTACGCAATGAAATAATAAGACTTGCGAGCGATCCCTCAGTCCAGCGTAGCTATGATAAAATGCTAATCAGGGAGCTGAGACAAGCAAGTCAAAGACCCCAGTGTTAATGTCACATGTTAATAACAGCTCCTCCAATTAGAGGAATGACTCAAGTGACCTGTGAGTTCCCACATGCACATCAAACATCTACAGACTCATCGATCCCTGTCCTGAGGCAAAATTAAGAAACACATTCCTGACTTTGACAACGGCAAGTGTGTCAGTGTCTCCTTTGATCTTGTTTTTGTTATTCCAACACGTTGCTGCTGAGCAAGATGTATAATCTTATGATTTTGAACATATTGCAATATTAAATTATGCTATTTAATCTTATTCAGCATATTTCTGTGGCATGGAAACTTCACAGAAACACTTCACTCCTGTAGTGTTTGATTTTGGGTGACAGTGTAGCCATGAACACTCAAGCTTTCACCCAGCGAAAGAAGGTTGCTGTAACATCACTGATAGCGTGGAGCTTGGAAAGAGTAAGAGAGTCAACGATGAAATTTTAATGCCAGATTGAGATGATCAAAAATGAAAAAAAAATGTCCAGCTTACTTTCACAGATAGGGAAACAACTTTGAAGGTTGGCTTTTTAGGATGTCAGAAATGAAATATTGCGGTCAAATAGCTAATAAATAATAGACCACGGTGAAGAGATTCATTTTGGCAACACATAAAATCTTAGCTGGGAAAAGACTGAACACATTTTAGAGGATGTATTCTAGAGTGGAGCAAAATTTAAGGAAGCACACGTTTTTTGTAAATGTATAAAAAATCTTAAATATTATTGTAGTTTTATTTAGAACAACATACACTTAACAAGGAGTTGCTGGCTAAGCAATCTGCTTCACACAACAAGGCACAACATACCTTTTATGCCAAACAGAGGCCACTTCCATCCCCAAACTAAAACTGAAATGAATTTTAATCCTCAGAGGTGTTTACTGGTCACAGTCATTGGTATTTTGGACACTGTAAGCAGAGAGGCCTTCAGTCCTTCACCAGTAAATTTGACTTTGTCTTCCCATGACTCCTCTCCTCTTGCCAGTCAGCCAGCAAGCCTGTCAGCCAGAGAGCACAGATCAAAGCCCCATTTCAGCCTCTCAGCCACTAAAGCCAGCGTGACACTGAACCATCATTAACACACACACAGAGTGTTACCCATCTTCCTTTTGGACTTAACATCACCTATGCTTTTCTACTGTTGACCACAATCTCACCAGGCCACATTTGTATTTGCAAAGAAGTCTCTCTCACTCTGGTGCAAGAGCAGAAAGATACAAGCTTGATACGAGCTTGTGGATGGAGGAATATGATGGGTACAGGAATGAGACAGTTAACTCTCAGCAGCAGAGCTGACAGAGCTGATTATAGCCATTGCTTTGTTAAGACGCTGACAACTGAACAGTGCTGCTGTCAGGGCTGGAGGGGATTATTGGGTGTAGGGTGAGGAGTGACGGATAAAAATCAAGCATCTTTATGGTATCATGGTAATAAAAGCAAAGAAACATTTTTTAAAAAGTCTATTTAACAGCAAAGATTATGACATTTGTTTTTTTTTAGTCATATAAAACAAGAAAGTAAAAGGAAATATTGCTTTTAAAGTGCGGATACGAGTTCTTGACACGTGCACATTTATAATCTTTTCAGCATGCCTACAGCCCATTTTATTGATTTAGTGAAGGCATTAGTCACAGTCTGTCCGTCGGTGTACAGAGGCACTGAAAAGAAGGCATTTAAAAAGACAAATAACAGCATTGAACCGTGAAAGATAGTACATGGCTCAGAAATGATGTTTGCTGTCTACAATGCACTCACCCAAGGTGTTAGTAAGTAAGTAAAAGGGTTGGAAATAATTGATTGGTTTTTGCCGGGTCAGGAAAAGAGAGTGCTTCATGCTGCAAAGGCATCCAAAAGTCTTTTGTATGCAAACAGTTGCTGCACAGACTCGCCGACATACAATATGCTTTCTGTAGATCAGTGCAGCCTTGAAAGTGGAAAAAAACTGTTTTGTAAGCAGAAACAACAACTCCGATGCATATTTGATATGCTTGTGCTGCTGCTAAGCTTCATAAAGTCTTTTAATTTGTCTCCCAAATGAGCTGTGTTGCAGTGACAAAACAGCCTAAACACACACACACAGAAAAGTGACCACGTAGCTCTCTGAATATCTGCAAAACAGAGCGCTGCAGAAGGAATAGCAAAGGTTGTGAGCTGCTATCACCAGATTTTGTGCAGTGGCCCCCAAGAGGCCAGGTGCATGTAGGAGATGGTTGGAGTCAGGGAAAGGCAGAGAAGCAGGCTCATCAGTGTTGCAGGTGGTAGAGTGCTCTGGTCCATGGTGCCACTTCAGCTTAATAACACTGCAGCTTATACAGAGTGAAGTCAAAGGACAAGATCTGTGTGTTCTCAACAAGAGAAAAAGAGTCCCATGAGTGGAGACTGTTCCGCTAAAAATGTAATGCGAAAACTTTTAGCACATGGTTCCTGCAGTTTAAGAAAATGTGTGTGTGTAGAGCCAGGAGGCAGAGGTGTTAGTGTGATGTCCCCCACGGCTGCACAAAGCTGCAGGCCAAACAGTACCCTGTGATTTAGGGCCGTTGTTCTGTGCGTGTTTTCATTTTCAGGTGACTCTAAGATTTCTGATAGCCCCTCGGTTTTGGCTTTAATTTAGTTAATTTAGTCATTTTTAATTCAAATCTCTGTATTTTCTTTAGTCTGTCTTTTTCTTGCTCTCATCTACACACCCAGCTAGCATAATTTTAGCCAGCATAATATTAATAGAATATTAATGCATTGGAAATTATGCTGCAGAACTTTATGTAAAGTCTTTAAATAACTTGTGTATTTCTTCCAAGATTTTTGGAACCAATATCATCCAATTCACTGTTAAACCCCACCCCCCGGAGGGCAATCATATTTTAGCAACCATACTTTGAATAATCCCATAATTAGGTACGACAGGAGGCTTCAACATGACAGACCGTTACTTTGTGTCTAAAGAGTGAGGAGGTTAAAAGAAATAGTAAAAAAGGAATAAACCTCAAACTGGGTTTGTTCTTTAGTGAGCTGCTAACATTAGCTAGCCTACTAGGTCACACCTAGCTGATTAGATTACTGGCTGTGGTGCCAGTTTACATTAGAAAAGGTCTCATTCAAGACCAGCATATACACCTTGTGTAGGCCAGTTTTATCTGAAAATACTGTTTAGGGTGGCACTGTCATTTTTATTAGAGCTGGGGATGTTTATCTAAGAAATGTTTCTCTTATATACATTATATAGTATACATTTATATATGTTTGTCTAAATATATTATAGATTCATATTTGTGTTTCTCGAGATCCAAATCAAACTTTCTGATTTTACATGTTTCTTTATAATAGTGTCCCACAGTACCAGAACTAACCTGTTCTACCTACAATGCTTCCTGCTGGGTGTTCACATGATTCATTAACAGGCAACTTTTTGAGTAAAACTTGTAAAATTAGATGTTTTTATGCATCATTAACTGACCTTGAGGTTATCAATAATTGAAACAGGGTTTTCACAGTCAAACTATGATATAACAGTTTATAGCTATATAGGTTAAGTTTATGTTGTCGGGAGGTTTTTTTCAAATTAGTGTTAAATAAAGCAGTTCCTTTGCAATCTGCTTTCCTCTGTAATCAAAGTGTACTTTGAGGATTTATTAAAGTTCATGTTTTTGTAAATATGTTTATGTGCTCAAATAGCATGCCTCTTTTTCATCATAAAGCTGTTGTGAACAGTCATATAAGCTCTGTGCCTGAGTAGCTTGTTGGTACCTTATTATTATTCCGTGGTGCTCAACATAGAAACAAAAGTGATGCTTTCTAAAGGACCCAATATCAAATTCTTCATCTGAGGACAAAGACTGAAAATTATGTTTAAAATAGCAAAACAGGATATTGTAAAGATTAAACAGGCAATTAAATTGTTGGTTGTATTAGCAAAATGCATCTAAATTAGGTTTTGTCAACGAGCCCCTGTGTGTGTAGCTGTTAGTGTCAGTTCATTTAAGATGTGCTTTCCCTCTCACACTTGAATCATCATCATTCTTTTTTCCTGCTCATGGTCACATTTCACAAAAATGTTGCATCACACAGGTGACTCACCTGCAGCCCCAGTGCTGTTGGTGATAATAAAACTAAATGAATTGCCAAGAGCAGAAATTTAACATCTTTTACTTTGTCTGTCTGTTTCTCTCTAAACATGCCAGCCTCCTTTTTGTATTTCTTAATGAACTCACTCCCTCTTTACTGTACACTAATGAGCACGACTACACCCATGTTTCTTATCTCAGGATTTGTTTATCTGCTCCTGCATTATCAGCACTATTTTTCCCTCTCATGCCTGTATCTCTCTCCACACCTAATTTTCCCCATCCAGCTAAAGTCAGTCAGTTGGACTACATGACATCAGGCAGTGAGCCCAGTCTGCTGTGCCACAAAATTACTGACAGCATGTGAGTGTGAGAGAAAGACAGGTCTATCTTAGCCCTGGTCATCTGCAATATAATTATGTTGCAGTTTGCAGAGCTGAGTTCATGTATAATACAACACATTCTTCATATGGTTAATTAGCTCCAGTGATGCTTGCGGTGCAGTACATATTCACACCAAAAGTGCTCAGACCTACAGAGATGTGACGTGAAAGAGCAAGAGAAATCAGAGCGTTGAGAAGCCGTGGCGTTAGGTCTCCCGAGGCGTTTTCCGCACTGTGTGAGATGCTTTCATATCTGTCCCAGATCCGTAATGGAACCTATCAGATGCTGAAACTGGGGTCCTTGTAAGCGCAAATCTAAATGCAAATACGGATCTTCCTGACACTTAGCAGAGGAATTTAAGCATAACAACACATGCAATGCCTGCCCCGACCTCAACAAGCTAAGCTGAGAAATCCCATATGTCCACTGTGAGGGATCCATGCCCTGACTACAGGAACAGAATCATTATATCACGACCACAGGCCACCAATTAAGAGTAAAATTCAGCTGCTGCAAGACCCGTCTTCAGATTATTGAAGATCTTAGATTAGGTGTCACTCTCAAGAAATGGACTATCCACTAATGGTTTAATTGGTTCTCTCTGCTCTGAGTTCAGTCAATATAAACTTTGACCCAGTGCGTGCTGGCAGTAACACCTCAACCTCCCCCCAGCCTTTGCTTCCCATCAATCATCCCTTTGCACATGCATGCATGCATTCAGTATTATTCTTATATAGCAGGAAGATATGCTTTAAAATAATGTCACTGTTTTTTACTTTTTATTATAGTGAAGCAAAATTTGTGTCCTGGCGCAATTTCAAAATTGTTCTAGGTTAGATCATGTAAAATAGTTTAACTCTTTTCCAGTGTTTAAGGGCTGTTAGGACTAAAGTGCAGTAAACTTCCGAATTTGATCTTGACTGTATGGTCCAGCCTCTCGTGTATCCCTATTATATCTGAGTCACAGAGCATCTGTGCTTCTGATAAATAAATACCCAGTGACATTTCAAAAAAACCCATAAGGTCGTTTGTTGTAAAGGTATTTTCAGCATCCTCAAAGACTCTTCAAACCATCTGGATGAGAAAATATATTTGCTTCATGATTCAAAAATACATGAAATTAAAAGATGGTAGCCTCAAATTCAGATCTCTAAACTGAGCAACAGTGTTATTTTCGGTTGTAATTCTGTATATTGATGTTACTTTCTAGAATTTAACATTTCTATGTCAGGTCCTGTCTGCCTTTTTGTTTTTGCAGAAAGCATGTTAAGCTCATTTGGTCTCTCTCTCTCAACTTAGTTGTCTGTGTCAATGCACATTATAGGTTACAAATGTCATCTAGAAGCTAGGAAAGTGATAGCATAGCCAGTTCATTGCATCAACCTGCTGAGCTAGCAGTTAAAGCAAAAACTTTTTGAAGGGCTAATACATTGTGGAAATATTTGAAACTTGTCGTGACAGCCGATAAAACATTATAAACCATAAACATCATGACTGGAGGACTATAACTGTATGGACTGTTGTTTGCTTGAGGATATCATGAGTTGCCAGCCATAATCTTCTGACTCATTTTAGAAACAATTACAAGCTGATCATCTTACCTGTATGGCAGATAATTTACTGTTGAGATGCTACAGTGTCAGACAACACCTATGGTTTATGTGTGAAATGCAAGCATTTAAGTTTGAACAGCAGTAAATGCTATTAAACTACCTTCTGGATTGTTTGAAGAACGCTGGGAATTTATTTTTCTATCAAGCCAGTGCTTAACTCTGTGATTCAAATGTAATGATAATTCACGAGAGCCACAAATTGAGGCCGTGGGTCCACAGTTGTGTTGGTGAAATGAAAGAGAATTATTGGCTTTAGACACCCAAAATCGTAGTCACTTGGTTTTGTGGATTTCAGGCATTGGCTGCAGCTCACAGCAACAGAGCTCCCAGTAATCCAAGGTGAGCTCATTGCTTATCAATACCACTCTCAGCAGCTGGTGCTCCTCCATTGACTGACCCATATCAATACACAAGCCAGACAGTCTCTTCCCAGCTGACTGGAGAGACTGGTAAATGGCTATGGGCCACATTAGACACGTAAGTACTTCTTTATGATGTTTGAATTGACTGGACAGTTAGACAGAGGAGCAGAATTGGGGCAACAGACCTCCACTTTGACCGCTGTGGATGGCAGTGGAGAGACCAAACAAAGGGGATGAACAGAAGACTGCAGCTTGGCTTCCTGGCTGTAGGATTTACACCTCTGCTTCCCTGTCCACATGCCAATTGTACCTCTCTCCCTTCATTTCTCCCCAGAAACCAGACCATTGACTGACAAGCCCTGTGGGAGTGTAAACACTAGTTTAGAAAAAAAAAAACACAGGTTGGACTTTGGCCCCACAAACTCCTTTTTTTTTGCAATAGTCTCAAACTGTTTCAAGTTTTCCCACAAAACAAATGTGCTGAGAATGACACGTCAAACACACTGAGAAATGTGAACATGGTGACAGACGTATCCCAAGGACTGTCTGCTCGTATACAAAGTGTGGTTGAGGTTAGGCAACCAAAACTACTTTGATCATGAAAAAAAGTCTCCTGTATTAATGCTAAACAGCTTGCAGGCATCAATATAACACTGTTTCCAACTTCCTGCCAACAGATCGTGCAGTCCTCTCCCTTTCTAAAAGACAAACCAAGTCCTATCATTGCCATGCCCACCCCCCCCTTCATTTGCCATTGGTCCTGATAATAATACGTTGTCAAAAGCAGGGGGTGTAGCCTGTAATAAGGGGTATTAACCCGGAGGGAACAGCTATCATCATGGTTTGGAGGTTTTAGAGGGTGCGTGTACATGATGACAAAGGGAGAATAGCAAAGGAGACCCAACAGGGAGCCTCATCTCTTGAATAGGAATCTGACTCACACAACATCTGTACGGGGGGATTTGGAGGATTTGTGAGGCCTTGAACTGTTAATAGGAGTGTTTGAATGGGACAGAACGATCTAACTGTTGAGTTCTTCTGCTTCACGAATGCCCGACACAGTACCCTGCTGCTGTCAAATATTTATTATAATGCCCAAGGAATTGCGGCATCTGTAGGAAAATTGAACCCTCTGCATACCTGAGGCATCTTTAAAGCTCATTAGGCTGCAATCCATGACAATTCATGCATGATCACAGTAAACCAACCCCCTAATCAGTATGCTTGTCTCAAGTATGCAACATATATACGTTCCATACAAATGAGAGCCTGACCAATACATCACTCTGCAGATATTCCCCTATCACAGACAAATCTGTATTGCCATATGTTACCAATATGCAGTGATATGTAAATTGCTTTTTTCCAGTGTATAATGCAAAGAAAATGTCTGCTGGTAAAATTCTGGCTGTGTAATGAACATTCGACTGAAATATATTCTTTAATAAAGTTAAAAGAACCTTGACATGGTCATATTAGTGAAACATTGGTGCGCATAGAAAAGGTCTATTTTCATGCTGGCTTAAAAATTCACTATATTGTCTTCAGTATTGGTAATCTTGAGAATTTCTCTCGCCCATATCCAATCAGCTCCAAAACAAATTACATCATCACTCACATTTCATTTTGAGTTTGATTCTTTTGCTTCTGTGCAATAAACTCTCAGTCTCTTTCTCGCTCTTTCTTGCTCTCATTCTCACTCACTTACACACACACACACACACACACAGGAGGAAAAGCATCGACCCTCCCCTTTCGATTAATGATTTCTTCTTCCCAAACTCCTCTTCTTTCTGGGAGGAGGCATCTGTACCACTACTCTGCCTGCCTATCACCACACACACACACACACACACACACACACGTTTGTCTGAGAAATAATTTGCATAAATGTGCAGGGTTGTCGAAATAGGACTCATCATTTACCTGAATGGTGCTTAATTGCACATCACTGAGGCATGCAATCCCAGTCGCCTCACCGTTACGAACTGAAAAACACCACAAACACCATGCAGAGCTTTGACTGGGAGACAACACTTAGCTGGCTGTCATTTCTGCTCTAAAACTGATTCTCCACTATCACCTACCTGTACTTGCACAACACAAACAAGTAAACGATTGTTCATTCAGCAAATTGAAACCCACTCATTGCTTGCCTGGGTGTGAGGGGGTTTTTCTCTCCACTCTGAGCTGGGAGATGTGGCAGCGAGCTTCTCTGAACGTCAGAAAGCCTATCAATAATGCACACACAGCTTGTTATAGCTCAAATTCACTCTGCTTCGATGGCTCACCAACCTAAGACCAAGCATCAAAGACTAGAGAGATGTGTCTGTGTGTGTGTGTGTGTGTGTGTGTGTGTGTGTGTGTGTGTGTGTGTGTGTGTGGCATGCCAGCACTTGAGTGGATGTCTGAAAAGGCGAAAGGTGTTGAAGGCATTGACTTTAAAACCTTTCCTAATGGGAAGGGGAGTGACTGTTTATTCTCACTGAACAAGCCCTGCAGGGAGATTCATTTGGTGAAGGCGGATTTATTTTCCTGAAGTACAGTCTGAAAAAGGAAATTCCTTTGAACTGAATAATAAAAAATGGGACTAGGATCGGGGTCAGGGTTACAAGCACAGTGTGAATGTGATGTAAACCTCTGAATCTTTAACACGCAGTACTTTGTAGAGAATGCAGAAGGGGAAAGAAAGAAAGAGGCTTTCAGTGTTTTGCTGGTGTTGACAGCAGCCAGTGATTACAGCATGATACAGTAAGGGCTTTAGTATAAAAGAGGCTTTTGCACACAGCAAAATATGTGTATGAACCACCATACATGTATAGTATATTTATAGTATATCCACAGAAAAAGAAGACGACAAACCAGCTTATATCCATAGAATAGATTCATAATTAAAGAAATTCATAATTCTTGATAGGATGACACTTTGCCGATCATGCACACCATTACATGCCAGAGGATCGACATAAAACGCCTGCATGCATAAATTATTGTTATTTTGTGCATATATTCAGACCTCTGCTGTGATTGCACAGGACAATCAGAGGAATGTGTTTTTAACTTTATTTCCAAAAATGCGCACAAGTCTCGGTTGAAAGACCGAGAATAAGCAACTTCCTGGAGTAAACTAAAAGCACGCTCACTGTCTCCACCCAGAACCTACAGCTGTATTGCGTTTTATCAGTGTGGTGGATATTTATTACAGATCATCCTCTCGCTGAGCACTCCTAACTAAATCCCACAGTAAGGGTGGGGCGCGCGCAGTCACAACTTTTCCACCGCGCAGTCTTCACACTTTCAACTTTCCTGACCGTCGGTTGCGCTCGCGGCTTTCTGACGGACGCTTCAACTCACCTACAGGAGACGGTGATTTCTACTTTGGTGGCCGGTATGTTGCCCGTGATCGGGTCGAAGTCGTACACCGATGCCATGTCATCGAGCTTGTCCATAACGTCCCCTTCCATCATCTCCATCGCCAGATCTCGGGGTGGCTCGGGTCTGATCCTGGAACCGCAAAGCCTGGTCCTGACGGAGCGCGTCGAGTCACCGGTGACTCCAGAGACCAGATCAGAGACCAGACGGCCTCCGGTCCGACCGGGTGAGGCAGCCACTTCACAAATGTTGAAGCTGGAGAGGAGGGAGGAGGGGTGGAGGGGGGTACTTAGTGAGTGGACACCAGCAAAAGGCAGGAGCGCACTTGGTTAACTGCCCATGCAGCGTAAATGAAATAAAAAGCAATGCTAGGACAGTATCTGAGATTACTGTTGCGTCCTCACCGACCGGCTGCACATCACATGAAGAGGTGGACTCCTCTGCTCTTTGTCTTCAGTCTGCTCGCACGGCGGAGCGTGTGAAGAGAAAAAGGCTAGATACTCTCAAACACACCCATCCTCCTCCCACACGGAATTACACTCAAGTGCTGGCAACCCTGCCCATGCCCCGGTGCTGCCGCCGCTGCTGCTGCTGCTGCTGTCACCCTGCAAACAGCCTCTGTGCTGTTCACTGAGAGTGTGCGCGAGTGACTGTCATGGTAATTTAATTACGCACTGATGCTATTTAATATTGAAGACTGTCGCGTGAAATCCTGCAAAACCATTAAATAAAGATCAGTTTGTCAGAGCAGACACTTGTGGGAGCCAGATGTTGAGGCACATGATGCTGAGCAGAGGCTACAAACCAAGTGGTCTGGACCACCTAATGGATCTGGAGATGGTTGACATGCAAGGAAATAAAATATTGTTTTCAAATGTTTTTTTCACATTTTTCTTTTCATCTTTACGTGTTGATTATTGGATCATTTTACCTCATCAGTGGCACAAAAATGAGTCATGTAAATTAGCCTGAGAGGGAGCAATCACTTGAACTGCTCTCAACTTACACAGCAAGGGCTCTCAAGTAGATAGCGTTTTGTTCAAGGGACTAAAAGCCCAAAAAAAGTTAGGAAGGGCTTCCACTAAGTGTCTTCTTGAGGGAAGCAGGAAAAGATTTCAGCACCACAGCAATGGACAGCTCCCAGAGAAAACTATTCGGCATCATAATGGTGAAAACCAGCAGACAAGTATTCAGAAAACTTCTTAGACTCTAAAATTCACCAGTAATGACAGCACACTCACTTGAATGAATGAACTTGGACTCAGACATGAAGTTCATATTGTGTGGAATTCAGTAGTTTTCTGCAGTGAAGGATGCATGAGCATGAAGTCTTAAGAAAAGCAGTTACCAATTAAAATGTGTTCATGCCATCTGATTTAAAAATCAATATTAATTACAGGGAGGGAATTACATAGAGATTTAATGGCCTCCATCCATCATTAGCCTGTTGTATGCAGCTAAGACCTGCCCTGTAAACCACATTGTAATGAATATGCTAAACTGGTGCAACTGCCTGCCAAGAAAGTGATGGGTTTGTTATTTTTGGATAACTACAATTCCTAAATGCAGGCTGTGTTTGTGTGTGTAAGTGTGTGTGTGTGTGTGTGTGTGTGTGTGTGTGTGTGTGTGTGTGTGTGTGTGTGTGAATGTGTATGTGTGTGTATGTGCATGTGTTATCTCACTCCTGTCTTTTTCATGCATAAACAAAGGACTTACACACATATGTATGAAATGCACGTAAGCACTGGTCACGAATGTACAAACAACCAGCTGTTTCTCACAGATTGTTGGATGCCTCAAGAAACAAATCACTTTTGACCAACTTGGAAAGCTGCAGTAGTCACTTTTTGGTCGATATGGAAACAGAGACATCATATTTCCGGTGTCATTGTACCTCTTCTGTCTATTTCTCTGTGTCACGCGTTCCATCTTATTCACTCACAGATACACACAGAAGGACACACACAGCTATAAACCATTTTACCTCCTTTCATAAATGGGTGCAGAAGCACACAGCTCTTTCCTGCATAGAGCACCTAGCGTCTGGATTCTGGAAATCAATTTATACAGGCACAGGACGCCTCTGCCCACACAGCCTTCCAGCTCAGGATAAAGAACACACACACACAGTCATTCTTTAAACCATATGCATCAACGTGGACATATAAAAACAAATTACTTTCTCATATGTAACTGAACGACCCATGAACAGCGATAAAGAGGCACACACATCTACATACACACCCTTTTCATTCCAGGATGATTCATGTATTTTAAGGGCTCGCTGTTTAGTGTGGGTGAGCACATTATTGCAGATGTTCCAAGGAGTGGGTTGGCAGGAGCAGGGCTAGAGGACAAAGAAAAAAAAGAGAGAGAGAAGCAGAAAAAAACAGAGGAAGAAGACCTTCACAACAGCTATTTTGCCTGGAGTCTGCGGTATCACACATGCACAAAAAAGTGGGAATCCAGCTATCTAATTAAATTAATAATAGTTCACAATTCATATGGCATTTTTAAGCACACCTCCTACAGTCGCATCAGTTCTGTAACAAACAGCACTCAAATCAACAGTTGATGATTCAGAATAATTAAAGCTGAAAAATGACACTCATTAATCTTTAAAACTTGTTGCATTCACTGTAAGGCACCAAAGCCTGCTTTGGATATTTTTCTCATTCCCTCTGTCTGGCAGCATCAAGCATAGATTTTACCAGTCGACTGTTTTATATTTTTTCTGTTATAGTAATGGTATGAAGAGTTTTTTATAACTTGATGATTTCATTAATTGTTCTATGCTGTTGCCATTTTCTAAGAAACAAAAAACTATATCATGGCCATTTTTTAATGTCTCTGCTCAGTAATCCAGAGCAAATACTTTCAAAATACTGAATTGCTCTTTTAAATGCTGTTGCCATCCAATTGCAGTGGACCAGGAGGTGGTCAACGCTTTGTACTGCTGGTCACATTAATAACACCATGGTTGATTCAGATGTCCCTTTTCCTCCTTCTCTGTCCTATTCTCTCGGCTTCCTGCAGTTTCCTAAGCACTAATTACTGTGTTTATGCTTACTTGCGTCATGCTGTCCAAAAATATCGCCTTTCTGGAAGCAATTATGCAAAAACAGACAAATGCCCTGTCAAGCAAGTGAAGCTCCTTACAACAAAATATGTGCCCCCCCCCCCCAACCTGGAAGATTAAGACATTTGTTTACTCCTCTAGTCTCATTCCTCGATTGTCTTATTTTTAAAAAAGCACCCTATACTAACTAATATATTTTGGACACTAGACCTATTTCTGAACACAGAAATTGGTCAGTAAATAGTCTTTAATCAAGGGATTTGTTTGTATTTTTAGCCAGCCTGTGACGCACACTTTTAAAACGCAGTCTTCTTCAAATGTGACATCAGCTAACTATGTCTTTGTTAAACCTAATACCATGGCTGCTGGTGGAGATAATGAAAAGCATCAGGGGCCAATAGCTGGTGCAGTTGCCTCTTGATAGACAGAAGCCTTCGTCTGTGTAGGAAATTGTGTTGTATTTCATTTCCTTTGGGAAAATTTCACAATAACATAATATTTTTCCCCCATTTTGGCTGAGAATTGTTTTATTCCCATGTGTAACTGGTCAAATGATGATGACATAATTCAAAATGAGGTCTTTCCAAAGGAATAAGGGGCAGTTTGACGAAGCACCTTAAGTAAAGATTTTCCATGTTAAGGTCTGTGGTTGCAGAGAACTCTCTTAAGTCTTCTCCTTTAAAGAAACTAAAATATTCACCCACATATTTAAGGTTTTCTGCTTATCCTGGTCTTATATTAAAGAAATCCCTAAATCAATTACTGCACAAAAGACCTTAGCAAAACGCCTTATAGTACCTCTGTATAAACAAAGGGAATCAGTGCATCTTAAGAGCAGTGTTCAGTGACAATATATTTGTTTCACTATCAGCCAAATAACAGTTGTTTAACCTTAATACATTACACAAAAATTACTTCACTACATCACAATCAAAAATCTGTAGTAGTCATTCATAAACCTAGAAAAATGCACATAACAGTGGGAGAAAGAATTAACCTCTCCAACAAAGTAACCTCAGGAAAAAGATACGTCAGTGCTCTGCAGCCTGATGAACTGTGATGTTGCATTGTAATGAACCGATTCTGGTGTTGTCAGAAATCTTTCTGTGAAATGTAAAAACTTGCCAACTGAACACAGCAGGTTGAAAAAAGAGAATACACCAAAAAGAGACTTCTAATATTATGCAGTGCTAAGGCTCAAAAAAAAGTTAAGACCCACAAAGCCTTTTTCCTTAAACTCTTATCACCCTTTAGTGCATACAAGCCTCCCACTGGTAGATCGAAACACTGGACTATCACGTCAGCTAATACAATCAACAGTCTGATTTATTATTTTAACTTTTAAAGCATAAAACATCCTACAAAAAAGTAGATGTGCTGAAAGCTCCCATTGTTAAAGCTGAGATTGAAACAGTACTGGGAGCAGACCTTCTAAGAGGAAATACTGAAAGATTTTCTTATTATTACAGTAACGACCATCCGGTGCAGCTTAAGTGAACACCAGTGAACTCTGATTTATGTAGACAAGTAGGGGGTGTGATAAACCCCAGTTCAAAAGGGCCACATGTTCCCTCCCAGAGTGCAATCCTGCTCTGTAGCCCAGTGGTTTAATCCCAAATCAAACCCCCCCTGAGGTGGCAAACATCACAGAGAAACCTTTCATGAATGATTGCTGTGACATTGACAAACAAACAGACTGAGGGACCCATAGACGGGCCCACACATTCGCATACATCCAGCATTTATGGAGGGCTGTAGCAGCCTAGGTGGCTGATTGACTGGCTAACAGCCCAGCCCTCCCTCAGGCTGCAGCAGCAGTGGGGATTCAAATAATCAAATGATGAATTAAAGCTACAAAACAATAATAATAAAAAATAAACACACTTTTCTTGAGCAGGTCCACAGTAGATACACAAGCCCTCAAACTAATTATGAACTTCTTGATTTAACACTTGCTGCTGCCCTTAATCACATAAAAAGCAACTCATCCAAAAGTTTTAATGGTGCAGCAGTTCCTCTGCTGCGGGGGAAGTTCACTGCCGAGTACTTCGGGGGAAGCTGCCTGGACTCTTTCCTCCTCTTTATTTCTCACAATGAAGCATGTGTTGAGTAAAATTAGCTCTTTGCTTATAACTGTATATTAGAGTTTAAATGCTGAAAATGAAGTGAAAATGATACCAGCCTGAGTGGCCGAGTATTCCCTGTAGTCATGTTTCCACCAGGGACTTTTGATGAAATCAAGAGAGAGAGCACTCTGCTCACAGGCTGTTTAATGTCACCACTGTGGATGACAGCACAGTTAGATATTATTCTGCCTCTGAAAGCCCCTTTGAGAGTTCAGTCATAGCCTTAAATTAAATTAAACAGATTAAGTACTGCATACATGACATTAGTGCATTAGCAGTCCAATATTTTGTTAGACCAACACCCTGTTTTTATGTCACCCCAAAAAAAACAATAAATACTAGTTATTCTCATATTTGTAATATACTGCTGAAAAGATGTTTTAGACTACACATCCATGGTTCACCTAATGTCTTACCCACTGCATGGTAAAAAGACACGAGAGCAACATAAATAAAACCTATAAGCCACTGAGGTGCCAAGCTTTTGATCACCAACTCAGATTGATTGCTATAATTGTATTCTGTAGGCTTGATCCAAGTCTTGCGGGCTGTCTATTTTGTGACTGGTATTGCACTTGGATGGCTCTACCTTTAAAGGACTAGTTACACTTTTCAGTTTTTAAGAATTAATATAAAGCTACAGCCTAAAATAGACTACTAGTTTAGCTTAGCATGAAGACTGGAAGCGGGAGGAAACATCTACCTTTGTTCAAATGTTTCCCATTCTAATAATCTTAATTAATGTGTCATTAATTAACACTTGAACAAATAAAATTAAATGTTTTGGACCAAACACCTCAATATTGATACTGCAATATTCAGTATTGTAGGGATGATTATTGTGTCGTCACTGAATATTTACACATAGAGATTGTGACACCAGGTTATTTGACACCTCTATTTAACTGAGCCTATGAATTAGTTCCAGTGGGTAACTGACTGAATAATATGTTTATTAATGAAATTCAGACGTTCTGGTAGTGTACCCGGTACACTGATATTGATCTTCTCCTTAAACTCCCCCCAAGAAAGTGGTTAAGCATATTTCCTCTATCTTATCAACATGATCAATACTTTCCTTAAAAACCTGTTGTATATGACCTGACACATGTATTCTGCCCTGTAAAACTTTTTTTTTATTCTTCCTCTCAAAAACACTCAGTGTAACAAATGTGATACAAAAAAAAATCTCAAAATGATATGGCAAAAACATTATTTTTTTTTAAATTGTTAAAAGGTTTAATAAACATCTCAAAAAACATTGAATTTTCTGGCTATGTGTCAGGCTTTACAGGGTTAAATATACACATTTCAAAACAACCTAAATTTGGTATATTACATTCAGGTTTTTACAACATAATGAATTTCTGAAAGTTATTCACTCACCCATACTCTGAAAAATTAAGGTCACTTTTGTTTCTAAGAACAGTTTCATTGACTGGCTTTAATATGACACACATGAAAAGACAGAATAATTGGTTTTGTTGCTATTTCAAAGGTTTTTTTAAATGCTTTATTAAAGACAAAATGGCAGATTGCGTTAGAAGGCAACACCTGTCAAGTGTCTTGATATGGAGCACAGGAGGTAGATAATGTTTGACAGGACTGTTGTGATTACAGATCAAAGGTCCAAGTCTGTTTTCCTGTCAGATCCACCTTCACACTTCAGAGGGATAGCTGTCTGCGAGTGAGCGTAAATCCGATCTGGGTGAGTGTGTCTCTGAAAATACTCTCTGAAAACAACTTTCCAACACATGTGCACATGTTAAATCTAAAGGCTTTCTAGAGCGTGGGAGCATCCTGGTCTTCAGCATCATGGTTGAATTGGCCTTCTACCCGGCGGTGGCTCTGATGTATTTTTTTGGAGTGATGAACGCTACAAAGGACGATCGTGTGGAGCTGGACGGCCGTGCATCGATGAATGTGTTCTGTCTGTTCGTGTTGGCACAGCCGCTTTGTCTTGTGCTGGGAGGATACACTGGCATGGCTACATACCTCCTCACAGCTCTGGTCTCCTACAACTTCCTGCCTTGGAGGCAGACAGAGCAACCTCCAAAGGAAAAAAAAGACTCAAAGAAGACAAAGTGAGAACAAGGAACATGGACTGTGTGAAGATGAAGAGAAAGTGAATTCAAACAGGTTGCCAATGAGAAAATTATTTATGTAAAGAATAAACATCCTTTCTATATGAATAAATGCATGTGCTGCTGCCTTGCTAAACCATACTGTCGTTATGTAACCTGTTTGCACAAAAATGTTTTTAATCTGCAGTTGTAAACATCTGAGAGAAAGTACATTCAGTCCACCTCTGCATGAGGAAGTGACTCATTTTATGATTCCTGATGCAGCAGTGGGTTTTATGTTGGAAAATGGATGCATCACTCTGAAGCTCCCATAACACGTAATAACCATGACAGAAGAACTGAACTGAAACGGAAGGGCACCGATTACAAAAACGTTTTATCAGCTCAAAATGTTTTAGACCAATCATCATAAGACCAAAACAAGATGGAAATCAAACATGATCTTACTGAATTTAAATAACCAAGATCATCTTCAATGTATTTGTAAAGTAAATGTAAAGGTAACAGCCAGCTTGGTTTTGCATAGAGGCAACAAATTCCTACACAAGCACCTCTAAAGGTAACTAACATAATTATATCCCATTTGTATCACATGTACAAAAACTGAAGTGTAAAAACAACAGTGACTGATTTTATATAGCCAACATGCTGAAGGTCACTTCCTGCAGTCTAGCCTGGCAATCTATGGCAGTGATAGGTATCTAGAAAGAGAAGTATAATGCAATAACTAAAGAGCTTTAGAGGTGCTGTTAGGCAGACTCTGTTAGCCATGCACAAGGTCAGGCGAGTGTTGTACTAATCTTCTTATTTCAGAGTTACATGAAAAATGTCTTTTTACCACTTTAAGATCACATCTATAGTCAAATTGTGCATTTATGTAACAATATATGTCCAAAAATACAAATATGAAAATATGAAAGCCACATACTCTCTGGTTGGTGCTTTTTTTCTTTTGCCTTTCATGCCTTTTCAGCATGTGAAACTATTCCTTAAAGTAAGGAAAATAATTGGAATTGAATCGGTTCTTTCTATTTACAAATGTACATTTTGCATCCTAATATTAAAGTACATTGGTGTGGACTGTAAGAACTTACTCAGAAAAAGAAGTGAGTGCAACTTCTCATCCTTGACCTTACACAAATAACTAATATTATAGCTGAGTGTCTGTGGTGGATTATTCCAGCTGCTTAACATTTTCTTCATAACATCTTCATTGAATACCTGATTGGACATGAATGCAACTGATCAATGAATGACTGAAATATTTAACATATTATACACATTCATGAATGCTGGCAGCAGATCTCCCCACAAAAACATAATTATTACAAACACTTTGAAAAAAAACACCATTGTGTTTTTTTTTAATTATCCCCCCATGCTCATGAATGACTGTGTATCCCTCTGATGTGGCGAAATCTGTTAGTGTGGAAAGTGCTGTGTGTGTGCTGCATTAACCAGGACTCAAAGAGAGAGTGTATAATGGGATTAGACAGTGCTATTTGGTTGATAGTCCAAGGCTTTGTTCAGTGGTCGTGCAGATGCTCGCTGTGTGTATCGAAGAAACAGTGGGATTTTTTTTTTTGAAGATGTTTATGACTTTCCTCAGAAATCCTCTTTGAGTTCATGTTGTATTAAGTCATTTCCAGGCTATGAATGTGTTGCCTGTATCTCTCGCAGCACCTTGTTTCTCCTCTGATAGGTGTGAATGTACAAGAGTAAATAAGTTGATTACCTATTTTGTCAAGCATTTGCCATAAAGATCATACATTATGTTCGATTCAAGGTTACGTCATTGATGCTGACAAAATGTCCACCTTTTAGGTTCTACATGTTTGTTCTGTCTCCTGTATAAAGTGTGTATGGTGTTCTCAGTTTAACGGGCATGTGTCTCACCAATGCTGCCTTTTGCGTTCTCCATTACTTAGGAATAGTATAAACAGTCTGAGCCCATATTGCTCATTTATTTACAGCATTCTGTACAGCCGTCTTAGCTCAATGACTTACACTTGTTGTTGTTGTTGTTGTTTGTTTATCCATCTCAGTCCTTCCCTGCATTCAGTCTTGTGTCCATGATGCTGCTAATTATCAGTCTACTCATTTTATTTGCGTCTGTCAGTTCTTTTGCATCATCAGATCACAATCCTGCTATCATAGATGGAGAGCTGTGTTTAGAAATCATTAAAAAAAAGCCTTTTGCATCTGTAAGGATATGATCTACAATTGTTCCCGGATAATTTGTGTCATTGTCTCTGTATGACCACTACATCACTGTGATTATACACACTTAAGGAAATGATCAAAACAACAGCTGTTAAACTGAAGTGGAGATGAGTATTTTTCCTTGCCACTGTTTTAAAGTGCTGGTAATTCATTTGACTCAAGCACTTCCAAATGAGATGTCTTGTCCTTTATTCTGATGGAAAGTAAATGATTCACCCCACTACTGTGGTCTATTACCTGCACCTCATATATGTAAGTGTAACCATCAACATTTTAATATTAGTTGTAAACGTGCATCATAAACAATCTGTTAACATGACATTGATACAGATATTTTATCACCTTGTGAAGTTGAGATGGTGAACGGGGTAGTGCCAGTGATTCATTAGCAGGTGAGGCAGCAATGCTGATAATGTTACTACATTGTGAATGTGTGTTGGAAGATTTCAACATCCCAGACAAATTGGACAATTATTCCTCATTATTTATAGTGAAATAGGTCTCATCAATAGACATACCGCTATTTTATTATGTTGCTGTGAGATTGAGGTATTCAGTATACAGTGACTCTGGCCTGCGTTCAGTGTATCTGTCTGCAGTAACTGTCTGACATTATGACTGGAGAGATTTAAATATTTTCGACTATTCTTTGTAAAATTTGAAAAAAACAAGCAATTACTTGGGTAATTGACAAGTCTGGTTTGTATATCTGTGGGCAGATTCACTGTCACTGTGTCATCTCAGCTGTGTAAGATGCATGTAGTCATGAACCTTCAGGTGTGTGGCTGAAATCGAACTGAAGGCTGAGTGTGAGGCTTGGTTTGGTCCCAAGGAGATCAGAAGTGGTAGAAAAGGGCGTGTTTTGTTTTTCAGTAACTAAGGGAAATATCTCACTTTTAACCAATAAAACTGATGCTCACCAGCTAGTTGTTAACTTTATCTGTCATTTGATGCTGGGATGTTACCATACAATGGATTTATTGGAGCTTTGGTCCTGAAGAGTTGAGGGGAACTGCTCATTTCATCCATTGTTGACAGGCTATAAAAGATGAGGACTAATGTAGCTTTAACTATACAGATACTGTATCATGTCATACACAGTACCCTGTGCTTGCAATTCTATGAGGCTCTAATTAATATAAAGCAGGTACATTACAACAAACACCATCTTAGCTTTTTGTGTTATCATGCTAATATTTGCTCATTTTCATGTAACAAAAACCACTGCCATGTCTGATGGGAGTGTCAGTAGTTTTGCAGGCATTTGGTCATAAACCAAAGAACTGGACAGGATCAGTTTGACCTGATATTGGTGCTTGATAAATGGACCACCAGCATTTTACATGACTTATCTGGGGACAGTGACTGTCAGTATGAAATATAGTGAAAATCCATCCAACATTTGTCATGATATCTGTGGACTGTGGAGGACCATCCAACGTGACATCGCAATCCAAATTTCTACTTGTCGAGCTGGACTTAAATTCATTTTACCTTACTCACAAGTAAGCATGATGAATATGGGACATTTTCTATACTCTCGGGGTATTTGGCTGAATCTCAGATTGATTTTTATACTTACAGGGTGATTGATAAAGTAGGACAAGGATTGATGGATCAGCAAGTGAGAACAGACCTACTGGAGCGTTGTAGTGTAATGAAACAGACGAAGACATTCAAATGAAATTTCAGGAGTTTATTATATGGAGAGAGCAGATGGAGCACACACACAGCTGGGACGTGACGGGGTTTGTGTTTGGATGTTTATTTGTTTGTGACTGGCATCTTCAAATGGTTTTTGCCTCCTCGAAGGCGGTAATGGCCATCGTACATCACAGTGCTTGTGTCTCCCGTCGCTGCTGGGACAAACGCAGCCCAACACAAGTTAATGATCAGAGTTTGCAAAGGAAATGAAGATGTATGAGTTTTGACTCTGAATCTCTAACCCTGAAGTAGAAAGAAATGCATCTAAATAGAAAGCATTTCCCCATGTCTATATCTAATCCCTTACAACATGTTTGCCTCTTTATCCTCAACAATCAATAAACTCGTCCTCATCCATCTCCAAAGTAAATCATGATGTAATTTCTTATTTATCAGCCAATGTGGTCTTAATATCGGATCAGGAGCTTGAAGATGCCATCTGCAGAGAGTTTGAAAATAATATAAAAACTACAATCAATCCGGTTTAAGAGGAAACACATTTCAGATAATCACAATATGACTGTAATCTTGTGAAAAACACTTCTTGAATTGTTCTGTGTGATCCAAACCACAAACGAAAGAAATCAATAAACAATAAGACCTGGATTCTGGATTCATCACATCAAAACACACTAAGGACAGTCGTTTTTAACTGGTTTATTTTCTTGAGGGAACAGAGGATCCTTCATTAAATATTTACTTACATTATTTACAGTCAGATATTTTACATGGCTTGGTCGCATGCACGCTGTCATATTAAAAAAAACTGTACAAACATTTACACTCATTTAAGAGGGGGAGTATCTGTGCAATAAAAGGCACAAATGACCTTTGACCCTGCATTTTTGTCCCATGAGTACATATTTTACAGACACTGCCACAAATTGTGTTAGCATATGTGAGCTCAATGTGACAACACACACCAGGAGAAAACCTACTTGAGCAGCTGCAGAGAAGACATGTGTTGGTGTGTGATAGTGATTTGCTGCAAAGCAGTAAAGTGCCCTCTTGATCAGCAGCCCTCTTGATTGTGTCTAAATGCGATCCCATCCCCTCAGCAGCCTGAGGCAAAGTTGAAAGTCTTTTCAGCCATGCTGATAAAATGAGCAGAGACATCATCTGACTTAGAACAGAATTCAACAATCTGTAGGACCATCTACAATCCTCAGAGTAATGATGGTTAATGTCCCACATACACATTCTGTTACTTTAAGGCAGTAAGGCCTGTTAGCTGAGGCACAAGGCTGATGCTGAGACACTGGATACTCAGGTTTCATTTCGTACCAGTCTTAAGATGCTTGGGGTGGGCAGGGCTGGAAATGCTAAAGGTGGCAATCACACAATCACTTTGGCAGCCTCTCTCAAACCTATTCTGTGGTGTTGTATCCAGTACCAGACCAACCAGTTGGTAACAGCCACTTTATGTTTGCTTTTGTTGTTAAAATTCCACACGGTCTATGTTTTGCTTTCAGCAAATTAAGCATACGCTAAGCTTCGCCCCTGAACAGCAATTGTCCAGTCATGGCTTATCAACTGTAACTAGGTGCCTGTCAAGCTTTGAATTTCTTGAATTTCTTTTGAATTTCTACATGCAGAAACAGTATTCATGGGCTTATTAAGCAAACCCCCATATATAAAGAGTTTGAAAAACACACACAAACGTGTAAGGAATGGATTTGCAAATCATTGGTTATTCCTCATCCACATGTCCTATTCTTTGGTAAAGTCTAAATCTACTGCGTTTCTTGTCCAAGTATTCAGATTCTTTTGTTTAATTCTGTGTGAAAGTTAGGACTGATTGTTTTTTAAAATGACAGATTTAAATTGGTAACTGTAAACTGCATAAATTCTGTGCAAGAAGGAAAAGCCTGACAGGCATAGCAACAGTCACTATGGGGTTCGGGCATTTGCAAATGCTCAGTTTTTGTTTTTTACCACCACTGGGGGGCAGCAAAGTCAGACATTTTCAATAACATGGTGGCTTTAAATCTGAGCAAGGTATCAAGCATAGAAGCGATTTTTAGATTTGATTAAACAGCTTTTCAATTCAAACCAGATGATGATAGCGGCTACAGGAACATCAAATATTTTTTATCTTTTCTTACATTTGGCAATGGACCAATACCGCCATTGGGGTATTGATCAAACAATGCTCACTACATGCTCAATTACACATTTAGTGCAATAGTATTCCTTTCTGAATTTCATCAGGCGGGATTTTACATTTGTTTATTGTTTAATAGTCAGAAATAGTCAAGGTAACATTATTATGTCCCATGTCTCTGATTATATCTTTCATAGACTAATGTAACCTGTTTGCGGTCCGTATTATTAAGAAAAATGTCTGAATGCCAGCAGACAGCCAGGGACATAAGGATGGAGTGTCTACAGTGTCTTCATGCTGCTCAGAAAGGAAAAATTTGCATTCTCAGGTACCATTCACCGTAAAAAAAAATTGGCGCTTTAACAACAGGGACGTTCTGCAGACTGACTGTTCCTGTCTTAACTGCTATGTTACATACTGTGTCGGCACAGACATTAATATCATTGATTTCTAAACCTATTGTATAGCTACACAGATGTGGTTTCTTGTTTTCAGTACAGTTTCAGTGCTTTAAGCCTCTTTTGGACTCAAACGCTGCCTTTGTAAACTAAGTCTAACACTAGGCTCAATATAAGTACATATATAGTATTCACAGCAGTGTTCATTTTCCAAAGTGCATGTAAATCCTAACTTCTAGAGAATACCGTGAGGCTAGCTGACGAGAAAGAAGTCCGTTAACCTCGACTAAATCACCTCTGTAATATTAAAAGAGGTATGACACACCTATTTACATGTGATCAAGTAATGAAGTGGTGCTGACATCAGCAGAATAGAGGACTCAGAATTTACAGAACGTTACATAATTTGTATGCATAATTTCATTTTAATTGCCTGTCAAAGCTTCCAATCAAATGGCCAAATCCTTCTGAGATCTTGATAGAAAATCCACTCAGGTGTTAAATATTATGACTGACAATACAGGGAGGAATGAAGCGCCTACAGAAATTCTTGGTTTTGAGATGCCCAACCAACTGATGAGCACCACTAACATCATGCATACTTAAGCAAATATACAAGCACAGGGCACCTCAGAGAGTACCTAAAGCTACAGTACTACAACATCTTCTCTAGCAATAAGTAGGAGTCTGGAGAAGTGAACAAAATGAGATAAAGGCTGTCTTAGCATTGTTATCACATGAACCACACCACAGAGCTGGTGAGCAGGGTCAGTTTGGCTAATTAGCACAGAAAAATACATAGTGTACAGCGAGGGGCCCAGTGGAGTCTGACTCAAGTCAAAGTGTGTAACCCATTATATTATGGAGGTTAATTTCCCTACTGACCACACTTTGTACCGCTCACGGCAGTTTTATAGACAAGCTATTATACAGTTACCATATTTTACACATACTTTAAACAAGTAATTATGGTCAAAAACAGTGCATATCTTTTCAAAGTTGCAAGACTTTCCACTTTGGCCAGATTTTGGAAGATGTCGTTTCAGATGTGTACATTTTGTAGAGAAAAGGGCTGCACACAGTAAGTAAAGGGTATCAAATGCAAAAACAAAACATGGAAATGAGTCTTTTACAAAACAGTGTGGTACTGCTGACGGTACCTTTTTACTCTAAGCAAAATAAAAATCTCTCAAACAAGGCATTTGGTCGATTCAAAGAGCTACCTAAATTCACAGGGTCAAGTAATGACTAATGTTTGACTAACATTATCCTTCAACCTTTACCTGAGTTTCTAAGTATTAAAAATATTAGAACCAAGAACGCTTCAAACAAATCACCTGCATCCACACATCTCCATTCACCACCACCCCCTCAACATAAAATTAAAACCTGTATCATTGCTTTTGGAGAGTAAGCAGCTTCATACCATGTTAGCTGTACATGCTCCCTCTTAGAGGGAGGGGAATTTGCAGAAAGTATGTTGAAGGTATGAACCAACCTCACAACCAATGGCTGCTGTTTTGAAGATCAAAGTTTCCTTTACTTAAACTACATGTTTCTGGGTCTTTTTCAAGAAAAAGTGCACCAAATCACCAAAGTATTTTTTTTTCCCAACAGAAGCATTGAAATTTTGGAGCTGAAGAACAAAACTTAAATGTGATTTGGTAATAGAAACAGACATGACTTGAGTTTTGTCATAGAGTAAGCTTTGAAATGCTACGTCAGTTTAGACCGACACACGCAAAAAACAAGTTTATAAATTGAAAGTTATAACCCATATTCGGAACAAAAAGGTAATTGAACTGACTTTAAGACTTGTGTTATTATTGTTGCCTGTAGGAGTGTGCGTGTGTGTGTGTGTGCCTGTGTCTGTCTCAGTGGATTGCTGCAGTGCTGAATTTGTTTCATTAAAGAGACACTAAATCAACACAGTGAGGGATGCCAAGACCTATCAGGCAAGATGGATAACCGCAACATCCACTGAAATCTTATGTTTGTGTGAGTCCACAGTTTGTGCGTGTGTGTGTGTTGCCCACACGCATAATCTGCCACATAAACAGATTTGTACATCAGTGCACTGGTACAGGAAGTTTCTTCCTGCCTTTAAATGTAGCAGCAAATAGTGGGTGGAAGAAATTGGGATTTTAATAAGAAATCCCTCTCAGTTATGACCTACTTTCACCCAAGTAATCTTGCCTGAAAAGCAGCTGGTAGAGCAGCGAGACCTCTAATTAAATACGCTTCCCAGAGAAGTTCAGTAGCGGGGAAGGAGGTGGACTCAGTAAGGCTGGTCAGTCCGACACAGTCGCTAACCTTAAAGATTGAGTGGAGCTGAAAGCAGGCTGGGGGAGGGGGCGAAACTTGAAGGGGCCCCTATTACCATTCATGTGGAGGATAAATGGCAGGTATTGCCCAGATACCATAGGATGGTCAGGATAATGATCTGGCACTTTGGCCTCCGAGGAGTGTCTACTGTTTGTGCCATGTGCATATGCAGGGGTGTTTCTTATTTTCACCGCAGTTAGCACTTTACAGAGCAGATAATACAATCCGGTCAGAATCCTATGGGGACCAGTGCAACCTTAGTTGTGCTACTGGATGTGCGCTTTCCTTGCAAGGTCAGCAGCTAGACAGTCTGATAGCCAGTGGGCCACAGAGGACTCATCCAAACGGAGATGAAGAACCAGGCATTAAATAAAAGACCTCAAAAATGTCAAGCACCAGGTGTTTGTACACAGAGACCCGTAAAAATGTTCCCTCCTACCTCACACCAAAGTCCAAAACAACTGAGGTAGGGAAAATAATAAATTAGTAAGAGTCATTAAAAAAATGAACACAACTTGTGGAACAGAATAAAGTTTCAGTAATATACAGAGAGCAGCTTGAACTAAAAGTGACTGGAGGGAGTTAAAGTGAAAGTTTTTTTCCACTGATGAATTCCAGTTATGTTTAAGTCAAGATCAACGTCTAATGATCCATCCACCTTGATTAACAGAGTATGATCCTCTAGTTTGTTCCTGAATGGAGGAACAGAGGTCCCAGTTGTTAGTTATCGTCCTTGTGGGATTCAGATTCATCCCGGGTCTTGACTCTGACAATAAATACATGAATGCACTAGTCTTTGAGCAAACTCATCTCTTACCGTTCCACAAGGATTCTGAAACCTTGCTTAAAGAACAGAAGGACACTTTTTATTTTCCTTTTAATACCAGGCTGTGGTGGTTTTCATGTCAGGAGAGAAACTGTTCAGCCTGGTGTACCCATGGCAGGGAAGATGTGGTTTATCTTGTCCAACTAGCATCACCCCTGGATGGCACTTTTAAATTGGCAGTAAACAAAAAAAATCTGAAGGCAAATAGTTTTTGGCCTTTGAACATAAATCCAGCCTCGGCTTTGCCATGTTGCACCTTTACGAAGAAGAAAAAAAAAAAACCAAACACCTTGATTGCCTTGGAAACTGTCTTCAATGTTACATCTCAGTGCTAAAAGAGAGCAGGTCGCAGATCTGGCTGAAGTAGCAGCAAGATGGCCAACTAAGGAACCATTTTGGTTGTCACCTCTTCCTCCACACCTTTGATGACCAGATCTTCACTGTCTTGTCACTACAGAAAGAGAGAGAGGCAGAGAGAGAGGGAGGTAGGATGTTGAGCAAGGGAAAGCCAGGAGAACACACAACAAAGGCAGAAAATAACAGAACATCAATCAGGCAGTCTTCCCTTTCAAAACAACCTATTGTACATCAGACACAACACAAAGAGATTGACTTCAAAGTATGCTTCACACACACACTTGCCCACACACTTCATTAAAGACCCTTCTCCATGGTGTCAGTGAAAAAACACACCTCTTCAACCTCTCAGAAAAGTGTAGAAGTAAGTATGATTCATAACTCTGCAACAAGTAAATCTAATCAACCTGCCCACAACTCTACTGCCAACTGACCAGACAATTTAATTTTCACTTTCTTGCAAGTTCCCATGGTGCTACTCCCGACACCTCGCACTAGTCAATTAGGCAGTCCTGAAGACAGCATCACGTTTTTCATTAACGCCAGCCAAAGAAGTTAGCTGTGCACTTTGGTTGTTGTTAGGAGATGCTAAATGTCAGTCTGAGAGGACAATGCTGAAGTAAATGATTTGACTTTTTGAGCCTTTTATGGCTTTCATCAAGATAACGAACAACTCTAACAAAAGGTGACACAATCCACCTACCAACACGCTACCAAACTCCAATCACATGATATCTCTCTTTTTTTAATTTTTTAATTTCTTTTCTGTGTTTGTTATGAAGTCTTTATATGCCATCTCTATGCTAAGCTAACTGTTTGCAGGCTGTCACCTTATATTGAATGTGCTGACATGAGAGCTGGATTGTTATAGTTGTGTGACTCTTGGTGAGAAAGCGAATGAGCAAATCTCCCAAAATGGAGTGTCGTAATGGAGGCAGTGGTCTTCAAATGCACCAACAACCAGGAGAACAACAGCAAAGAAAAAACATAGAAGAAAGTAAAGGAACTGGAATAAAAAGAAAAGTGCAGGTATGACCCTGCTAAAGAAATACAAAAGAAAGGGGAAAAGAAAAGCAGCAGGGAACAGAAAGGTGGAAATTAGTACCGGAGAAAGGGAGGGTTGGTGAGCGGAGAGGAGGCAATCATGGGAGGCTGGTGGCTCGGCCCTTGATAGCCAGGACCCGACGAGGAAGACACGGGGTCAGGCCTGGCACATAGCTCCACAGCTTCACCCTGCAGTCACTGGGATCGACAAGGAGATGGAGGAGGACGACGAAGTGGAAGAAGGTAAGGATGAAGAACAAGATGAGATTAGAAAAGGGAAGGTTGAGTTTGAGAGACCAAAGATTTGTCCAGGGATAAGACGACAGAAGAGCAGGCAAACAGCAAGAGATGAAGGAGAGCAGAGAAGGCTTTCATTGAAAGCCACCTGTTGAATAAGCGATGAAAATGAACACACACAGACCAAAGAGATTGCAGAATGTCTCACACACTCACACACAAACATGTACAGTAAATGGCCATTTTTCCAGTCTGATGCAGCCACTGCACGCATGAGCTTTGGAAAACAGAAAGTAGTTGTACCTTCAGTGACCTACACTCTGCTGATACACACCTGCAGATGAATGCTCAGGATGAAGCATGAATCATCAGACGAAGGTAACATACTACAAAGGGAAGCAGCATCTTTCTCCTGATTGTACAAGCTTGAAAAACATGACGTTCTCAACATCCAAACCCACCAAAACCCCTTTTAATATGTTATTGTGAACAAATTCCACAAAAGACCCAAACCAAAAATGCACTTGTTCATCTCTCAGTACTTCTGATTCCCCCACCCTGCCTGTGGGGCATTTTTCCTGAGTGAAGATTTAAATCTTCAGCAGTGAGTTAAATATGTAGATTTTTTTTTTTTTAAACAATTTCCCGAAACAGCATGTCAGTGTAGTTTTAAGCAAGTGCTACTCAAACAGGAGTTTGAATATTGCTTAACAGGACTATTTGCTACTACATGACTATCAGCAGTGGATTAACACACATTTCAGTATTTATAGCAGCAGATGATGTGTGTGATAAACAATGTTCATGGTCATGAAAATGAAGGAACACGTCAGTCCATGCAACACTTTCATCTAAATATTAGTAATGTGTTGTGAATAAATTAAAAAAATAATATTATTATAATTATCCAAACTTCTACAGAAATGTACCCCTGCCCCCATTAGTCCCTTCACTACATCAACAGAGTGCTGGACAGATAGAGAACATTTAGAGATTAAAGGTGGTGCAGTACTCAACATCTCTGTCTTGTTATTACCTGGACGCAGTGAAGATCTGTCTCGAGTTGGTACATATGGCGTTAATGGGACTGTCGTGACCTCTAACCTCTCCTATGGGGGTGAAGTTGTCTACGTTCCACACCTTCAGCATGCCGCCCCGACAGGCGCTCAGCAGCATGGGGCGGCCTGGGACATATGCCAGAGCGCACACCCAGTCCTTATGGGCGTTGGGGATTTGCTGTACAAAGCAGAGAGAGAGAGAGAGAGAGAGAGAGAGAGAGAGAGAGAGAGAGAGAGGGAGAGGGAGAGGCGCCGACGGTGTAGCTCTCTGAATTTATGGCGGCGCATGACCTTATTTGACACGTGACCCTGGATCCATTCTCTCAGCAACCGCTCTCGTCCAATGGATGTCCACCCAGGGCCATACTCACTCTACTTGATTGGTGGTCCGATGTGCCTTTATCTTTTACCTGCTTGTCTGTAAACGCCCTTTTCCTGTAACATGTACAGTCTCTCAGGCGGTCTATGCGGATTATTTACAGCTAACAACCCCCTGACTTCGCCGAGATTAAACTGGATCCTGAACTTGACTGTTGAAGACGTAACTCATTAACAGTTGTGTGTTTTTGTAAGAGGAAAAAAAAAAACATTGTTAATTCACGTCTGAGAGAGAGAACGATGTGTTTTTTTTTGGAGTNGAGAGAGAGAGAGAGAGAGAGAGAGAGAGAGAGAGAGAGAGAGAGAGAGAGAGAGATGTTACCTCTCATGTTTTTACATAAAGACATTCAGTTATTTTTCAACAGTTACAGGAAAGTGAGTCATCTGGTTATTGCAATGTAAAAATAGAAGTGGACAAATCTAAGCGTTCAACGATCCATTTTTAATGGATATAAATCATCTTCAGTAAAGCAGTATATGTCTTGAATGGAAAATGCACATCGTTGCTAGGCAACATACCAGTGCGGCTTGAGACTCAGTAACGCTGAACTGAGACTCAATACCGTAGTTATTCTTAGCTCAAATGTGTTTGGTATTTTTCAATAGCTTCAAACATGATTCATGAACTGAGAATAGATTCACCTGTCTTACATTTACTAAGATTTTATTAACACTTACACTGATATGAGGTTTTATTTACTGAAACAACAGCAGAGGAAAAGCAAGCAAAAGCTTATAAAGCATGCCCTTTTGGCTAATATTTGTGGGAAATCACAAAATTTTCTGAAATGTGTTTATCATCTTCATTTAAAATTATAGAACAGGAATACAGCAATGTGCGAAGGTCAGTTCATACATAATTTCAACCCAATAGGCAGGCCTGATCTTTAAGGGTTGTGACAGAGTTGTTTTATTTCACAATAATAAAAATCTGTGATTCAAAGTGTACAATTTTTGAACTGTGACACACCAACAAAACATCTTACAAATAGCTTCTAAATTGACATTAGGCACATATCTGTATGAATTAAAGACAAAATGAATAACAGAGTGAGCCACGTCTGTGATGCTGCAGCACTGCAGAGGTGAGATGTTAACATTATCAGTTCAAATGCAATCAGAGCGTTAAAATATGGAAACATTACAAAAAGCAATTCACCCAACTGAGCTGCAGATCAGTTCAGCTTATTATAGCAGAGCCCATACAGAGGAAGATAACTTCTATTACCTTTATCTTCCTGTTGTTTTATTTGATACTGTTATTAATTGATAATTTCATTTTGCATGTTGAGTTTAGCTTTTAATCAAAGTAATACTGTTAATTTGGGTCCTTTACATCATTTTATCCTTCAGCGGTGTATAACAGTGTACTAGGGGCATTATAGGTAAGGACAAAAGTGAGAGTATTCAAAAACATGAAAAACTTGAATAGTGAATAGTAAGATTATAAAATTACATATTTATGACAAAAAGTAACTATTAGTATCTTTTCTCAATGAACCACATCCTTCATTTTGCAAGGCTGGATAAACGTCATCACACTACAGGTGCCACCAATTGCTGTGTTTACAGTGAATGACTAAGTCAAATTATATTTTACTACTGATTGAGCAGTGAGGCCAGAATCACAACATTACCATAAGCATAACACTGCAAAGGGAAGTCATGTGGCTCTGTGATGAAAGAAACCCACATATTTTTCTGTGTTTTTTCACATAAATTTGTGACTTCATCAACTCAAAGAGCATTCAAGCTTCTTTTTTGTAAATGTGTTTTTTTTATTACCCCAGTCCTTGACACTTATTTTTATTTTGGCAACAATGGCCCTAATATGCCGTTGTAAGTATCTCACATATTAGCTTGTTTGCAGCTATCTTTCCGGAAAGGTTTTCCACACAGCAGTTTGCTGTTATTCTGCTTTTTGCTGTAGTTTTTAAATTGTCAAATTTGCATCTATTCCTTATTTGTGTCCAAGTCTATTTACCCCTTCTTATAATCAAAACACAGGACCCACAGGCTTAATTAAAAATGTTGTTTTTCCTCTTTGGCAAAAAAGAAATTAGTATTATTTTACTGAAGGCGATATCATCTTGACAAGCGCTCCAAGTTGTTTTCAGTTAAGTGATACTTACTGAACAATAGTCCGAGCTGAGAACAATTCCAATATTGTGACTGACATTTCCCAAATGGCTGTAATTTGCTATGTACCACACCATCTATTGCAGATATCACATTGTTTTGTATAAACAAAGGTGTGAATTAAAACAGCAGAATGACTCAGAAGCTCTCAAGACTTTATGACTCACGATAAAACATAAAAAGTACAATTTAAGACCACGCATCTTCCAACCGCTACTATCCATTTAAAAACGGAAACACTCAAATGTTGTCGCAAAAGAACAGAACCAATGCTTGGTTATAATGCACACACAGCAGTGTAAACGGCAGGTAGAGTGAAGGCCTTGCTACATACTGCTCACACAGTCTGACCTACTGCAGCTACAGTACCATCCAGTAAGTGTTTTTTAGGAAGTTAGAGCAAGGCTGACATTTACATTGTTGTTATTTTTGTCTTTATCTCTCAAAAACCTGTAGACCTTTTTATATGCACTCTATATTAGATATAATATAGCCCCTGAGCAGATTGCTCTATGTGCAATGAGAGGTGTGGACGGGGAAGAGCTTTGACTGAAAACAAGAGGGATGTTCTCACATATATGACATCTGCCTCACTATCTGTAACAAGTTTACGCCAGTGGGGAAAAATGTGTTAATGCATTCCAACACTTCACAGAGAGCAACACCACACTGCAGCAACAGTTGCATAAGCATGTCTTCAAACCAGTAAAACACATAAACTTCTATTTGGAAGGTATATTAAGATGTTGACGAGCAACTGGGATCCACTGAAACTCCAGTGTAAAGTTAATTATAAACAAATTGCTGTGCACACACACACTCCCCAGAAACACACTATAGTGTATGCATTTTAACAGAGGGGTCATAGCAGAAGAGCTAACAGCAGCAATCCTGGAGGAGTTTCAGAGTCTGTAATATATTCTATTATACCCAAAGCCACAATTTGATCCTATTACATAATTAGACAGAGACTACTGAGTTAGAGAGGCTGTAAAATGGATTGTGTTGGCCGCAACACAAATGAGGTTAAGGTCATTTGCCGCAGACCACAGCACTGACTGAGTTGATTTAACTCAGCCTTTGAATGGAAACAATAATGTCTTGTGCTCTTGTTTTCTCTTGTTCGGACAAACAAAGGCTAAATAGAACTTATGCAAACTTGAAAAACTGCTGCTTAATATGCGTATTACTGCGCGTGCAAATGAGTGAGCCACATCCACCCACAAGGTGCATTATTATTATGTATTATTAACATATACAGGCAGCAGCAGATACACAGGAGACACCACAGAATTCAACTCGTCCAGGCACACATAGAAACGCACGGTGACTTCCCTCTCTGGTACCTGTGGCTGTGATGCGTGTGGGCTCTACGCCCTCATGTTGACACAGTGCTTTCCTGCCACATTACACATGACGACTCCCTGTTGACTCTCTCCACAGAGCGAACACTCTGGGTTAAGGAAGACGTGAGGGGAGCTGTCCGCTAACTGAACGCTCAACTGCAGCACAGCTTTTCACTGTCATGGCTGAACCAGTGTTGGATAACAAGTAAAATAGGCTGCCTAGCAGGACTGCATGGACACAAAATGTGTGCGTGTTTAACCATGTCTGTGTCATGACTTGACAAGGAAGAAGCTGCACTACTACACAAACTGTTTAAAGCTTGTCGTCCTGAGGAAAGTTTCCATCTTTGGTACTCATGAAATATTCTTTTTATTCTAAATTATGTGGTCTGTTAACTGTATGAAAACAGTCCGAGAAATGAACATCACAGGGTCTGAGGCCCCAAGACGACAACTTTAAACTGCACCATTATAATTATTATAAGGCCAAAGTGGGTTTATGATGCCAAACTATTGAAACCTCTATCATCCTAAGCTGTGCTTTGTTTTGCTTTGGGTGCTAATTATCACTTGAGTGATTATCAAACTTACACGTCCGCAGACAAAGCAATCCTTTAAACATGGCATCCTTTTCCTGCAATAATCTCTTAAAACCTTCTCATAAAGTGTTGGCACTCTGTCTGCACTGCATACATCTCACAGGGTGATCAGGGTCAAGAGATCATGAATTAATAGCCTCAGAGAATGATGCAATGTGTCTACCTGCAGGCTCACAGCACATAATGTCATGACCAGTGCTGAAGCTCAGTCAGGGTTTTAAACTTTGATGTGTGAACTCACATTCACATGAATTTAAAATCGTTCTGCTTCATGTTTAACTCAACCCTGCTGGCCTCACATACTGTGTAGGAACATACCCGACATGCAGCCTTAATTTTAAATGAGCGTTAGGGAGTGCCAGTGTGTCATCAGCATGATAAATGAGACCATGAGCTTTAAGAAATGGATACAAATCTTAAGGAAAAAGACACACTGTATACACAGGTACACATGCACACACATAGACACACACACCTGAGTGAGTTCCTGCTGTTCCAGATCCCATTTCTTGATGCCGTTGTCTCTCGAACCGCTAAACAGCACATCTCCCTGTACAGCCAAACACTCGATGCCGTCATAATGGGGCGGCTCAAAGTTATGAGCAGGACCTACGTTACCCAGAGTTCCCTCTGCCACATCAAACACCTAAGGAGAGAACAGGAAGCAGGAGACTGTAAATGATGTGTCTGAAACGGTGTCATTCAGGTTTGGTCTAAAGGTTTGTGAGCGTGTCTGTGTGTTACCTTGACATAATGGTCTTTGGAGCCAGTGATAACTTGGTCTTTGCCCAGCAGAGACTGCCCCACTGTCAGACACATGACAGAGCCGATGTGGCCCGTCAGCTTCCCCATTCCTTGCATTCTACACAAGCACATGCGCGCGCACACACACACACACGCACAAAACAGGCACATAACAAAGGAGGTGAAGCAAAGATCTGTGAAATTCATTACTTACAAGAATTTGATTTTCAAGGTGCCAGTTTCACAAAATGAAATCACTTTCCGTCTCAAGAGTGAAGTAAAACTGCTGAGACACAGGGATGCCATGGGCAGAGATGATACTCAAGAAATATTTAATACATTCATTTTTCATTTCTGCATCATTAAATGGGTCTGAGCCCCACAGCATAAACTGTCTGGTCCAATCTGTTAATCACTTCACCCCCAAAGCATAAAAACCGAGGAGAAGACAGCGTTACCACGGGATTTCAGAAAATACGGTACTGTTGGAAAACTGTTCATATCACCAGTTCCTGCGCTTTTCTTTTGACAGCCTTTTTAATCTCCACAGTCAGATATTAATCAGCTCTCTGGTTGATATACATCTGACAAGAGAATATACACATCCACATCAATTTGTAAAAGAATTTAGAGCTGGCTGTAAAAAAAACTCCCTGCATGAATGAGAAGATGGATGTGGGGACAACTAAGCGTATAAATCAGTGAGGGAAATAATGACACATGATACATGAAAAGACTGCATACTTTAATCAATAAGTGGCTGAGCAGTTCAATGAATAAATCAATGAATATACCTGTTGAGGTCCCACATGCGAACAGTGTTTCCAGCAGCAGCGTAGAGCACAGATCCTGATGGGTTGAGGGCGATCTGGTTGATTTGACACTCGCCCTGTGCAAAGGTTATTGTCCGGGTAGTGGTGCCCGCACACGCATCCCCTGAAACCACCTGTCCAGATGAACTGTGGGAGGACACAGAAAATCCAAACAGTGTAAGAGAGAGGAGCCAAAAGGCATGAAATAAAAAACCCGAAAAGGAAAAACAAATAGCAGCAACAGAATTTTACAGTTGTCATTTCCTCTTGATCAGGTTTTTTCCTCAATTCATTTGTCACTTTTCTGCAACTTCCCTCCTGCAACTCGAAGCACATGGCTGAACAGAAAAAGTATATCCCTAAATCACGTCTATCAAATATCTCCTAAGCTGCAATTTTTTGGTTTAACAGCTCCACAACACTTCATCTGTCTGGCGGCAAGGGGAAACTTACGTAAGCGTGCGGATACACTTGGCAGAGTCGCGGATGTCCCACACCTTAATGTAGGAGGTAGAGACAGAGAAGACCAGGCAGGAGGAAGGACAATATTTGACTGACACCACATTGTTTGGGTGGCCTTTGAGGGTGACAATCTCCTGACCGGTTACCAGGTTCCACATCTTACAGGTGCGATCTGGAAGAGGAGGACAGGTACAGCTCAAATACTCGGCACACCGTAGGTTTACACTTGCATCTATCATCTATTACATTAATTTTGATAAAAACAGAAAACATGAGGCTATTCTTTGGCTAGTTAAAAAAAAATAAAATTTGCCAATTAAAACCTCAGAAGATCTCTGATTTATAAATTATATCTGATCAGACAACAATATCGCACTTTTAGACATTTTATCTGTTTTAATGAGTCAAACTATAATGGTAAGTTTGTTTCTCCCTGTTTCCTGTGCTAAGGTATGCTAATCCACCCATTTCATACTTAATGCTCAGACATTAGAGAAATATCAATCCACACAACCCTTTCTTTAAAAAGAGAGCAAATGATTTTTAGAGCAATATATTATTAATCAAACAGGAGCAATTAAGGCCATTTATGTTCATGTGAATCATCCCATCAAAGAAAGAACTAACAGTACAGTATGTGCACCTTTCGATCCAGTGAACAGCAGCTCATCTGTAGCATCCACACACAGGACTGGCTTCGAATGGCCCTCAGCTACAGAAACACACTGCAGGGGTGCCGTCCGACCCCCCTTCACACCTCCGATGGGATTGATCACACCCCTAAATATCACATACACGCACATTCAGTGTCACAGTCTGTTTAATATAAATCAGAGAGGCTGATTTTTTCCACAGATCGACCAATGTATGCACTGAAAACACAGGTTGATCACAAACATGCACACAACAACGCAGAGACAAATACAAATTCATACAAACCTCTCTAGATCCATATGGAGGATGTCTTACCCAAAAAACTACACACATATTAAATTACACAAACACACACAACTTCCTGTTGATCCACTTGATCCATTTCTCTGACCAAACTCCACTCCCCCGTCCCTGTTTTCTTTTTGTTGTGGAACAGCCCAATTAAGGCACTACAACAGTAAGAGCTGCTTTCCTATTCAACTCGTCTTTCTGTCGCACACACACTCACACACACACACACACACACACACACACACACACACACACACACACACACAACCTCTTATACTATGTGCACTCAATCTCTCTTGCTGAACCTCTGCCCCCCTCACCCTCCCAATCTATGTCCCACTGACAGGCCAGAGTCCCAGAGTGCCTGGAGAGCAGTCAGCAGAGTGAGACGGAGCAGGCAGAGGGTGAGAAGAAGAGGGAGGAATGTGGGAAAATTGGTCCCTGGTGGGCTTCCTAATAACACCAGCGGTGGTTAGTGTGTACAGTATGTGTGCGTGAGAGAGAGAGTGAGGTAAAGAGGAAAACAGTGAGGGAGAGCCGGAGGATGTGAGGAGGCAAAAGAGAATCTGTGATTACACACAAAACTTGGGACAAGGTTTGCCTCTGCACAGAGTGAGCAAAATACAGAAGGTTGTGCTTGAAACTTGTCAAGGCAATGCTCCTCTTCTGTGCCAACACACACGCTCAAGTCCCAGCATGAAAACACACACAAATACACATCAAATCAAATCAAAAATTAAACACCAAAACCTTTCTGTGTATCTTTACAGTGCATAAAAATGCCAACCAAAAATCAAACACTGTCAATCATCAGCCAGTGAAAAAAGATTGCATGCATGTCTGCCAAGTTTGAAACACAAAAGAGAACCGACTTGCACAGAAAAAGCTCAAAACAATTGCTCTACAGCCTGGAACAGCAAATACACAGCAGCCTGCAACTCAAAAATAAACCACAGCACAACGTCCTGAGACGTCATCATCACCACATGCAGCATCCATTCTCCACCAGTCAGGCAGGAGCTGACTTTCAGATCAGCACCTCCTTAGCCAATCGCCTTCTGGGGCCCAGGGAAAAGGGTATGAGGTACACGTGGGTAAGTGGATAGATGTAACAAGTTAATAACATAACCAGATTATCAGCTTCTGCTCCCTGCTGCAGAGCTGCACAACCTGACCATGATAGGAGATGTATGGAATGAACACAGCATCACAAACAACCTGCCCCCCCCCAATTTGAGTTTGGAGAGACTAATGATTGAACAGAGGGCATTTCTAAGATAAAACAGGGAGAAAACCCTCATGTGACTGTCTATTAACATGTTTGTTTAATGAATAAAGAAAAAAGAGGAGAGGAGGAATTCAAGGTGCAGCTTTCATTTGAATGAACCTTATCACTCAGACGGCTTTTAGCCCTTTCATGTTGTCTATGGGAGATCTTAAGTTCCATCATCACTGGTGACATTGGTCATTGGTCATATTGCTGTCTTGGTGTTGAAGCAGGATATATTTAATGAGGAAACACAACAAATCTTTCCCCTTAATATATTACTCAAACCTGTATACTTACAGTCACAAACTACTTTGTTTACCTGCCAGGGAACCATTATGTTGCATTTTAGTTTCTTTATAGATTCTCTTTTGTTTTCCACCACACAGACACTGCGCATACTATAATATCGCTTAATGCAGCACTCCATTTCTTGCAGCACTGCGCTGGTCCAAATGGCAGAAAGTGTTCCCATTCTATCAGCGCCTGTGGAAGATATCATAGTGTGCTGTGTTATGCACTATGTAAGGGCTGCTAATGGATGTTGCAGGGCCAAGCACCATGAGACCAGCAGACTAATGAAAACATGGAGGGAGATCAGTGTGTGCTCTCTCTGCAGTACACAGAAAAACAGAAAGCAGAGCCATGGAGAGAGGTGCATCAATTTGTGTGTATGTGTGAGATAAGGGTACAGAAGTAGACAGGACTAATCAGAAAGAAGAGGCGCAAGTTCTGTTTTTATCATTATGATGTAATTTTAGGTTATTTGTCTTGAACGAACACTTTGACATTTTAGGAAATATGGCTTGTTTGCCAAAAGGTCGATGAGAAGATGGAAACCTCTTTCGTATCTGTACACATCCGCTGGCAACATCATTGTGATGGCAAGATCCCAAGGACCAAGAGTTTTTACACTTTCAACTTACAAAAGAGCATGCAAGCTGTTTCCACTCTGAGGAACTGGCTGAAGCAACATGTTGAACATACTGATATAAGAGTGATACTGATCTTCTCAATTAATGGTCGACAAAACAAATGCAAATGTGTATTTCTCTGTATTTCTGTTACTATTCCTTCACCCATGTGAATTTCTAACCCCCTATCACTGCAGTCGAAAGGTGGTTACCAGTCGTAGGATGTTTGTTCTAATATTATTTGTGAATTTGCTTCTGTTTTGCAGCCTGTTAAAAAATGGTAAGGTTCATTCAGGTCTCATGTGCGAGCAACACCACAGAGAGACAACATCACACGGGTGGGAAAGCCCAGCAGGTAAAGAAAGTCAAGAGTGGTTAAAACATGCACCACAGTGACCTCATCCACAGTGGGGGAACAAAGGAGGTGAAGGAGAGACCAGGTGAGGCACAGACTACTGGTAGGGACGAGATGACACAAGGTGAGTTAACAGGCAAATGGGAAAAACAGAGAGTGACAAACACAGTTCCTCTACCTGAGCACCTCGGAGAGCGAGGAGTCGCTGTCATCCGACCTGGAGGCAGAAGAGGAGCAGGAGAGGGGAGGGTGGGACGGAAGAGGAAAGGGTTAACCACGCTAAGGAAAGACAGAAGGGTTACCGGCAAAGGGTTAAAGGGAGGAGTGACTAGAGGAAGGGTTTGAGATTTAAAGCAGTGAGCAAACAGGCAGGAAAGCTCAGTCAAACAATACAACCTGTCCAGCGTTCATCAGGCAGTCTGTGTCCTTCTCCGCCACTGAACAGGCTGTATTCTTTCACCTCTGTCTGTTCTGTGGTAAAGCATGTTTACTGTTGGTACACCCACACTAAGCAATGGCTGGTTTAGTGGTTGACGTTAAAGGTTAAAGATTAAAAGAAATAATTCGACATTTGGGGAAATATGTTTATTCTGTTTTGCTGAGAGTTATATGAGAAAACTGATACCACTGTAAGTTGATTATCAGGCTACAGCTTGCAGCTGGTTAGCTTAGCTTAGCATGAATACTGGAAACAGGTGGAAAGCACAAGCAAACTTTGCTCACCAGCACCTCTAAGGCTCACAGTTAAACAGGTTATATGGCATTTTTATTACCAAAAAAAAGTATGGTTCCTGCTTAAAACAGCCTAAAACTACAACTTGTCATTTTTGCAGCTTTTTTTTTATCATTAATTAAACAAAGGAGATATGTGTTAGTTTGTGAACTTTAGCCATGCTGGCAGGCAGAAAAGTTACCTTTCAGGTTAGCCTGCTGCTAACTGAGTGTAGTGCCACTCTTGTCCTCTGGGCACAATGTCGAATTATTCATTTGAACAAATCAGAAAAAAAGGCACTAAGCAAAAACAGGAAGCATTTGCAGAATCAACACTGGTGCCAGAATAGTGATACACAGAGCTCAAAGAAGAACTGCACATCATAATTTCTACACTTTTGTTGAGCTTATAATTAATGTATGACTCCTCCAATACCAGTGTCTGCTCCCACATCTTGGCTTTGCAGCCATATTCAGGGAATTAGTTCAGAAAAGAACATGAGGGACAGCAAACAGGATAAACACAAGAGAAAAACCCAGAGAGGAGGATAAAGCTGTCAATCAAACTCAGAGGTGAACCCGCTCAAAGCTGTCAGAGGGGGAAAACTCCAGACCACACCAATAACGTACCTCCACAACAGCTCAAAGGGAAAGCCTGGTATGTGTGTAACAGTGCAATAAAAATGTTATTATATTGTAAATATTTTATAGCCTCAGGTTTGTCACTATGAGAGCCTATGTTTTACACTCATGAGCATAAAATAATAAAACAAAATGGTTCTGGATACGTCTGGAGGGAGCAACAGTGTTAAAAGGTGATAGAAAATCCTCCATTTCTTGGTATTTACTGCTGGCCGTGGTGGCTATTAGCATACTAATATCCGCTTTCAGACTCTCAAGACAAAATCCTTTTTAAATTCATTGGTTTTGGAGGATGCAAATGTTATGTGAAGATTAAAAACAGATCTGGGATTCAAAGCCTCTTTATCCATCAGAGGACAAGAAAACTTTGTTTTAAATTAATTTCCCTCATTCTCGTGCGTCTTTCAGATCTGTGTCCCAGTCCCACCAGTCTATTCAAATATGAATCAGAAAAAACAGAAGCAGAACGTATCCATTAAGTCACAATCACTTAAATGTCTTATTGCATTTTAATAGGTTTTGTGAACTTGCAAAGACATACTTGAGAACATCACTAACATCTTCCTTTGCATAGCAGTTTCTCATTTGACAATTACACAGAATTCATACACACTAGTCAAACTGGCTTTCAAATAATTTTTTAAATAAATTAGCATCATTTTGCTTTGGATTTATGCTTGTAATGATGAATAAAGTGTCAAAACATAATAAAAATTATGGGTTAAATAATGAATCTTTGGCAAATAAAATAAATAAATAAAATAAATTAAAAACACATTCATTTCAGTGGACAAAACATTTACACCACCTACTCCTCACTTAAAACATGAGTGCAAATGACAAAATGATGTTAATATCTTTCATCAAATTGCAAATTGTGAAAATGCAAATGCTTCCTGCAGCAAAAGATCAAAGGAGAAGCTCTGCACCATTTCATCATCCTGCACCATGATCCATAGGAAGCGCCTCTCCAGTGGGATCAACACGCAAGACCATAAACAGAAATATCTTCCCACACTGTCAACCCTGAGTCAATTCAAAATGGCCACTAGTGACAACAGCTGCATAAAAAGATGACAAGAGCCAACTCATTTACCTACCCATGGTCCAGATAATGAGGAGCCACAGGCGCACAACACACACAGATATTCACACATACAGCAGACAAACACAGACACAACACCCTAACTCATTTCACACTGCATCCTCGCTAACAATTAGGGGTCAATAAAGCTGAGAAATGTTCCGGATTAATAAAGATTACAAAACAAACAACTTTACAGCAGAGCCAAACGCTGACTGAAATTAACTGCTGACATTTGTCAGAGTGGAAGGCTGGAATTGATTGTGAGCAGGAAGGGAAAAGGCCGGTTGCTCATTCCAGTCTTCAGCTGCACCTTCGCAGCTGACATTAACATGCATCTCGAATCTACACTGTATCTCCATCTGATGTGGCCACACGCCACACTTACACATCACGGTGTGTTTATTACATTCTTTTACCTTTACGTATGCAAATAGGATGAGAAACAACATTAAAAAGGGCCAATTCGACAGCACCAACTACGGCCCCAAAAAATTACCATAAATTTGAATCAAATTCTCTCTGACACAGTGTCAACAAACCTGAGTATTATAAGATAAGATTTATGGCATAGCTGTTTTTTTATTGGATTAGATTAGATTAGATTGTGCAAGATGATTTCTCTTTCTCTTGCCAAAATGCAGATCATGTACATCATTGTCATGCACATCACAACGTCTTAAAACAGTCATAAAATCCAACACCTTTCTTTCGCCCCCAAACTACAACTGCCCTGAGTTTGTTTCTACAGAGGATGTTACTATTCAAGCTGCCTCCTTCCTGATTTGCATTTGTTTCCTGGTAACTCCTATATTTGGACTGGAAACACACGGCAATTACACCTCGTTGATAGTGTTTCTAAATGCAGCTCTGAGCAGCCTGTGGTTGTGGTTTGGATGATCAGATCTTCAATGCCTCAAGAGTGCATTTAACACCTGTAGTCTGTGAAAGCTTGCTCCATCTGTCCCTCCAGGAACTACACTAATGCCAAATGAAAAGTCTCTTTGTCTAAGAGTGGGATTCATCTGCAGATAAACAGCTGGAATAGGACACTTTTAGAGAGGCTCATCTACACTGAGGACAAAAGCACTTCCCTCTCAAAAGGCCTGACCTTCAGCCTATCGACAGGGTCAGCAAAGATCTTAAACCATGGAGGAGAAGAAAAGAAAAGAAAAGAAAGGAATGGTCCATTCAGTCAAAGGGAGACTGAAGTGATAAGATGAGAATGTGGGGACAAAAGGACAAAAGCAGTGTGTGAATGTCTGTATGTGTGCAGGAGTGTACTCACTTGTCCAGAGCAGAACCTTGGGTTTGGTTGCTGGTGAGCCTTGAGAAGACATTGCGGTCGTTCCTGGTTCTCAGAGGAGGTGAGGAGGGGGGAGTATAGCCATCAGTGGGCCTGATGAAGAGGCGGGAGCATGAGGAAGGTTAGGGAAGGACAAGAAGAGTTAAGCGGGAAGAAGTCTGAAAATTACATTACATAGTCAGAAAATGTGATTGATCTGCCGAGAAAATACATTTGAGCATTGACAGCATTAACAGTGCGAGTACCTGTATGCACGGTCGTAAGATTTCCTTCTTGTTATAGGGGAAGTGTCATAACCCCGAGACTGCCTGGGACTGACACACACACACACACACACACACACACAAATGCAAACTAAGCAAATCTTAAACGGAGTGCACAGGACGATGATACACATCTAAGTAAAGTTTGGGAGTCTACAAGCAACAAGGGTTTTATACAGTTTTTATGCGTTTCTAGCAGACTAGAGCAACTGGCAGGCTCATTTCTTTAAATATCAAACAGCACACAAACAGGCTCCCCGTCCCCCAGGACTGATGCAAATTTCATTGATTTCTCCTGCTCTCTCCCAGAAGCAGTTTCATAACCTAAAAAATGTCAGGCCTCTGGCAGGTTTCCAGGGGGAAAATAAAAAAATCTTAGCAACTTGGTCTTGTCAGAAAACAAAATGTAAAAAGATATTTTTTTTTCCTTCAAATGTATTTGTGATCACTGATTGTGTACCACACGGTGTTCAATTATTCTCATGCAATTATCCTCATGTTTCTTTCCCAGTTGTTTGTTTGTCTCAGTAGCATGTTTTATGCTTAAATGGTCACAGATATTCCAGCGAAACACATCTCATCGACATGCAATGCTTCTGCTCTTCATCTTGCTCAAGGGCACTTCAGCAGGACAAATGCTTTTAACCAACATGAGGATCCAAGATGAGGTTCTCTTACACAGTAGAGCTGTGATTCCCAACCAGGGGTGATTGTAGTGCCACTTGGTGCCACTTGGAAATATTTGTAGATTTTAAGAAATACTGAGTAAGTTCTTATACATGAAACGATATTTCAATATTTCAATTTATATTGTTCAAATAGTTAGCAGTTAACAGACAGTTAGCTAATGTAATGGACAGATGGTTAATAGTTAGCTAAATGTAATGGTTGATAGCTAAAAGTAATAAATGAATGCCTGTTAAAGCTACATGTATGGGACAGATGGTTGACATACAAAAATAATGTTTTCCAAGAAAGGGTAGCTTATCTGACAGAGACCAGACAAAAAAAGGTTGTGAACCACTGCAGTAAAGAGTGCATATAAAATGCTGCAGCAACAGATTCACTGCAGTAATTTTAATTTGTGCAGTCATAATTCAACATGGCCTCTAAAGAGCCAAGCCCCCATTATACAGCATTCTTCTGGTAACACTTATAGCAACACTCGAACGACATGTATTGCACTCACTTTACCTCAGTGATGATTATGATTCACTTACAAGGTGTGTCCCCTGACAGGTAGGCTGATGGTGCGGGACACACGGTCCCTGTGGTAGGGGTCTCGTAGGGCCAGGCTCAGCCCCAGATTCGCTGTTGCCAAACTCAGGCCGTCCTCCTGGATGTCTGTCAGTGAGGCCAGAGACTTGGTGATGTGTTGCTGCTTGCTGCCTGATGCGGGGTCCAGGATGGGTCCCAGATACTCCGCCGACACTGCCTTCATCTGAGCTGACAGTCGAGGCTCCATCTGGGTAAAAACGTGCACCATTTGTTTTACACAGGAGCATTGAGGAATGGAATGAGACAGACAGCCAACAGTGGGATTGCAAAAATGGAGACATAAAATCAAGATAAAGATTGAATTTAATTAAAGCACAAGAGGAAATTAACATACAGCCTGAAAACATCATTCAGGAGGGAAAAGGGCGACAGGAATATGAAAACGGTTAAAAAAAACAAACTAGAAATGAAAAAGCAGCCATTGGGGGTCAAACAAAAGCTGGATAAAGACAAACAATAACTAAAAAACACAATAAAGGATAGAGGAGAGAGCATTAACAAGAGGATAAGAGGGATTTGTGTCAAATCAGGGGTTCCTCCGCAGAATATCAAACCAAGCTTTGGAAAGCGGAAGATTTCTTTTATCTGTTTGCTTTTACTGCCACCTTATGGTTCCAAAGAAGAAATACGCACAGACAAAGTGTGGAATTAGAGCAAGGGCCTAAACACAATCACTACAGGAAAACATACAAAAATGTCTATCTAAGGTTTTGAAGAATAATTTAGCTATTCTGTATTTCTGGACAGAGGATGCCCTCGCTGTGTATACTGTGTCTCTGATCTATGAACAGAGGTAAATACCAACTCTGCATTTCAACTGCACAGATCAGCTCTACCTTTATCTTGAAATCATCTTGGCTGTTGGATTCTTTCATTTGAGAGACACTGTAGAAAAAAAGAAAATGAGCATTAGGTAAATAAATATGTATACAAAGAGAAATTTGAAATGAGTTACAGATTTTTGAGGTGAGCATTTTACATAATGTACACTATGGCGTTTTTTTGTTTTTTTTTAAGTAAGACCAAGTTAGCTCATTGTAGATAAAGTTTTTGTTTATTTCAAACAAAGAGGTTCACATTGAAAGGAGGATGTTGTGTATCGAGGATGCCGTGTAGGCGATCAGACTGAAGTCTCACCTGCTGTCAGAGGCTTGGCTGAACTCAGATGGCTCCTCGTCTGTGCTGGCGTAACCGTTTTCTGGAAGCACACACAAAACATTCAACTTGTCAGCACACAGCACAGTGCACACACTCTGCCACTCAGTGTCAGCCTTAACCTGCTCCACTACCTAATTTTCTAAGCTGATATCTTTTTCTTACAATTGTAGCTTTAAAACATTCTCGGCAGTTGTTTAAGGCTCATCGTTTTCTGTTGTTTTTACATAGATTTTATCTTCCCACACATCAAAACATTATTAAAAAGATGACATAAACAAAGCGGAGAATGCGAGTGGATGATCTAATCTGAATCTGATTTGTATTTAAAGGCGTACTGTGAGGTTAAATGAAAAGTAATGAGGTTAAGCACAATAATTATTGCCTGGAATGGAAACTGAAAGAGGAAGATGCCTTAAGAGAAATCGAGAAAGAGGAGCAACACAGACAGATTTGCAATGGACCATACTGAATGAGAACTAGCACTCACCCTGCTGTACATTATGAATAAGCGCCTGGAGTTCAGGGATGTATTCTGCCTTTTCTCGCAGGGCATCAAGGATCATGTGATTGTGGGACGAGCCGATCACGTCTGTCTGTCTCAGCTGACCCTCCAGAAGTCTGATCTGGGCCTCCTTCTGAGCCACCTGTAAACTCTGTGCACAGGCACGAAAAGACCAAACAAGTCAAAGATTATAATATACGCACACAGGGAAGTGAAACCACTAAATCTTTTGACTAGGTATCAATCAACCAAGAGGAAATCACACCAGAAAGTATACATATTATATTACTTTCCTAAGGGATAGTAATAGATTTTCTTGCATTAAAAAACAGACGCCTGACATCATCTTGCAATGCAACGGAGCACCACCAGATGGCACAGCAACCATTATTCACTACAACTGCCCCTCTGTTACTTTTAGCCTGAATTCGGGTCATTACACCACCAAAACATACCACGATCGCATTTTTGTTTCATAATGTCATGACAGTTAAAAATATTTTCATTTTACTGTATTGAAACATTTATATTAAGTAATAAGCCTGTGTAGAATTTTGTTTATTTAAATTCTGACTGAACAAGTTTAGTTGTAGTTTAACTTCCCTTCAACACTCTTGATTTTCTTGATTTTACAAATGTTTCTGAGCTTGTAAAACAACCTTATATCCTCCTGACTACCAGTAGTTCAAATTTGTCCTCGGTGGAGGACATTTTTAAACTTGAATATCTCCCACCCACTTTATACTACTGAATTAACTCTCACTCAGACAAACTCTTTTGCTATCTACAGAGGACATTTGGGGTTTTTCAGTGATACCAAATGTGAAGGGGTGCGGCTTTGGTACCTTACAAAGATTGGGGAATTTTATTAAAAAAAATGTATTGGACAATATTTTTTTTCCTGGTAGTCAGGAGGATATGGACTTTCTCTGTGGCCTTGTGTGCTTACTAACTTTGTCTATGGAGGCTTTCAGGAAGTGATCCAGTAGATGGCGTGCTTCAGCCAGAGAGCAGGAGCTGATCACCACTGAGGTGTCCACAGAGTCCAGCTCATCCTGCGGGACATCACAATCCAAGGCATCACTGAGGGCCTCTGGTCACAGCTGGACAGTAAGCCTTACTTCAGTGTCTGTCTGTTTGTCTGTGTGTATGTGTTTCATACCTTGGTCTCTTCAATCTGTACAATGGTGGCCTGGCAGTCAGACAGGCTGTCGTTGATGTAGTCTATATTGGCGTTCAGCACCTCAATGTCCTCATTAATTTCCTGAAGGAGGCGGTCTTCTGCTTCTGGTCCCTCGCCATCGGCCATAAGTACCTCCCGCTTGTGTGAGAGCGATTCTTGTTGGACCGTCAGCTCTTCTCGCTTCTGACTCAGCAAAAGCACAAACACAGAAGAATAAAAGTCAGAGCTTTTTATCAGTTTTATCTTTATGGCTTCTGATTAGGACGCATAAGCCTGACCAGCATTTTTGGTGTGACGAATCAGACGCAGACACATATGAAGTGCGACTTATTCTTTTCACAGAAAATGAAAGTGTATTTCTAGGTCATGATTTTAACAGTCAGTGCCATAAGAAAAGGGAAGAAAGAGCGTCACACTCATTGTCATTTCAGATGTCGTTTCAGATGTCAATGAAATGTATACAAATGTAAATGTATGTGATATAAGAAACTGGTTCTGCTGCTGCTACAGTGCACATATGTCATTTTGATTCCTTATGTTTGATTTTAATCTCACCTAATACTGCTGCTCACCTGACTGTAACCGTATCATGAAACAAGTTCATTTTTCTAATGCCGAGAGCATCCATAATCTCTGCAACAACACCTGAAACAACGTTTTAAAACCTGCATCTAGATTAGAAATTGGAAGCATATTCCTACCTTGATGAGTCGATCCATGTCGGCTTCCACATTAGCGATTGTCATTCTCTGCATGACAATGTCCATAATGCGACGCTCCAGGGCTTGCCACTTCTGACGGGCAGACTTGGAGAAACTGCTGGTTCTGCCCGCCACTCCAGTGTTCCCCATGCCGACTGGCTTACGCTGCAACTTCTTCCTACTGCTGTGAAGAGACAAGAGGAGCAATATGTGACAACATATTTTTAATATTTCATCATATTTACATCATATTTGCAGCAGAAGTGGAAAAGGTGAAAAGAAAATTAACCCTACAATAAATTATTTTTTTGGCCAGCCAAGGCAGCAGTAGTTGCCCCTTTTATAACCTTTTAAGCTCAGCTGGCAAGGTAAATGGATTTCAACAAGGTAATTCTAAGTACTTACCATAAAACATAAAAGGCAGAGAGAAGTTACTGTGACTACACCAAGAGTTCTGCCCTTGGAGTCGAGGGAAACATCTCTGTATCCAATATGTACGTTTAACTATAATCGTTTACTGTCTGTTATTGAGCAGGTGCACAGAAAGCAGCTGAAAAAACATCAGCCTGCTGCAACTACAACAATCATAAGAGAGCGACGAGTGAATCACAACACAAAGCTTCCTCAAGTTGAGGGAAGCTACAGATTCAGGTGATACTTGGCTTCATCACAACAGGCGACCTGTTTAATATGCTGATGTCATAAAAATATACATTTTACAGCCACATGAAAAACAGTGGCACGTTAAAGGTTAAACTACATCAGCCCTTCTTACCCAATGACTCTGGTTCCATCCATGCTTCCTTCACTCTCTCCCATGTATCCGAACGCATTGTTTTTGTTGTTCCACTGTCTCACCAGCCCACTCACAGTCCTTCCAGTCTCAGGCTCAGAGCTGCTTGCTGTAGTGCTGGCTGATAACTCAGCTCCAGAGTCCGTAACTGGAGGGGTCTGGTTCCAGCGGGCCACGCGCCCAGCAACTCGATCTGACATGGGCTTAGCCAGGCGCCGCAGAGCAGTCACCTCTTGGGTCTTCCTGCGCAGCACCAGCTCCTGCTGCCGTTTCTGAGACTCCAGCGCCCGAATCTGGTACTAATGGGCAAGAGGAGAGAAACAGTTCTTTAATGTTTGTTATTCAGGTTTTATTTGCTTTTTTATTTTTCTTTAAACATTAATTAGATTCCTGAGCTTTTGGCACAACATGCTTACAAAGTGTTGTGCAAAGTGTTAGACGTAGGATGAAACCCTAAACAACAGGATTATGCATCAGACCCACGGTATGACTGTAAATGTGTCCATGCTGGTTAATAAGCTCTATCCTCCAGGGAAAACAAATAAAGATGGGAATTAATACATGCTGAGTATACACTAATCTTTAAAACATTAAAGCAAAACCAAAACCTGTGTGCAATATGTACGTGATACATTAATTAGGTTTTGAATGTTCCAGGCGGACAAACAGATGGAGAACCTGACTGTGGATTTGCACACATGTATGTGCAAGCACCACCATCATGAATCATTCTTTAAATTCAGTAGTGAAATTAGAATTTGGATATTGTTGAGTTGTAATCAAACAGGCTCATATACAGCATTGCTCATACTGTCTCAAATTTTGAGTGTAACGTCCAAAGGTAGCAGGAAAACCAGAGGTGACCTCTTGTCGTCGCTGCTCCTTCTTGAGCTGGGCGATCTCACGGTTCCTCTTCGCCTCCACCATTCTCCTCCTCTGCTGCTCCTCCTTCATCTGTTTCATCAGTGCCACCTGGGAATAGCAGCGTAAGGGCATCAGACTTCTTAAACTGCACTAATATTAATTAATTAATTAATTTCATTCATCCATGCCTCCTTTCCCCTTACCTTGGCTTTTTTCATCTCGTTAACCTCTAACTGGAGCTTCTTCAGCTCCCGTTCGTACCTCCCCTGGTTTTTGAGTAGACGAGCGTGTTCTTTCTGTGCTGCTTGCAGTTTCAGCAGGTCTCGGTTCATCTCCTTGAGACGTTTCTCGTACTCTTGCTTGATCCGGTTGGCCTTCTCCTCTGTGTAATTCTCCATGGACACTGTGTAGTCATGTATTAACATCAGTGACCTGTTGGGTTTTCAACCACCAACCATATGTGCACTACTACAGCTACTACTACAGTAGCAACTACAGCTACAATTACAAATCACATGATGGAGTAACTCACTGAGGTTCTGCAGGACGCGGTCTCTCTCTAGCTGGGTGTCTCGGATCTTGTTCTGCAGCAGAATGAGCTTTTCTTCATACTGCAACTTCAGCATCAGCAGCCTCCGTTGGCTGTTCTCCAGCTCATCTATAAGCTTCTGTTTGATTTCGATCTCGCAAGTCAGATCAGCCAGGTCCGCCTGGAAGTTGGCTGCTTAAAGAAGAGATAAATGTGACATTCTGAATTTTTTTCAAACTAATGAAATGAACAGCAGTCAAAGAGGGGTCACCAAATTCAATTTTATCTTTTTAATTCTGATGTTCTGACATCAAACCTAAACATTAGGCACTGGTTCATTTATCTGTGTCCTTCATCTAGAAACTGTCCATAAGTCTGCAGATTCAAGCTCAGCTCTACAATGTAAAACATCTTCTCCTGTCTTCACTGTCAACCATCTGGAAAACTGTATAATGTCACTAAGGAGAACAAGATGTAAGTAATGGGACCAACATTATACAGATATGCTGGTAGCTCTGTGAGGCTGTACTAAGTCTGAGCAGTGATATGAGCTAACTAATTGGCACTGAACACAAAATACAGTTGAGGCTAATGGGAAAGTGGCTAGTTCTGCAAGTTCTGCAAACATTACTATAATACAGCGATCATCTATGTCACTACAGAAATGTTGATGAATATCTGATCTGTAGATATTGAGGTATTATACTGAAAAAGCCAAAACTTTGATAAGCCTGTGATGCTAGAGGCTTTTGGAACATAAATGTCTGTATGAAATTTAATGGATTTCCATAGAACAATTAGATGAAGATTGGCTATACAGTCTACAACAAAGCGGTGGGCTGACTGATCAATTAAAAAACATGACACAAAGGGGGAAGAGGTCTGGTCGTTTGGTCAGAAACAAACCTTTCTCATCAGAGTCGGAGTCTGAGTCTACCAGGCTCTCGTCACTGTCAAACCCATCCTCTTCCTCCCTGGCCTCCTCCTCGTCCTCCCCTTCATCTTCATCACAACCACTCTCCTCCTGCAGTGGAGACATGATGTCCTGCACAGAAACACACAGGCACATCAGACCTTGCCCTGGTTTTGTTTTAAAACTCATTTGAATGCAGACACACATGAAGCTTACCTCTGCATAATTGTCATCTGAATCAATCTCTCCATTCTGTCCGTTTTGTCCGTTTTCACGACTCTGGCCGTTTTCTCCATTCTCGTGCATGTGCAGTTTCACTCGCTTCTTTAGGCCTTTCTCCAGCTCTGGACTATGGGTTTTTTAAAAAAAACCCAAAAAACAGCAAATTCTTTTCCTTTACTCTTTTCATCTGTGGTCAACTGTCCATCCAATAGTGCAGAGAGGTTTTTGTTCATTACATGCATTACAAACACTCTCCTCTATGTAAGTGAGATGTCCCACGCTGCTAACAGCCACCATTAGGCCTTTGGGAGTGCTGCCAAGTGATGTGCTCAAACCAAAATCAGACCTCTGAAGTCATTAGCAAACTCTTCCTCAGCTCAACAACCCCTCATCTTGCCCTTTTAGCTCTTTACATTTTATTGCATATTTTATTCTCCCCACTGCTCCATCTTTTACAACCACCCTGCTTATCACCCATCCCATCTCCAAATTCCCATCTACCTCCATCTCTATCCCATTAAACCTCAATTAGCCTGTTAGGCTGTGTGCTCTTCTCTCTCATGACCCACTGGCCGACTGAATTAGCCTTTTTTGTGTCCAAGCCAGCGTTACTACTCAGCACTGGCTGCATCCCAATACTATTCAGAAGCTGGCCATCCCAAAGCCCTAATCGACTTGTGCTGTGGCTGTTAAGCTAAGAGAGAGGCAGTGAGAAGGGGAGAGTATATGGGCAATAATGTACTCATCATGTTCACTTGGCTTTTAAAACATGCACTGGTTCATTGACAAGGGCTTAAAGGGAGCAAAGAGAAATTAAATTTACATCAATCTGAGATGTTTGGACACATGAGGACATGAGGGCTTCCTGGAACGCTGTGAACTTCCAGTTTTAACATCATCATTTCTTTTACATTTCATGATGTACTGGGAATTTGCATGTAACGCTACTAAAACTAAGCTAAAATGCATCCTTCTCTCCTCACCTCATCCTCCGCTGCCTCCTCTCCTTTTTCTTCAGCCTCTCTATGTCCAGCTTGGCCCGGCGTAACACGTCCGTCATCTCAGCCTCCATGGACATGGGGGCGGGGGAGGAGCCAGGTGGGTGGCCTGGGGAAGGGCTGACAGAGGAGGGAGGAAAGGGGGATCGCGAGGAAAGTCGGGCTACCTGCCGTCGCAACGACTCGTTCATGGCTTCGCTCTCAAGGAGCTTGGTTCTGACAGAAGAAGAGGAGACCAACAGAAAACTTTCAAACCAACTTATCACAAGTTAATTAAAGCTGGTCATTCAGATTTTAAGTCATAAGCTGAACTGAGTCATATATAAAATGAAACCTTGTTCAATCCAAGACACTGAGACACACCAAGATACTTCTACAGCCCGACTCACTCCAGTATATTGTTGCTTATTTTAGCCTGTGTTAGTTAACTTTAACTTTGTGCTGCTGTGTAACTTACTTTATGAATCTGCTCTACTTGTGCTACGGTTGAACTACATTTTATGTAGTTCAGCAAACATTAAGAGGTTGTTTTACCTTGTTTTAAAAGTAGATGAAAAATGCCAATACTACACTCAAAGTACAGCAACAGAACACAAACTGACTCCATCTGGGGAAATGCGGTTGTACTGCCGTGAGTTAGATCAGATAATTGAGACCACTTTTGTGCCTGTCGGGTCAGTATGAAGCTTACCTCTTCTAAACTCTCAGCATAAAAGTGTGACAACATGTATTTCCCAAAATGTCAAACTTTCCTTTAAAAAACAAAAATATACCAAGTGCTGTCATAAAGTTGGTAAAGATGGTGTTGTCCCAGTTTCAGGTTTAGTGATGTCTGTGAGGTTATTAGTGTAGCGTTGGCAGTAAATAAAGGCATCTAAGAAGGTTTGGAGGTTTTACCTAAGTTCTTCAACTTCTCGGATGTAATTCTGGATTAAAGCCCCGATCTCCTCATTGCCCTCACCTACAGGTCGAAGACAGACAAAGTCTCAGGTCACAAAACAAACTCAATAACACAAGGATGCATCACTGGAGATATTAAGTTATTATAGTTAAGAAATATATTTGTTGTAAGAGGGTAAACTTGTAGAAAATAGAGTTCACATACTTGACTTGGTCAGCAGAGTGCTGACCTCATTGGCCAGCAGATGTGTTACCCGGGTGTTGAGGTGGTCGATGGTCTCCTGCATGGCCTTTACCCTGAGACGCAGTGTGTCGTTTTCTCTCTGCAGCATGGCATTCTCCTGGTACAGGTCACTGTAGCCCTCTGAACCATCCTCACATGCAACACGCTTCCCCTGTACAGAGAAGCAAACAACAGTGAACACAACCTGAACAGTATTTTACAGAAAAAGACAAATATCAGGACCAATAAACCTGACAAACAAATTCTAAATCCACGCTTTCCATATATTTGATGAGGCAGGCCAACCAAACACAATGTCATTGTTTAAAATGAGCTGGTCTGTCTGTAGCTCTTCAAGCAGCCATTGTCATATTCTGAATGATTAACACTGAGAGAATCCTGTTGTGTAAGCCTCGAACAGAGAGTCGCTATTTAGTCCAGGCATAGCTCACAGACATCATTACCTCCACCACTCCAACACTCTATTACTTCCAGACTCCAGTCACATCACATCCCTTATTACCACATCGAGGTCAACACACAGTGCCTCGTCGTAGTCACGTCTTCGCTTCCCTCTAGTAACCGTGGTAACCCCGCTTAATCACCTAATAGAGTGACAACCCCTGCTAAATGATTGCTCATTTCTTGAAGCCTCAGGGGTCAAAGCCGATAAAAAAGTGGACACTCTTTGCAGACTTTCCTTGAACTCGCGCCCTATTTCCTATCACATTTTCTTCACTCCACTCTTTGACTCTCTTCTTATTGCATAATGGCAGGTAAACCAAGTTACACAGTGCACATACAGAACTTCCCAGCACAAGCACGTTCGGCCGCAGGATCAAGTTATCTCAGCATTACTTTGTAAAATGCTGACATTGCGCTGATTAAGCTTCTTCATACTGAGGTACTATAATAAAGACACAAATGGATGTGTGTGTTCCAGTAAAGGTCTTTAATTTGATATAGTAATCAGCTACTGCAGGCATGGCCTCTGCTTTTCTTACTCACCCTCCAATATCATTTTCTCTTACTCCCATTAGTGTTTTCTTTTTTTTCTTCTTCAATTCAGTTACTATTCTCGGTTTCATCCATCATGCCACCTCATTCACCCCTCTCTTACGGCCTCATTGCATCAGTTACACTGACAGCCATGTGTTAGCTCCCTCTTCTCCAACCTGCCACTTTTCATACCTTGTCTCTTCCCAACTGTCATTCAGCCCACCACATCTATTTTCCCTGAGCTTCTACTCATCTTTTTTTTTTTCAAATCTTTTGTTCATTTCCCTCCCCCGCAATGTTTCCTACTTTCTTATCACCATCCACCCCCTCCATCTCTTACCGCCTTGTACTCCATCAGCTCCATCTGCAGCCGAGCTATCTCAGCACGCAGGGCACTGATCTGTTGGCTGGTCTTGTCTTGGTTCACCACCACCTTGTTCTTGATGTTTCTGGCACGGTTGGCGTACTTTAGCGTGTTCAGTGTCTCCATGAAGTCCCGGTCTGACGGACTGACGCAGGCGATCATCACCGTGCGACTGGGATGGGGAGGGAAATATGAAGGTTGAATATAACCACATGTACAGTTTTTACAGTGCTTAAGTTGTTGAATGTCTTGTTACCATGAGCATAACACAGATAATATTATGTGTTTGTGTCACTGACGGCTTAAGGAAGACTAATTGGAAAAAAAAGTGAAAAACACCAAATATGTCCCTGAGCAACATGACTTATTTAGATGTCATGTTTTATCTGACCTGCAGTCAAAAACATGATTTTTACTTTTCTAAAGTTTATGGCATAGAAAAGTGTGTGTTTGTTTGTGCACCTGTTGCCTCCCAGTGAGTCCTGCAGCAGACGAGTGAGTTTGGAGTCTCTGTAAGGGACGTGCCCTCCCTTCTTCGCCTGGTCTCCTAAAGCACTGATCACATTTCCCAACGCCAGCTACAACAACACACATAATCAGAAAACTGATCGCAAACTTGTATTTAAATGTACTTGTGTACAGAGAGAAAGAGTAAGAGCTGATGTCTGCAGTGTCATTCTGTTTGTTAACATGTTTTTACTGAAATCATATCTCACACACACACACACACACACACACACTCAGACATTTTGTGTCAGGCTCACCAGTCCACAGTTGATAGAGATTCCCTCGCGGGCTCTGTCTCCTGTAGCTCCTGTGCGTTTCAGCCTCTCGGAGCCGGCCAGGTCCACAAAGTGGAACTTGGCCATCAGTGTCTCGAACTCTGGCTGGGTAATGGGGCTGGAGTCAACGCCATTCAACTCCCCGTTCTCTCCCCCTCCGTTCTGCCAGTGGGGGTCAGACAAAAGACAAATGTGAATGAGTTTATGACCTGGAGTGTCTTTTCTGAAAATAGCAATAATGTCATCACCTTTAATTAAGTCTATTTTGTTCTTTTCCACATTTTTTCTTTAAAAATATATATGTGTATGTACATATATCTTTCAACCCCACCACCCCTCCACTCTGAACCCCAGTCTCACCATCTGAGGCTGCTGGCACACTCTCATCTGACAGAGGTGGATAGTGAAGATAGCATGTGAGCGGGAGCTTTGGGCGTTCATCTGGGTGCTGGCTGTGGTGCGGGACAGAGCACCGAGCTTCAGACACTGCAGCAGCTGCAGTGCAAACACAATATGGAGGACATTTGGTTATGATAAAACAAAAAGATGTAGACTCAGGAACAAAAATGAACAATAACTGTTGACAGGAGCTCAACAACCCTGTCAGCGTATTTCATGAAGTGGAAATCTGGTTGCCATCAAACTCAGACATTTCTTTGAGCTTTTCCACACCTCTCAAAAGTCAAAACGCTGCAAACCGCAAGACGTTTCTCTCTACTGACGAGTCCTCTCCTCCTTGTTTCTCTCAACCTTACTCCTCGTCTTTTTTCACACCCCATCACCTCCATGCTTCCATCTCCTCCCTCACTCTGTTTTTGATATTTTCTCTCCTCCCTCCCACAGGAGAGCCCATCTGTCTCTACGATTCTCTCTCAGCTGTCTCAACTTTTGGAGATTTAATGCTGCAATGACCTCTCCCCAAATCCGCTCCTTCCTTTCTGCTTCCATTTAACAATCTGCTCACATCTTTCTTTCTGCTTCGTCACCTATTTGAGAAGAACCCGAATGACACCATAAATGTCCTCTCCCAGTCAGCACTTACTGTAGCTGTCCCCCTAAATCACCACCTGCCACCTCTGTTAACCTCTTTGTCACTGGCTCGTCACATCTCCACTCGCAGACATTCTTCCTGCACTTCTGACCCCATCAAACCCTCCATCTTCCACGCTGTCACTCCTGATCTGCTCCCCTAATTGACAATTATGACTCACTCCTGATATCAGGCAACTTCTCAAGAAAGCTACCCTCAGACAGTCCTGCATCGAATACTACAGACTGGTATCGCTCACACAAAATAGCCTGGTGGGTTTACGCAGCCTGGCTTAAAGGCAGTCCGTTAGAGCCGCATCTCCCTTATTATCATCGACCTATTTCTTGTTTTTTACGACTCACCACCAGATGGTTCGTGACAGATTTTTTGGGGTGCCGAGGATCTTTGGCAGCTCCCATGCTCTACCTCTACTAGTCTTTATTTATCAGCATCTTCACATTTAAACAAATGTAGCACCCCTAATTTCTACATGACCAATCTATCAAAGCGTTTTTGACCTGTATTCTGCACTCTTTATTTCTGGTTCCTTGAAACCACTGATGCCAAGCAAGGAATTATATATTCACTGAGCTCCAATGTCCTTGTTTTATTTTAGTTTTAATAAGAAAATCTGAACATTTAAAATTACTTGGCCACAACTAAATGAGTGTTGTGCGTATTTATCAAATTGTTATGTTTGTTTTGTTTCAAAATAATAATGGGACAAGTAAGTTAAGAAAAAGTACTGTGCGCGGTGTTAGAATAAGAATCAAATGTAAAAACAGGCCATGGCAGTGCAGGAGGTTAGGACCTTTAAACCAAAAAACAGTAGCAGCAATAGTCAGATGCTCACTTTCTGTTAGAACAAAGTGTATAGATGAAGACTGTACATGACGCACACATGAGATCCAAACACCAGCACAGACAGAGACATGCACCCACCTCCTCCTCTGAGTGCACCAGTCTGGAAGTGACTCCAGTGGTGTAGATGCTGCCACTGGCGTCTTCGTGGATCTTAATGTTGGATTTTCTGCTCCGACTCTCTGGATCTCTGGCTCCATCAAACAAGTCCAGGATCTCTTCATTGTACAACTGCATTAAACAGAAGCCAAAAACACACATGCATCATTATACTTATACATAACCAATACTACAGCATAACATAACCATTTAACTTAATTATTGAGAGTAATGTCTGCTTTTCTCACAGCTGTGTTTTTTATTTACACACAGGTCAAATGAGTGACCTCTCCAAAACCAATGAGGGTCAAAGGTCACAGGGGTCAACTGAAAGCTCAGCTGTTCCCACCTACTGCCAAACACACACACACACTCAAAAATACATACAAACACACACACATCTGTTTAGCATCAACAGAGATAACCTTTTGACCTGAGAATGAGCAAAAAGAAACCACAGCAACAAAAGAGAGCAGGACAAAAGACAAAGAGAACAGAAAGCTGGGGAGAAAAATGACTTTGCATCTGAATTGTTATCACAGAATGATTATTAAATTAATCAAATCACACACACATACATAAACATGTCTGCCCCCCTAAAAGACAAACCCACACATTTGCCTGCCAGCAACCTCTGGAGGAAATGATTACTTGTCATATTATCTCATTGCTCCTACACAAGCATCCCTCCCTCCCTCTTATCCCTCACTCTTATCCATCTTCTACCCTGCAGTGATGAGGAATAATGTCAGAGGTAATGGCCAACATTAATCAGGACCAACAAAGCACAAGCAGACATTCCTGCCCATCTGTCATTGGCCTGTCACTTCCTGTTTGTGGGAGAGGGGCCTGATCCTCTTGTCTCCCTGTTTTGTCCCATCTGGTTAGAGTTAATATGAACCAATATCCATCCCAGCACGTGCGCACACATCACACATCACACACACACCCACACACACATACAAGCAAGAATATGAGAGCTGCACTGTTAAAATGTAAAACCAAGCAAAAATGTGTAACAGTGTGTTGTACAGCTGCTCTAAATGTGTCTGCTGCCCACCTCTAGGAACTGGGCGCTGACTTTAAACTCGGGTGGCTGGCTGCCGGCCTCCTGGGCGCGCATCCTCCGGCTCTGGATCCCTTCAAACAGCTGGTGAACAGCGCGCGGGATGATGCCCTGCTCCTGCTCACTCAGACTCACATCAAAGCCCGTCCCCATGGTGTAGGTCTTACCTGAACCAGTCTGAAACACATTTCATCGATTTATCACACATCCTACATACATGAACAATAATCTGTTTTCACATGAATAAGCTGGCAGTTAATTAACCTTCAGCTGACTGTGTTTAAGTGTGCGTGGGTATAAAACAGCAGCCTTTTGTTTTTATCTTTTCCTTTTGTGTATTTCTGATGTTCAATGTTTTGCTAAATCAAGCAACATATTCCCAGATTTGATCTGGGCATTATCCCCTTCAGCTCCCTATTATACTTGATAAGAAAGACATGGCACTGCCCAGCACTCACTGTTTACTTTATTCATAGCCAAACCCCATTCTGCCTAGGACATTTGACAGTTTTTGGGGGTAACACAGGTAATTGTGATTGTATCACGCCTCCGTTCCCATGTAGACATTTCAGTATAAAAAGCAAAAACAGTAACTTTAACCTCACAATATTATGTACGAAACTTAGGAAAGACCTGAGAAAGAGTTGAAAACTAAATTACGGTTTGACATAATTATGACTGATATTTAATTATTTATCAGCTTTGTGTCAAGGCCCATTACTATGTGTATTTGCTTATTTTGTAGCTCCAAGCTTGATATGGTAATTGATTAGACATGACACATATTGCTGTTTTTTGGCACAGCCCAGTGTAATCACTTTCATAAAAACTATTCTGAGACCAAACAAAACAGTAATATATTAACATCAAAGTTAATCTTTTGAAAAATGGATGAATAACTACTAACTACTAGACATTAAAAATCCCTAATATTAAAATCCAAGCCTGAAAGCCATACCTGACCATAAGCGAATACAGTGGCATTGTAGCCCTCAAAGCAGCCCTCGATGAGCTTGTACACACAGGCCTGGTAGATGTTCTGCTGCTCTGAGTCAATGTCAAACACAAAGTCATAGGTGAAGGCCTTGTCCTTTCCCAGCAGGACTTGTGGTTCTCCTGGTGTGACCAGCGTGCACACATGGCAGCCCTCTATCTTCTCCTTCGCCATCTGAGGACGAATCCTGAGAGAAGAAGGGAAAAAGGAGAGCGAGATGGTCGGTGAACAGATAAAATGATTATATATGGTCACAAATCAACACAGTAAAAACACGAGTGGGGTCGGCAGACAGGCTGATAATTGCAACTGTCCCTGAAATGGTTTAATGTGTTTATGTACTGTGCAGATCAAGCCCGACAATCTGATCCACACGGAGGACACGCTCTGCTTTGACCTCACAGTCATTTCAAGTGTAAACAAGAAACAGTGAGAAAATGAGAGCACATTGTGGAAGGACAGTGGAAAGACCTCGACTGTAAAACTGGGTTACCGCTGAAATATACTGTAACTGTTGTGTATACAAGTTTACTACATCTTTTGTTCTTAGTTCAGTATTAAACAAAGCATGGTACTCCTGCAACACTGACTCACAATAGACAGTTTTTTTAAAGGAACCAGTGCAAAGCAGCAGAACCAGAGGTATTAACTTTTTTATTATTTGCCTTCATCTTGTTACTTTACAACTTGATTCGATTCACTCTGATGTGACACCACTTGAGGATATTATATATCCAACTTATTAGTACTCCCCAAAGCCTGTAAAAAGCTCTTAATGTGTGAAATCAAAAACTTTTCCCTTTAAAAGTAGCATGGCAAAGCTGACGGTTTAAGGAGAGATGGTGTAAATTAACATCATTTCTCTTCTTTTTTATGTTGCCTTATAAAAGGTCGATACATAAGTGTCTGTAACTGAGATAAGCAGGATGTGTGCGGTCAAGAGGCCTGTAACATTTACACCATAGCCTGTATAAAAACATGGGCTGTAGCCACTGTCACCATAAGGGCTTATTTTAATGGAGCTGAAGGTGGCCTGACATGGATAGGCATTGCTAGGCCTTAAGCATGATTGACAGTCACTGTTCAATCACAAAGTAGCCACACTCTGAAGAATACCATGCTTTATAATGTTTTTTAATTTAAAGGGAACCATAATTTTCAAAAATGATGTGATGAAGAAAACTGGAAACTAGCAACTGAGACCGGAGACTCATTAGGAAAGTGTTTACTGAGGTAATAAATCAGGTTAGAAGTTAGAAGTCATTTTCTCATAGACTTCAACAGAGACAGACTTCTTTTGCTGCTGGTAGACTCACCCCCTGATGCCTATGAAAAGGTACACAGGTTACAGACATTAGGTTCGCTTTTCAGACCCAGAGGCTACATCTATTATTTACAGTGTTTGATGCCATCTAACAATTTTACAGTGGGCCTCCAGTAATCCATTATTCTCCTCAAAGCCTAGTTTTGTCAAACACAACCTTTGTCATGTAACATGTTTAGCAATTCACACAATCCTGGAACACAGCTTTATCCCAAAGGGGCATTAAAATGAACAGGCACTTTGATTGACTGGTAGAGGAAAGTGGAGCAGGCTGTGGGATGCTTCACAAACGACAAACAAGACATTCACAGCATTCACAGAGTATGGGACTAAACAGAAGTAGAGCCCTCAGGACAGAGCACATACATCATCAACAGCACGCTTGTTTGTGCTGTTGATTCAGAGAATGTCTAGAAAATAACAAGGCCACTGAAAGGACACCTCTGAGAGAAACTAGTGCGAGACGCTGATGATGATAAGTCAGACATTGGCTGTTGTTATTAAATCGTCTGTTAATCCTGCTGCTCAGGACCCTGGGTTGTGCCTTGCTTCCCATCCTGACAGGTAGTTCATTGCAGTTAATTGCTTTCACCTGACATCCCACTTGTAAAATAATCCCTGATTAGATGAGGCCAAAGGAAAGCAGCCAGTGCGCCTGTACATCACTGAATTCAGTGACAGAATGAGGGCCGAGTATTTAAATTTAGCATCATTTTAACTTGTTTGCCAGCAGAACGGCAGAAAGTCTCTCCAGGCAAGACGGCTGATTAGTGGAGATGTTGGTTGTTAAAGAAGTGACACTTTTTGCTTGTTGCGCTTACTAATTGCGAGACAACCTTGTGGAGAGGAATGGGACTGTAATGTTGCTCTCACATGAAGCAAAATACATAAAACAGAAGATCTGTCACATGGCGCACTGTTAATCTTGGGCTTTCAAATGCACAGTGTGGACACAGTGGGGAGGTAATCACTTTAAGCTGAGGAAAAAGCCATGAGCCAGCAGTTTTGAAGCACTGGGTCCACTTCTCCAGATGCTTAACCCCCCTCAGTTCAATCTTCAGGGGATGCAAATTAACTCCCCCACACTCACTGAGACAGGACCAGAGACTCCCTCTGGGATGCTGCAACAAAGACACACACACACATACTGTATACAGTCACAAACAGCAAAAAGACAAATCCTGAACCACATTCTGCTGCTGTAGGGATAGTGGGCAAACCACAAAGACACACACAGTAACTCCAGAAACAAACACTGTACACAAACACAGCTCAAAAACACCCTACTGTACTATCTTCACTCCACACATGGCTCCTCTCAAACATGCATTAAAAGCCACACCCACCGTTAACACTCTCAATAATCCCTTCACCACACGTTGTTATGGTGCTGCAGAAACACACACACACACACACACACAGCTGACAACAGCATTTTTTGGCCCTCTTTCAGGCCTTGAGGCGACACTGAAGAGGGTCTTCCAGGAAGGAATTATAGACTTTAGAATAGACCAATTCAGCAGCAGACGCAGCACAATAACGCCAACGGTGTGACACGGACAGCAGCTTGCAGACAGATGAGTCCCTTTTATTACTGCAGATCACCTTGACACTGAGGTTAATGTATCTAAAACCACAGATCCCATATGAGTGCCATTTAAGCCAGTTATTAACATGAAGTGGATACGGCAGAGGGGGAGTGCATGGGCTATGCACAAAGACACAACACTGTGAGAGTGCGCGTTTGTGTGTGTGCGTGAGACAGAGACACACAGCTGCATCGTAAAAGGTTGGAGGTCATTCTTCACTCCTTTCTTCTTGGTTTACATTCGATTCTTTCAGTCTTTTGTATGCAATATTTATAGGTTTATAAGTGTCAGGTGTAACACTTGACAAGAAAGAAAGGAAGAAAGAAATGTTGCAATCATCAGTCTTACAGCCATTAAGATAATTATTTTTCATCATCACTTACAATAAAAAAGGAGCAATACTGTTTGAGTCTTAATTTGGCCTGTTTCCTGCAGACACTAAGTGCATCTCTGTTTTGATTTCATCCCGTCACACTGACTGACTGCCTGACTGACCTGGTCACATCAGGATTTGTCTCCGCTACAGTATAGACACTTTCATCATTCTAGATTCATAATGCCCACTTAAAATAGCAGTTTGGTTTGCGTGTTTTGTGTTTTAAAGCATTCCACATAAAGGAATGCACTGTGATGTTGTGGGTTTGACATAGGCTGTGACCAGAATGCAGCTATGTCTGGTTTATTGAGCTTTTTATGGCTTTAGTCCAAACTGAGATAGATCAACAATCACTGGAGGAATTACAATCAATAATCAATAATGGTATAAAAAAAACAAAAAACAGGGCCTTATGATTTGCCTAATGACTGTTCATTTCACACTTTTAATTAAAGGATTTTATGAAGGTTTAATGATTTCTAATTGCTATAATATTGAGGATACAAGATCTATAGAAGTGACAATGGGGGCGGTGGTGAGAGGTGAAGAAGTCAGTGCCTCTTGTTCTCTGAAATGTTCCACTATTTTCTGATGTCCTGTACATGAAAAACATAACAGAAGACAGCACAGTGATGACAGTAATTGTTGAGATTTAATGCTCTATACGCTTCCTCTAAGGTTCCTCCATTAAAACACTCTGAAGATGAGTGTGGTTGAATTCAGGAAAGTCTTGACAAGCTCTGCATCAATTAAGAATAAAACCACGCACGCACGCACGCACGCACGCACGCACGCACACACACATTCAAGCCAGAAAAACAACAATGACAGTTTGTCAGTGATCTATAGGGAGAAAAAAATAGACCAGCTATAAATAATCAATTCACACACACACACACACACACACACACACACACACACACACACAGACACACTCCCTACGTCTCAGCTGGATGAAGATTTAAGCCAGCTGCACAAACAAAAGATGGGATCCATAACATTGATCCGAACAGCAAACATCACACACACACACGCACGCACACACACACACACACACACACACACACACACACACACACACCATACACAAACCATAAACACACAGATCTAGACTCAGACCACAGACTCACTAAACATTTGGCAGCTAAAAATAGCCCATAACGCCACGATTAAATGTCTGTATGAGACAGAGGCAACGAGAGAAACACAGAGAAGCAGATTGTTGATCCCTGATGCGGCAAATTAAGGCGTCTATCTCTTCTCATCTGTGCACACTAAGAGGAAAATGCTTTAAATACCCTGGGGACCAACCAGGAAAGAAGAAGCACACACACACAGACACACACCGAGAAACACGCACCTGTATTCACCCTCTTTCTGTCCTTTTTCAGTGCATCTGTGTACAAAAATAAATGCAAATGTAGAACCATGGTGTCTACACTCATGGTATCTATACCCTACTTCTGTCAAACACACACACACACACACACACACACACACACACACACCAAGTCAGAAACTCATTACCCACAAGCTCTTAGGGAATTTACTTATTATCAAACCAAATACTGCTAATTAGGACCAGACTCGGGAAAAACAAAAATACAAACACACACACACACACACACACACACACACACACAGAGTAATCGCCATATCAAACCCAGATAGCAGCAAAAGTCATTGATGCGTGACTTGAGAATGAAGTAATCTGCAGCATGAGGGAGGCAGCGGTTGTCTCAGAATACTGAACAAAGTCCTCAAGACCTTTCTGATATTTACAGCACCCCCTGCCAGATTCCTGCCTTCAAAATCGTGAAATTCTTCAAATTCTTTCTTCAAGGTAACTATGAAACTGTCCAGACCCATGTCTACAGATTTACAGTTTGATTTACTACCTGGCATGGGAAGAAAATCTATATGCCGTAACAGTGGGCATGTGGTAAAAGTTAGCAGGAGTCCTACATCTGCTATTACATGCTAGAGGGGCTCCATCATTCACACACTGAGCTGATATCACAGACATACTGTGAGGCTTATGGAGACACTGCTGCCTCAGAGATAGATCAGGATCAGACTGGCTTCACTGAGCAGAATGAGGGGCAACTGGTGAAACAACAACAATGGGGGTGCATTGTTCTGTCCAGATGGGGTTAAGATGGTGTCACTTTTGTGTGGTAAGCAAATGTGGTGGAGGTTTCCATAGCTGAGTATGACACCACTTAAAGAGAAATGTGTCAGCAAGTATACAAACAACTGTCAAGTGTTGACTGTTGGCATCAAATGTGCAGTGACAGAAATGCCCTAATCTAGTACAGGAAATCCTGTTTGCAGAGATATATCTTTATCTTGTCAGACTGTTAGAGGGAAGTGAAGTAAGTAATATGGTATTGAGTAGTATTTCAAAACAATCATAACTTTGAGAGAAAAAGTCTTAATAAAATGTCAAAGTCATAATGTTTTAGCATAAATTTGCAATTTTAAGGTAGACAAGCTGTGATATTCACAGTCAAATAAGACAAAAGTCAAAAAGTAACCAGCCCTTGTGAGTAAAAGGCATCAATATTAAACTGATTTGAAAGAATAACATTGTTATTTTGTTGATTTTGTGGAAATACACATTATGTAAAAGGTTTTATTTGAAAGTAACTCACTTATATTATATTGCTTAAAAACATTTCTAATACAAAGGACATATATTATTAGCACCACAATATTTTCACTATGGACACAGTCTGACACACTATGAATGCTAACAGAACGAGAGGCTCTTAGTCCAGTTTCCAGTGCTTTTTTTTCCTGGAACACTTTTGGATGGTCCAGTTTCCTTGGGAACTGCACGACTGCTCGAGGACTCCTAATGTGCAGTGACTGCATGCGTGTGAGCATATGTTTGTGTTTACACCAGTGAAATATAAAGATATACTAGTGGTGTGCAAATTGCAGATTACACAGCATTCACAGTTCATTGTGCCAATCACATGGCAATCCTCACCTGAGAGCACTGACCTTCTGTCCAATCACGATCCAGAAACCAGTCTGGACCAAATGCCAAGTCTGTTACCAACAAGCCCAGAGTACCAATAAAATCAGCCCACTGTGATCACTGCCAATGACAGCAAGTGCCAGTAATGCCTCTGTGTGTGTGAGTATTATTGAGTGTGTGTCTGTGCATTATTGTGTGTGTTTCTGTTCATGCTTACTCAACCTTCAAAGAACAGGCCGGTGATAGCCAAAGAGCTTATTTCCCTAATGTAAACACTTCAGTAAAGAGACACAGTGTTCACACACACACACACACACACACACACACACACACACACACACACACATAAAGAGACAGAGTTAATCGTATTCTCTTGAGCTGTGAGTGTTTCAGAGCTCTGTTGTCTCTCCTCTGGCACAGAGCCAGCAGAGGAAGCCAGTCACTGCGTCCATGTTTCCTTTACCACTCCACAATTTATCAGAGGACAGCATCTACTCTCATCAAGTTTTTCAAAGACTTTTCCATCATTAACGTCCCTCTTTCCCTGTCTTGTCACTAAACATAAATGCTTCATTTAGGTTCTGTCTTGTCTCTTTGCTAATGTCCTCATCCTCATACTTCTGCCTGTTTTGCCGCCCTCCAGTTTGTTGCCAGTGAAAACAGACTATCGGGACGACAGATTGAAGGGCAGGCACAGCAGAGGGGACCTGTTCCATTTCCTTTTTCTCCTGATAACAGCAAAGACTAATCACTAATGTGGACTTTTGCTCGCAGCCTCACTTCCTCTCCCTCCAGCTCTCTTTTCTTTCTTTCTATCGATCAAATATCACCCTCATAATGGAAAAATACATATCCATCATCTGGTGGGATATGCAATGCATTGTGTCAGTGCCGTAACAACTGTTTTAAATGCAAACACACAGTCAATCCCCCTACCCCCACTTGCCCCATTACAGAGTAGATCCAATAACTGTTGACAGATGACTGAACAGCCAGTCTGCTATCCAGGTAGGGTTGCGCTGACAGATAGAGAATGAAAGCTCCACAGGTGACTAACCGTGCTGTAAAGACACTGATCTGTAGTATAGGATGGAGGATACAGTAGAACACCATGTTGACACAGTAAATCCTGTATACAGTGGCTGTAAATTAGAATTGATTTTGTGTTGTAAAGATCAGGCTTTGCAAAGTAGACAGTGTGCTGATCTCAGATCATTGTCACCCAAGGTCTTCTCATTCAGGAGAGGCCAGGGGATTGATGAGACCAGCAAGCTCATTTTTATGTTTCAATATTCTACCCTTACCAAACAAAGTCAGACACACATTCATTGTCCTGACTCAGGTCACATGTATATGAATCCAGTCAGGCAGAACTGTACATTGATGGGAGTGTGTCTGATTACAAAAGATGTTTTTCAAAGCCAATTTCTGTAAAGATGACAGCATCAACAGCGTTAGGGCTGCATTCATGATTATTACAATGCCTAGATAATTATCACAGTTTTCCATCAAAGGCCACAATGACCACATACTCTTTGTTTATGCATCCTGCAGCTTTACTGTATTAGTTCGCTCCCAAGAGTTAATAGAGTCTAAAGGTGCTCAGAAGCTGTTTTGACAAAATTCTGTCTGCATTACCTGCACAGCATCAAATAACAGATAATGACAGATAAAGTTGATGGCAAGCTGGTGAACACTGAACAGCCAAACAGCCAGAGATATTTCCCTAAGGAGTTGGCGGAGACCAAAATGTAATGAAAATAAGATATGAATACAAAGATATGAATGTTTAGGTTCAGTTTGCTCTGCTGCCCTTATGTCAGGATCATGGCAGGATTTTATATATATATATTGATATCTCAATGGAAACTGCTCTGTTTTATCAGTTTTTTCTCAGCCGAAACTGTTACTTTTTGATAACTTATTGCACGACCACAAAAGTGATCTCTGTGCCACTGCATGCAGGAATAACAACCTGAAGATTCTTTAGTGAATCAAAATAATAACTTTTCTTTCTGGATTAATGGCGGAACTGATTTGATTCGAAACCCAAAACCCTGCCATATGCTTTACCCTCTCTTCTCAACAACATGGGCTGACAAAGTACAAGGTGGTGAGACATAACATCCCAGGTGGACATCCCACTCATTAATAACCACTCAGGAGACAGACAAGTGTAAAAACCTGTCAGTGTATCCTTTGTCCTACCTTCTGCCTAGCGCACACACCTCATTTCCTTTGTATAATGAGTGCTGGGTTAGACGTGCAGCGGTCACTGGCTCCTAAATACTTAACAAGCGGTGTCCAATACACAGTATTGTCTGACAGCTCAGTATTGGTGCAAAATATCTCCAGATGAGGAAGGTGGACAGGCAGGAGGAATCAATGTTTTTATGTAGATCTTTTATTAAATGAATGGAAACCAGCATGCATTCACATCCTGTTTGAGAACATATTGTTGTAAGGACAAATACTCTCACATTTTAATAAAATAACTATAAGAAAATGTTGTGTTGCACTGCAATGCAGGTCAAAGCCATCTTTAATTATTCTTCTGAAGAACATTAGCTGTGCTAAAAAGGTGTTCCCCTCTAATTCCAAGCCTGTCTGTGCCTGTCGGTGGGAGCCAAGTGGTTTTTCAAACTGCTTCAGGATGCATCCCTGCTGATTTCTCCGCACCACAGCCCCACCATACTGTCAGGAGCTGGGGGTGTTGGCTCCACATACACACCACAGGCTCGACTTCTTGTAAGCCCCGTCGGCACTTTGCCATGAAATAATGCACAAACATTTACAGCAAGGGCCTCCATTTATCAAACAAGTCGCTCAAATTGCTCTTAAAATGAACATGAAGATAAAACTGCGTCTTGAACTGTTGCCAAACTCAAAGCTGGGCATATTTGTAAGCATACAGTAGCTGCGCTGTATGCACAGTTATAAATGAAAACCAACTAAGAAACAATACACAATAAAATCACAGCACTGCTCTATGATGAATACTCAAAGCTCCTTACAAAGTAATGTGTTTTCAGCCTGATTCAAATACATGCCACATCTGAAACAATCTGAATACTATTGCAGTCTTGTGGCGTTATTTACTGAGCAGAACTGGCTTTCACTTTCTGAAAGAGATTAACTTCATGCAACCAGCCCGACAGAGATTACATAAACAGGAGCACAGTGTCTCCATCTGGTTCTGTTCTGTTTGCTTGTAGCATACCTCCTATTAGTGCTTTGTCATGGTCACAGTTCAGATTAGGATTAACCCAACTGACACACTGCGGCGTGCAAGTGTGCATGTGCCACAGGCACAAACACACACCCACAGACACAGCAGCTTCAGGTATGAGAATATGTTTTTGTAGATACTAAGAAATAGTGACTATAATGGTGAAATTAAAAGCCGGATTAGTTTTACTGCCCTCAAAATAACAAAAGATCTTAATAGATAAAAAATAAAACTTTCTTGAGAGGAAAGAGAAAAGTCTAGCAAGTGAACTAAACATCAAGTGTGTCCTTACTCTCTTTTACACTTGCCATGATGAACCCAGTTGCTCTTATCACTGTTAATGTGAGCTTTTCCAGGGACATGTTCCCATAGCAACCAGGACAAGATAACTAAGAAGTTTACAACTGTGGGAAAATCTTAAAAATAAAAAAGTACCAGCCATTTCCCTCTGTCTGTTCTCAGTGGAGAACTTAGTAGAAAACTGCAGTAACAGTTAGAGCTTGAAATGACACGCCATGATGAGACAGAGGTCTCTGGAAGAGTTGGGAAACACGTGATAACAGCCTTTGTCAGACAGTACACCTGATACAAAACTGCTGAGGTGGAGCTGATGAACGCTCTTTGAACCATTTATGTCCCCACTGGCCCCTCACAGTACCTGCCTCTTTCTTGTTTAACTCTCAAAAGAGTCAAACCAATAGAGAGACAAAGGGAACATGCTGAAAGGGGAAAATGAGAACAAGCAAAGGAGAAGGGACAATATGGCAATTCATGAAGATTGTAGTGTGTTTGACATGAAAAGCCCTGAGAGCTCAGGAAATTGGCTTGGCCTATTTCAGGTTAGGAGCTCTGGGCATATCCATGACTGTAGGATGAAATGAGAGAGGTCCCAAGGTGCGGCAACTGATGGAGGGGAGGAAGACCAGTGGCTGCTAAGGTCAAAACTGGAAGAAAAAAAACATTTAACAAAATAAGAATCAAAACTGAATGAATGTGAAAAGGTAGATGTGTTTCAAGGTCAGTTGATCAGCGGATTTGTTGACAAGTAAGATTCACAGAGAGCTTGTTTTAGACTTATGATTACTGTGTTTGATCTAAATAATGAAATACATGGAAATTTCATTTTAAGTGGTATTTTGTTATGTTACTGTTAATATAAAAAGACACACAGTGTAAGATGTGTCTTATTTAGAAGTTAAATAAAATAATAACTTACTTTAAAACCCGATTTGTCATTTGATAAATTGTATATATCTCATAATAAGAATTATAATCATGCAGCGCTGTCAGCATTGCTACAAGCCAAATGCTAATAGGTGTAATGTTCAACACATTCGCCATCTTAGTTAAGTAGCATGTTAAGATTCGCTAATTAGTAGTAAAAACAAAGTGCAACTGAGGCTGATGGGAATGTCATTTGAGTTTTTAAGGGTTTTGCTATTTTTAAAAAATGAATTATTGGGCTTCATTTACAAAAGTACAAAAATTAAATGGTCATCAATGTTCTTACAAACACAAATGTGTGAGCCAAATTTCATGGCAAGTCATTCAGACATTAGTGACAGGGGATCATTAAAGTCAGTAGGATTCATCCTCTGGGAGCCACTCTGAGTGTCTATACAAACTTCAGTCACCTTCAGTCAGTCAACAACAAGTCACCTGAATTTTTTTTATATTAAATGTGTTTTTTGTACAACGTCTTTTTTAAGTACACCAGTATACTCATGAATATTTATTGTAAATAGTGTTTTGCATCATAATTAGTCACTGCAGTCAGGCTGACTAATCAGATTTTTGATTGCAGTCCTTCATCTCAACATAAATGAATTCAGCACTAATGAACATCTTCTTGTCTCCTAAAGCTTTTTCACTGATTAATGTCTATTTATCAAAGAGTTACGGTAATACCACTCTCTTTTATGAAACAAGAGTACAGTGCAGCTGAACGGCACCATTTTTGATTATTAAGCTACAATAGGCATTTCTGTCCCGCTTCCCATTTAATCAGCATTCCCATTGATTTCCTGGATCGGCTGTCTGCAGTGATTCCGCACATAAACCCATGAGCTGTCTTTCTGCCACCAATCAACCTTCTCATCCCCCCGTGTCTCTCTACTGGTCTAACCACCAATCTGTCTAAGACACCTTTCCCATAATGCCATGCTCTTATATTAATCAGCTGAGTGAAATAACAACACACATGCCCTCATTACAGGTTATGGAAGGAGGCCATTAACTCCAAACTGTGTCTCTCGCTTCAGTCTCCAGTCCTTCACATGGACCCAACATCACAGCAGGCTAACAGGCTGGTAGCCAAACACACACCCAACACACACAGCCATTCAGGAGTTCATGTGCTGGTCCATGGTAGAAATAAGCAGTGGGCACCTTACTGTGCTTTGTCCTTGGCATGTTAGCTATGAATGAAATACCCTGGCATCAACTAAAAGTGAATGAGGGATGAGAAATTGCATTTAGCAAGCTCTATGACCTTGGCTTAGGGCAAGAGAGTCCCAGGACACAAAAAAGACAAGTGGACACAAAGGCAGCAGGGTTTAGACGGTAAATGCCTGTCTCAGGTGGGAGCACAGGAAAAGAAAAGCACTAATGAGAAACACTTGAACAAACCGAGGCAGCGATGCAAGAGCTAAATGGAGGGGAGAGCTGACTAAGAGTGAAATATGTTAATGGGACGGCAAAAAGATAGTGTTAAAAGCTAGCATTCAGAAGCATGTGTGGAGGAAGTAGGACAGCGGTCACAAGGGGGTGGTGCTGGGCGGGGACAGCTGGCTTGCCCAGGTGGTGGCAGGCAGACTCGGAGTGGACACCTTCTGCTGCTACTGTTTGGCGTCTGTGTTGCCACACTGATGCACACGTGCCGATGCTTGCAGAGTGCCATGCCTGTCAACAATGGCTACATACTCCGGGAAAAAAAATCCATCATGTGGGCATCATCCTCCTATATTAAGCAAACTACATCAATTAATAGTTTCTTAGAGTCAGATACTCACTAGATGTGAAATTAACTGGTTTTCTTTGTCTTATGTGATAGTAAATTAGAATCATTGGTTCTGACTTTCACATCCATTTAGCTGTTAAGTTATAAATTGATCTTTATCAGCTGATGGTGTTTGCCCAGTTGTCAGGGAGTTGCAAAAGTTGGTTAGACCAAACTAGAAATGTGATGACCTCAGGCTTTAGGAAATGTGTGATGTGCATTTTTCACATTTTCCGAACAAATTGCAGACTTAAGAACAAACATTAACAGGCTCCATTTTCACCAACTCATCTGATACTGCACTCGCAGCCTAGTCACCGCCACATTCAGACATACAATACATGCGAGCCACTGCACATAGCCTTTGTATTAACCTTATCTATCGAACTAACCTCACAGGCTGACAGTCCTGTAGCCCGAGGCACTTCTGCCGATTGGTAACCAGCGATAAGGGAGAGCAAGACTCACATATACTGTGCTCATTGGTTTGACTGGTTGTGTTAGCATGCAGTGTCACACGCTGGAGCACAAATGAAGGAACTGGTTCATCGATGTTAACATGAGCGTTTTCTTAACTGAGCCAGACTTCAAGGACAGACTTGTCCTACATTGTCTGGAAAGAGCTAGGTCGACTGTTCAAGAAAGATCAACTAACTGAGCTGTAATGTCACACCATCTCCATCGGGAACTTATTTCCAAAAGACATGCGCTGCAATTGCTGGTTTAAGGTCTGTCTCAATGCACAACAATGGCCTTGTTGCTTTCCTTAGGTTTGATTGTCCTTGCAGTTGAAAAAAAGAAGAAAAGACATACATGTCCCGTGACAACAAACCAGCGTATCAAAGATAAAGTGTGAAGTGAAGCCAGGACTTCATATCTGAATCTATGAGATGCTCCAGGCATCTCAAATATCACATTTTTATGCTGATAATATCAGGTGAAGTGGGACAGAGTTGTGTGGAGAGCTGAACAGGCTACGCATGAAACTGGAATACAAGACAAAGTGATGAACATCAGCTGTGAAAAACATTGGGCTGCCCTCAGGCTTTTCACACAGGCAAAACACTCCTCATACCTTACAGTCTTTGATGTAAAAGTCTGATATCAGTAATGTACCTGATTGTGAATATATAATACTATAATTCATATTACTAAGAGTAATAACTGTGTGATAAGTGCATGTTAATCATCACAGCATAAACTGTGCCACTCAGAAAGAAACTTCTCACCACCGTCAAAGACTAGCAGCCATCATTCAATTTCAGATGAGCATCTCTCATCGTTACAAGGGCACATCAGTCCGCATCATCGGAGCTGATTCTGGGTCAATCCCCACCCCACTTCCTCATCCCCCCTCCTCATTTCCCTTCCCTCCCCCCTTGTCTGCTCTGTCTGGTGCTCCATGGGGGGAGGTGGAGGCACACGAAAGAATCAAATTAGCTTCCTTTCCTACATTTTCATGACAGACGGTCCTGTCAAGGTCAGGGAGGTGCAGCCGATGTCTGCTTGATGCCAATTAAATTCAACAAGCACTGGCCATTAGAATAATATTTGTTTGTTTTGATGGACAGTGCATGCTTTTAGTCAAAGTGCCTCTTAACACCGTGACTGTGTATAATTCCAAAATAGACCACAATGTGAATCCCTACAGTCTAAAACATTTTCTGGTAACCTATGTCATAAAATGATCTGGTGTGATACTAAATTGTGGCAGTGGCACGTGGAGCCCCAGTATAAAGTTCATAAAAAGATCAAGATTAAAAGGGAAGAGGCAACAAGAGGCCGTCTTTAATAAAGACACTAAAATGTGGCTGTGCTCTAATTTTGCCTGTAGCTCATGTAAAATACAGTTTTGCATGGGTTGAAGCACATATCCTCACATTTAAAGTATATTAATGTGTGATGTTACATGTGTAATTGATGTTTTCACATCTGATATATTCCATGTTTTGTGACTAACTAAAACATGAAATAGTGTTTTTACATGTCACCTTATAGTTCAGATGAACCACCCTGTAAGGTTTTAACTGCAGGGCACAGAACCAGACAAAATGATGGTGTTATCTACACGCTATGGTGGTATATTTCAAGAATATAAAAAGGTCACAAGTCAAACAAACACGCAGCTGTCAAAACCTGTGGCTGCATTCACCTTTTTCTTTCACACACAGTGTGCGACATGCTGCTGAGCTGCAGACTGCTGCCATGACTCTGCTTGTCTGTCTGCCTCCCTGGAGGGTTGGTTAGCATTACCACCAGCCCAGCCTCCCACTATGTCAGACAACATTTAGCATGAGTGCTAATGTAGCCAGCCACCACATCTGTCTGTAGGAATGTGAAAGCAGTTAGGGCCTAAGGCCTAGCTCTTCTGTTGTGCACACACATGTATTAATCTCAGGTGTATAAGATTAGATGATATCAAAAATGGGCTATGACCTTGGAATCATGATTATTAGTCTGATGAATGGTGGAGCAGACAAGATAAGGGGATACAACTAAATTTGGCTAAAGGTATTTTTCTACCGTTTTAGGTTAGCTTAATTATCTGCACGTAATTAAAGTTGTAAGGCCGTGGGTCCACTGAGCTTCTGTATCTGTTTAAAAGTGTGTGCAGATACTTCTAAGCAACTTCTTTCTTATGCAGGCTTAAAGAGTCAGAGGCAATGCCCTAAGTGGAGTTTTCTATGAATATTAATTCACTCGGGTATCTACATAAGCTATGAATAATGTGAATGACTTTTTCCATTAAGGAGTATTTCTAGACATTTGTTTCTCGCACCACATACTTTGAGGCCCATTAATGACACTTGAACTGAAAGTCTGAACAATTCACTGTGCTAATCAGTGAAGTAACATGTTACAGTGTGGGATGACATTTAATGATCTATCTAGAATCCCATATCATTGCCATTGACTTTTCTATTTATGACTATAAGAAGAAAAATAGTTTTATTTTTGAGTATTTGATTTTTTACCAAGATTGAAAATCTATCACCACGCTAGCAGCTCTGCTGATATCACAGGTTTGCTTTGAGCTAAACGCTAACATCAGTGTGCTAATATACTCTAATGTTAACATGCTAATGTTTACCAGGGCTACCGCTTACTGTGCTAACGAGTTTAGCTTTGCATGCTGGCTTGCTAACATTTGCTTATCAGTACATGCAGGTATTGAGATATTTGGTCATCAACTGAATTCAATTACAAAGTTGATGAATCTCGCTTCATCGGTTATTTTGTGCTGATTTCAGCAGTTGTAAAGCCTCGTCCTGCTGTCATTTCTTTCCATTCAAACACAACAACACAAAACAAACTCAGAAACTCCAGCAGTGATTAAGCTACTTAGCGCTGAAGGTGATTATGGGCCAGCTGGTCTTGCACGCACGCACACATGCACGCACACACGCACACACACACACACACACACACACACACACTCCCCTTCATACACTGACAGCAACTCAACTGAAGCGTGTCCACAAACACACAGGACACAGTCTGGCCCTTTTGTCTTGTCTGTAATATCCACACTTCCTCACCAAGCTAAATCCAATTTTGCTGCCCAGGAATGGCACACAGAGCTAAATAAAATATACTTAAATGCATTCCTAAGGAAAAACATTGTGAATATGAATGAACTCAATTCAGATTCAGAAAGAGCACAGTGAAACTCTCCCACAGAAATGCTGACTGTTCTTACAGGGACCGAGAAAAGGTTTGTGCATGTGCGTGTGTTTCAGTGTATGTTTTCAGAGGCACAAAAGAGATAATGTGATTAATAAGGGAGCAGGATGTTTTGAATTTTACACTCCGTGTAAATCAGTTGTTTACTGTGAATTCATGTTAAATTCACTGATTTAAAAAGCAGAAGAGTTTATCATTTTGATTGTTTGAAAAGAAAATTAAACATTAAAACAAAGAAGTGAATTAACTCTACACAAGTCTAGACACAACACCTGAGGGCCTCCATCTCTCTGCATCTTCCTCCTCCCTCCGCGGGAATATGGCAAACACGTGCAGCTGTGCTCAAATTATTCATACACACACGATGCTAGGACGTGCGCACACATGGACGCACCCCATGCAGACACACACTGATTGCATGTTTGGCTAAGAGCTCATATTTGCACGCTACAGTGGCCCTTTTGACAGAACAGAAGACACACTTGCTCCTTTTTTTCTACTCCGCCCCACCCTTCCGTCCACCACCCACCCTCCTCCGTCTCTTTTCCTCTTTGATTTTTCTTTGTATTTGTTGGGTTGAATTGCAGGAAGCATTTCTCTGTTCAGACGAGGGAGAGCAGTTTATAAAACAAAGACAACATCAAAAATGGACTCCACAAATAGCTTTCTTTTACCCCTTCCTGTCTGATAATTTCACCATTTACCCTCCAATTCTCTGCTCTTGCTCAATGTGTCTTTATCTGCATGTGTGTGTCCGTGTGTGTGCAAACTCAGCACAGAGCACAAAGACCTGCAGTGACATCAGACTCATTCACACTGTGTCCTCTGTCTACACTCACCCGAGAGGTGCTCTGTTTAAAGGGCCTCTGCTACGCCTCATCCTCCCTCCCACACACACATACACACAGAACCACTGTAACATCTAAGTGACCACAACAGTGTCAACACACACAAACTGGTCTTATGGTTTATCAAGATGTGCAGACAACAGAAATGTATTTAAGTCTCATTGAAAAAATAAGGAAACAATTCACTCTGTCCAGGCAGAGTGAATGATTATAGAAGCAAAGCTGCAGCTGACTTATGATGAGACCCCGATAACAAGAAACATGCAAATGTGCAAACTGAAGAGCCTTTCATTCCTTTTTGGAATTCAAATGGATGAATTCAAATAAATACAGATCTGTGTGTGTGTGTGTGTGTGTGTGTGTGTGTGTGTGTGTGTTTGAGTGTGCACGTGCGAGAGTGGGCGAATCGGAGGTGGAAGAAGCCTGGGGGTGGTATCTGGTGACATTCCAGCATTTTGGTCACAGAGGGGATCTAAAAAAATGGCCCGAGGCTTAACTTCAAGTAGTTTTCTTTCAGTTTTGACGTTCTCACCGATGATTCAGTCTTCACTGAATCTTGTCATCGGGCTCATCAGCAGCACACGAAGCAGGAAGTGAACAGGAAAGCGTGGATAGTCCAGCAGCAGCCTTACAGGAAGTCATTCTGCAACAGCAGCATGCAATGGAGTGCTCATGCACTTAAACAGGGAGAAGTTCTTTAACAGACAAGTTGCACAACTTACTTGAATGACCATGTCGTGCTCTACATGCTCAGCAGACAAGCACAACTTCCTTAATTGTCATGCAGTCTCATAAACACAATCAAATAGCTCTATTACACACCTGTCATCAGACATGTATTGAGAGGAGTTGTGTTTTTGTTTTGAAAAGCAGGATTAAGGATTAAGGGACGTAGCTCAGCAACCTCACTAACATCTTTGTCTTGTGGACCTTTTTCACCTCCCTGTGTGTATAGCGTGATTGTCCGTTACTTTCCTGTCAGCTTTCAGGTCTCATGTCAGAGGCCCCTTTCATGTACACTACAGTAGATACAGCACATACTGTACACATACTGCTAAGCAATTCTAGACAGGCAGCTTTAGCACTCCTGCCACAAAAGAAATTGACACAGAGCTGTTAGGTTTGATGGGTTTGAGGGGCAATATCAACAAAAAAAAAAAAAATGACCCAAAGGCCAGCCAGAGGAGGAAGTGATGCGCAGCTGTGGACAGACAACTCTGGTGTGTGACCTGTCACGTTTCCTGCTCCTCTTGCCTCAGTTGAGGCCGAATCACTGATTCAAAACAACTTAAATGGCGACTCCCATCAAGCAAAGCAAACAGCTTTCACTTTTGCTGCCCAGGAATCTGCAGCAAGCTGTTCATCGTGTGTGTGTGTGTGTGTGTGTGAATATTGAGACCAAGTGTAAGAATGCACTCGAGAGAAGATTTACATTACAGCACTACCCTGTGATGGGCACTAACTGCAGTGCTGATAACTCAAACACAAAAACACATCCACTATTTCCCACCAGAGTCTGACCATTTTAAAGGCAACCCCCCTGGGGAGTGTGTGTGTAACTCAGACAGAGCCTGTGTGGCAAACGATTAACACACACAGGAAACAGGCGAGACTGGTAGCCTACACAGGACATACATCCAACAACAAAAAAGTCCCATTTAAAGCCTTTGTGCATTGGCTATGAGGGGCTACTTCCGCAGTTGTATTCCCCTACTCCTGTTTTGTTTTGAAGCTGGTGTTTTGGTCATGAGGTGGTACAATGTCTGCAGCATAAACTTTTGTGCCTCTGGAAAACGCTATTTTGGACTGGTCGAGCACGCTAGCAGACAACCAGAGAGATAAAAGATAATCCTTTTCCTCAGCTGAGCTCCGGTCGCCTTTAAGCCAAAATGCTCTGCGTCATAACTGTCCACATTATCCAAGTCATCCACATGTGAGGTCTGAAAAGAACACTAGATAGTTTGTGTTATTTTTCCAATTTCTGTCATCATCTCGAATCACAGATGCACAAAGCACACAGGACCGATGAATCACTTCTTGGTCGTTCCTTGGGTCTTTTTCTGGCAACAGAGTTCAAATCCGACAGAGCGGGAAAGCCTTGAGGAAAAGTCTGTTAAGGTGAGAACATCAAGCAACAGTCACAAGGTCAAAGACCACAACAGCACTAAACAGATTTGTCTTTGTGTCTATTTATACACAGCTATGGAGGCTGACTTAGCACTTTGGTGAAAGACAAGACCCGCTCGCTGGTCTGAGATGAGTCGAGTGGCAGAGCTTCAGAGAAACAGCGGGGGAGAGATCGATATGCAAAGGGACATTTACACACTGCTCGTAACACCCAACGTACGTGCACAAACACAAAAGCAGGTTTCGTGACATTTAAAGTAGCATGTGCACGCTCAGGGGCAGCCCCAACGTAAACCTTTCAATCTGGGGCAAATGCAGCTCTCAGGATGCAATCAACGGGAGGAGAAAGCACCCTTGAGGTGAAGTGAAATTGCACATCTGTCTTTGTGTGAATGTGTAAGTATGTGTGTGTACGTTAGGGTTCATATGACTGAGAAAATATAGGAGTCTTCTCATTCTTATAGCCTGTTTGCATCAGACTAAGCCTCTCCTGTAAGTGAATGCAGCTGCATAAAGATGAATCAGCCAAAGCCAGGCGCAATTTAACGACAGCCACTCAGTAGGGGGTTGCATTACATGCATCTTGTCAGGTTTGACTTGACAGAACCATTGACTTAAGTGTGTGTGTGTGTGTGTGTCCACATCCACATTGTCATCCAGGCAGTCAGATCTAAATGCAGGATTGTAGGTCATGTCATTGGTTATATGCAGTGCAGACATTCAGGAAATGGATGCTGGCAACTCAGACTATGTGTGTGTGTGTGTGTGTGTGTGTGTATGTGTGTGTGTGTGTGTGTGTGTGCACGTGCGTGTGTGTGTGTGTCTGTGTTTGCCCTCACGACAACCTCTCTGGCCAGCAAATGCATACTTACACACACACATACACAAACACAGAGTCCTGAGTTGCATGCAGTCTGCCTGAGGGTCAGACCAACATGGGAGCAATTAAACACCATCCTCTCTTATCAGCGGCCGACTTTCTCAGGGGAAAAAAAAAAAAACGCTTGGCGTTCATCAGGAAAACCGTCACTGATACAGCAGGAAGTTATCCTTCTCAGTGTATTTATTTGTGGGCCTCCCATTTCCTGTCAAACGCATAAGACGCTTTTAGTGGCACTCACAGGGCATGTAAATATACACACACACAGATTGCACATGATGAAAAGAAGCAGTGCTAGCTCGCCCACCAGTGCAGTCACGTAATTACACAAACTCTGTTTAATTACAAGGTGAAGTTTGTGCTAATAAAACTCATTTAAACTGTTCTCTTGTGATTACCATGCTTGGCCCTCTTTGTCTATGGTAAATGTGAGTTTAGCAGGTGATAGGGATGGAAATATACTCACATACTGATGATCAAGTCAATATTGCATCCTCATTAAGAAGATGAAGACAGCTGAACACACAGGCAGACATGTGGTGTGTGTGCGTGTGTGTGTACAGTGATTTCTGTCACCTTCACTCAGTTCAGTTACACTCGGGCAACATGCCTCTGAGTTGCTCCACAGACTTTAATCAATAACTTGTGTTGAGCAGCAGCCACCAGCTGTCTCTGTGGCTTCTCTTTTCACCTTCTTTTTTGCTTTGCTTTTTTTGTCAGCACCACCCACCCCACTTCCTGTTACAGTTGTTGCTGTGAACAAGCACAAAGGAGACTCACTCACTCACTCAGCGGCTGATTGACAAGTGACTCTGAAACCTCCCCTGGGGAAATGGGGCCATCGGTTGTAAGGTTTATCTTAAAAGGCTGCACCGCTAGGTCGACCATCCCTCCCCCCCGCTGCTAAGTTCAATGAGTAGGTCTCAAACTGAGGTTGGAGGACATCAAAGGGTCCTTGATGAAGAATAGTTCAATTTCAATCTTACTTTCTTGCAGTTGCTTTACATTTGTACAAGACACAATGTCCTGATCACAGAAATACCTAAGTTTCATTCTTTGCTTTTGCACTATACAAAGCTTCTCACAAAAAGGACTCTCACTGTGACAGAGTGGGATTCATTTGCTGCTCTGACAGAGTCTGGGAGAGTCTGAGCTAAAGGACAGTGGGTTTGTCAGACCACCGCCTCTGCTCCACACACTGCAAAATGAGCATGATTACAGACGCAGCCCCAATCACACTACAGTCGTGCCTCCCAGTTTTAGAGGCGCTCAGTGCAAGCACATGCACATTTATATGATCTCTTTCAAATCAGCATTTAGTCTTGGCACGCACAGTCGAAGGGCTGCTAATATCTCCTGATAGGAATCCAAAAGCTGCTGTGCTGGATGAGCTTTTGGCTGCATTTCCAACAAAGGCAGTGAGTGGCACAGCTCTGAAGGAGAGAGCATCTCTTTGTGCTCGATTCATTTGCAGAGGCCGGCTTTAAAAAAAATCCAAAAGATAAAAAGAAACCACGAGTCTGTGCTTTCAAAACAAATTCAGCCATATAAGGTGTTAACCAGACACAGCTATGACAAGGTGAGACTGCAGGTAGCTGCCTGTGAGAATAATAATGCAAAAAAATGGTTTGGAGAGAAACGCCCATTCTCCTCCCTGCACCTGGCTGCAGCTGTCCTTGTCACTTCACCCAATGTTAACCCCTGTATGTTGCTTCACATATACCGGAGTAATGCTGTGGAGAACTTGTGTGTCCCCATACATGAAAACAATCATATGGAGATAGCATGGTGCTGGCTTATCAATACTGTGCAGAGCACCACCCATGTATTACAAAACAAGGTGTAATACTCTGCTGTTTGGCTGTACAACCTACTGTATTCTACCTAACGAGCAGAGATATGAAGGGGTGTTAAGAGTAAAATAACGAGATATGCGTTTAATTGATCGCCGGGAGGCACAGACACAATGTGGTCTGCTAAGGTCGGCAGATTTCCAGCAGACAGACGTAGGAGGCTTACCTTAACGCAACCTTCACACAGCAGTCGCCCAGACTCGCCATTGTCGCTTTCAAGGTCCACCGACGTGATGTGGAGTATTTCTGTTATGTTGGGTTTGCAATGTGCGTGAAACCGTGCGGTACGGCGGCGTTGCGGGGATGTAGTGGGGGGGTCTCAGGTCAGCGGGAGCAGCCGTCAAGACCTGCCGGCGGTGAGCTGCCTCATCTGGACTCCTCCTGCTGTCTTGTTCGTCTCCTCCGCTGTGGCGGTCATTTCTGGCTCACTGGTGTTTGTCACATCGCAGAGTTTAACCCGCTTTTTCTCTCTTTCCGTACTCTGTGTCTGTCGCTACATCCTGTTTAAAATGCGTATGAGCGAGGCGTGTGAGCGCTCCTCAGGAACCACACCGCTGCTCTCACAGAGACGCGATCACGTTGAAGCGGCGCTGAGACCGTAAACTGAAGAGGGTAATGCTGCTTTCACGACTGTCGGAAATATTAAATTCAACTCAATATCTTCCAACTAACAATGCACTGCTTGGGGTTATGAAGCATAATTTCACTCAGAATTAAGATGACAGTGGAACATATCAATAAATACTCATTAGTCACTTGTTACATTCAACCTGAGTCGTGGCCTATAATGCTAATGCAAAAACATCCATGAAACAATAAGCTAATGCTAAACAGGAGCACAAAGGAAGATAGGAGAGGTAAGCAGGTCCTTTAACTAAAGCAATATTCCAGCAACTTCACTTTTATAAAGTTGGAACACACATTAAAACGATAATGGTCCACAGTGATGCAGCAGAGGCTTAGATAAACTGACACTGAGCCAAAAGAATGGTTCCTTTCCAAAAACACTGGATCCTGTCTTTCCCATAGTGTGGCTAGGACACCCTACCCTCATTAGATCCCCAATGTTCACTTCTTTCTAAACCCAAAGGCTCTCTAATCAAAATTTTGAACTTTGGAAAGCTCTTACCTAAGTGAGCAGGTCCTGACAACTATGAGGCTCTTTATTCTATAGATATTCATTATGTTTTATTAGCTGATAACGTGATTTTATATTAAATAGCAATATGTAAAGTAGCTTATCTGTAAAAATAGTTTAGTGTATCACAACTGTAGTGAAAAAGCACAGTTTTGGCTGTGAAATGTACCAACATACAAAATTAAAAATACAAATGTAAGGAACTAAATCCACAATCTTTTATGTCAGTTAGTTCACAAATAGTTTGAGTATTAAAATATATTATCAAAATATATTAAAATATATTTAAATTCCACCAGTGCATGAAGGTCAAACAAGCTGGAGGGGAAAAAATACTGTATCCCTTAAGTTAACTGCAGATTCTATGAAAATGCAATTTTTTACGAGGAGTCTCTAAACGCAGCATAATCGCATTCGATTGACACGCAGTTCGGCTAACCGCTGATTTAACCCCGCCTTCATTGAACACAATTGACCAATCGGTGGGCTCAACGGGCCTGCGTGGCCCCGGTCGGTAGCACACCCACATTGAGGAGTAAAGATTACAAACCTACACCACACCGACTGCCAGCGGCGACATCTGAGGTCCGTTAAACTGCCATAAACAGAGAGACTGTTCCCATGACGGAGAGGAGGGGCCGCTGGTTCAAACACCTTGAGGTCAAAGGCCGCAACTCCTGCAGACTTTATTATGTTCCAGTAGAGGATGGAGTCAATTTGCTCTGGTTTGGATGGGAAGTTGCATTCTGCTCACTTCCCTCTCCTGAGTCAGATTTCTACAAAAGGGGAAGTTGAAATTTGTTCCTCTAGCTGAGTCAAACAGAGAGGTCCTTCTACAATTTCTCTTACTTTCTCCCTCTCTCTGGTAGGAGACTTTACAATGACAAGATTCACATGTACATTTGCAGAGAAAACTCCACCTTTTCCAAATCCTCATCCTCCCTATTGCCTGTGACTAATGTTGAAAAATGACAGCCATGTCTGAACTGCAGCAAGTTATTTCCCTATATAACACAACAGATACAGCTCAGTCAGACGTTATTATTTCATAACTCAAGAGACATAAAACTTGTTATAGGTGGGTTTTGGTACTTATTTTGTATGACAGAGTAGAAGCAGCTCAACCATCTGTGTTGAAGAAATGCTGCTTTCAATCTGATTTCAGAAAAAAAAAGTCCCTGCACAGTCTCAATCACTTTTATGTAACAAAGCCCAGTTTGTGAATGGTTGCATTAGCTCTAAACCCATTCTGTGTGAACAGAGGAGCTTATGACTCTAACCACGTGTATTTGTGTGTGTGTGTGTGTGTGTGTGTGTGTTGTTGTCCTGAGGACCAGGTGGCGATGTTAGTGCTGTTCGGGCCACAGTTCCCCAGAAGCAGTGCTGGATTCCACACAAGATTAACATCCAGTTATGAGGATAAAGCAACAATCCTCACAGATCTGCTGGGAAACCGCCACCAACCACCGCAACTAGGACAACAAAACTCGCAAACATGGGTGGTGCACACACAAACACACACTCACCTTATTTTGTGTCTGGTGAACTTTTAAGACCAACTCATTTGAACGATTACATAATTAGGCTGCGCTGTTTTCCTAAGCATGTGTTAAGTCCCTTTCATTTTTTCAGTCATGTTTACAGGTTTCAAATCCACTCTGGCTGATTTCTCCTCTGTGTGCCACCTCCTCCTCAGCACTTTACAATGTAAAAAGCACATTTCATAAGCATACTGTGTGGGTTATAAAACCCTAAAGATATTTTAATATTGCAATTGCCAAACTGCAGCATAATCCCTATATTTAGGGCTACATACAGTCAAAATAACAGCAGCCTAATTACATAAGAGGCGTTCAAATACAATCACTCCAGCCTCCCTCGGGTTCTGTCAGTCACGGTGAAGTCGGCAATTCACTCTCCCGCTTGGATTTAGTACTTTTCTTCTTACAGCAACACACACACACACACACACACACACACACACACACACACACTTCATGCATCTTACTTGATGGCCCTTCTTCTCATTTCTGCAGCATATGATTATATCCTGACCTGAAAACAAGAAGATGACTCACAGCTTTAATATACCACAATCTTTTTGTAGCTATTTTTCAAGTGCTGAAAAACTCATTTTGAAATGACACACATCTTAAATAATCCACACTGAAAACAACACACAAAAAAACAACACAAATAAAATACCATCCACATTCATTACTGCAATTCCATATCAATATGTGACCATATGTGTAAAACCTACTAATCAGTATCAGAGGTTGCGATGCATTTAATGCTGTTCTAACTGCTCCAACCTGCATAACATTGCCTCTTTGAGTGCAAAAGACAAGGAACAAGACAGTGAGAGACAGAGATGGAAGATGAAACTGCACCATAATGTATTCTCCATCCTTATTCTTTGATGTGTCTATAATCCCTCACATGCGTTTTCTATATTTGGCTTTGAAGCTCCATAAACTAATCCCCCATTCTTTACCGTAACAAAACTGTTTGAATTGGCCAGGATTACGCAAACACGCATTTGACAGCTCACTGGCTGGCACAGAAAGAGGTGCATCGCCAAAATTAAAACTCAGGCAGCTAAATTATCTACAGTTATTTCCTGTTAAATTTATATTTCTATTTTTTTGCCTCCCTCCATTTTCTTCACAATGGGAATATGTGGCAGAGCCTAAGTGAGTGCACAGATGTTTTGATGCTGTCTGTGTTTTATGTTTGCATGACAGACGAGCTGCTTATGTGTTTTAGATTTATGTGTGTCAGCTGCAGCAGCACAAAGCAGAGCAGGTCCCTGCCAGTTCTTGACAGTGTTAGACCCCCTGTAGTGCCTTCTCCCATCAGCCTGCAGAGTTCAGCTTTAAATCTTGGTTTTTAAAGTTGGAACGAGTCAAAGTATGTAAATCTGACAATATTATGCATGTATGTATATAGATATACTTTATGTAGCTAAACAAGATGAGTTTAAGAACTACTCTGAGGCATATGTTCTCACCTTTGAACACTTTTGAGTCTTTATTCTAAGTTACAATAACCAGCTGCTGTCTGCAGTCGTTTATTTAGCAACAGCTGTTCAGATCTTCCCATCTGAATCTTGGCAAGACCCTTGTTTAATAGTAATAATGTTGAGCTGTTGTTTGACTCTAAATAAGATACTTTCTCAAATCATAACTATCATTAATGAAAAATGCAGTGTTTGCAGGAAACACACATTTAAACTGATATTTTCAAGGTTTACCATCCCTTTATGACGCCTCTGTGCTTAGCATATTCAGAATAAAGGATTTATTGTCACACACATAGATCGGCAGTCACTAAGGGACGTAACAGCAGTTAAACGAACATTAATGAGTCATGAGTATGATCCTTTGTAGAGCAGACCTACATTCCAGCTTCCATCCCCAGGGCATAGGCTGACCCACACTTTAAGCTTCGTTTCTGCCTAGGCTCTGATCCTTCCTGCTGGGCTGTGACCAGTGCAGCGGCTGGGGTGGAGGCTGGATGATGGCTCATGGTGGCTGCTGCAGCCTCAGGGCTGTTTTGTAGAGGTAGGAGCACTCATTGACTGAGTTACTCTGCAACACAGGGCACGAGACCACTGTGTGTATGCATGTGGGATGAGAGGAGGTGGTCAACAAAGGAGTGGTTGTTCTTTGGTCTTCTTCTTTGGTGGAGGATGGCCAGGAGGTAGAGAGGTCAATCCCCAGTTGGGTGTATTGGTGTGGCACTACATCCAAGATGTCCACTATCTCTGCCCAGGTGTCCTTGGGCAAGACACCAAACACCCAAAAAAATGCTCCAGGGGCACTGCAGGTGACCACATGCTCTGACCTCTCTAATGAAATGTGAGCCATATGCGTACATAATATGCATAACTAAGAAATGTATGCAAAAACATAAATCCCAATTGCCCTCTATATATTTCTCAGCAACAACTTCTCCGTCATCTTACCCCATCAGCTCCGGTCTGTCATCTCTCAGGGCAATCCTGCACCTCGTTTCTATGGGAACAGCCTCTGAAAAGGGCAGACAGAAAGGGACAGGAAGAGATGCTGAAATGGCAGAAAAGCCTCTTTGTGCTCTCAGAGGCTCTCAGTGCAAATCAGGCCTAAAGAGTGTACAAAGGGTTAATCACACACATGCACATAACTTCTACCTAAGACAAAATGGGCGATGAGGAGCATCACCAGACTCCTGGATTCCCCTTGAAACTATAGACACAAAGCTCTGTACATAGATAACGCCTTCATAAATCAGATTTATTTACCTTTGTGACTTTTGTGTGCAGCGTGTGTTTCTGTAGCAAAACAGATTGTATTTATTTTATTTACATCTATTTGTATGTGAACAAAACAGTGTTGAGAGGGTCTTGCTCACGATTTGCTTTGTTTTCGCTTAACTGTGCATACAAACACACACAATATGAAAACATGTTCAAGGAGGAAAGCATAAAATACCAACCTCTGTCTTGTCTACAGGCGTCACACAATGACACACTCTCTCTCTCTCTCTCTCTCTCACACACACACACACACACGAAATCTTGCTCCATTCTGTATTGGAAAATTGGATTGCTCCAGAATAACTTGATTATAAACAGCCGCCCTCTCACTCTGGGGCGGTATCACTTAATAAAGCTAAGTGCATTGACACGCCAGCACCCACACTCATACACACACAAAGACACAAACACACACGTAGCACTGCAGATGTATATATCAGCCTATTACTTGTACCAGATCAGCATTAAAGAAAAATATGATCTGGGACTATGACCGGGACACTTATGGATTTCATGTCAAACATCAGTCTCTAATAAGACATTATTTAGTCTGCTGGTGGCTTTGTGTGTCCGAGTATCGGCTGATAAGGATCTGAAAGCTACCAAAATTCAAATATTTCAACATTAAGCACATGAATATGCTTTCTTGAAGTCCATTCAGTCATGTGTTGTTGCAGTGCTGCAGTATGTAAGCCAATACTGAGAACAAGAGAATGTGTTAGGTTACAGATATCAGCACAACTTGTTGTGCATGAGATGCACTGTGAAAATAAGTGCATTTACAGCCTATGTGTGATCCTAACAAATAGTTACATAAACATTTAATGTTGCTGAAATATAGGCAGCAGCTGTAAGATATGTATGTTTTATGATTTATGATAAGGATCATGATTTTGAACAGGACAACAAATAGATTTTATATAAATAACATGTGAAAACAGAACATGTAACATCCTCTTTCTTTGGGCTCTGGGCTTATAGCACACTATCAGTCTCAACGGGAAATCAGTTGTTCCCTTTTATTGCATTTATTTGGGAGCTTTAGTTAAGAGTCAAAGATTACCACAGAAAAAAATCTCAACTCTTTAGAAAATATATTTCACTGTTAAAGTTAAAATGGATATATAAAAGCAGTTCAACCAAATATAGAATTACAAGACTGACACATGCATCAATATGAATATGAATCTATTACTTTATAGCCTTTATAGCCATCATTTCTTGGCATAATTAGTACTCACCTTTACTTTTGACACTTCAGGGCTTTTCATTGATTGTATTTTTGTACTTTTCCTTTCTTATGTAGCTCTTCATTCAGGACTTTGACTTACAATCTAGTCTTAGTATTGCACTTTAACACACCTAAATGAAAAAGGGAATTTCTTCTACCGTTGATATTCTGTGGTTTAGGTAGAGTTATAAGATTTAAGTCCTCTTCCTTTGTTGCAGGACACGTGACCAAAAACCTATGAGCATAGTATTTGTCTTAAGTCTTAACTAGTTTGAGAAGCAATGACGTAGTCACAATGAAGCTCTGTAGCTCCATCTAGTGTTCGTCTGTGGTACATGCAAGTTATTCACAGTCAAGGTGTGTCTCTCCATCACTGGCTGAGCTGCCTATTCAAAAAGGCTGCAGTGACTCAATTTGGTTAATCCCAAATAATGTGGATATATCATTGAAGTCTTTACTTTTGAGTTCAGGGGACCACATGAGGTTCAGCTATAGCCAGATGAGGTCACTTATTGAGCATATTTAGAAACAATAAAGAGCTGACCAAAGTGCTTTACTAACAATATAAATTCCAATAAAAAAAAACAACAACCCCAAAACAAAGAGATGATCATTGATAAAATCACACCTCAAACAGCAAATAAAATACAACCAGACTGTGTCTTATAGTTAGTTATAGATAATAAATATCAGGTATCTTTTTACTACCATGTTTGTGGCCTGTCTCTGCCATGACCCAGCAAGCAAACACTGTCTACTCAAAGAGAAATCATAGTTTTTGGAAAAATAGACACGTGACAAATCAAGCTCAGAGTCTTGAGGCCAAAGATCCATGGATATTGTCCACCTTTGTGACCTGAACCAAGATATTAGACTCAGAATCACACAGGAGAGGTAAAGGTTTGCAGAGAGCGAAGGTAAAAACATGAGAGACAACAAGGCCATGAATGAGTGGAAATGTGCTGGTATACTGCAGGGCTGATGAGGAGAAGTCAGGACAGCTGTGCAGGTAGATGAGGGAGGTCAGGTGACAGGGAATGATGGGAAGAGATAAGAATACTTTATTTATCCCACAGTGGCGTTTTGCACGTTGCAGCAGCTCAAAGACAGAAGACAGAATAACACAAGTGAAAAATAAAACAAGAGCATAAATTAGCTACTGCTGGGCAAGAGGAGGTCGCAAACACAGCACAAGAACGTATGTGAGTTGGCAGGAGTTGTGACCTCCCGTCTTTTACATCAGAATTGCAATCAAGTATGAACAGGAACAATTATGGCTCACAAGAGAAAAATATGGCCTTGTTGTTTAATTTATCTTTTGAAACCAAAACATGAATCTTAAAGCGGGTCCATCCCAGCACACTGTGGAGTTAGTCCTGGGTGATCTGAGCAGCAGGTCAATGTTTTAGCTAGCTAAGGAAAGTGATTAAGGCCTGTGCACTTTAAAAGTGAAAGGGGAATCGCCTTACTCGCCACCTGTGTTACCAAACTCTGTGGGTCCTTTGACCATTAATCATTAATTATCTAAAGATCTAAGCCTTCCCTGGAGAGGAAACAAGCAGTGGGGATCACATTAAACACGCTGGTGCTGCTATGGTAGCCAGTAAGCTATGTAGATGATTTGTAATGTTAAGAGAAACTTCTTGCCACGTTTGATCCAGCACTGAAGGTGGATTTACAGGATGCTGGCTCTGTCAGCGGATGTACTTAAACAGGGAACTGAGGTCTGTTACCTGTTAACTCTTTAACACAGTGCCGGAGTTATTCCTCCACTTCACTGATCATTTGAGGCCCTCCGTCTCGCCATGCTCCCGGCTCAGGAGGCAGCCAAAATCTACCACACCAACTACGTCCGTAACGCCCGCGCCGTGGGCGTCTTATGGACCGTCTTCACCATTACCTTCGCCGTCATCACCGTGGTGGTGTTCATCCAGCCCTACTGGATCGGGGACAGCGTCAACACGCCGCAGGCCGGATACTTCGGCCTCTTCCATTACTGCATCGGGAACGCGCTCACCTCTGAGCTCACCTGCAAAGGGAGCGCGCTGGACTTCGGCTCCATCCCGTCCGGCGCCTTCAAGACGGCCATGTTCTTCGTGGGCATCTCCATGCTGCTGGTGGTGGGCAGCATCGTCTGCTTCAGCCTCTTCTTCTTCTGCAACGCAGGGAGCGTCTACAAGATCTGCGCCTGGATGCAGCTGGCCTCCAGTGAGCTCCAGACTCTAAAGCTTGTTCTAGCTGCACTTACGGAAGTTACTGTCAAAGTTATTTCTAAAAGAAGCTTTTACAGTTAATTTGATTGGTATAAAAAGATGTGAGTATTTAATCTCACATTAATTTCTCGAATAACATTAAATATAGCTTATTAGCATTATAATCCCTTCTATAGATATAAACTATTTCATATGCAAAACACAGTGCAATAAAAAAAACTAAAACCTTTCTAGGAATCAAGAACAATAATTAGGTTTCAACTCAATTCTTTTAAATAATGAGCTGTATTTGTATCTAATTACTTCTTCTGTCTGCATGCAGGGCATACTTTCTGTACACTACCACACTAAAGAGGACCTTAAGACTACAATAACACTACACCTGTGCCATTTTCCCTAATGTTAATGTAGAATTCTTAACTTCAAAGAGACACAAAGATGTAGGTAATCAGACTTTATTCAGTCTAACTAATAAATAATCAAGATACATCTATGTGAAAATAAGTATACTGTAAATTTAGGTCACAGGAGGTTATTTTAAAACATTGTAATTTTCCTGTATACAATCTGAACTTGTAATTAGTGTGTCAGTGGAATAAAAAGAAAGAATTCCCTCTCAAAAGTGATTAAGGAATAATTAGGCATAAAATAAAAATGCTCAAGTAACACACAACTTAAAATTGTCTAGAATTACAGCACCTGTACAGATATACTTACTTTCCACGACTGGTTAGAAAGACACATCAGTAATTAAAACCTGTTGTCAGGACATCTGACTCACAAAATCAAAGGCCCTTCAAAAGACTCACACAGAAATACAAGAAAACTCATGCACGCAGGCAGGTAAGATCAAACAGAAGTAAAACAGAGACTCTGTCATGTACAATTTAAGGGCTAACAAGACTGTCCATGAAAGACAAAGTTTACACGCAGAAGTGAAACCTGATTCTGTTTTTGAAACATGAGACGTTTGTGAACAGATGTATCTGCACGGGAAAAGACAAGCCTGTAATGAAACAATGAGATTAACCTGGGGGTGTGCTGTTACACTTTCACCTCACTCCCTCCTTATGCCCCTCACACATGCACCGTTATGAAAGCCAGGCTTTTTATGTCTGTACATAACTTTCACACATAATATGGCTATATTTTGAACCTATTCAAGCATCTATACTAGTTATTTCTATATATGTATATTACTCTCACAGTCATTTTAGAATCCATCCTAGCCTCCAAATTAGTGGGAAATGTTTACTTTGGGAGAAGACTGTAGTTGTTTTGCCAATGATTTTCCTTTGAAAGATGCCAGATAGAGTTATAGAGTCATAGTTAGAAGGTGTTGTTATTAGTGGGGGGCCATTAATACTTTCCACATATTAGCTTTAGGAAATAATTTATTTCTCAGAATTAGCCCAAGTAAAAACATATGTCTTTTGCTTTGATAAAGTAAGTTAACTAGAATTAACTCAATCTGTGGTTTACTAGAGTAAAAACAATAAAAGTGAAGGGGTAATTCAATAAACTTTTGTCCATTAGGTTTGATAATGTATGTAATCATAAATTCCTTAGGACAGTTAACTCCCTGATGAGAGTTGATGATTATCTATTTTAAAATGGCAAGGACTTCATTTAAACTGTGCATGACACCTTTGAGTCAGTGAAGGTGAAGGGGTGTGTGAGGCTCAGAAAGTGAAAGTGAAGCGTGTGTTTGTGCGCTAACATTTCACTTCGTCACCTGATGCTTCACATGCCTCTACACGCTGAGGTGAAAGGCACGAAGCCGGGTGTCTGTCTGCAGAGTTAATAATGGATGAACAAGTTCATCGTTCTGGAGTTGAGATGCTCTCCCTGGAGTTGCTAGGCAACTTGCCTGTGTGTGTGTATGTGTACCTGAATGAGTGGAGTGTATGTATTAGATTTCTCTGGTGGCTTCCCTGTCTTGTTTGTTGTTTCAACAGTGGAGGTGGAGAAGTTGGTTGCTCTTTTACTGGTGAACATGTCCTTATGTCAAACACAGTTAATGGTAGAGAAAATGGTTAATGGTACTTCAGCAAAAGTACCATTAGCACTCTGTAAAAAAAACTCCCATTAAAAGGTAAAGGTCTACACTGAAGATGTAACTGAAGTAAAAATATGTAAGTATAATCAGGAGGTAAAAGTACTTAATGAGGAAAAGTGGCCTCTGCAGTTTTTCTTGTGTGCATTAATATTATGTGTACAGTCACAAGTAACTGAAACTGCCAGGTAAATGTAATGAAGTAAACAAATTTTCTTTTGAGCTGTGCTCAGTAATGAAGTGGTGTTAAAATACTTAATACATCAAATTTGAACTTGAGTAAATGTACTTACTTACTTTCCACCACTGAGCACAGTGAAATTCCACAGGTTTTCATCAAGTACCCTGAGGGTTTGTGTATTTTAATAAACTAACAGCTCAGACATTGTTTTCAAAATGAAAGACTGCTGATGGAAGTTTGGCACCTGTGATTCCTTCCCTCTCTCTTAGGCACATGCATGGTGATTGGCTGTATGATCTATCCTGATGGCTGGGACTCAGAGCAGGTGAAGCGCATGTGTGGCCAGCGAACTGATAAGTACACCCTGGGCAACTGCACGGTGCGCTGGGCCTACATCCTGGCCATCATCAGCATCATGGACTCACTCATCCTCTCCTTGGTGGCCTTCAGCCTGGGCAGTCGGCAGGACAAGTTGCTGCCCGAGGACTTCCAGGTGGAGGAGAAAGGTACCTGAGTGAAGCCAGACAGTAGCACTGACAGTACAATGCAAACAATGCATTAGAAAAGAAAACAATGGAGATAGTAGGAAGATGTTAAAAGATGTACAAGATGTAAAGATTAACAGCATTTGGCTGGGTAGCCTTGAAATCAGAATAAACCTTTTAGCCACGCTAGTTGCATGCCAGTTGTTGAATAGATTGTACATTCATAGTCCACAGAAGATGAATCCAAGTGGCTTTGGTGATACTCTGCCTCTAGGTATTTTTATTCTAGATGTTTTTCCCAGATGTAGTGCTACCATGAAATGACATTCTGTGTGAAATATTGTGACAAGTATTGGATGGACTGCTAATAGTTTTTCTACAGATAATCTAGTTTCCATGAGGATTAATTCTTACGATTAAAGTGATCATCTTACTTTTAGTCTAGTGCTACCAGCAGGTCAGACATTTTACTTAATTGGTAAAATGTCAACATTTACTGGATGGACTGGCAGCACATTTTCTGCTGATATCCATGTTTTTGCAATTTAAATGACTGAGGTGATCCCTTTACATTTTTAGGTTAAGGTGGCTGCAGATTCTTTAGTTTTATTTTATAGCAGGTTTATAAAATGCACCTGCGTTTCTAACATAATGACACATAGCTTGTCATCATCTGAATTTCTCTTCTTAGTGGGCTCATGTTTTTCTCTCTACCACAGATAACGCCTAGGCCCCCTATGGACAGCTGAGTGAAGAGATGGACTTATCTTGGAGTACCACTGACTGGAGGGATTCACATGTATTGTGAAGCTTCAGGACAGTTAATTACAATCTAAAAATAACTAATGAGAAGTTCATCCAGTCCTTGAAACACTGTCAGCTTGTTAACACTGTCCACCCCAGATCTAACTGTGATGAATTCTGGACGTTACTTTGGTTAGTCAAACACTCTGCACTAAAAATGTAAAATAAGCATATGAGTTGCAGCGTCAGCATGATGCTTTGAACAAGTGTTTATGGCTGGACATCTTACACTAATAAGCTTTAAAGTGTCCTTAAAATTGACATAAAAAAATAATATAAAAGATCTTGAATCATGGATCTGTCTGTAGTTTACTTACACACACACACACACACACACACACACACACACACACACACACACACACCCCTTTTGTATACCCAGGTGATGCATCACATTAAGGGTGTGTTGATACAGAATCTTTAGGGAAATATAGCTATGCATGTTTATGTGTGAAACAATAGGAAGTAGCGGGTTATGAGGCAAATACAAACTAATTCAGTTTTGAAAAATGTTTATTCTTATTACCTACAGGAAAAAAAAGATCAAATGAAGAGGGGAGACATGGACAAAAGGAGACTTTGTAGAAAAACAAGCAAAATGGTTTCGAGGGGGACTCAAAGCATTGTTACAGCATTTGTTTTAGTACAATCTGGGGTTGTTTTTTTAAATCCTCCATGTGCAGTGGAAACAAAGCATTAACCTTCATACAACTTGAAGTCAGATGAACATTCTTTGAGGCATTTCTAGGTAATGGAAAACAAAAATGCTAAAACGTCTCAGCTCCTGCCTTCAGTCTGCGCTGCTGACAGTCTCTTCTAGGATCTGTGCAAAGAAGGAGAGACTAAAGGCCAAGTCTTTGGTACACTGTACTCTGGACACGTGTTTGACTGTTAATGTGAGAACTGATACACCAAGTGATCCAGCCGTTTTCCACATTAAGTAGACGGAATCTGAATGTTTGCAACATTATATTGTCCCAAGAGCTTTTTAAGGACTTGATATAATAAAAAAAAAACAATACTGAGTCTCAGGTGTGCAGTATTTAAATGTATGAATGCTTCCTAATCATGTGTTTCTGCCTGTATACAAATGTACAAAAGTTTTTTTTTTGTTTTTTTTTTAAAGGATACAGCTAAGATCATTATCAGTGTTATTAGTCTCTGATCATGCCAATACCGGTTAACATTACACAGTTATTGATTCTGACCACTTAGCACACATTTGTCAGCCAAAGGCATAAAAGCTGGAACAGTTAACATGATGCCCTGCAAACAAGAGACAGATTTGGCTTCTCAACTATCCAAACAGTGTGCAGTTTTGATGCCAATATTTATATTTCTGCCAACATCCTGCCTTCTTCTGTAGGTAGGTTGCAGAGTCCAACTATCTACAGCTAAAAATACAGAAAATAAGGTAGTGCAGAGCAAGAGCCAGCATCAGAAAAACAAAAGAGAAAGAATATAACAAGTGCTAAGCAGCCAGTAAAAAAAAAAAAAAATCATAAATAGGGATAAGACCAAGAGTTCCTTCTATCACCAGTGTAATCCAAAAGAGGACCAAGACTCAGCAGCAGTCTATTTTCTTGTTGTATTCATGAAGGTGTGTGTAGGTGGCCTCTGAGAGCCATGACAGGAGAATGCAGGCACGATGCAGTCACGGGGTCTTGCATACGTGAATGTGTTTTTTAACTGCGTGTTTTCAAGCACAGGATCTTCAAACCTTATTTATCCATTCACAATATGGAGAGTGGAGGTATGCACGGATAGCCTCTAGGATGCAAGCCATGGATGAGAGAGGCACTGGGCTGCGGTGGCCCTCCTTTCAGGCACCAGGTCCAGCATGGGCAGTAAGAAGCTGCTGAAGTTGTGCGCCTCTTCTTTGGACCATTCATACTTTTCAACCAGCACATCGAATAAACCCCACGGCTTCAGCTTGGTGATATGACGCAGATCGCCTGGAAGAAAATATTAAATATAGCATGTTATATATCATAACGGCTGTAAATGTTTTATTTTATAGATAACATGTAGTGTTTTTGGCTGCAATAAATCCACGGCACCACCTCTATAATCTGGAAATAGCTGCGCTAGACTTAACTTCCTCACACTGAACAGATGGACTGTTCCCTTGAGCCATCAGGTGCTCAGTCTGAAATAGTTACTTTTGCACCAAATACCTGAGCAAATTTTAAGAGATAAACTAGATTTAGCTCAAGCAGACAGCTGGTGGCAGGCTGGCTGTGTTTACCTTTCTTAGTGAAAAACTCCTTGGAGTATTTCCCTGCCAAGATCAGCTTCCGAGGAACTTTACCCAGCAGCTCGATGATCAGCGCTATGTGATCTGCAGGGAGGCAAAGAAACACAAACACAGCTGATGAAGCACTGAGGCAATAAAGACAGTATTCAATAACTGGCTAAAATGCTGGACTTTCATAACTTCCCATATGAATCTGGCATCCATACTCAGCATATGTTGTCTATTGAGAAGTCAATGTTTTAGGGAGAGCTGGCCCAGGGGAAGAAGACACTCACCTTCATCTCTGGAGTAGTCTTCTCCAGAGTGGGGTTCAAACAGATAATCTCCAGTGGCAAGCTCGAAGGCCTGAGGGGGGAATAAAAACAACACTAACACATGAACTCAATAACTGGTGGATTGATGGGTTTAATTAAACACAAATCCATTGGTCTATTGGTACAGTCAGCAGGGTCAAGACCTGGCTTTGATTTTACGTTTTCATTTATCTCTGAGTGCCTGAGTTTGTGCTGGTCTCGTCTCAACCCTTCAAATTTTCATAGACTGTGTGTCAGGGATGGACAACATGACAATACCCCAAAAGGAACGCTTTAACATCTCTAGGTCCCCCTGGTGGCTGGCTGCAGTACAGGTCACAAACGTTACAAGCGACACAGACCAAAGTAAAAAAAATAAATAAATTAAAAGTTCATGTCAGATTTTCCCACAGCTGGTTTCTGTAATTTAAGAAAGTTTTTATCACACTGATGAATGTTCACGTTCATTTCTTATCTTGTCTTGTTATTTGATTCTATGAAAAGAGGGTATCAGTATCTGTGTGTATCAGGGGCATTTTGGCTTCATTTCTGGGTGAGCTGTCTACTAAAAGATCCAGATTTTTGACTCCTGTGCAAATGTTAACTTTGTGTTGCTGTAGAACAATGTTTTGATATTGATTTTCTGTGTCTCATGTCCTTATGTCTAATGGGCAGATACATAATCACTTGATACACAGGTGGGGATCGTGCCCTGTAAAACGAAATGTATTGTTATTGGTCTGTTACACAGGGATAAGTAGAAGGCCTGAAGCTGATGTGCTTGACACAGTTTCTAACACACACTTTGTACACACGAAACACACACGTTTTACAGGGTAGGAAATACATTCAACATTTTTGTAAGACCTTAAAGATAAACAAAATGTGTTTTAATGACAAAAAACTGCATAAACCTGCTCAATTACAATAAAAACTACATTAGCATAGAGAGTTTAAATAATTTTATAGTTTTTCTTTCCAAACTCTGTTAATGGCAGTTCCTTATGGTATTACAGGTGTGTGTGTAACTGTCTTGTGTTGTGTGTGTATAAGTGTTTCATACCATGCAGGCTGTGCTCCAGATGTCTGCTGGTGTACTGTAGCCGGCTCCTGTCAGCACCTCAAGAGAACGATACTGCCGCGTCTGGATGTCATCTGTGAAATGTTTGTGCTGCAAGAAGAAGAGAGAAAAAGGTATCAACTGAGCGGCTGTTAGAAAAGTGCTGCTTTTTGAATTTGGCCAGTTTGGCCTCCCTTTACTGGAAACGTATATTTGCACTCACCACCCAGCAGGCATTGCCCAAGTCAGCAATCTTAACCTGCAGCTTGTCAGCATTAACCGGCTCCAGGGGGTTTACTAACAAATTGCCTGACGCTCCTGTTAGAGAGGCGAGAAGGAGATGAGGACAAAGGAGGAGTGGGCAGAAAGGCAGAAGGAAGAAAGTCAAAGATCTAGACACATGGGACCAAGATAGCAGAATACTCATAACTCATGACATCATGTTGATGATAAACCGAGAGTGAAGGCTGCTACTGTAGCAAATTTACAGCTTGCAGTGGAGGCTTTTTTATACGTAACATCACAAGCCAGGTAGCTGGTTTAGCGATGGTTGTTAGTGATGTGCAGGGATGATCCATATGTATTAGCTTCACTAGCACAGCAAATCAGATGCAGCCTTCTCACCTGCAACTTTCACTGAAAACTGTGCAGCCCACGCTCACTGTGTCACTCCAGTCAAAGATACACTGAGGGCTTGTTTCTCATTGTGTTATATGCATATTAAAGAAAATTCTGATTCATGCTGCTCAACAATATTAATTTACTTCAAAACAGAACATGCAGCACTTCAGCACTGACTTCAACAGAGGAAAAAAGATTCACACTATATATTATATACATCATGTCATCATGTAGTTAAGAAAAAAGCAGGGTATAACTTACCATTCTGGCTGTCTTCCTCTTCGTCCTCTCTTTTGGTCTCCCCTCGAGTGTCCATCTCTTCCTCTTTTACCTTCTCCTCTTTCTCTCCCTCTGTTAGCTCCACGGTGACAGAGTCAGGGCTGAGGGAGGCAGGGAGCTGCTGCAGGTCTGCATCAGCATCCCCAGACGAGCCATTAGACGTCTGATGCTCCTCTTTGTTATTTAACATGTCCTCGGTCTCCACTTGACTTTGCGGCTGGTTTGCATTCTGTTGGTCCTCCAGCTCCTCTGTCAACTGCTTGGTCCCTTGTACTTCCATGCTGCTCCCGCTCTCTGGTGTGGCAGCGTGGCCGTTGCAGTTCAAGTCCATCCTGCTCTCCCCCTCAGCAGCAGCCTGACTCTGTTTATTTACCTCTGGCACCTGCTGGGGCTGCTCGTCGGGAGTCAAGTCTGTGGTAAAGTACGGTGTAGTTGTTTCAAATGTACTTCTTTCATTTGTGAATAAATGATGAATAAATTACTCTAACAACCCAAATTTGACCCTTTTCTGTTCTGTTCTTTATCTATTCAGACTCCTTAAACCAATAAATAAAAAAAAAAACCAAACATCTCAACCTACAAGAGTTATCTGCTGTAGTCCATCTCACTCACCTGTGATAATATGGCTGGCGATGTCCTGCAGTGTGGCAGACACAGAGAGGGTGGCTGAGGAAGTTGTATCTTCAGTGGTCTCTGTTGTTGTCGTCGTCTCCTCCTCCTCCTCCTCTTCGCCTCCTTCAGGTGTTGCCCCTCCTTCCATCTCCTGGATCCTTTTCTCCAGGAGCTCTGCCTGCTTCTTTTGTTTCTTCTTCATCTTCTTCTTTTTGTTCTTTGACATTTTGGCCATCTTGGAGGAACAGAACAAAAGAAGAAGGTGAAATTATCTCTGAATACATTTTGTCCTCCTATCACTTGAAATAAATAATCAAAACTTACTGGTTTGGGTGCTGGGGCTGTACTCACTGTGGGAAATGGGAAAGATCAGAGGATTACATTAGTGAACGACATATGTGTCGTATCCTTCGCCTCTTTATAATTAGCATTCTGTTCTGGTGGCTGAGTTGATTCACACCAAGCTGTACTAATAGAGTGTTTCTGCAGTGGCACCCAGCTCAGCGGGAGTCACACGCTCCCCTGAGCAAGCTGGTAATTTCCATAACCAATCCAGTGGTGACTCATACCGACACACAGCTAAGTGCTCCTCTTTTATTAGAAACTCTGCATGCTTTAAAGTCAAAAACCCTCAAGTTTGTGATAGCTTACATCACAAACGCACACATACAGATACATTTCCAACTTAGGGGTGATTTGCACCTCTTGACAATCCAATCTTAAAACTGAGTCCAATTAAAAACATAAATTGCTCAAATGACGCGTTTAAGTAGCATCTGTTAGTTGTGTTAATGGTGATAATTGAGGACAACAGCTCACATTTATATAGTGAGTCAACAAATAAGTAACATGTCAGTTAAACACTAAAAGCCACTGAACCTGCAAACCTCGTTGTTGTCAGCAACGTGCTAATAAAACCACAAAAGCTGCTCAGTGGAGACCTGAGGAAAAGAAAGGTTGTGACCTGCAGAGCCCGAGGGAGGTGCAGCGCCAGTCTTCTGCCACTGCGTAGCTTCGGCAGCCATTTTCTTGATGTAGGACTCGTTGACAGTCAGCAGGATGTTCTCAGGTTTAATGTCTGTGTGAATGATCTTACACTTGGTGTGAAGGTAGTCTAAACCCTGCAGAACCTGCAGTGCAGAGAAGTGAGGGCATCAAAATAAAGGCTGCAGTCAGTTCGAGGTGGATGCTGTCCACTGAGAACAGTAAAACATATCCTCTACATTTCATCGATGCTGTGATCTTACACCTAAGTAAGCCAGATACTACTGGTAGGTCTGCTGTTTAGTGAAAAAACAAACAAAACAGGTCATTCTAATTGACAGTGCCCTCAAACCAAAACATTAAATTATCATTTCTCCTGTAATAATCATAAATATGAATATTTTCTAGAGACAAATTGTTTCTGTTTAGCAGCACAGCACCTGTCGTATGATGCTTTTGACACAGGGGAGGGGCAGGCCCTGATAATTCGACTTGATGATCCACTTCAGGAGGTGATAACCCAGCACCTCAAACACCATGCACACATCTGAAGATCAGCGAGGTCAAGGACAGACAGAAAACAACTTCCCCCAAGCCGATAACCTAAAAAACATAGCTGCCGCCTGAAATTTAATTTACGAAATATGAATGTTTCCCTCCGTCCAGCTAGCAAAAAACACTAGCAAAACTAATGAATATGAATGAAATAATTTTAATGAGTCTTCAGTAACCTTTTAAGTTTTTCCTTGGCTGCAAACAATCCTTTGGTACACACCACAAAAGTTGACTTTGTTTTCTAACGGATGTCCAGGCACGTTGCCTGAACTCACAGCTGTAGACTGGATGGCGTGGGAGACACAGCGTCAGTGCATCGGGGACTGTCACACTTAAAGACGTGCCAAAGCACACAGCTACCCGAACGTCAGATGAACATCTGTGAACCACGAATAGCAGTGCAGAGTGTGAATCAGGGGGTGTAATAAAATTGCTTAAGACTTTGTATCGCCAAAGAACTGGCATTCAAATTGTATCTTGTCACTGTTGGTTTTTTTCTGCATTCAAGCTCAATAATTGTGTTTGAAGTCTGGCTGAGATATGTTAATCTCTAAAAGTAAGACAGACAAATGTGGCCTTCAACAAAGATGAGCTGAATTAGTGTGTGGCCTGAGGGGACGCAGTCCTAACCTTGGATGTTCATCTTGAGAGCAGCTATTTGGCTCAGAATGAGTGTAATCAGTATGTCTAAGCCATCACACTGAGACAGCAACAGAACGGAGGAGAAACCGGAAAGACAGCAACCATTTAAGTTGCTGCTGTTGCTCTGTTCCCTTCAGTTCATGAATGACACCACAGGACAAACCTCTTCCAGTGTTCCCTATCGTCTGGTGAGAAAACAGCTCAGAATGCCTCCTTTTATAGGGACACATTTTGTACATTTGTTAACTGTAAAATACATTTTTATATTATACAAACACAAAAGTCTATCTCTGGCTGACTGAATGATAGAGCTACAGCAATGGTCAGTCAAGCGCTGCAGAAAATTGCAGAATGAACATTTAAAATCCAGGCATTCATGTTATAGAGATGCCTATCTGTGTAACAACTTGGCCACCAGACAGCATACTGACCATACACTGTCCAGACACACACTCCAATTTGATCTTGTTACAAGTTAAAACGCTTCTTTCTCAGCAGAGGATACGAGTCCCATTCATGCCAGAAATCTTGAAATCGTCTAGAAGCTGCACCACTCTCTCTCTGTTGGGGTCACTGGGATCCGTGTTTCTCACCTGGAAAACACACATGTACACGCAGGTTTGTGACAGTTGTGGGAGCTATATAACAGGAGTGTGAGCCAGTGTGTAAATATCTGGGTCATGCTGACTGTGTGACTTACAGATCTGAGAAGCTTGATCTCATCCAGAGCTGTCTCTGTGTAATGTTCAGCACTTTTTACAACCTTCATGGCCACAAAACGCTTCTCCCTGAATGATACACACAAAACAAGAGATTTAATTTACCACAACATCCTTAACATGTTTTTAAACATGCAATCAATGAATAGCAATTGCAGCAACATTAAATGTCTCATCCATAAAATCTCTAATACCGAGGTACATTACCTAACTAAGAAATTGCATCAGGCTTTTATTAGAAACTATTATTTCTTCCATGAGGTCCATGATAAAGCCTATATTTACTCATTTATACATACAATTTATAAATCAGACATGTGGAGGCAGCAATATGTTTATGACCCTCACTGTGGACTATCAACCTGCGTCACACTCTTTTTGACCCTCACTGAATTGCAGATAGCAGTTTCGCTATTATTATTACTATTACTGTTATTATATCCACATCATGATAATGATGTTATTGGTTAAGCAAACACATGGTGCATATATAGTATGTTGACTGCCAACTTTCACGTCACAGTGTACAGTACTGCTCCACCCTTCTTTTCTGAAGTATTACGGCACACTTCACTGCAAGGTTGAAGCAGCTGTGGTGAAAATCTACTCACAGCCTCTGTAAATCTGTGCATCACTGGCCGGTTGTCAAACTTACTGAATGTCCCAGGCCAGCCACACGGTGGAGAAGTGCCCCCAGCCCAGTTTACGGATCACATGATACCTTCCGTTGAACAGATCTCCGATTTTCACATGGTGATACCCGCCTGACCAAAGAGAGACGCAAATACACTCAAACAATGTTGTTTTATCAGTGTGTTAAATGTGTGTGTTGGAGTGTGTGTGTATTCAAATGTTTAAAATGGATTTCAGAAATACAAACCGTTATAAGATGCACATAAATATGCACGTTTTGGTCTACTCCAAATTACGTGTGTCATATCTGTATACTCGCTAAATATATGACAATATTATTAAAAAGTATTAGATGTAGACTGATGACAGCAAAAGTGAGAGCCGTCATACCTCTGCAGTAATCGTTAGGGTCCTCCTGCTCGTCATCATCAGAGCCCAGGATCTCCTCATCCTGCTCTGGGAGCGGAGAGTCTGCCTGGCCCGGCTGAGAGCCACCGCCACGGCCGTGGGGCTCTGGTCTGAGTGGGGAAGAGAAACATAAAGGCAGGGGGATTTAGGTGAGAGTTTAAATTAAAAAGACAAGACAGGAAGAGAAGAGGCAAAAGAGCAAAGAGAGTGAGGGTGGAGAAAGAGGTGAAAGTGGTTGTGACAACATTTGAGAATTTAGTTTCGATGATTGTCAACATTTTGTCATTTTCAGAGGCAAAGGTTTTTAATCAAAAAACACCTTATAGTGGGGTTTCATCCAGAAAAACTCAAAGATGAATTCTTATTTCACCACAAAGCACAAGCAAGCAAAGATAAGGAGCCTGCTTAATATATCTGTAATGACAGAAGAGTCATGTAAGCACAAAGGGGTGGAGAGGAGAGCCACAGAACAGACCACAGAATAATGGGTGGGGAAAGGAGGAAGTTCTGATACAAGAAAATTAGGACTATGCACTGATATCACAGATGAAACACACGAGGACGGGAATACTGAAGATCCGTTAGTATTTGTCATGTATTTATATGCCTAAATTAGAAGCTAATGTCCAAGAATCACATATTGACCATTATGTGATCGTATTGGTCCTGAGTGATTGATTGATTGAAAATGTCATCCTAATGACGCAGTAAACTCATTATCACATTATTTTAGTTTAGATATATATTTCAAAAATAGGATTAAACAGCTAAAATACACGGACGGTTTAGAAACGCATACATGTAGCTGCGTTTTCTCTTTGACTAGCAAACCAGTGTTTTTCAGGACAACAGATTTATTCACTGCAGGTTTATGCACATTCAGACTCACAGAGGCTGATACAGACACACTGTTCACCTGTGAAGGACACAGAAACACTGCAGTACAAAAAGTGGATCAGACCAGTTTAGTGGCCTGGTTAGGAGAGCTGCTGCAGACCGGGACATCTTCAACTCATAAATCGTTTCTCACCTCCTCCTCTCCTTGTTTGAGAATCCAAAGTCATGTAAGCTTCTATAAAAAAAATAAAAAATAGCACCTTACAGTGAAATAAAAAGTTGACTTTGTGACAAAACACTTTTCCTTTTATTAACTATCTCCCTGGTGATTAGAGCATTAAGGCTATGTGAAACTTAACGGCCTCCTGTAAAATCTTTTTCTTTACCCCACAATTTTGCTTTAAAATGTCTTTTTTCCATTTTGTCCCTTAATAATTCCAAATGTACTATATATAGAAACATGATATCATATCGCTGCTTCTACATTTCGGCTTTAACTCAGCTCAGAGTCCTTATGCTTTGAAGTGTGATTAAGCATGCAGTGCTTTCTTCTATCTCGCTACTTCCATTGAGATACATATTACAGTACTGATATATTGTATTAGACATATTTCTGAAGAGGAATTTCATTTCAGTGGAAACGGCATGGATGAGTAAGATACTGTCAATAAGAGAAGTGTGAAATAGTACTTTCAAAAGCTCAGGAATCTGTGCTGTTAATCAAATGCACAATACCAGTTGCTGGGTAGGAAATACAGCGAAGGAAGAGATGTGTGATTCATTTCTCTTCAAACCCACTTACTGAGGCTGGAGCCTCACCACAAACCATAACAGTATTAAACTCCTTCAACCAAGACCTAATATCATTAAACATTAACTGTACTGCTGAATAACTGATGTTGATTCCAGGATGCTTAAATGAGCATGCTGTGTCGTATGAATCTAAACATGGTGGGATAAATTATTAAAAACCAATCCTTCGGTCGTTCATATAGAGCAGCTCATCAGAGAGTAACAGAGACCATGTTTGTTTCTGTGAAAAGGCTCACACACAGAATTCAAGTTAGAAATCAAACAAGTACAACAACATGCAACTACAACCAGTTCTCCAGAGAGGAGCATCCAGCTGCACAAACTATGAGCTGGAAACATAACTATGAGCTGGAAACATAACATATTCTACCTCCACCAGTCATTAAAGCATGCCATCATGGACGTGCACACATCTATAAGGAAAATGAACTGTTTGCAGATAAACTGAACAGGCATCTGCTTATAGTGAAGACACTCTTGGTGCTGTCCATGGTGCTGAAACGAGAGACAGCTCTGTCACTGTCTCTCTCACTGAATCCAAACCACAGAGTAACAGACAGTATTGCACCAAAGAATAACACCTTTCAGCCAGTCTGTAACAACTATCGCCTGTAGGCCAATCAGTCTGATTTTAAAAATAACTCAATAATGCATCACAATGGATCACCACCAAAGTCAAAATTCATTAAATCAGTGGGATGGACAGAGGTGCCAGGGTGTCTAATGTCCACCACACTGTCCTTCAAGACAATTAATAAACAAACAAGGTAATAACAAGGTGCATTAGTTCAAATGTAAATACATAACTTGTTTAAGAGTACCTGCTTGCTGTAAACAAAACTTGTAGGTGGACATGTCTGTATCTCTTACCTCAAGTGGGACAAATATCTGTTTGGGATACTGTTTGCTTAATAACAAACATCTAGAAAGCCTACATGAAGTACAAAATACAGTGAGATAAAAAAAAAAAAAAAAGAGTAGGAACCAGATGAAACATTCATGCGCCAACACAGAGCATTATTATCCCACTATCTGAGATCATGAGTCCTTCACTGTATTACTGCAGAGGGCTGATCATGGTGCACCGTAGAAAGAGATACTGTTCTCTGCATGCAGTGCACAGACAGATGATTCCCTCAGACGCAACATTATTTTTCTTCACACTACTTGAAGCCTCAAGTAATTACACGGTGGTCTAAAATTTTCAAAGCTTTTTGCAAACCACGTCAGCCCCGTGTGCTACACATTTGGCCTCGGCCTTACTGAGTCAAACAGCAAATACTGGATGGTGGCGAGGAGGCTTTGGAGCTAATTAAAGCAAGTCACATATTATCTCTTAAGCTACGAGAGGGTCTGAGCAGCTGACTTTGCCACATACCCTCTGAAGAAAACAGTTTACTGAGTTTACAGTCAACGCTTCAAACACTGCATTTTGATAGCAGATGCAAAAAAGGGAGAAAATCAGTCTGATAGCTCTGGTTGAGGAAACTCTGTTGTGATCTGCTTGCAAACAATATTGAAGTCATTAGGATTAGCATGACTAAGTGACTAACTAATCAGTTCATTGGCTTGAGACTGAACAGAAGGGGCACTTTGGAAAGCTGTGTCATGCTCAGCCGCCTGCAGAACTCAGCCGTTTGTTTTTGTCCCTGAGGGGCAAAAAAGGCAATTAACAGCGTGGAGGTGCAGTCAGAGGTGCAGACATTACTGAATACATTAGATCCTTTTGGACTGGGGTTCAAGTAAGTTTAAAGTTTTGGTTTGGTGTTGATGCTGGTGTCTGCATCAAAAACCTTGAATGAAACATGCGCTGCCACCTCTGTCTGGATACCTGCCATGAGTATACTGTATCAGCTGAAGCTGTGATAATCCACCTATTAGCCTGTAATACTGGCCTGCTGATATATCTGTCTGACTTCATGTATCAAGGAGGAAATATTGTGATTATTTGTTCTGTTATGATTCTTCATTTTCACCTATTTGATGTGAGATTTTTCTCTTCAAAAGAAAAAGTGTCACTGAAGCGGTCATACTCAATTTTCATTTGCTCAGAGTATTTTCAACCAAAATATGTATATACTATTACAATTACTAAAGAACTAATATTCAGTCTTCCTCTTGGCTTGATTATCTTGTGGCTTGGGCAAATTTTGACACTTACTTGCAGGAGCATCGTCAGCCCACACACAGTGTGGCGAAGGCGAAATAACACTACATTAATTAATTTAATCACGTGCAAACACAGTGTACAAATTTATCAAAACTCTACCCAGGTCAACCCCCCGTCTCAGCAGCTGCAACAGTAAAAGACAATCCTCGTTCTGCTTTGTTTCAAATAAACATACACGCACACAAGATTTTGGGTAACAATAACTGCAACGAACAGCAGAATCAGTCTATACTGTAAAATCAGTATATTGGTAATTTAGTAAATAAAAGTTTTTAAAAAGACCCTTTCTTCCTATGATCACAAGATGAAATTATAAACAACCAAAGCTGACTGAATTTCTGATGGTATTCATGATTAAAAAAATTGACAAAAGTGGAAAAAGTTTTAAAGACTGAAGATAAAATGATTTCTGCGGAGATTATGTTCATCAACGCATCCCTGTCCATGAATGTTGACAGAACAGAGGAGCTCCTGTCATAAGCGGCCTGGCCACTGAGACACAAAAGCGGACATAAGTCCACTATGAAAACAAGACCAAAATGTTGACCAAGTTTATATTTAAGCCCGTGAACAGAAAACAAATAAATTAATTTAAAAATAAATAAAGAAAACAAATAGTTTTGTTTACCTAAAACAGACTTAGGTGTTAAGGTTTTTGTCAGCCATACTTCATTAAAAACGAGACGGATTAAGTTAAAAAACTGGACACATGGACGTTTGATCCCAGGATGCAAACTATCTAAATATAGCTGCCAAATGGACACTATTTTCAGTAAGTAGAGATCAGGAAAAGAAATGTAGGGACAGGATGGTGGAGGTTAGACAGATAATGTTCATGAGTGAATTTAGGAAGTAATACAGAAATATTCGGCAAATAACATAATTTTGAACCGAACAAGAGCAGATAAACATTTAGAGCCAAAATGCAGACGATGATCATGGCTTCAAGTTTTTTTTCTCACCGCGGTACATGGATAGTTAGACAATGACAGTTCAATGTCCTCTGACAGCCAGATAAAATGAAAAAATGAGCAAAGAGGACGATACTTCAAGGACTTCCGAAGGGGCTTCTCCAAACACCTGGAGCTGTCTCGAGGCAACATCTAACTGTCTGTGGTTGTCACGCCTGCCCACACTCACACACATCCTGCTCTTACCTGCAAGATGCACGGATGCCCATGGGAAGTGATGTAGGGAGGAGAAGGACTGGAGAAAGTGCAGGTGTTAAAAAAAACCCTCTCACTCCATCCGCCAGCAGGAAAGAGAGAGAAAATTAGAAATCCTAAAGAAGAAAGAGGTGAGGGAGAGTAAAAAGTAGAGTGGAGAAAGAGGAGAGAGCATTCAGTGCTGGCAACTGAAAAGCAGAGATTATGGAGGAAGCAAACAGAAGAGAAGAAGAGGAGGAAAGAGGATGACAAGGAGCAGAGTGCAGGGAAAGAAGAGAAAGAGGAGGAGAAATGCTCTGCTGTAGGCTCAGTCCTGGAGCACAAGGCACCACTGCACACCCGCTGACTCTCTCGCTCACTTTTTCTCTCACACGCTCTCTCTCTCTCTCTCTCTCTGTCTGACCGAGAACTCTCCTTGGCTGTCGTCAGCCTCTGGCCCGGCCCCCTTCCCTGACAGCTGGGAGATGATTGGGTGATGCAGCCCAGCACTGCATTGCAGGTGAGGGACGACATCAGCCCCCCCCTTCCTCCTCGTCTGACCACAACAACACCATTCCTCTCCCCCCTCCACTGTCTGTCCATCATCATCATCACCTAAATCTTGTACGCTCGCTTACAATGTTTCACTGATTTTGCACTAAAACAGAGATGCTGTTTGTTGTACACACATTTAAGCCCCAGCCTTTGCTTCTTGTTAAAGTGTTTGGTGTCTATGTTATTAGTCTCAGAAGAACGAATCGAGACAAATTTACAATTTTCATTGATAAATAAAAATGAAACTATGGAAAATTAAGCGGCAATTATTCTTTTTGAGAAACTTCCGTCAGATGTTTTTTCAGTCTGTGCCAATCCTCTGCTACACGCTGGAGAAGCCTCAAAGGAAAAACCTCCCACCACCAGAGGCATGTGCCCAAAATGTTTGACTACCCTCCCAACTGAATCACTGTTATGGCTTGATTCATATTGTGTCATAGTGGGATTTATTTTAAAAAAGATTACTTTTATACTCATCATTTTAAACTGTACAAACATGAAAATCAAAAATGCATGTACTGTCTGGCCTGGATTAAATTCTCATCTCATTTCATTTCTCCTTATCATTGCGTCGTCATGTCGGTTCATTTCACTGATAACATTGATTAACTCTGCCCGTGACACAGAGCTCATTTTTTGACCTATTCTCATTTCAAAGCTGAGGAAGAGTTAAACAAACGCTTCATTTACAGCGGACCTCAATCACCAAGTATACCATCACGAGGATCAAGTACCAATCCGAGTATGTTAGTCGTTTGTGATCTTGTCAGTCTTGTCAGCCTTTAAATGAAGATTATTAGTATGTCTGAGTTTTCACTATGCTAGCAGTGGAGCTGGATGATGATATTGCACTGCTGATCATCCAACCTTTCAGTTCACAGCGAGATATCTAATTAACTTTGGCGCCATCAAGCATATATAATATAGCAAATTAAATAAACAAATGAATTCATTACTAAATGTGCAGCCATTCCTCCTTAGATTCATTTTTTGTTATTTTGTCATTTCTGCATCTGCTCCAAATGACCAGGTGCAGACATGCTGTGGTGCACTGTGGGAACTGCAGTATTACACAGGATTGTTTCTGGAGAAATACAAGATACTACCTTGTGCCTTCTAAAGTTGTGTCGTCTGAAACAGACTTTCTTCACTGATGCAGAGCAGAAGCACACAGGAGCTGTATGCACCAACACTCTGCAATAGCAACAGATGGTGTCAGGGCACCTCTGAATGTTGAAGAAATCTCAACAATCAGCATCTGATTTCATTTTTACTGCTATGGTGCATGCTGCCTCACTGTCGTACTAAGATGCGACAGAAGTAAGCCACTGTAAATGTGTTGCACCTGAAATCAGATGCGTGCTCCTTTTTAAACAGCAACACAAGTTCATTTCTCCTCTGAAATGTTTGCCTCAAATCATTGGTACACTGCTGACAGAAGAGGATCTGAATGTTCTCTTTGATGGTGAAGATCAGGGTCCACATCACTGTTGTCATCAAAGTTGGAAAGAAGTACAGTGAAACCCTCTATCTCGAACACTGGATACAGTGATACAATGTCAAATGACACTGATGAAAAATGAAGTGAAAGCTGCAGGTATGTCCATGTTGCATATGTGCGCAGAGATATTAAGTGTATCCTCACAGAGTTCAACAGCAATTCCAATGTAAACATTTCACAAAGTCCCTGCTTTGCTTCAACGAAACTGGTCAGATGTTTACACTTAAAAACATTTTTATAGGCCAATGCTGAAATTGTCTCGCACACATTAAGCCTATGAAATGGTCATAATAACTGCTGCCTGGACCACATTCTCCCCATATTGTGCCAATGACCACTGAATTAGAAAACACAACCACAAGCACTTGATGTCTCCATCACTCCTGTGCACACATCTGACATGACAGAGTCTGTCAGTGTCTCCTGGTTTCTCCTGGCTGTATTGTTTCCACCCATCCAGCCCTATTACGTCTCCAGAGGAAAATAAACAAGGGTACAGAGGAGGGAAGAGCTCTTTGGGATGGAGTGTGGCCAAAAAGTTTAAATCCTCCTTCTCCTCCTCCCCTCCCTTCAGATAAAATCAATGCCGAATGCAGGAGCAGCAGAATGAAACAGCACTAGGTAACCATACTGAGGGTGCAATGCACACAAAGTGTAAATGAGTATGCTGCAGCACCTTCAATTTAGCACCCAAACACCCGCTGAACGTATGCACGTCATGGTTTTAGACGGACTGTCACATATACATAGAAACTTAATTGATCTATTCAATGTGCAGTGCTATTCAGGTTTATTCTGTCTAAACAGAGACAGTGTTTCATGTGAGAAGCACAGTTTACTGTGTAAAGTGGGCCTCAAAAGGGAGACTGCATGCCATAATGACAGAAAGAGTCAAAAGACACTACATCTTTGTATGTACTACAGCACCAGTTCAACCACTACAGGTTTTCTTAGTTCACAAACACAAATCTCCCTTCACAAAAACCAGAAAACTCGACATCCTCGTGGCCTCAAGCAACTGTTTCACAATCAACACATACAAAAAAATAGTAGGATGTTTCTGTCATCTAATGGGACTTCAGTGGTTAATGTGCAGGGTGAGGACAGAGAGCAAGAGAGGGAAACAGAGGGACACAGAGCTGTGGTGGGCTGTAGATGATAAAAGATTTGACGGGTTATGTAATGAGCTGCAGCTATGGCTGGGAGAGAAGAAGGAGAGATATAAAGCAAAATACAACAGAGAGCAACTGTGCTGGTAAATAGTCTGCAACGATGGCTATTCCTGTCCATTCTCCTGAGTGCACATGTAAGTACTAAAATTACATCTGAGGCACTGAAAGTTAGAGAAACAAGTGGTTTCATTTTGAAGTGATGCCAGAGAGAACATAATATTGTAATGCAGAAACACAGTGTGGGGGAAAAAAAAGAAAGAGGGCGCGCAGTAAGCTTTTTCAAAGCTGGCAGCACAGATCCACCTGGGACATCATCAGTCCTATTCTTGCCCACTTACGCTCAACACATGGTGCAGGTATTGAGGTACGGAAAAACTCCTATCATGACAGATACAACAAACAATGCAGACACGAGTGTGACTTTTACATCTCTCTTCGTTCACCATCTTCTCCCCCAGAAACAAATACAAACATGAGACTTAATTCCACTACTCACTTGCATGTGAGACCGCTGGCTAGCTTCACTACAGCTGTGTTGATGGAGAAAATCCAGTCTAGGAGCCACATGACCCAGAGGACACTAGGCTAAACCTTCGTTACACACCAATCTGAGCTAAACTTGACAAAAAAGGGTGAGTGGCACTCGGACCAGGTCTGCTCTCCTGTCCCCCGGTTCTTCTACTCAACAGTGGCTGCTGCGTCCTCTCGGCACAGCAGCCACGACAGAGCGACTGACACGAGAGAGTGGGAGGGAAGGAGCGTGATGGGTGCGAGGGCAAGAGAGGGAGAGAGGTGGGAGTTGATTTATGCTTGGATGCTCGCCACTTGCTCGACAGTTATAGGCAGAGAGTATCAATTTTCTGTCAGCATTTTATGACAGACTTTGAAAACTGCAGTTCTGAGTAAATCCTGAAATGAACTTTAAATTACTCTATCACAACAAATACGAGAAACTGTAGCACAGTAACAGGTGGAGAGATGAGGCTTACTTGAGCTGTGAGTATTAATGTAGGATGATGAGGGTGTTGTGTTGAAGCCATGCAGTTATCAAAAAATGCACAACCTTTGGCTGATCTGAGGCCACTGTATACTCTAACAGTCGTCAAATACTTGGCAGAGTAAACAAGAGAATATTCATATGACTAATGAATAAAACATTTAACATTTTATTAATTTTGTAAGCACTTCGCCCTGACTGCACCAGGATGGAGAGATTAACTGCAGTGCTTTCAGACACATTTTCACATCTTAGCGTGTTGCAGCCCTTTGCTAAAATCATTTTAAATTAATTTCCCCCGTTATCCACCTGTACTCTGTACCCCTTAATGACAAAAGCAGAAGTGTTTTAGTATTGTACAAAACTGATATTTTACATTGACTTACAGTTAGTATAAGGGAGGGGTCATTATCTTTTCATTTTTGAGCAGAGCAATGAACCTTTGTTTTTTTTTTTGCTGCGTCATTGTACACAGAGTACTGCAGGAGTAAGAGCACAGCAGACTGTGAACTCTACAAACTCGGCCTCGAATGACAGTAAACCATACAACTGTGATGGAAGAGGAGAAGGGTGACAGAACGGTGTGACGCCGGACAGCCTGAGGCAGGGCAGCACGACTCCAGTCTTTTGGCTTTTGGCTGCTCCAACACTGTCTGCTATAGGCTAAACCACTTTGAATGGGATTGTGCTACAATCTCCTCCGCTGCCGCCCACTGTCATTGGCTCTTCAGTTGACAGTGCTGTCAGCAGCCCGGCAAGAGAGATGCCCAGATTTTATATGTGAGCTATGAGACACATTCACACTTTGTCTGACTGTGTGGAACTCCGATGTTTTCATACACACATGAAAAACAAAGGCATTAAAAAATGAGACTTACAAGCAAAACATGACACTCATGTAGGCTGATGCTAAACACTGATGATGCTGTATTACACATCAAAATCCAATGTGACTGACTAAACATTCAGAGCTGGGAACAGCCCGAGCATTCACCTAAGGCAACCATTTGCAACGAGTACAGTCTTGATATTTCTTGGGTGTGACACAACAAGTTTTGCACACCCAGACTTGCAGAACCTCTCAAGGTGTGTGACGTTGAACAGTGATGTTCAAAGCCCCGGCTGTGTCTGGACTACTCCACTGTGCTCGTGCCTGGTTTAATTCAGACATGAGTCTTTCGATTGTTGCACTTTGCAATGATGGCTGTTCTTGGTGAAATTCCTCCAGCCAGGACACTTCTCACATGGCTGCTCACCTTTCCTGGAGGAAAGAGTCCTGGCTGTGTCACACTTCTTCCACTTATCTATTATAGAGGCTACAGTGGACTACTCTGGGAATGTACGCAGTCCCTTTGTCCTCATGACTTGGGTTTTTCCTCAGATATCCACTGTCAGCTGCGACCTACGAGACATGTGTGTGACTCTCCACATAAAATTTAACTGCTCCCTAAATCAATTGAATTTACCACACGTGGCTTCAAATCAAGGTGTAGAAAATCTCCAAGATGATGAAGAGAAGGCACCTAAGCAAAATACCAAATGTCCAAGCAACGGGTATAAATACTTAAGTTTGAAATATTCATTCGGCCACAAAGAGTGATTCAAGATTGTTAAACAACGAGGTGAGCTTTATAGAAAATGAAAAAGGTAGTCAGACTGAGGTGGTGGTAGAACAGAAGAGAGGGATAAATGAATGAAGGCACATATACACATGTAGCTTGCTCATTAGAAGGAAAATGAAAATTAATATAAGTACAAACAAGTGTTAAGTTTGGCAGTCAAAGGAAATACAGTTGATGAGGAAAGATGGGTGTGAAGGGGAATAGGTCTGATGAGGAGAGTGGAATTAAAATGGAAGAGAAGCACTAATCTCTCACAAACAAAATGAGAACATAATCTGAAAGTCATCAATCAAATCTCTGCAAGTGGAACAAGCAGGTGACTTCAGGACACTGAGCACAGTGGGTTTATGTGAGGCTGGTTAATTTTGCTTAGTTTTTGACTGTGTTGTCATACAAGGGAATGTAAGGCCACATTAAGACCGAAGTAACTTTCAAACATCAGTAAGAGAGACAATATCAAGTGTAACTTATAAACACAAATAATAAGTGAACAGTTGACTTTTACCATCATCTTATAAAAAGGTCACCAGTAACTTAATCCAGTTCATGTTGTTTTACACCCAAATCATTCATATATCATTCATTATTTGAACAGTACTAATGTTTTCATTACAGCAGCAGAGATGTCCGAAAATTAGGTGGAATACTGCTGGTCTGTGTGTGCTGCATGTAATGTGTAACCAAATTCATCCTAATTAGTCACTTAAAGCTGACTGAGCAGTGAATTGCTGCCTTTAACAATACGTTGATTTAGGGGTGAACAATTTAGGCGGTTAATCAATAACAATGCCTGTTAGAGAGCTGTGAACATATACAAAGAACCGCAGTTATATCTACTATGATCAGCCACAACATTTGACCCGTCAACTAAACAAACTACCCACATTTAGTGCTTGGTGAAGCTTATAATACCATTCCTACATCGAGTGTTACAGAAAAACACACTCATTTGGCTCATTAAAGAAAAAAATCTAAACAAACACCACAAAATAAAATGCAAGCCTTGCAAATAAGTGAGGAAAAAGGTCATCTTTGACGTTCCCTATGGTTCTTGAACGCAGCCCCACGCTGAACTTTTCATAGAAGATTTGGTGGCACCTTCACTGTTGGCATGTTGCAGGATTCAGTGACAGGTAATAAATTAATTAGAAACCGTCTGCGCCCTCTAAACATTTATTACCGTTATAGCTGTAGCTTTTTGGCAAATGTAAAATATTTAGCACCGTGCTGCCTAAATTAACTAAATTAAATCAACTTCAATTACAAATGCAGAGCAAAATGTAGTCCTTTTTCTGCCATTTATTGTACTGTTTGTAAATTTGTTGTACTGTTTAATTGATTTAGTCTATATTTACATTAATTAATCATCTTTGCATTAATTAAAAACACTTATTTGATTTGCATGACAGAAATGTCCCTGTATCCTGCTGTCTGAACTTCTGTTATAAAAAAGTAATTCTTTTTTTTTGCTGGGTTATGTCTGCGCATGATTTTGAGAGAATGTTGAGCGAGACACTCCAATCCTGTGAAACTTTATATAGATTTGGAAAACTATAGTCATTTCCTTCAATATTTTATTGTTACAAATGTCAACTCATGTCCACTTTGGAGAACCATTACGAACAATTTGGAAAATGGCTCCAATTATGTCAAATCATGCACTAAGGCTACTTGACAGCTTTGTACTGGCGAACAGGCTTTGAAATAAGATTAAATGACTTCCTCACTATAATAACTGTAAATGTCAGAGTCCTTCCTGAACTGTTGTGTAGTTTAACTTTATATCTTATGTAAAATAATAATGTAAACGTGGCTGCAAGTCACTAACCTACAGACACATCGAGAGCTTGCAGCCACCAAAAGCTCTGTACCTGTGCATTATGTTACGTGAGAAAACTCAATTATTACGGTCATTGCTGAAAGTTGCAAACTTAAGACGCCAAGAGTTTAAAATGCAGCTGAGCAGTTCTCACGAGTCAGTCTCCACCTTTGTGTTTCCCGGACAGAGAGTAAACTGTGACATAAAAACAAACAGGAGGGGCATATCAACCTACTTTTTGCCCGGTTTCCTGGGCTTTGTCCTCTTCTTCCTTGCTTGCATTGCGAGTACTAAAAATTAGAGAGGAAAACAATTAAATTCAACAAAATAACCAAACCTCGCGGGTATTGTATTTCTTACTCAAAGCTATTAAGCTTACGGCTATTTCGTGATTTGAGGGGAAAGAGTACATGATGTGCATTTAGTTGTAGGTGTAAAAAACACGTAGTTACAGTTACAGCTTTCATTAGCTAACCCGAATAGCCAGCAGGTTCGTTAGCAGGAGTATTTAACAGCCATTCGCAAGTAAACTGGCCTGGGCGGTGTGTTGCTCCATATAAAAGGCATTTTTAAGTTAGCTGCTAACTGTAACGTGGTGCTTTTCACTGCGGATTTCAGACAAGTTTTCTCCATAAACATGCTAAGCCCTGTTGAATTTGTTATCAATTGTATGGAGTCTGTGACTTTTTTTTTTTTACTCTAACCTGGATAAAAGTTTTGGCGCACACTCGTGCACAATCAGATGCTAACGTCGGTCTGGGGGCTACAGCTAGCATACCGTTAACACACACATGCACACACAGAGAGAGCAGAGCGCATGGTCTACTTTTACTTTTCATCAGCTGTTACGTGGCAGGTTACAGTTGTCAAAATTATGAGAGTTCGTTAGCCACAGAAATGTCTCCGAAAGGACCGTATGTGTTTCAAGTGCTGTGTGTAAAAAGCATTTAGAAGTAAGTTAGTAACAGCGTTACCTTTTCTTTCCATGCTGTTAACCAGTCAGGAGATGTGCTGCGTTCACGAGCGGTGGGAAATGTGGAAACTCTAAAGTGCGCGGAAATGAACGAGCCAACAGTGTCTAGTTTAGTGGGCGGGGTATATGGAAACTGTCAACAACAGATATTTTATGGCGATCAAATGCAAACATTTATTAGAAAGTTACAGTTTTGTCATTTTTTGTATATCTCATATTTCCATCTATTTATGTAACCCCAGCAAAGCAGCGTTCTGATGCTTTTACGCTCTAAGTCAGTGTTTATACTATTACCCTAAAAGAAAACACAAAAGAAAGGGGCTTCTATAACTAAGAGTCGTACCATATTGGAGGAAAGAGCCCATAAGGATCCTGAGTGCACCAGAGAAAAAGATCAAAGCAGCCATCAGTCTGTGAGGACTATCTCACTGGGAAAAAGTCTCCGGATAATTGTCTCAGAACAGGCCAATAAAGTATTTTAAGGATACAATTCATTTTTTAAATTACTTTAATTCAGCTTGGACCTGACAACTAGCGACAACATTTAGACTGTTGTATTAATATATTTTATTAACGTTGAGGAGTGGGAACTAACCTCTGTGTGTATGGCTACAAGTCTCCATACTTGTCGCATGTTTTTGACTCTCTAATCAGGTAATTTTACACTATCAACAGACTGAAGATCAATTTTATCAAAAATGAGTAAGCTCTTTTCTTTTTTCCTGTCTTTTTCCCCATAGGTTGGTCATCCTACACGCTGGCTGAGGGTTTTCTCTCCTTGGCGCTGTGCTGCCACCTTGTGGTGGCACATTAACAGCTGAACCTCACCACAACAGACTGCACACTGTTAAGGGTTTGAAAAATAGTAGCCTTTATTTTCTAGTGGTGGTATTTACAGGTGGTGTGGCCTGCTGTCTTGGTACATGTGGTCAAGAACATAGTAAAAACATATGAACACATTTCAGGCAAAGAAAGTCGAACCAAAATTAACTACTGACATTTGGATATGGACAAGATAAATAATCTAAGGTTATGCAGTTCCTTTTAAAAACTACAATGTGGCTTCAGCATTACCCTTCAGCATCCAGTGAGTAAACGTACACTCTTTGCCACAAACATGTGCCCTGCTTATTATTCAAATGAATGACAAATATAATTCTAGCATTCCTCAAAAAACAATCAATATCACAGAATTGCAGAATAACATCAAATTCGATTTAACACACAAAGAATAAAATAAAAATACTTAGAAAGCACTACATGAAAACGGGCAGTTTTGAAATGAAACTGTGAAGACGCCGATGTTGTTTGGTTGACTTTAGCCAGAGCAACTGTGTATATAGCTTGTATTTCACATGGCAATGAAATCTGACTCCTAAAATGGTTTCCATAGAGAAAAAAACATTGTGTTATTGTTTGTAGTACACTTGAGGGCTAGGATTCTACTATTTAGTGGTTTGTATGTCAATGCAAATGTTAACATAATAAATATTTTGCTTGGATTTCTGCACATTTTCTATTGAAATTCTTTGAAAATAGGATACTTTAGGAGGGCAGTTTCTCAGGGAACACAAACATAAATAAATGTTTAAGAACAGCTTTCTACTCAAAACAAATGAACTGAAACAAATGCAAAATGCTGAATGAGCTGAGTTGATCGAACTGATATTGAAACTATATAGTTTATATTATTGGCTCTGATACACAAGCTGTAACTGCAGTCACCATGGCTTGAGTGACAGTTGAGATTATTGATGATACATTTGGTTTCTGATACAGTAAGCTCTCCATAAATAATAAAAAGAACCTTAAATTCTGACAAATAATATTCTCTTTAACAACGATATACAAACAACATAAAGGATCATAAATATGGGGCAGACTGAAGCCCCCAACATTCAATAAACATTAATAGTACTGTGTTTTCTAAATGCAATATGATTAAAGTACATTGTCAGTTGGTGTTGTGGAGGGACACATCACATTTCAACAAACAATAAGCCAAATCTGGCTTAATCATGCGTATGTGGTACTGTAGGTTGTGATAATGGTGATAGAAGCAACCAATCAGAAGTGCTTGAGACACAAATTGATATGTAAAGGAGCGGAAACAAATGTACAAAAGTAAAGTCGGTGAAATGGGTACATAAGCCAAGTCTCTCATATTTTGGTTATAAAAGGTACTGTAAGCCTTCAAAAATCCAACACTAAGAAATAAGAATCCTTGAATTTTCCAGGTTAAGGTAAATATTTCACATAATTTAACCTATCCTATACATTGTATTAAATTACATACAATCTCTTTTTCTAATGCCATTTTAGGCTAAACTCTAGGCATAAAATTCATACTGTCAAAGGGGTTGACCAAGGTGTGACTCAGCAATTATGAATTACACAAATACAGTAACTGGTCTGAGTGAAGTACTTATGTACAAATACTGCCATATTTACACAGTTCTATGCATTGATAAAAATAATTGTAATATGTGGAGAAGAGATAAACTTGAGACACACCTCAGTTTGAAACTTTTCAGTTTCTGTCCTATAAGACTAATTACTGACTAAGAAGTACAATTTTATAAAATACGTATAAGCAGTTCAATTTCTGCAATTTGCTTTAAAGATACTGACTTGTAGTTTTCAGTTTTCTGATTTAAAGAACTGACAGATATAAACAATGAATGTTTGAGGTAAAAACTCAATAAAAATAAAAAAGGATGAAAGTCTGCCTCAGCGCGTTGCAATGCAGAATAACAAAAACGGTAAAAATGGGGGACGGAAGGAACAGGATGTCAAGTTTTATCCCTGATGTTGCAGCGTCCCCCAGAGATGAATGACGGCAGGCACTTGAATGTCATGGTTGTGCAAGTGTGAGGAAAGTGGTGGATAGTCACATGAGACTGATAGTCCTTAAAGAGTGTTTCTTGGAAAACAATAGATGGAAGAAAAAGGCGTCTCCTCATCCTCACGATTCCATCTCGTCTCCGTCGAACGATGGCGGCACAAAGCTGAGCACCTCCTCATACGTTAACCCTAAGAGATAACAAATGGTAAGTGAGGTTATTTACTGAACATTTTGTGAAACATCTATCTGTTATCCTGCCAACAGCTCCAGTTACAGCAAAGCAATCCTCAATGTGCTAACTTACTCTTCCATTCCTCAATTTCCAGCTCGCGGCTTTCAAAGCTCTGGTCATAAGGCTCCGCTTCGGGCTCGTCGTCTGGGTCGTGGTACTGAGCAAAGTATGGGTGGGCCAAAGCCTCAGATGCCGTGATCCGCTTGTCTGTGTCCAGCACCAGCATCTTCTCCAGCAAGTCCACCGCTTGAACACAGAACAACGATGAGTATGTGAAAAGCAAAGAGTGAGCCAAGCACAAAACTTTTATCTAAACATATGCATACAATCCAACATTAGTGAGTGGCAGTTAATACTGTTTTTACATATCTGTGAGCAGTATTTTCATAGTGGGTGGTTTAAATTAGACCATCATGTAGTCTTTATTATACCACTAGAGGGACTCAGTGAACCAGGAGTAGCATCAACTATTGTGTGATGCAGAAACAGGAACTTACCGAGAGGGTTGGCACCAATGAACACATCAGCAAAGTTCCTCTTAGGCATGTGTGGAAGTGAGTTAATGTAGTTCCTTGCCTGTGATAAAAGATCAACAAAACAGCAAAACTGAAAGATCTTAAAATACACACTTGGTTGCACGTTGTTGTGCTGCAGCCACAAACACAGAATCGTTTGCCATACGTAAGATTAATTCACTGCATTAACTGGGAGCAAAAATGATTATGACTGTACATCCTTCCAGTAAGACATGCTTCAAGCACTTCAAGTAATTATGACCCAAACCACACACATTAGACAGACAATGTACCCTAATTTTCAGACTCAATCTGGGATAAGCTCATCAGAATAAATTGGCAAAGCACTCTGGGAAGCCTTGCTGAGACGAACACAGTGAGTCAGAGAGGAAAAACGGGATAAGTGAAGTGAGAGCAGAGGCTGGTGCGCAGACAGCGCAAACCTTAAAGCCACATCAGATCTATCGCTATCTCTCTGTGAACCGGACTATGGGTGACGGCTGGTGCCCCGTTTCCAGCCAGGGGGTAGGGAGGGAGGGGGAGAGCTGGGATACGTGTCTCACCTCATGGCTGGGCATCCTGCTTATGAGGGAGGCTGGGGGCGTCCCCGTCAGGCGCATTATCTGCTGCAGCTGGTTTATATCTAAAGCTTCTGAGTCAAGGGGCATCATAACATGGAAGTCAGCATATCAAAGAGCATGGGTTAGGGTAGATTGTATGGAGAGATGGAAAAGGGAGAGAACACACACATACACAAGGTGAGGATGATGAGGGAGGCAAACATTTCCTGAGGTCTGATGTACAGCAACATTCGCCTGACCATAACTCTGTAATTAAGTATCACGTAGTTTGGAGATCGTTACCCAGCTTGCACCTCTCACTCTGATACAAGAAAAGATTAGAAGATTGTTTGAGTTCATAGTGCATGCTAGGAAGAAGTGGCAATCAAAGCTCAAGTGCAAAGAAAGCCATTTAGAAAGAAAACACACGATTTCAGTGCAAAACAAGTCAGCTTAGAAGTAGTGGTGGCAATACAAAAGTAGTAAAGTAGACTGTCTGATTTTGGATAGGACAGCATAGAGGCAACACAAACCCAGGCAGGAGGGGGGCAGAGCAACAGGACCAGGGGGGATTGGTACTTGACACTCACTGACTCCGAGGAGATTTTCATCAAGAGCTCGGGCCCTGGGATTCCGACGAGCATCATAATAAGCTTCAACTGATCAATGTCTATCACACTCACATGAAGGAAAACAGGAGGGTTGGAGGGTGTTGGGGAAGGAGACAGGGTTGAACTGTACACTGGTCAAAGCTGTGTCTGAATATCTTCTTTCATTTATCGAAGTTATATACTGAAAGAAGTCACCTCAGGTATCTAAAATGCAAATGTGATGAATAATTGTTGCAGATGACAAGGTTGGTTATTACTACATGTTAAATAATGATGTTTAATTAAGCAAAACTAAGCAGAGGCTTTTGTTTGGGGAGGGAGAGCAGGTACAAAATGCAAACATCTTAGGGTAAAATATCATACATTTTACCACTGACTATTTGAAATGTCGACAAATATGTCATCTCCAAATCCAAACATCAGAAGCAGGAAGTGCATTTTTCTAGAAGATTCATTTTCTGCTGACTGGCCAATAGAAAAACCAAAACACTGCTGCACTTTACGCAAACAATACACACCAGCAATGTGTGCAAACAACATGCTAACATGCAAGTTTAAAGTCAATGAAATGCTCAGTGGCAAGTTTGAAGTGATCTGGAGATCAATTATTTAAATGTGAAAATGTCACCATTAGTAAATTATCATAGGTGTTTTTTTAACCCTTGAGTGTTTTTGGACCAACACTAAAAAGGGGAAAATACTACATGTAGCCTCTGCACACTGGGCTTTCCATTGAGGTGTGCATGATCTAAATTGGGACATTTTGTTTTGTTTGTCATAGTTCCTCCTACCTGTGGCATCCAAACACATGATCAAAGATCACCTTTCTTTGAGATGGGTAAAATGAGGCAGATGAGAAGGACTGTTGTGCTTTATATTCAACTATGCTTCTATGTAGGTGGGCACCTCCACCACTTTTCAACAGAAGCTGATTTTGAATTGGTGAGGAGGTACACATTCAAACACACTCACCCTCCCACACAGCATGCAGGGAAGTGAATGAACTGATTGATCATTTAGAGCAGGAACCACAAACACAATATACAACAGCAAACCTGTGCTCTTGACCTTTAACAGGACCCTGACCTCAGTAGTGTGCCAATTTCTGCATTTCAAGTTGTGTGTGTAGGTCCTCATTTGTCTTCCTGTGTGTTTTTCTATTAAAGAATTGTTATGTTCTGCTGTTGGGCACACGGAGCTTTGTGGGAGGGAAACAGGAAGGTGTACTGTATCTTGGAGAAGCAGTGGAGACAACAGTGGGCAGCGCTGAGTCATAGACCACAGGGGACTCTAACTCCTATCACATGCATCCACACATGCACACATGCACATGCACACTTCCTTGACTATTCTGGCATGCAGCTCATAAAAGTCAATACTCAGCATTGCTTTTTAGCCAGCTTGAAGTAGGTAAAGCTTGTGTTTGTGAAACTGAGGTGTTTCAACAACACAACAGCTTGCATACAAGCCTTGAATGTAGCACCAAAAATCTGTAAATCTAATCACAAGTATATGCACAAAAGAATCTTTTGCATCATCTGCTATCTCTTGCTTATCTACCAAAAACATACAGAAGAGGGTGGCTCCTAGAGACATTTTATTTTTACATTGCAGTGGCAGTGGTGGAAGGATACGGTCTGTGCCAGGGAAGAGCGTCCGTCCAGTAAGAAGCTCAGCCATGATGCAGCCCACCGACCAGATATCCACTATTACATGTAAGGAAGAAAAACATGCAGCATGGTTAATATCTTACAATATCATGCATGTCTGTTGCATATTCAGCATCAGTTACATTATTTTCATCGGTTATTTATCTACAAAGCGGCATGATAAAAGACAACATAACTAATTTATTTTACAATCTAAGCCAAAAACCATGTCAAGCATCTGTTGTAGGTGCTTTGGCCTCTGTAGCATCTTGACGTCACACTGAATCCAGCAGACAATTGAAAAGCTGACCTAGTTTCTTTATAATCACTCTCATCATTTCTTGTGTAATAAATTCTTAACAAGTGACGCTGCAGAAGAAAAAGATACACATGTGCTGAACTGACATTTTTTTTAATGTGTAGCAAATTACAGCCACAAATCAAAGACAGATGACAGCAAATTATTTCAGTAAGACTTCATCTGTTTGAAATTGCACATGATGTAATGTTACAGTCACCCAAAAACTCTCCGTGTGTACCTGTCATGTTGTAGTGCATCCAGTTGAGCATGATCTCTGGGGCTCGGTACCACCGGGTGGCCACATATCCCGTCATTTCATCATCTGTGTGCCGTGCCAAACCAAAGTCCAGGATCTATTTTTGTTTTTTGTTGTTTTTAAATAAGAGTTAGAGGGAGTAACGTGAGGACAAATCTGCACAACTGAACATCTTCCACTCCACATGGTCATATCAGTGGAGTGGAAGAGCATATCAGTTCATGTCTCACCTTGAGCTCACAGTCTTCATTCACTGCCAGATTACTGGGTTTCAGGTCCTGAAGAGAAAATGGGCAACAAGGAAAAATCAAGTATGACAGGAGTTTTTGACAGCATAACATGTAGTCTCTGAATCTGAATTAGAAGTCGAACGTATATGCATACATGACCAAGTCATAACTTACTCTGTGGATGATGTCTGCAGAATGAATGTACTGTGAGGGGGAAAGAACAAAATAATGATACTTGCACTCAATTTAAACACAGCACAATTGAGACTCTATTTATTATGCTATTTTCATCACAAATTACATGTTTGTGTGTGTAAACTTGTGCCTCACAAACAAAAACAAAGCTATTGAACTAATGTGCATTCTGCCTTATTTCCCTAAAACTCTATTCATTTGTTCTACACTTTACACAAACACAAACAACCAATGCCAAGAACAGAAATCAAGTTAAACAACCACAGATAGTGTTCAGCTCGTATAGCAATCACAGTGACAAATATCAAGCCAGAAATCAGAAATAGTCAATTGCATTAGCGTCAGATTGCTGTGTCACACAGTAATCTGTTCAGTTCCGCTGTTGAAGAGCTTATTGCCAAAGACTATAATGTCAGCAGATTACAAAAAAAGTTTAAATTGGCCAATTCACAGTAAATATGGTAACAGTTAGTTTAAATCAAGCACAAAAGAGAAACTGGCACTATAAGTTACAATTTTAGATCAGTCTAATAAAAACAATCAGCTGATGAACAGGGAGTAAGGCTGAATACTTGAGTGCTTCACAGACCTTTAAGCCTCGGAGAATCTGGTAGATAAGGAACTGGACGTGGTCGTCAGTCAACTTCTGACATTTGACAATGTTGTTAAGGTCTGCTCCCATTAGATGGGTCACCAAGTACCTGCAAATCATACAGTACAGTTGATCAGGTGTTGTCTAATAATGGCTGCATGTGTGTCTTTGTCTTCTGCAGCTTTACTTTTATTTTTTTCATTAGTTTTCTTACTTTCAGTTACTTTGTGCTGTAGCAGTTTATGAAGTGCCTTATTCTCAAAAAATGCCACTAAAACCATTGTATTAATATCTGAAATTATTAATTATTATTGATGAAAAACCAGTGATTTGCACATAATTCATACCATGTATTGAGAAAGGAAGACTGAGAAAGAAATAAGAGTTGCAAAAGGAAACTGGCGGTCTGCTTGACTTATCTTTTGATAGTTGACTGTTTATACAGTCATAAGATCAGCTGAAGAAGGTATTAATGTAAAGTCTGTGCTCAGTACATCTACTTGATCTGACCTTATACTACAAGAGACCAGCTGGCCCATTAACGTGCATGCATCCGCTGCACCTGCATTACAATAGAGGGATTGCTTTCACAGTGCTTCTGTCTCTATTACTGGTCACATGAAAAGACAAGTGTCACATCTTTAGTGTGCAACTTCAGCGCTGCTTGTTCTAGTGTTTATGTGTGTGTGGGGCTCCATCTCACATTTCCACAAATGTGCAACATGCTGATGACGCCACAACATGCGGCGATTTCAAGGACACTGATCGAGTATTCTGTGCACATACACTGATACACACTGTTGCCCAAGAGACTGCCAGATGGCTGTTACCATGGAGACTAGCTGTGATGTGTACAGCACACGTGTACCCCATTCACCTTGGTAAAACCCACCACATGCTGGACTCGCATGAAGTTACGAGCTGCAGAGATGGTGATGTGTTTGTTTAGTTTTGCATGTCATGTTAATCTTGCAGTCATTTGCTAATGAGATTTTATCATGTAAGAATGAGGAGCTTCTGAAACAGAGGAAATGAGAGGACGGGCAAAGTGTGACTTACACATCATTGAACTCCTCTAAGCTTGTCCCTGGTGTGAAAACGTCTAACAGTCCAATCACCTGAAAGCAGAAAGAGAGGTCAGTTTATATGCATGCAAACTAAAGATATTACACTTTTTGATATACAACAATTTGAAATAATTTGGATAATCAGTATGCATGATTTAAAAAAAACCCCATTTCCTTTTTAATGCCACAGGCACCAAAAGAGTTAGAATATTCTAACACTTCCTTAGTTTTAACACACTCTCGGCTTGATATTATCCTGTGCTGCATAATCTTAAGTTTATTTTTATTCAGTCAAACAGGCAGGAAAGTCTTCTCTTGTAAGAATCCTCCAGCATCGAGGATGATAGCTTTTCAGTTGTGACGTACACTAGGTTAACCTTGTGCTCTGTGCTGGTTTCTGAGTGGTGCAACAGATATGACTTCAGAGGAGGCAGCAAACATTATCAGGCGAAGTTTATTTAAGACACCAAAAGTTTCATTTTGGACTGAGTTGCATTTTACTGGTTGCAAACACTTTCTCCAGCAAGAGCCGATATCTGCATGTTTTAATTCATTAACATTAAAGCAGATTCGGGGATTTACATTATGAACGTGCCTGGTGAACTTGCCATTCACAAGCTCTTCCACAGATAACAGGGACAGCCAAAAATAATGTGTGAAAGCAACAAAATATGATAGGCTGCATTCACAATGATCGTGTGCACATCAACGTGTTACATGTCCTTGGACTTGAAGAGAGCAGAAAACAAACAAGCAACAAAAACAGAAAACATATTAGAGTATAAGTGTACACGTGTCTGTGTGTGTGTGTGTGTATGTCTATAAATATATTTGTGTGTGTGTGTGTGTGTGTGTGTATACATTCATGCACATACACATGCATGCTAGCACACTGGCAGAGAGCAGCCTGAGTGCCATCCCTGCCCCCGCCCCCTGAAGAGAGACACTGAGGTGGATAGGTATTGTGAAAACACAGGAGCAGCCCGCCCACACAGGGCAAAAACCCACAGCTGATTGGTGGGCTGGAGCCACAACAAACAGTTGATTGGTCCATTCATGCTTTCTAAAATCAAAACCCAGGGAGTCTCCTGGCAACAGTGCGAGCAAAACACAGAATCCCTCTCAGTGTAAGGCATAGGATAGGTAGGAATTAAAACAGTATATGCAATATATCTCGTTATGATGAAACAGAACCTGGCAACATTCAGGGCAACATAAGCTGTCTGGACCTCCACACATCAGACAAAAACAGATTAAATTTCAATGTTGTTATGCTAGTCTGAAATCTTTAAACAACACTGACATTTTGCATTCAGTACAGACATATATGCACTGCTTCAGTATAATCCTGAATAATCCTGGCCCCATGTGAAACTTGTTTGTCAAATGAACACACTATATCAGTCGTACCAGTGCACGCTGCGACACTGATTCTCAAACTGCTTAACAGGTTCAAGCTGTAGGAGTAGAATATGGGGCCAATATAGAAAACAGGATCCAAGATAATAATATTATATCTATAATAAGTCCAATATAATATAACATTATAATATAATATTATATCATATTATATCTATAATATGTGAAAAGGATGAAAATGTTTTTCTGAAATCTGCTGTACCTTCGGTCTTACACGGCAGCTGGTGGGTTTTCCCCTCTGAGACTTTCCAAATTTTTATCAAGCTGCACCTTTCCCCCTGTGTGTGTGTCATTTAAAACTGCTGGGCTTCACAGTACCTGTTACGCTACCATGTCACTCAGCAGAAATCTCTAATAGCAAGACACTTAAACCCATTACAATGGCAAACCACTCAGTTAACTCTTTGTGATTTAAACTTCCCCTAATATCCCCTGAACAGAACTCTGAGCGACCAGAAACTTCTGGTCTTGCTCACACGCTCATGCACACTACTCACCAGTTGACTTGCTCCCACACAGCACACAGAAACCCACCACCTGCACTTCAGCTTGAGAAATCATAACCACTGCTATTACATAATACAAGAGGATCCACACTATTTGGTCAAGCCGTTAGCTGGATAGCACACAGGAACCAGGTACTGTATTTGAGTTTTGTTTGTGGGTAAGCGTCTGCATGGGCAAGAGAACCGACAGACACACAAAACCAAAGCACAGATTGCAGGAGGGAAACTAAAGCCACTACCCTAAAATACTAAAGTAACAAAATTAGATGAAAAGGAAATAAAAGCAGCACAGAAGGTGATTGCTGCAGCTGTAAATCTGTCTGTCTGACTCACTGCTCACCAACATTCTTTGCACTTGCAGGGAAGCCCCTCTTCTAATGGGACATCGCTCCAACTCCACACACCACAGCCTCCCCCTTGTTGAAGCCAGTGTGCCCATGTGCTTGTTTTAACTTTCACGCCTGAAACCAACACGAGAAGCCGCCTTCCGCCTCTTATTTTCTGCTGCCATTTCATAAATCTACCTATAAGCTTAAATCCTGTTGTTGAGGCGTGAGCAGCATGCTTGGCCCTACAGCAGCCATGTGTGATTACAGATGTGTGCATGGGCATGACCTGAGTATCTGTAGGTCTGTGTGACTGTGTCAAATGTGCACTGTGTGTGTCTAACACATAGACATTATGTTACTTTGTGTTTATCTTCTTTTCAAAATGAGTCAATGGGAACGGAAATTGAACTTTTCTGTGAGCTAATAGTTGAATTTTACAACGTGTTGAGCTGTCAGGAATCTTGACCTTGTGGTTGTGGTGAGTAGTGGCTGCTTGTGCAATTTAGTCCTCAATGTTCAAACCCCCTGTGCATTCTGCAAACCTTATACACACACTCACACACACATGCACACTTGACTGGAGTCAGGTCCTGGCCAGAAAGGAAGGAGGTAAGGGTGAAGGGGTTGAGGTGAGGTGGTGACTCACATTCTCGTGCTTCATGTGTTTGAGGAGCCGCAGCTCTCGGTAGGTTCTCTTCGCATGGATGATGGACTGGAAGGGTCTGGACAACTTCTTCACTGCTACCTTCAGGCCTATCTTCACATCGTATGCAGAACTGAAAGAAGCATTTTTTAAAAAAAAAAAGGGGGGGGGGGGGGATTGGTGAGATCTTAATTGTCCATAGTGAGAGGCGTTGCATCAGGCAGCTGTCATATCAAAACGTAAAACATTGCCCTTGATTTAACTGAGAATGGGATGATTTACTAGACTGTGTAGGTGGCCTTAACCAAGTAAACAAAGCAAACAATTGCATAACACGGAGCTCTTGGTTTCGCTTCTTATTATTCTGTGCATCCTCAGGCCGTATGGGAGAACATGACTGAACGTGTTGTCAAATATCAGCTGCACTGTGTACAACAATACAATGGTGTGAAAATCCATTAATTGTTTACTGGAAAAAGAATTTGTAGGACAGCATGTTCATGGACAGTGAATGTGTGCTCACAAAAAGCTGTTTTCAGACAGTGATCCTTTGTTATAACAATGTTATTTGCATGTTCGAGGGGGATGGTGACACAAATGTAACCCAACTATAATAGTGTAATGTTGGTGTAATAATGTTTGCCCCTTATGTCAGGAACCTCTTTGCAGTGGGGGCTGAAAATCTGCCACTGCAGCTCCATTTGATTATGTATTATTCTTAACTCATTCAAGAAATGAACCTCTGGTGGCAACATGTTACCAACATATAGCTAAAACAATTTCAGGCATGAAATATTGAGGAGTTAGAAAATAATTTATGAAACAGGAACAACCATAAACAGAAATGACACATATTTAAAAAACTGTTTGGTAATTGTCTACATGACCCAATTTGCTCCTGGTGCCTTAGTAACGCTATTAACTGTGAACTTAAGTTAACTCCCCCATGTATACGCTGGAGCTATCCACAAGAATGTCTCTGCTTTAGTCATCATCCATCCTTTCATTCATTACTGTCAGCGTAGAGCCAGTGCCATAGAAAAAAAAACACGGAGCAGGTGTGGCAAAAAGAACACAGACAAAGAACGTGGAACATAAAAGCTGTGAGTGAAACGGTTCTTGCTCTGTTGTTGCGGAATAAGCAACAAGCAAACATGGCCACTAAAAACACTGCAGAATATTGTCTGTGGATAGACAGAAACCATCCAGGACACAGGACTGATCAAACCTATTCACACTGTGACAATCAGGAGCACAGACACTGTGAAGGTGGTAGAAAGAGGCAGATGGGTTTTGTCTCCCCAAGAAGCGTGACATTGCTGCATTTCCTGTATCTGTGAGGGAACACAACCCACTTACAATAAACCACATTCCTTCCAGGTCAGTCACTTAAGCACGGCATCACAAATGGATGATTGCAAAATCAGTTAAAAAAAAAATCTGCACACAGTTTGTACCGCCAACTATTGTTTCCTCTTGTTATGGTCGAACCACGTGGGGGGTGAAAAACGTTTCGCAAACTACCTCGTACACACAAAAATCACTTCAGAGGAGCAGAAAGGAACTGAACTGATGACCCAGTCTCGAGCTGCACTGTGGCCTCTCCCTGTTTAGATAGAGTTTAGTTTAAGGCTGTCACGGGAGGACATGAAAATCATTTCCCCCTGCACACATTGAACAAACTGATTAAAGAGACTTTTACTCCACCTGGTAACCACACATGACTGGGAATTACCTGTGTTCAACCTCTCTAATAGCAGCAATAAAAACAAATCTGTATGTGTGCACAAAATTATGGTCCTCGGTGAAAAGTGTGCATCATAAGTACATTAAGATTAGCAGTGTCTTATTTCCAGTAAGTCAGAGATAATCTCCCACACCCAGTTTACTCTGCGTTCCAGGCTTGCAGAACAACTTGCATGTGTGTCACTTGAGAGGGAAAACCCATTCTCAGTATAAACAGAGTATACTAACCTACACAGCAAAACAAAGTCACATGCATGGCGTCTTTTAAACTGCTGCTAATCTGCAGGACAAACAAGATGGGTCTGAGCATACACCACCCAATTAGTCTGTAATAAATGGAGGTGCAATAACAACCGGCCATAAAAAGGTGGGTTGTAAAAGAGGCAGCATTATGAGACTGGAATCACTGGCAAGGCGTGATCGTCAGCAGTATGTTGACCGCCAGATAGAAATGTTCTCTAAATGACTTGTTTTGGAGTCATGTAGTGAGTGTCCTTCCTCTTGCTTCATTTCACTTCATTTCAGAAATGGGGGTCACCTGAGATTGAAGAGACAAAAGGATAAAAGGCAATCGCTGAAATAGCCACTAACTTGTACAGCTTTTAGTAAAATGAATTGGCGCAGTAATATATTTCTTTACTTGTGTGCTCTTGTGCATGCATAAAGTTTTCTATCCAAGTCTGACATGACACATTTATGCTGACAAACACTACTGGCCCTACAAAACATTATGGGACTTGTGGCTGCATTCTGACTAATACGCATAAGGTGTTACCATACAGTTACATACAGTTATAAAATATACCGTATGTGGCAATCATCTCTAATGACATATGTCAAAATGATGAGGATCCTGACTGTCCTAAAACTGGTAACTTAACTTTTGACTAACTGCAATCAACTCAAATCTTTTGTACTTTCTGCAAATCTGATGGCAAAGTTAGCACAATGCTGGAGGCATGTAGTTAGCAGGTGTTGAAGGACAACACTACAGAGAAAAAAACAAAAGCAAAACTTTTGTGCGCACGTTACAAGGATTAATATTCAGAAAAACGTGCACAACAACCTGTTTTACAAGCATTTAACTGCACAGACACATCACCAAAATACAAGTCAAATAAGAATGGAGACACCTATCCCAGCCTGCCGAACCCTTTCAGGTGACGTAACAGTAAGATGAGCACTGTACCATCTAACCTGTATGCAATTACTTCAAGTTATTCATGACTGACTTGAATTTAAATTATAACATGTCAATCATTTATGTAGAATGTAGATGCACATATATGTACTGCATACGCTTTAAATGGCAGCTTGATTATTAACTGCTGACGTTAAAAGAATTCAATCTGTTCATGCTAATTCTCCGAATTACTGTTGAAAGGCCACTGTGAGATCTACAGGCCTATAGTCAAGACCTGTTCTGTTAGAAAACCGTTTATGGTTGTTGAGACAGGAACTAAAAGCTGTGACATAACAGTTGGGTAGAGCCCATGGACTGACAAGCGAGTACAACAGGCAGGAGAGAAGCAGAACAAGTTTTTGATGAGGGCATCTTCAATGTTCAGCAAATCAGTTCCACATTTATTTTCGCTGTCTATGTTCCCAACATCCCTGAGTCAAACAGGCTCTCATGCCAACCTTTCTGCACGACCAGCACAATGATTTATTAATCTGGCTCCCTTAGAAGAACTGAGTTTACTGTTATTGTGTCCTCAGTGACAGTAAGATAACCTGGTTAGGCTGTTTACATGGCAGCAGCAATAACCCCATCTCATTTCCACAATCAACCTTTAATTAAATTACCACAGGTTATATAAAAACACTCATTTTGCTCTGTTAACAGGGCTAATGATGAAAGTAAAGCACTCAACTATCCCTCCTCCACCTCCCAGATGAACTGGCTCCCAAGTTTATGAGCATCATGGAGCTCGACACGTTATGTATGCCTCAATTTTTAATTTGACTAGACGATAAAATTCAAATCTGTTAGTGTATCAAATACAACAATTTATACTTAATGAGAAATGAGTCTCCTAGTTTATCAATGGGTTTTTAAATTGTTTTGTCAATTCGTTGACAGATATTAAAGGCTAATTGTTCAACTGGAGTATTTTAAACACTCTGATCCATAATCCATAGAAAACATTTAGAGATATAAAAGCATGATTAATGTAAATTAAAATGATTTTACGAAGACATAAATTGTTCAGGCAGACCTTCACAGGTCTTGCCCGTTAACAGTGAGATTTACAAAATCCAATTGCAAAATGTTGAATCGCAGTGCCCACGACGAGTGTGTGCCAACGGCCCTAAAGCATCCATATCTTTAGACCAAAATGAATGGCTTTACTCGTCTGACATCTCACATGACTGAACGCATGTGGAACTAAAGTCATGTAAAATTGCTGGTTTTAAACTAAAGCCTGCTGTTTGTTTGGAGAGCTGACAAGTCAGTGCAGATTTTGTGTGAGGTTAAATCCAAGTGCGTCAACCAGAACGTATTGCAATATTGCGTCTTCTCACCACATCAGCCTCATCATATAATCCTTTCTTAATCATCAAAGTATCCAAATGCAGCATGTTGTCTGTAAAGCCAGAGTAAAAAGGCTGTTATGGGACCTGAAGGCATGACGTCATGTGAAAGGTCACACTGATGTGAAAATACATGTGCTGCTAGATAGTGAATAAAGTGACTAAACACACCACAGACACCTGAAAAATAAACATTTGCTGGACATTTAACAAAAAACAATCATATTCAACCATGAAACATTTAATCAGGCACCTGTTTTTATCACGGTGCCTTAAGCTGGAGCTTTGCACAGAAGACAGTTTGTGATCCAAATATGCTGAGAAATGTTGTCTAAACACAACAAAAGCAGTTTTAAATGTCAATGTGTTTTTGGAACATCTAAAGCGCTATAACACAAATGTCGCAGAGAAAGCAGAAAAACATTATGTTCATACATCATTTTCTATTCCAATTAGAATTAATCTAAAAAAAAAATCCTATAAAATGTTTACTAAATTGATAGTACTCAGCAAAAAATACTTTTTGCACTGTTGTCTACATATCTAATATCAAAGACTGGGGAATTGTTGTTATGATTTCATCAAAGCCTAAAATATTTACATAGGGGTTTTTTTGCCGTAATTCATTTTCCCGCACTGAGCAGAAAATGAGCCATTGATTTAATATGCATGTGTGCCCCCCGGGCCTGAAAGGGTTTCATGCTTGTTTCTGCTCAGCTGAGACACACAGACTGAATAACACGAGGCACTCAGCACACAGTCTATACTGTAATCCCAGCCAGCAGCATTCACTGTAAGCACTCTATTTCCACATCAACCCTGGATCGTCTCCAAGTCTGACATTTTAAAAAGTGGATCAAAGGTCAGAAATAAGAAGAAAGTGTGCAGTGTTTTATTTCTTAGATGTATCCAGCTGACAGGTTGATAAGGAAAAATATTTAAAACCACACATCGTATATGCTTTCCATATTTAAAAGTTAGGAAGAATTCAAGCTGCGAGCCTGAGGAACGTCATGGCAGCGACAACAAAGCGTTTGGTGGTTGAGTGAGTGAAAGCACGTGTCCAGCTGACCAACAGCCGTGACATGCTGAAGTAGGTGCTGTGAGGTTATTTATACTTTTCAGATACCTTCTGCTGGGTTTTGATGACACCCTGCTGTTTGGGGCACTTTGCTTGCACACGTTATTGTAAATTGTAGTATTTAAAAGGCTTTGTGGCCATATGATGTTTCCGAGAGATGGGCTGACAGCTTCTTGCTCTAGTTCTGCATATAGCCAAATATTTAACAAAACACTGGGGCACTGCCTCAAAGGCAACTACAAAGTAGCTTCAGGTGACACAAAGAATGATGCAGTTGGGCCTTTTTTGTAGGTGCAAATCTTCGGGAATCCTGCGATACTGCTCAGATTTTTGGTGTCCTTGCATGATTCAAAAAACAATTATCTACTGAATATATAGAAAGTAGAGCACAATTCAATTTTTAAGCCCTTATTCTACTGAAATGGAAAGAACATAAGAGTTTTGATCTGACCCAACAGGAAATTTCAAGAAAAGTGTGAGTTTGCAGCTTTTTTTAAATTTACAGAAGTTAATTTCTGTGTTTTGTCTGTATGAGAATCATGAAATGAAAGAGTCAATCTCTGACCAACATCACTGCATAAATGTTGTTTTGCAAAAACAGAAGTTTTCTGGAGTAAGAGGGAGGACTACAGAGGTATGTTCATGACAAAAGATTTAAGAGAGCACAAACAAATTTGAAGCACCCACTCAGTCTGCACATCTGAGAGTGCAAAGGCAGAGTCAGATTTGAAACTGTTGCTGTTTTAGCATTTTGAATGCAGGAGGCTGTCTGCCAACCATTTTTGAATAGCAAGTTGCATCAGGACACACACACACACACACACACACACACACACACACACACACACACGCTTGGACATCATGGTCTTGTTTCATTCAAAGTTAAAGTCTACAAAAGGAAAAAAGGCAGTGTTTTATGGGGAGACTATATGGCTATTTGGGACCACATGTGATTTGCATTTTTTATATGTGCAGTATCATTTATCTTACAGTTTCAATTACAGTGGCTGTGTGGATCAGCGCTGTAGACTGAAGCTGAGCCAAATTCTGGTTTCGAACTGATCCCCTCACCGTCGCCTAGTTTATTCATGCCAGTATGACAGCTTTACACCACGCCTATTCTGAAAATATTGCAACTCTGAAGACAACTGAAGCCAATAATCATTTTATTCTCTGTAGTAGTAGTAGTAATAATAGTAGCAACGAAGTAATTGTAGTAGTAGTAGTAGTAGTATTTCTTTGAAGTATTTGTTTTTTGAATCCCACAAGCCACGGTAAACACTACATCTGGTTCACAAAAAAACAAACTACAAACAGAAGCTAGCACATCCACTATCATAAACTGCTTGTAATTACTTTTAAATTACATTGACTCTCAAAACTACCTGTATTCACTACCCCTGAGCCATAATGGCTTACAGCCTATATCATTTTCATACTATTTTAGTGCAATTTTAGTAATTTGGTATGACATCCATTTAGAATTTTTTACAATACAGTCAACAAATACCGATTGGTGTTAATGCCCTGTCGATTGGGTCTACTGGGACGACCCTTCACTTCCTGGTTATACTGAACAGATTGGGATCTCCCTGTCAGTTCGAGTCTGGATTCAGGGGATTCAGACACCTTCCAAATGTGAGTGTTGATCGTTATGACAGAGAACCATTATCACTCAAATGTAAGTACAATATTCCCTCTGCAAGCTCAAATGATGCTGACAATTTTGACTTCCCTTGTGCAAAATATAAAAATCTAAAAAAATGAACTTTTTTTAGCCTCAAAATACCTCCATACTGCACTGTGGTCCCCCTGCAGTTAAAGTGTCTCTTTTCTTTCAGTTAACTTGACTTTATCAACGACTTACAAATTATTTTTGCTATTCAGAATCAATTCACAATCATGAATGGTAAATATCAGCATTCTTGTGTGAATCAATTTTTACAGACCTACATTTTTGTCAAAATTGTGTTGTATCAAGGGGATCATGGGGAATTTACTGACAATTTTTTTTTTTTTATTATTTTCAAACACTCTTTTGGTCCTGACTTGCTCCCACATTTTAAGTACACTTGGCAGTAATATATGATGCATCTCATGTGCATTACTAGTTGGATACCCTATGATTGTCTTAAGTACAAAATGAGGTCATGATTTACACTTTATTCACCACTAATAACTGTAAAAACCACACAATCTCGACAGCGGCAGGTGTGGATGTAGGGTCAAAAAATAACCGTAAAGTTAAAATTACGGTACGATGCCGTCCATGACTTTGTGATGACTAAAAGGCGTCACAGCTGAGGCCACTACCTAACCTCGGGACTGTGAGTCATGGGTGTACCACAGCGGGAGAAAGGGTGACATCATTCTAGAGTCATCATCCTCTTCGGACGGGCTCCTATAGAAAGCTCTCACTATGAACGCGGGGGCCTACTTTCTGAAAACCACGTGACCTTCTGGTACTCTGCAGGCTGCACCCAACTAGAAAATGCATAGTGCATGCAATGTGCGGATGTGTAAAGTACCAGGTTGTACGTGCAGGACTACAATACTATTGTAGTGGTGTAGTAGTTCTTTGCGCTCGGTGTTGGTAAAGCCTCGCTGTTTACTGAACACAAATATCTCATGAGGAGGCACCTCTTTGGCAGATGATGCAAGCATGGACATGTCACTGATCAGCCATCCCCAGTGGAGACACTGATAAACGATCAAAAAGGCATTTCGTCTGCACGATTAACACCGAAAATCTAGTTAAACTTGATCTCCCGGACATCGCAGCGTGCTTGCTGATAATTACGGCTACGCAGGGGTGTTTGCAGGACAAGAGTAAGTTAGACAGCAAAACAAAAAATGTGCACAAAAACAAAAATAATCCCCACCCGCCGAAGAAATGCGAGCGACCCCGAAGCGTGCACGACTTGCAACCAATTCAAATCAGCCAAAGTGTTAAAATGTAAACAAGAGGCACGACTAATATTCACAATTTCTGTCGGTGACACATTTTACAGATTGATAAGCAGCCCGCGGGGAGGCAACTCTGACGGGCCTCTGTGGGTGGTGGGAACCCGTTTGGCCGTTGTGCAACGGTGCTCTCGGTAGTGCTCTGCAACAACTGCTTACCATACGGATCCGTAAGCACCGGAGCCGACGGGAGATAAGTTCTGGTAGCGCTCCGGGACCTCCCACACGGTTTTGTTGAGCTCCTGTCGATAGAAAGTGGGTCTCTCCTTCTGCGACATTCCTGCGGATTTACCAGCCGCGCAGTGACAAAACAAGGCAGCGGAAACTTCTGCCCTCTCCCCTCTCCTTCCCGTGTGGCACGACGTGGTGTGCTGCTGCTCCATAGTAAAACTCAAAACTGAGACGGTTCTGAATCGCACAAAACTTCAGACACCCCGTCGTGCAAATTCGGTGCAGCTGTGCAAAGAGAAAACTCCCCACCTCTCCGTGCACGTCGGGCTGCTTGGAGACAACTTCCTCTACAAAACGTACTCGGGTCAGGAAGCTCAGTCTGGACTAGCTTTCGCTGAAATTTTCGCTCAGCTCTGGTCTCAGCTCTGCTGGGGCGCGCGGAAACGTGAACGCGTACGTCCCTTCGTCACTGCACGCTCCCGGCTATAATTGTAATCACGCGATAACTGGGTAACATTTGGAAACCAAGGGATATCCCGTCTTTACTGTAGACAGGAGTGGGAATTTCCCTGTCAATACCTGGACATGTTTGGGGTTTTTATATTTATTAACAAATCACTTTAAATGCATCTCCCTTAAATTAATTTGAAGCGTACAATCACACAAGTGTTTACTGAAATATACTTGACTTGACTTGAATATACTTGAAAACTCCACAATGCAGCATTAATACATAAAACAGAAAAAATATACAAAATAATCCACATTGCCTATAATATTAGGCTCCTGTGGGCTTTTACTACAAAGTTTCCATGAAAATATTTTGTTTTATGATACTGTTCAACTGAGTGTGGTCATTTGTATTTATCATCTTCAGATTTATTTTAATAAAAATCTGTGAATCTACATCATAAGGATAAATGATCATTATGAACCACCTTTTTCATGCAGAAAATGTTATATCAAAGTTGGAGAGACGCAGGTGTAAATAATAAAAATGATATTCCATTTAAACCTGCTTCAGTTTACAGGTTCACCTTCAGAGAGGAATTTGTTCTATGAGTGTTTGTGAAAAGGCCAGTAGTTGGAGAAAACGCCAAGAGGAACCAGGTTTACTGGGTGATATAGAGACACTATTTATAAATGCTGTTGCATGGCATCCCTAGTCGCAGTTTGTTAAAAAGAACATAAATGGCCTGGCCTGTTTGACAAAATATGTACTTGAGTAAGAAAAAAATGTTTTATGGTCTGATGAGACCTAGCTAATATTTTTGACATCATATTACAAGCAGTGTTTAGTGGAAGTGCTGCACTGCAGCATAACATCATCAGGCCGGGTGGGATTTAGCTGATAAATCTTTTCTTTTCCTTCTGAAAAGAAAATGAAATCAACAAAACCCAGAGATATATGGGTTAAAAAGCTGAGATGAGATGATGATAATTTATTTTACAGCAATAAAACAACTCTAGATACGAGGTCAATGCTGCACAAATGTGGCTTTAAAAAGAATTCATTCATTTGAAACGCCAAAGGGACTGGCGTGAGCATACTGTATAGGCACCAAATGTAATTTTGACACCTGCTGATTGTTGTTGTTGTTTTTTTAAGGACAACAAACACAGAAATTGTCTGATGAACGTTTTACTCAAAATTGCATTGCATCCCCTCTTGAAACAATTTCTTCTTTAGATAAAAAAGGTGGCAAAAATAAACATAGAATAACAGTATGTAATTAAGATGGCGTGAGAAGCACCATCCCAATTTGGCATTGCATTAAGCCTTCAGGCAAGTCTGATGGAAAGATCAAATTTTCACAACATGTTAAGAGAACAACTGTGACAGAACTTTGACTTACAGTTCAAGTTGTAACAATCTGTGACACTGAAACATGTTATTAGATGTCAAAGCAAATAGAACATACAGCTGTGCAAAATGTGTATTTCAAACCTAAAACAAAATCAAGACGCAAGAGACGCAAAACAGCACTGGTAAGAAAAGATTAGAGATGCAAAAAAGTCAAATATAGTGTGCACAAGAACATCTTCATATATTAGCTTTGTTTATCTTCCCCTCCAACCTTGACAGAAGAAGTGAAAAAAACAGCATAGTTGGAAGCAAGCAGAATCGATCATTATCAGTTTGATCACACATGAACCTCTGACAAATCGCTACTGGTCAAATCTTTTTCCAAATATATACATCTAGTCTAATTTTAGGTTGTATACACGTTCAAGGTATAATGCACACACTGCCCTTTGATCTCCTGCATCCTTCACTATAAATATTTATGGGGGTAGAGACAATCAACAGTATTACCCTACAACAGAATGATGCCATGTGACCCAACAGGCTCTCTCCTCTGTGATAACTGTGGGTTAAATTCAGGACGCCTTTCATGTACTGCACACACTTTATAAAGGGAGAAGTTGTACCCAGTCACCAGAAGGGGGCAGCACTGGCAGGTCTTTTACATGGGTCCACAGGGCCTATGGGGTTTCATCAATCATGTAATCCAAGAGGTGTCCCACAACAAGGATTAGCACATGACCACAGAGATGAGTCCATCCCCGGCCTGCAACCATCCAGTCTTATCCAGTCCAGTCTAACTCTTATCATTTTAAGAAGACAACGTAGAAAGCCATGGCCAAACAGGAAACTGCCACAGCAATGTGAAGCCTTGTCCCAATTACTGCGGCTGAGAAGAGAGATAGAGAATCAAGAGGGAGAGCGAAGACAGTTACTGGTTAATTACAAACATACAGAACAAGGAGAATACACAAACCATGTAAACAGATGGGTTACTATCATTGTTGTGATTGTTTTAAATGCAAGACACTCAAAGATAAGTATATAACATTACAGTATGATCTGGGCAGTGCTACATTTTCTGCTGTTTTGACTCTGTACTACAGAAAATATTAATGTTCTGACTGAGTTTAAGGTATCTTACATGTGTTTGCATCCACAGAGGATCTTTTCACAGTGGACATCACTATTAACTATTAACTATTAACAATACAGATAGCATGGTTCCATTTTATTAGCCTTGTAAGCCTGTTTGCCGACGAGCCAGCACATGAACCAGAACTGACAAAACTATATGGGATTCAACGTATATTAAAGCTGTCAATCACATCTGTGCTTTCATTGCAGGTCAGTACTCAGACTTGCACAAACAACTAATTAAAAATTTTAATGGTCACACAGTATTTTTTTCTGATCATTTCTGTTCATCTGAGCAGGTGTTTAACGTGCTGAAGATGAGAGTGTAGACAAAATGGCCTAATATCAAGTAGGGAGTACAGAGCCATGGAGATCATCACAGTGGCAAATACAGAGTGTATGCTGAGGTCTCTGGGTCTCAGACTTTCACGCATTTACTGATTATTTTTACTTTATTTAAGTGTTAAATAATTTTTGCTCTTCTTACATTGTATAAAATGGATATTTATACTCAGGTTAAGACATTGTTTGATTTAAAGTCCACTGTGGTGCAGTACACATATGACATGATAATAACAGAACTGAAAGTCTATTGCTGATAATGTTACAGATGCCAAAAGTTCAGGGAGGAAGGATGGAGGAGCTGATCTGAGTGTCTTAGACTCTTGTAATGCACCAACCTCAGCACTGTAAAATGCATTTTTATCCTTAGAAAAAAATAACACTGTTGACATCTTCTGACTTTTAAAATACCACTGATGAAAACCCCATCTTAAATCACTTCTCAAATTTAGGTATTCCAATTGAGGCATTCTGTGTAGAAATCCTTTGTGTGCTGAATCAGTATATTGTTATGTCATCACAAATCTACCTTTGTAAAAGACGCCCCACACTCCTTTCTTCTCTGACAGCAGCCAGCTGTTGAGGCGAGGCACCTTTTTGAGGTATGCACAGGTGCAGATGAACAGCAGCCCAAACACCAGGATGCCATCGAAGGAGTACACTGTGGAGGAATGGGAAGACAATATCACAGTCTGCCTTACCTGCAAGTTACCCAACTTCTCAATCTGTTTGCTAAATTAATGAGACAAATAAAAACGTGAGAGTTTACATGTCATGTCCACATTAATTTAGCATCAGAAAATCCAATAGCAATTACATATAAACCATGTGTTGTGGTAGATTTTCTCTTTAACCTATATGTACAAGCTATGTTGTTGACTCGTGGAAGCCCAGAGCAGCTAACAGTCTGAAACGTTATGTTTAAAAGTCTCATCGACAGTAGACAAGGCCGATATTTCAGGGACTAACATCAGTTAAGCACTGATTAACAGGTTTTCTTGCCTCTGTAAGTGATTGTTGTGGTCTAACTGTCTGGGATTTTTAGCATCAGCCACCGATATTGTAGCGTTGGCCAACGGCAGTGAGCAAGACACCTCGACAAATAAACAATGTTAATAACGTAAGAGGTTTGAAAACAAGAGCTTTTCACAAACGACGCAAAACCTTAACGTAAATTTGTGACACCAAAATGACTAAAGCTCAATTTGCTTTAATAACACCAGACTAGCAGTGCTACTCAGGGCCACGTCTACAGCTAAACTAGCTTAGCCCTCCGTCCAAGAAGTGGCTAGCCTAACTTACGTGTCTTTTTCTGGGTCCGACACTTCTTACCTAACAACACAATACAGTGAACATACCATTTGTCATATTTGCAACTTGCGCTTTGACGATATTATACAATTGTTTCTTCTTTAAATTAGCAATCCATCATGTATTACAAAGTAAAGATTCAATGCAGGATACTTCGCTTCGCTCAGTTGACACTTCCGGTTTCACTGACTTACAATCTTCTTCTGCGTTTTACGTTTGTTGTTGTTGTCCATCTTGATTTACTGACATCTAGTGGAAATTGTGATTTATGGCTACTTGTACTCCCCGTTACGTTTACAGTTTTCCAGCAGTTTTATGTTTACTGATAAAGAATCAAAGTGCACATTTTAAATGTCAAGCATCTCGTACTTTCATCGTTTGTGCATATAATGTACGTCACTCTGGAAACTCAGCACAACCTTCATTGCATCCAAGCAAAACTGAAGCCTTCTTTGTAAAAGAGGAACTGAATTGTTTAAATCATGCAGCTTGACATTATATTTCAACATTTGTAAGGAGGAGACTGAAAATTATTTTGTCTGGAGAATTTACTGCCAACAAAGTGGCAGAGTTGGTCATACAGACATAAATGACTTCACCCACAACAACATTTCCTACAGGATGTGGTCAACACGCTGCCCTCCACCACATAAGACACAGCACCCACATTAGTGCAAGGGGTCGGATTAACAAAGTAATAAAAATGCTGGCTCTGCTGCAGGACTGAACTTGGACACACCTGGGGCAGGCCAGTGGGAAGGATGAGGATTAATCTCAGCTTTCACCCACACCACAATGAGCTGACACCACAGGCTATAAAGGTACCTCTTCCTCATTCACAGAGGGCCTCAATGGAGCAGTTAATGCTGTCAGTCATCATCCATTTCAGAGTTTTTTAGTCTCACACCAGCATCATGGTTGAGTTGAAAATAATTTACTATGTCTATACTGATTTAATCTGTTACAGTATACAAGACACTTGTACACACTCTGAGTCGTAATGTTTATGCCTATGCACATGCCTAAAGTGACTCCTTATGCTCATATTGACTGTACTCGTACTTATCTTCACATTGCACGCCTATCAATCCGTCCAAATTCATTATTTTCACTTATTTAATGCTGTACATAGTCTGCATCACAGGCAACAGTCAGTGTTGCTGTTGGGAAATTCCTCTTACCATCAACAGTTGCACATAGTTCATGTTTAATCCATATATTTCTATCTAAAAAAGCGTAACATGGCTGAAATAATTCACCTTTGCTACATTGACCTGATATTGCATCAGGACCATGAAAATATGCTGATGGTCCACTGTTTCCAATCCTAAATGCAGGACCACTGTAGTACAGTGCTGTCTAACTCCATGTTGTAGAAATACTAGATTATTGGTTAAATTTCACGTTTGATTATAAATTTATGTGAATCTGCAGTATATTTCGTTTCCCACAGTTGAATCCACAAAGTAAAGTTTAGTTGGGATTTTCATGTTGCATTATCTTAATCATCCAATCATTACATTATCCTAATCCCACCATATGTCGTTCCTGCCTCTGAGACAACAGAAGTTTCTCTCCTGAAGGGAACAAGGGTGGAACAAAGGGTTGCAGGACAGTTAATAAGATTTGATCACAGGACAGTGGAGCACACCTGTTCAGATAGCTGCAGTGCGCTCTACACCCTGAGAACAGTACTTAGCATCTGCTCCTCCTCCTTCTTCTTTTGCATTGGAATCTGCGAGAACACACTTGAGCACATCTCAGTCTTCAGAAATGCGTCTGTACCACAGCACACAGGTAAGACTGGTTTTAATGGATGGAGATTTTCTGTTTTTTTGTTACTTTATTGTTACTTCTGTGGTGTGTCAGTAGTGGTGTGAGTAATGAATAAAGTAGCAATAATTAAATAGGCAACGTTTTTGACAGAATAATCATATTTGAGTTGGTCATGTGATGTGTTGATTTCTAATTAAGATCTTTTGACAAAGTGTTCAGTTTTAATGTGTTGATGGGTCATTGAATGTATGATCTGAGTGGATTTGTAGCTTTTATGTGCTTAAAGCATATAAATTATCTTTGCATCATTTCATTTTCAAAGTGAATTTTGCAAATAACTTTTCTATTCTTCATCCAGGTATCCCAAAAAATGGGTCTTCAAAATAGGAGTGGTAAGATAACTCCAAACACAGTTGGTATTACTTTAGTGACTACAACTAAACACATTATCTTCACATTCAGTCATAAGTTGTGTCCTATCACTTTAGAAGGTACTTTTATGAACATAAATTGAACATAAGCAGTATCATTTTAGCTATGAACAGAAGCTCTATCCATACTGTGTATGATAAAAGACTGACAAGGATATATAATTGTATGTTGGTTTGTACTTACGTGTACCAGAGAGACATCACTGCTGGATGGTCCCACGACGCCAGATGATTGAAAGTCAACAACAGGAGGGTGGTGACCTTATCAAACCCAGGAAGCTGCCAAATCCCATTCTGGTTCCTCACCAACACACAGCCCTTCACCAGGAGCTGCTATTCTGCCACAGACAGTGAGAAAAACAACGAGATTTGTACCTGCTGTCTCTGATCAGATCACACAGGCAGCAGGTACAGGCTGATCCAAGAACGTACAAATGGGATATCAGTCAGGGAACATCTACCAGAGTTGTTCTTCAGATCAGCACTTTATTTGCGTCATGCCAGACTCATTGATTCCGCTTAGGCTTCTTCTGTCCAGTTGGTCAGTGTTGTGGGTGGTGATGAGCAGCATGTTTAGGTGGTCTCTAACAATGGTCAGGTCAAAGGTACAGAACTGCTATACAGAGGCAGACCGGGGAACTAGCTCTGTATCTGATAATATAAAAAATAATATGTACCACTACTAAGAAACTGAATTTTATTTGATGTACTTACATTTTAAGAATCCAACAACTCTGTGATGATGTAATTACTCAATCACTAAGCTTAACTGGGAACTGCTCTCTGTCGAAATACATCAACCTACAGAGTAACCTTTCACAGAGGAAACTGTTTAAAACAAAGTTTGGATGCGATGCTAAGAAATAACACTACAGTGAAGAAGTTTCACTGTATATTTTGTTTTTATTTTCACCTGGTGATCAAATATCTGCTTTTTTCCTCTGTGTGTCCTCAGTGGTCTCCTGCCCAGAAGAAAGCCAGAGCTGCAGTGTGTGCTGGAATACAAAGAGAGAGAGCAGCACAAGCAGAGGGAGCTGGCCCTCAGTCCTCCCTCTGACCTCGAGGTGAAACTTCGCTCGAGGCAGAAGAAAATACAAGTTGTGAGTACTTCAGAGCAAATATGGAAAATCACACAACCTGGGGAGTACAACGTATGTACTAATCTATTTGCTTTTGGGGCATGTGTGAGTGAGCTTGCAGATATTCTTTATAAGGAGGATGTCCAAACCAAGATGTTTCCTGTCTTGCAGCACGAGCTGGAGGAGAAAAAGAGGAGTGAGAGTCTGCAGAATGTGCCAGAGTTTGTTCGTGTGAGAGAAACCCTGAAATGTATCCAGACATTTTCCTTGTGACAACAGATCACAGGGACAAATAAACACTGTTAACTGACAAATTCCTGGTGTCGGTTAAAAGGAGAATTAACTTGTTTGACAATATTAATTGATTGAAATAATCAAGAATGATTTATTTTGAGAGTAATCTTTAAAGGATAAAGGATCATGTGAATTCAGATGGCATTTTGGAACCATCAAGAATTGTATTTTTACAGTATAATAATTCTGTAATATGTCTATAGAAAATTACTGTATGTTGTAGCATAGTATTAAATAGGCATTTTATCAAGTGCTCTTTGTAGCAGCTGTGTGCATTTAACTACAACAAATCCTTTCAAACAATGGACATAAGATAAAATAAGCGATGAATACATACAAGTGACATTTAACCATTTTTTAATAAAACATCCAGGGAGGGTGATCATTTACAAAAGCAAACAAAAAAACAAACACTGAAAAGTTGTACTGAATCAAAATTGTGACAACAGTGAGAAAGTAGTCATGTTAATATTCACAAAAACATAACAGCCATCATAAAAATGAGTTCGGACGTGGTTCTTTTTGCAGAATTCCTTAGCTGCTCCGACACATTATACTCTTTAATTAAAGCTGTACACATTTCACAAGTTTTGGGACACAGCTACTAACTTCACTGGGTAAGTTCGTGTTTAGGAACTCAACATCAGAAAAAAAAGACTCATGGCTATTCATAAAAATGTTTCTGGTTTAAAAAGTGACCAAGTGCCAGCTGGTAGTCTTCACGAAGTTTCTCATTCTGTATCTGTGGTATGCTGCAAACAAACATGCACAAAAAAAAATGATTCTGCACAGTAAATGTACTGACCTATACTTTGTTGCAGGAAGTTGCAGGAATAAGGACTGCTGAATAAATACCATTTAACCGTATTCACATTCTTTGCACCTCCAAGAACACATGAAACCTTGTGTACCGTTGACTGTAAACGCATGTTTTACATTTAAAAAGTTAACATGTCTTGCTCATTGCCTTGGAATTATATGATTTCCCTCCCAACACGTTTATAAATACTAATTCTACTCACGAGCAGCAACCGCAGCCACTGTTTGTTGTGTTTGCTGCAGAATAAATTAACAATAAATTAAAAAAACAACCAAAGAACAGTTTTTACAATAAATGTAGACATCATGGCAGGAAAGAATCTCCAGTCTGTGTTTCCCAGTATTATCTACGACACTTGAAACAAATCTCATAGTGTTGGAAAATATTAAACAAGAGGTACAGCAGAAGAAACACAGGCAGAGGAGAGATGTAGGCCACCAACATAGTAAACTGGCTGTGAGGAGGACAGTGACACATGCATGGGTGCAAATAAAAAGGCCAAAAGAATTTACAAGTCAAAAAAAGACATCGAGCTAAACTTCAAGAGTTACGAGGCAATATTTCTCAGCCAATTCTCTGTTGTTACACCACTTGAAATAGTGAAACTGGTGGCAGACATCACAGCACAAGCTTTAACAGTTTAAAGCCCTGCCTATTCCATTTGCAAAACCCCAAAAAGTTCATCATTAATCATTCTCCATTAGGTCAAGATGAAAAATAATAAATAAATAAAAAGATGTAATGTAGTCGGACCTCGCCCAGCTTCGAGCCCAGATTTGTAACACCTATAAAACAAGGTTTCGTTAATTATCGTTTTTCTCTCTACATGCAGAGCAAATTTAACCACATAAAAATATTATAGACTCATCAAAGATGGACTAGACTTACATGGTGACTGGTTAGAAACCCACTTTTAATTCGTGAACCCTTTATTCTGTTTGCAAAAACAGAAAAAATGTAACTTGTGTTATTTTTCCTCCAGGCAGATCACACTAGAACACGTAGCATGTCAAAATCACAGTCAAACCTGTCACAGCTATTTCAAATGAACACTAAAGTCTAAAAATCGTTAAAAAGAGAAAGATTTTTGAGCTTAACCTGCTATTTTGTGCTCTAAATGAAAAACAAAGTAAGTAAAATACCAGTTTTTTTCTGGCAATTAAAAAAAAGTTTCATCAAATCAGAAATAATAATAATAATAATAATAATAATAATAATAATGTGAAATAACTATTATATGGAAATTATTATGATGTCTGCGACCTGATGCACAAATTTAAATGGCATAACAACTGAGACGAAAAACATTATATTTGAATGAAACGTAAAAAGGACACAAATTAAGGACAAAAATTAAGGAATGCCATCCTTTCTCTGGCAACACTGCGAGGGTGGCACACTCCAGTCATACACATAGGACAATCGCAGCTTAACTTCCTCCTTACAGAGCCTGCCGTCACGCTGCAACGTCTGGTGTTTTTCCAACATGTCCTCCAGGCTCTGCTTATGTGTCACCAAATATTTGTTGTTGCAACCACGCGATTTATACTCTGTGTCAAAGCGTGGGTCATGAGTCCGCCGAACATCCACTGGCGCCAGCCAGGCGCCCAGTGACACGTCCTCACTCTGCCATGTCTTGAAGTAGCCTGCATTAAGATGCACATACCGAACGAGGTCAGCTGAGAGGATGTAACCTCCACCCAGTGCATACGGCAGGTAGTAGTCACAAAGCTCCCAAGAGCTCTCTCTCCACTTCCCTGCTGTTTTCACTCGCCCTCTCCCTGAGAAGAAACCCCAGTACAACCGATTGGGTTCCTTCCCCTTCAGCTCCTCCTTGAGGAGATCCAAGCGAGCAAATGTGTCATCATCTGCTTTGAGGACAAACTTGAACTCCACATTCTGGTCCAGCCAGGAGTACATGTGCAGTAGCTTAAGTGTTAAATTCTCGTAAGAATCTCGTAAGTCAGGCAATAAAAGCAAGTCCTTGTGCCGGCCTTGCTCTGTGTTAAGGTTTTGAAGATCCTCGTTGGAGAGTCCTTGAGTCCCCACCACAAACATGGCCAGAACATCAGAGTCTCGTTTAGCCAGCCAAGTGCTGCGGATGATACTCCTCCGCTCTGTGTACTTAGGTCCTGTTGTGATAAGGACCACAAGAAATGCTGACAAGTCTTTAGATGTGAAAGGGGCATTATGCTGCTCTGGATGGGACTGCAAAGCATTGGCACGTGGGGCTAGGCCTGGAGGATCTTGGTGGCCCTGTTTCAAGGTTTCCGAGGTACATTTGGCCAAGAAGACCAGAACTACTGCAAAACTGCACACGGTGCCAATGACCAGCGCTGTCTTGTGGCGACACACGAGGCGCAGCAGATTCATGGTGCAGAGTCTGGGGTGAAATGACAAGATGTTGTTAGTGATAATGTCAAAACAAAGTATATCAAAACAAGTATAGTAGACGTTACCACAGATTTCTACATGTTCAACATGAAAATTGTGCAAAGGTGATTAATTAATTTAAAGTGCAGTTGGTAGTCACAAATGTAAACAAACATGTATGCGCACGTATGCATGAAACCTATCTAGAACTGTTTCGCGTCAGTCGGTGACAACTGGCATTTAATTAGTCGTGCCACCCCCAGTTCCCGTGTTTCATAGGATGGTTTTTGCTGTTAAATGGCAGATATTGTTTTTAACTATATGATAAACCTCGCCTAAGCTGCACCCCTACAAATGTATAGCAGCACCTGGTAGCTAAGCTTAGTAGCTGAAATGCATACTGTGTCAAAGCAGTGTCATAATTAGTGGAAAAAAATAAAGCGTACTTATGGGTTAACGTTACCTTAGCTTATTGGAAAGTACCTATCCAGTGAATGATACGGTCAGATTGGGCCACAGACGGCAGCTTTGCAGAGCTAACGCTAGCTACCGAGATAAGACCCTCTGCGCACTTTCTAGGTTCACTCCGCTGAATGTAAACACACACAAGTTGCTCATATTGGTCTCAGCTGGAGATGGAAACCACCGGATTCAGTAAGGCATCGGCCCGGCAGGTTACATTAAGCAGGTTCAGTCGTTAACTGGCTGAAATGAGCAAATTACAGATGTGTTCATTTTTTGTTGTCTCGTAGTGTAAGCCAAAATCAGTTGTGCGTGGCTGTGACGAAAAGGAAACGGAAGTGAAGCCCCACCGGATTAAAATGAAAACAATATTAATGGCTATGAATGAACGACGATTTTGTTTCCTTTCTACAGCTGTTATAAAAAATCATTCCAACAAATTACATCCAACATACATAAAAAAATCATCTATCTCCAGGCTTGGATATTTTAATACATTTACATTACTAATGCATAACGGAGTAATAAAACAAAGTTGTATCAGTAAAAATATAAAAATATGGCATGTGTAATCACCCTCAAAGGCATTTGAAAAAGAATGACAAATAGTGAGTAGTGGAAAATTTAGAGACAGCTGTTGACTGACGCATGCGCTTTATGGCCATTAAAATCGCATGATGCAGCAAGTTTGGAGTGATAGCCAGAACGAGACCGGACTTTATAAAAATTTGCTTAATAATAAAAGCATGATATGAACATATAATTCAGCGTATATATTTGTATGTTATATTGCATAGACCCATGTATTACAGTAATTTATCCTAGTGAATCGCAGTTACATCTTCATATTATTCTTGCAGCGTCTTCGAGATTTAAGTAAGGGTTAATTATGATCTTATTTTGAAACTTGTAACCGGAAGCCCAATCTTTTACTACGGACCTGACAGTGACGGTTTTCATTAGCTAGAAAAATAATGGCCCAATCGTAGCAAACTACCATTGTGTTGTTTGTATTTAGCCTAAGAATAAAAAACCAACATACATGATCATGTACGCTCTTAGTGTGACTTATTTGTTCGTTACAAAATAGCTTCGTGACAGTAGTTAACCCAGCAGCTCGGAAGCTAACTGACAACGTTGGACGAGGACATTGGCAAGCTATGACGGTTAGGAATACAAGCCGACTGCCTCGGACATTTCCAACTCTGTTCGCCATCTTCCTGCTAATTTTGAGTGGGGAGTTGGTGAAAACAGCTTCTGAATATGACCCTTACAAAATCTTGGGTGTCAGCCGGAGTGCGAGTCAAGCGGAGATCAAACGGGCATACAAGGCTCTTGCCCGAGAGTGGTGAGTGACTGATATCAAGCATCCCCCCTTAGGCCATTATATCCTGACTGCAGCAGCCCTATTCAGTTAACGGTGTACATGTAACACCTGAGCCGGTGCTCGTTATTATCTGTCCTGTAAAATGTTAAACTGAGAACGTTTAACCCCGTATTACCAAGCAGTGGTTCACATATATGATGTGCTGTGTGGGTTTTTTAGGCATCCAGACAAGAATAAGGACCCTAACGCCGAGGACATGTTCATCAAGATCTCTAAGTCATACGAGGTGAGTAAACAACATGCATGCATCATATCATGTTTTTATTTCACACCAGCTCAAGCTGACACCTGTGACAGGCAGTGTGACCTCTATCTGGATCACTCTGTATCTTTCACTTTCTTTCTCATGGCCTCTCTGGAGTTATTACAGCATGAATAGTAAGTCCTCTCATCTCTTGCAGATTCTGTCCAATGAAGAGCGAAGATCCAACTTTGACCGCTATGGGCAGATGGATGAAAATCAGCCCTTTGGACAGTCACAGCATCCTGGTTTCCGCAGCTTCCACAACAGCTTTTACTTTGATGAGTCTTTCTTCCATTTCCCCAGGTTAGTTCATGTTCACAGCTGGTTTTTCCAGTGTCAAAATTAAAGAACCAGCGTACTGTGGACCAAATCTTGTATGACAAGGGGGCAAGTCTCTTCTTCAGTTATCTGTCAGCATGCTGGTGTATCTGGTCCAAAGTTTACAGTCCAACTTGTGTTTGGATTTCGTCTGTGATAATAGTAAAAAGTTTACTAGATCTGGCCACACAAACCTCAAGGAAAAACTCCTTTAGTGTGCAACATTTACTTGATTATACGGCTAATAATGTCAGAGTGATTAAATGCCAATCATGTACTGACTACATCTTCTCAAGTGGAAGGATTTGCTTTGCATTCTCTATTTTATATCTCTGTGTAATACTATTTTTTTGCCCGTTAGTCATCAAACTGCCAGTTTGAAAAGATCAAATTGAACCATGCTGATCTAAGAGTGGAATTTGTCTTTCAATTTACTAATTTAATTAAAAATGGTAAAAAAAAAAAAAATCAGCCTTGACTTGATATCAAAGCAGATCTTTGATATCAGACTATATTTTGATTTTGAGATTGAGATTTTTATAAGATTAACAAACTAATGATCCTTTGTAGTGCAACTGGTCTTCTTGATAAGTTGTTTCAGGGAGGCGCCTTTGACTCTATTGAGTCTGTACACCATAATTTAGAAGGGGTGAACAAATCTTAATTATGGAAAGTTTTCTCACAGGTCATGTCCTCACAGCAGCCCATAGGCTATGTCTAAAAAAAGACTCACTGACTTGTCTTTGACGCTCCTCCAGGTCCAGGGACTTTGCAGACAGCAAGTACCTCCTTCACCATGCTCAGTTTAACAGCGATGTCCTTCCAGACAGCCACAAAAGGCCGTACCTGATCAAAGTGACCTCTGAGTGGTGCTTTGCATGCATCCATATTGAGCCTGTGTGGAAGGAGACAGTGCAGGAGCTGGAGCCACTGGGTAAGTCTGCTGTCACCAGAACACCACTCTGCCTGGCCCCCCCCACCCCACTTCCCACACACAAACACTCACACAAACACTCACTCACACATACACACACTCTCTCTCTGAGGAACAGGGTTGGTTTTCCTAAAAGCATCATAACAAAAGGGATAATATTTGCTTAGTTCCAGGCCATTAGGACAAATGTAATTCTAAGTGTTAAGATGCTTTACAGAGAGCCAGCCATTTCTTAAATTATTCATTAGAGCTTATTTGTTCCTCTTGTTTTCCTGGAACAAAGTGTAAAGCCAAGGGAAGAATTTAGTCCTATGTAACAGTTGTCAGGCACTGGAGATGAATTTAAAGTTGTTGAGTTAGCCCTGATAATTAGAGGCACAGCTCACAGGGCCTCGTAGATTTAGTCTCATGGTTAATATGTAATGACTGGGTGGCCTGCTCTGGAAAATCATCTTGCATATTTATGTAACCAAGTGATCGTTAGTGTGCTAACCAATGGACATTTTATTCAGTAAGGATTAATATTGAAAAGCATAAAAAAAGCTTATAGTTAGTTATGGTGTTGGCCTCGACAACATTGAAACACCAGAACAAACGTCTTTTGGCCCATTGTCTATATAAAAATTGACAAATGCTGGTCTTGTGTGTATCCAATGCAAACATAACATAATCAAGTGTGAAAACTCATTAAAAGTAAACTTGTTTCAAAGCTTCAGCCTTGGTAGGTTTTATCTGGTGCTGTGCTGTACAGGGGCCCATGGGGGTCTGTGAGCCGTGAAAAACAGATGTATGCATCTTTTCTGAACCTTATGCATTAGGCAGTCTCACTAATTTCAAGGACAGGAGGAAAAATCCCATAACTTGGAGATGCACGACCTTAAGACTTTTTGTGTCTTCTCGACCAGAGCTGCAAAGTGTTTGCTTAGTTTAATGTAGCATTCACTTTAAATTAGGCCTCATGTTTCTGGCATCTTTGTTATTTGACTGCTGTGAACTTGAACAAGTCACTGCTCAAACAGTATCAATTGTGTTTTGTCTATCTGCTGTGTGTACTTGTGTTTTTGTCCAAAGATCATTGAACTAACCATATGAAAATTGCTGTAAAAGGTGTAAAACTCTTGTGTTTTGCTCTACTGTATCAGGTACAAAAGCAGTCTATTTTTTACTTTTACACCAGGTGTTGGCATCGGCATTGTGGACCTGGGTTATGAGCGTCGCCTGGCCAACCAGCTGGGAGCTCATCGTGCTCCCTCCATCATCGGCCTGGTGAACGGTAGGGTGACCTTCTTCCATAAGGCTGTGGTTCGGGAGCACCTGCGACAGTTCATTGAAGACCTGCTGCCTCAGAAACTCGTGGAAAAGGTGAATGCAATGCTCATTAATATACCAGCACTACATGTATTCTACAATCGAATTCACGTATGCATTTTTCTGCTATGCATAAATATCAAGAATTTTGTTTTTTAGTTGGTTATAAATGAAGACATAAGCCTGATTAAGTATGACTCCAAGTATAGTTTTATTGGTAAATTTGTGGTAAAAGACAGGTTTCTTCTTAGAGTAGACTGATAAAATATTAGGAATATAATTTGAAACTAATTGCTGTTCTTTCTCCAGATCACAGATGACAATTACCTGGGTTTTTTGAACAGCTGGCATGTGGAAAATAAGCCCAGCATTGTCTTGTTTGACCAAGTCCCTGTTGTTCCTCTACTCTACAAAGTAAGCAAGTTTCTTTACATACATACACAAGTACACGTGTAGTTTTAATTAGCGTAGATGTTATAGTGGAAAAACAGAGAGGCGATCAGTCTGGCAACGCAGCCTGGTCAATATTCTGAGATCATGCACAGTTTCTAGAAATACACTAATACAGAGCAGATAGAGTAAGATGCTCTTTTGTTACATAGAATTGTGCTCCTTTAATCTATCGTTGGCAACAGTTTTTATTATCTTAATGCCGGAAAATGTAGATTAGGGAACTTACGGGAAGCATTGTCTCACACTAACAGATTTCCTATAATGATCCGTTTTATACAGTACAAGTTTATATAATAGCAGGTATCAGTCTGCCCTGAACTTTTCCTTTTTGCACCTTCTTCTCTTGTGTCTTTTAATGTATTTATTTTTGAGGCTCTCATCTTCCCACTCTCACTCTCCAGTTAACAGCATTTGCCTTCAGAGACTACGTGCGCTTTGGTTATGTCGACCAGGGTGCCACACACAACACTCGGCTACTGCGGCAGTTCAACATAAACACATACGCCCCCACCATGCTACTCTTTAAGGAGGACACAGAGAAGCCTGTTGACATCATCCAGGTACATCCAGCACAGCTTGCAGCCTACACCATCAGTTCTTTTGTTTAATAGTCACAAAACAATATCTACTGTTATATCAGAACATACTCTCTATGGCTGAAGGTGTGGAGTCATTTGGAGAAATGAATTGTTACTTAATTTACTTTACATATGGCAAACATATGGCGTTCACACCCTTTCCCCTGGCTTTTCTCCTTTTTAGGCCAGAGGGATGAAGCGGCAGATTGTGGATGAGTTTGTCTCCAACAACAAGTTCCTGCAGGTGCCACGACTGGTCCACCAACAGCTTTTTGATGAGCTATGTCCTATCAAGCAATTTCACCGACGGAGGAAGTAAGACATTTTATGAGCAGATGGTGCTGCACTTCTTAAGCTGACCTCTTGTGTAAAAAGACTTGATCAACATTTTCCTTGAGGAAAGAGTCAAATAAGTCTCACAGGAACCAAATCAGAATTTTATCATCATATGGCAACTGTAGTGACTATCACTGTGATCTAAAATGCAATGTGTTAGGCTGCTGTTGCAGTTGACCTGTCTGAATGGCTCGCAGGTACTGTGTGCTGCTGATCACAGGAGAGGACCAAGCCTTTCTCCCGGGCAATAAGGCCTTCCTGGACTTTGCGTCAGCTAACAAGAAAGATGTGCTGAGGTTTGCGTACGTCTACCAGCGACAGCAACAGCCTCTCTGTCAAGCACTGCTCCGTAACCAGGCTGCACTCTCACCTCAGGTAAGTGGCAGAAACACATGAGTCGACCCACAAACTCACTAAAATGCTATTACAATGAAATATGTGTTGCAAATGAAGGCATCTGAAGAAAAACGAAAAGGATTTTCAGTCATTCAGTGTAAACTAACATTGAGAACAATGTGCACCAGAAATATGCAGAATTTGATATGTGTCAGATTACTGATATGTACATTCAGAGACTCAATTTACAGTAAAAGTGCTTTTTAACACCACTTACAGGTGGTGATTCTTGAGAGGCGGAGCCAGGCTGGTAAGGTCCTGTATCGCTCTGTGAGCGGTGGCTGGAACGGCAGTGAAGAAGACAAGTACAGGCTTCACGAACACTTGGAGCTCCTTCAGAAAGACCCAACGTATCTGACCTCAGACGCCACCCTACCAGAACTCAACAACGAGATGGCCCCTGTAAGACGCCGCAGACGCACACTCAACTTTGTCAGGAGGCCACGGGGGGGGGGGGGGGGGGCACAATCACTAATTAGAAATCTGAGGGTGAAAATTCTAAATAGAACAATTTTTTAATTAGTGTCATTGTTTTCTGATCTGCTAGATGTTTATTATTCAGTGGATGAATGCTGCCTATGATTACATCCTTCAAATATATGATGACCTTCTCTACTCAAACTGGTAAGACAACACTCGCCCAGAATGTCTGCAGCATTTAGTGCAAAAGGAGACAACGTGGTGTACTTTTTCTGATATATCTGAAATGTATCAGGAGCTTAATCATGCTGCTGCATCAAGATGTTGGCAGAATTATGTGGTGGAGGTTCTGTTGGTGTGTGTGTGTGTATCATTGTAGCCACAATGCACCACTTGCCCTGCAGATATAAGCATGGAGACTGCAAGGAGTGTTTTTATTTGGTGCAGGAAGCAGTGTGTTTTTCCATGTTTTAATAATAAAATATTTCTTTTTTTTCAAGGCGAGAGATGATGCCCATCCTGTCACTGATCTTCTCAGCTCTCTTTATTCTTTTCGGCACCGTCATCATTCAGGCTTTCAGGTGAGAGATCACCCTGTTTAAGTCTGAGACATTTGAAACATTTGCCTAAATGTTTAATTTGAAAATATTTTTTGATGAGGAAATGTCCTAAACTTACAGTTACTAACTAGATCTGCAGTAGAAATGAGTGATGGAGCATGTGTTCATCTTATTTGGCTTCCAGTTCGGGTTTTTCCTGGATTTTAACTCCAGCTGAGACAAATACAGACTTTGACCCAAAGGAGCCAGAGCAAAACATGTCCACGCTGACCGTTTTGCCATTTATCGTGTATTTTCAGTGAGCCAGGTGAAACCAAGCCCCGGAAACCAAAGCCAAAGGAACAACCACAAACTGAGGACACTGCATCAAGTAGACCTAGTACCTCGAGGTAATTTGGGGTGAGGGAGTGAGTACAAGATGGATGCAAAAGAAGAATCAGTACCAGAAGTCTGTTTTACATGTGCAGAACATATAAAACTGGAAAATGAGGACACCAAAGAAAACAAACATCCATACAGACACTGTATAAATGATAATGAATTTATATTTTTATAGAGCAGTACCAACCTGCTTTAAAAAGAAAATAAGACTTAACAATGTCAGTGGTTTGCAAGAAGACTATCTCTGTTTACCTACAGCTGAGTTTTATCCCACATCTTTTCTATACCTGTCTATCTTTTGCACAGTATGTCAAACTTGTGAGTCAGTTGAAGTGCCTAAACATTCATTTTAAAACGTCTCTATTTGTATGTGGAATCGTAGCTGGAATTGTAGCTTTGCTTCCACAAACAGTAGTGATTGAACTTTTGTTTGCTGGAGATTAAACCATATCAGTGCATGTGAGTTTCTGTGTTTTAATGGACATTGACTTAATGTTGCCAGCAATCCTCAAATATGCTGAGGTGGACCTTTTTTTTTTTAATCATCGGTAGCAGTTTGCATACAACTCACAAGGGTTTTGTGAAGTATGTTAATTATAGCACACAGTAATAATTAACATGTTAAAAAATAGCTTTTGACTGATTTCTTCACAAAGGATATTGCCTGAAGCTAGCAGTGAAGTATATGAAAAATCTCTTGCTCCCACGTGATGCTTTAAGGATCTGTTCTTGTATTTTTATCTAAACACAATAGTCACGTTAAATTCCCACTTTTATTTCCCTCCTCGTAACTTTCCCTTTCTCTCACTTTCTTTCTCATTGGTCCATTTTCAGCCGTCCTCCTAAGAAGGACTTTGTGGAAGTGACGGAGCTGACGGACGTCACGTACACCAGCAACCTGGTCAAGCTCAGGCCGGGCCACATTAATGTTGTACTAGTGCTCACCAACACCTCGAAGACAGCCTTGCTCAGGAAATTTGCCAAGGAAGTTTTTTCTTTCTCTGGGTAAGTCTCAGCACTGCAGGAATCTTTTTATCCTTGAGTAATATAAACCTAATATACTTAGGTGCCCTGATGCCTGACATTTTCCAGTGCTTGGTTCACATATTAAACCAAACCCCTCTGCTGCTGCAGGTCTCAGACCCTCCACTTCTCCTTCCTCAATGCTGATAAGCACTGCCACTGGATGCCATCACTCCTTCATTCAACCTCTGATGCTATGCAGAGTGGGGGCCACACAGATGAGGATGAGGAGTCTTCAGACTACAGTGGCCATGTCCTGGCCCTAAATGGCCACAAGAAATACTTTTGCCACTTCAGACCTGTCTTTACAGGGGATGACCCCAACGACTCCTCATCTGAGGCCTCATTCTCCTCTGACAGCAGAAGAAGGTCCCGGTCTAGATCCAGGTCCAGCTCCCACTCCCGATCCAGGTCCCATTCCAGAGAGGATGGGGCTGTACCCAAGCGAAGCTCCAGTAGGGCCACAAGCATCGAAGTTCACCACAAGCTTGACAGGCTTGGACTGTGGATGGAGAGGCTAATGGAGGGCACCCTACCCAGATTAAGGGTCCCTGCATGGCCTTCCCTTGATGAAACCACTAACAACTCTTCTTCCACAGAGAGCTGAGGTCAAGGTAAAAAAGATACAAGTGGTAGCAGATACACTCTGTGGTCTTGCCTCCTGATTTAATTCTTTAGCAAGAAAATTGCAAAACAATGATGCAGTTTTCATATTAGTATTATTAAGATCTCTTTCGCTAACGTAGGTTGCTGCCCAGCACTGCTGCAGCATGTTTACCTAATGTCTTATTTTATCTGATAGATGGTGTGGAGCTGGTGGAAGCTGAAGGCTTAGAGCTTCTGCATTGTGTGTATTGAGGCAAAGTCTGAGCTGTAAGATGCCACTTAATGTCTTCTGTACACAGACAGATGGAGCTAAAAGCAGAGAATCTATCAGAAAACACAAAAAGCAGATGGATTTTTTTTGGCCTGGTCGGCTCTCAAAATGTCGCTCTGAGCTGCAGCACATACACATACACAGCCTTCACACACACAAACGCACACACATGCACAGGTGGTTTGTATGCTCTTGACAAGGTACAGCGTCTTGCAGTGTAGAGTAATGGTTGCGTGCAAAGGGAATATTCATATTACTTTATTTGCACACACGTGACTGTTTTTCCTATCCCTGTTTATTATTCACAAAACAGCCAATAAGAATCACGGGCTCAGACATAACAAGCAGCGTGAGTGTGTGAAGTATGCTTGTAATGTGTGTTGCAGATACTCTCCAGTTCTCTGTTTTATTTTGTCTCTGTAAGTTCGTTAGAGTCATACAGCACAGAATACTTGCCTTGAGTCCATTGAACCACCAAGGGCCTGAACATGTCCTTACAGTTAACGATAGAGGATTCTGCTGAATATGATCAAGTCTCTGCATGGGTTAATACAAATAAAGGCTTGAGTCGTCATGCACTGAGGTTATAAATTTATAGTTAAATCATTTGTTTTCTTTTTGTTTTTTTCTGCTTTTTGGAGCCTTCAGTTTAACTTGGTTATTGAACTCCGTATGTTAGAGATCTGACGTAACCTTTTTGATTGCAGGTATAAAAACACAAAGCATCTCACAGCGTTGTAAGCAGCAATAATCAGTTTATTCACATAACACCATCTGCATTTCAAAATGTGTTAGAAATGACGACTGGATAGGATTCTTCTGGTGTTTTTCTCGTCAGACCAGGATGCCATGTCTTGCTGTTGTTTAGTTACAATTAGGGATTAAACATTGAATATGCTACCGGTCAGGTTTGAATTCTGATTAAGTTAGATTTCATTTTGAATAAGTGGTATTCAAAATGTTAAAATATGCCTTTTGTCTCTGTTTTTGCTTATTTATTTTAAGTTGTTTAACATGGGGAGAAACAATGAATCCTACTATACTGTACTTACCCTTTTAAGCCCGTGCTCTTAAACCACTGTAGATGTCAATGCATGGAATAGGTAGATCTAAAATCACTAAGAACTAAACCGAAACGCTCCACCCCCTCTGCCTCCTTCTTTTACGCTGTTATGCAATGATTTGCTGCTCAACAGATATAATAATTGCAGGACACTGTAATCATTTTTTTCTTGTACTTTGAATTTCATTTATGTTCATATCCAACTGTGAGACGCTTATTAACTTGTAACTTATTAAAAAAACTCCTTATAAAATTGTTTATTTATTAAAATGCAGAAATATTTGACCTGATTGGAAATTTGTTGCTTCTTTTAACTGAGAAATGTTTTTCATCTACAGCAATGCAGCATTCAGTATGTTTATATAAAGAAATGGATCACCACTTAAGACACAACAGTCTGGCAATTAGCTTGTTTAGTAAATAGTTTATTAAAATTACAGTATACATGGAGTAATTTTAAATAATATTATTTTTAATGCATGGTTAACAATCAACAGATCATACAAGAACAAATATTTACCATAAATAGAGCTACTGCTAAACATGAATACACATTATCAGCAGCATTATGCACAGTACATGTCATGGCAGTACCAACATGTTTGTGTATTTTTGTACTACAGTACAGGCTTAGTACTCATTAGGAATGTCAAACACTTTCTTCATGGAGAGGTCTTCAGGGCCAAAGGAAGCAGGCAACAACTCATCCACAGTCATCTTCACGTAAGAGCCATCAGGCTTTGACAGGAACACATCCCAATTTGATCCAAACTGTGATGGGAATTAAAAAAAAACAAGAAAATATAGCTAGTAGTTAAACTCTTGCAAAGCACCTCGTCTCAACATTTGCTCAGTGTTTTTGTAAGTAGTCTTGACACCAAACCATAAATAATAAACAAGTATCTGTCACATATTAGTCATGTTAGTGCAATCCAATGCACATATGTTCTTTACTCTCAGTCTCAGGATAGAACAGCTGAAAACATTGACACTGTCCCATCGCCAGGGCTTTATACATCTTCACAGACTGGGAACTAAAAGCTCCTGAAAGCAGTTAACCAGCAGAAGCTGTAATACCTCTCTCATGAACTGCCTGCAGCCACCACACGGTGAGATGAACTGCTCCTCCAGGTCACTGCAAACAGCATGTGAGGAAAGATATAGTTCAGTCACACAACTCCTGTTTGACATGTTTATTACAGCAGAAGAACAATGTTAGAGGTCGGTGTCCAGGCTTCAACCTCTTCACTCAGCGCAGAATATTTGAGATGTAGGCTAGAGATAACCAAGTCGGGAAGTTGTGTTTGGTTTTGGATGACTGAAGCATGTATAGCAGTGGACTCTCTGAACTATCTATTAAACACAACCAAGGGTCTGTATAATTGCTAGTAGCCTTCTTGAAGTCCAGATGAAAGAGGCATTTTAGCTTCTGTATTCTGCTGTACCAAGTGACACTGGACAGGCTGGAGGTTCCTCAAATTTGGAGTAATTTAATTGGGATATCTGAAAGTAAGTTAGTTATAACCAACATTGTGAGTTACAGTGAGTCAGAATTGGATGGTAGTGTCAAGGTTCAGATGTTCACCAACTGAGCTGGTTAACCCCTGAAGAGACACTGATGTACCATGCAGTTGTTTGCTAGTCAACAAATGAATGTTCTGTCCTGCTACATGAATATAAGTTGAAGGTTGATTGATGGGTTGATTTAATTGGTTGTTAATTGACATATTTTATTTTACAGCATATGTGAGGCTTGTATACATTTTAGTATACAATTTTTTGTTTGTCAGTCTTCATTGTCTCCCACTGACCATTTGCTTTACAAAAATGTAACATTTTTACTAGCATTACTCTGTTCTACACAATTTTATCCTAGGGCTAATATCAGCATATAATATCATAGCATATCTTCGCTTCAGTGCTTCTCCTTAGCTTCTCCACTTGCCCTACCTGTTGGCCAACTTTTGACCAGCTTTTACCATAAAGTAGACTTGACAAGTAATAGGGGAAGCATGACTCAGTTTGGTAAGTGTTTGTGTGATGTTCAAAGAAGACGTGCAAGAAACAGCAAGCAAATAAAGTGAGTCATGGTTTGGTACTGCAGAAATGATGACTGTGGGCTTGTGCAATGACGGGATAGATGCTGACGTAGAAATGGACATTACCTGGCAATTGCAATAGCCTTGAAGCTTCTGTAGCCTTCTGACACTGCCTTAGAGATAGCATTCCTTTCTGCACACACACCCAGGTTGTAACATGCATTCTCCACATTGCAGCCTGCCAGGGAACAAGTATATGAATCAGCTGTTTTGAGAAAAATGAAAGTCACCATCAAAGAGATTTGTCTGTTTGCTTCCTTCATTGTGATCAAAGAGTTACTCAAAGAGGTACTGGGTGTTTGCATTCAGATCTTTTGCAGCCATTTGCCCCACAGATATTTGTGCTGATGGACACATGACTTGCTAAGCTTTGCACAGTCCAGCAACATAAATAGGAGGGTGGTGTCTTTGCCTTACTGTTTACAGTGATTTGACATCCCTGTCACATTGGGCAGTGCTGTTGACGCAAGTGACGCAATTACAAAAGTTCACCTGAACTCATGGGAGAGGTAAGATCTGTTGATCTCATGAAATGTGCTTTTATTTTTCAACCACTTGGAGTGACACAAACTTAACCTAGTGAGGATCAAATGACATTATAAAGAGAATTTAGCAGGATGTAATAAAGAGATGTTTTAAAATTAAACCTTCACTTTGAACTTTCTCCACCAAGTCTTGCTGTTCAAGCTATCTATTGTCCAGTAATCATTAACATAGTGTAGCAAATGAAAGTCAGATCAAGGTAATGATCAATTTCTTTGAACTTAAAATGAATCTGTTACTCTGCCCTGTTGTCAAATCATCTCAAACAACAAAGCAACAAGGATAGACTTCATATTGCATAAACTGCATAATATCCTGGTTCTGATTTCATCCCTGCCTGCAATGCCCTAAAGTTTTGCAATGCTTTCTTTTAGACAGGATTAGGATTATTTGAAGACTACATTAATTTAGAAAAAAAAATTTAAATGATAAAATACAGAATTCAGATGTTCAGTAACTGTTTGTGTTTGTCCTAAACAGAAATCTCCCTTCTTCTATAGTTAAAGTGAAAATCCAGGCACACAATTTCACATGTTTCTTACCTGTGAACACACAACTTTCAGAGGTCAGTAGAGCAGCCCCAACCCTGAATTTGCTGTAAGGACAGTAGGCTTGCTTCCTTGCCTCCTGAGACTGGTGGATCAGCTTCTTTACAGTTTCCTGGGACAAGTGCTGTGAGCCATGGGCCTTAATATGCATCACATCTCTGTTTAACTTGACTTGGTCCATACTTGCCTTCAGGCTCTGTGAGGCTGTTCTTTTTTTGAGTCAGTGAATGAATCTTTTGTACTGCCGCTTTTAAATGTGAATGACACAGAGTGAAGGGGGAGAGAGAGCAGTCACAGCCAATCACTTGGTAGGAGAGTCAACATGCTGTCATGAGGCAATGGGAAGTGGTTTTGTTATTGCCATTACTCATTTTGTGCAGACGTCATATCTAACAAAAATTCAGGTTGCTCATACGCTTACTGGAAATGACTTATCTGATTGTTCCTTATATGTTTTGTATTTAGGTGTGATCACAAGAGACACAGTTTGAGAAAATATGCTTCTTTATTGTTAAGTCCAGCCTTTTTTGAGCTCAGTTTAGAAGAAAGAAGAAATGAAGGCTTCAGAGATGAAAATGATTATTGAGATTGGTGTGACATGGTTTCACATCACTTTGGAAGAGCACTAAAAACAGAAAATACAAAGTGCATTTATTTGTATATATATATATATATATATATATATTAGGCTTGACTTATATACCTTTTATATAATGACCCGAGTCCTCTCTCACATGTGATATTCACTCACTAAGTGGTAAAATAAAAACTCATTTAGGAAATGCATTCTTGTTTCTATAAAAGTACTGTATAAGACAGGAGAGGAATATTTTGGGTCCATTGGGACTTTCTTCTTCAAATCGTCATCATAGTGGAGGTGTCAGAGAGCTTGTTGTTCAGATCTCATTAGCTGTTCTTGATCACCCAGCTGATCCATCCGATGTAGTTTCTGACCTTGGTGTAGACGCCAGGGTAATAAGCCAAGGCACAGCCGATGCCCCAAGATACAATACCCTCAAATTTACCATCACAAATGAGAGGTCCTCCTGAATCACCCTGAGGATGGAGAGGTCAAAGTTTTTTAGAGTTTTTGCTTGGACAGTGTGATTTTAATGGAAAATGACAGTGTGACCAATAAAAAGCATTTGAAGATGTGCTAATCAATATTTTAACATTTATTCTTACAGGATATCAATGCCCTAATAATAATATGAAAGGAGTTGCTTGTACTGACAAATCAAGAGAGCATTATCAACCATAGAGGAAATTTTCTCTGTATTTTGGATCAGAGTTTGGGGTTTTTGGCCCACAACTCTACTCCTATCAACTTTGAATCCAACAACAGCAAGGCAGATGTTCCTTTCAAAGAAGCTCTCAAAACCCATATGTCACATACGCAAACTGCTCATAAACAAACTTGCGATGAACACAGTGGAGCATTGAGCAGCTGAGGAGCCAGATTTTTTTCTCAACATGTGGCAGAAATCAAACCTACATCAAAGCTACAAGGACAGTGGATTCTTTGAAGTGGCCAGAAACAGGAATAAATGACATTGCTACTGTTCTCCACTGCCCACAGGTGGTACAAAAAGTCAGTTAATGACTTTAACAGTGTTAGATAAATGAAAGACTGTGATGTATGAAACATTAACGTGAACAGTAATGTAATTTGCTACTTTAGGCTCATCCAAACTTGTATCAACATTACTTGACCACATTTGGCTATTAATTCCTACAGGAGTGAAGAAATCTCTTCTTCTCAAACACTCATGCACAGACACACACAACTTTGTGCCTCACCTGACAGGAGTCTTTCCCACCAAAGAGAGCACCAGCACAGATCATGTTATTTGTGATCCTGAAGTAGTAGTAGTACCAGCAAGGAGAGAAGATGTCCACTTCTACAGATTTCAGTACAGGCGACAGACTGTAGCTATTGAGCCAGGTCACTCCCCAACCGCTGACAGTGCACTGAGTGAAGCTTTTCAAGGGAGGTGAATTTGGGTCTGGCAAAATGGCTGGTTCGACCATAGAGTTTATGATAGCTGGACGGTCCAACTGACACACAGGACACAGGGGCTCCAGTTAGTTGACATAAAGAGCTAATTCTTACAGTAGATTACAGTAGATTTGTACATTTTCTCTTTGTTATATTAGAGAAACAAAGTTTCAGCAACGTAAATTAAGAAGGTTATCACTCCTCTAAATGGTCCTGTCGATTGATTGGCATTAAAAACACTAATAAAAAAGAATATGTCAAAAAAAAACAAGAGCAGATGGAGGTAGAAAATTACACACAAATACATCAATGGGAAGCAGATTATTCAGTATGGGGTCAAGTGTTACTGTGATAAATCACAATTCAGTCAGTAGAAAGGATAATGTGTTGTGTGTTAAAATGTTACAGCACACTGGCACTTTTTGTGCAACACAACAAAAAGCAGTGAGCCAGTATACTAACTGACTGGAAATGAAGTCACTTGACCCCAAGAACATCCTTTTGACATGTGTCATTGAGAAATATTGTTCTTTTTACTGCACTGCAATTCCCTGACATTTGTAGGTCCTAGTTATTTTTCATCTTTTGCACATTATTTCACAGAAAAGATATTATAAGCATCTGAAATATAAAGCATTATTAAATGAAAAAAAGCCCTTCCTATAAACCGTTTTAGTCTGCAATTTTTTTGTGTGTGCGTAGTTTTAGGTAAGTGTAAAGTTTCAGGTATCATTTATACCTGGAAACAGCTTACTAAATTTACCTACTTGTTTAAAATGAACCATGTGCAGGACCTTAAACTGAATTTAACTAACTGACTAATTAATCACATGAAGCTCAAACTTCTGTTACTGATTACCCTTAACCCCACCAAGAGGTCATGTTTGAGGCTGCTTTGGGGTCATGTGAAATGATTTTAAAACAGGAAGCCCCTCAACAATGAACAGACCTGCTGACACTGAGGGAAAGATGTAAAATATTAGCAAACATAGTAACAAGCTGGAAAATATCAGAAACAATTGAGTTTGGGGTAAACCTTAATAAACACAGAGATCATTAAATGCCAAATGAGATCCCTGATTATACATCTAAGGGACAAGCCTGACATTTCTTTGGGAGAAAGTCCCAGCCCTTTAGCTCAGGTCTAAAATCTATAAGCAGCCACAGAGAATTAGCGATGTTGTGTGGACAATAGTGGAAAGAGGTTTGATCACTACAGCAGAGAGCAGGGGGGAGATTAGGCAACTTTGTACAGCTTTGTTCCTCTTGTTGGTCAGACCTTTGTACCTTGGTCATTCTTCAATAAGGTCTTTTACTTAAGTCAAGGATTGGAATGCGCTCACAACTGGCTAAAACAGACATCCTGTGTCTAACCTGGGGGCCACTCACTGGCAGGAAGGCCGGATGAAAAGACACTATTGCGTTGCATCATGGGAAATGCAGGATTGTATTATTTCTGAAATTTTAACCATATTTAGGACTGAAAGTCTGAATATGCTGGTGTCTACTGCTTTGATTTTGACCATTTTTAAAGTATATGTCTCTTGAGAGTATTCCAACTTTATGGAAATGCTAAGTAAAATAGCTTTAAGTTCCATGTAGTTGTGCTAATTAGTGTGCACAGACAATCTACGGCTTTCCTAAACATTTTAAAATGAATCCATGTTTACCATACCATTACACATCTACATAAAGGGTCATTAAAACATTATTTAGAAAGGTAACTGTTGGTACAGTATGTTTAAGGGTTTGCACAGTTTACTACATCTTTATTATGAGCCTTTGCTCTACAGAGTGCCTCAGAATTGAGTTGCATCTCAATGGCAATGTCACTGATGTCAAACATTAACCTCAATTGGTTTCAACATGCACCCTGAATCACAGGATCAATATAAAATCCATAACTATGGCAAAACAACCCTGTGTCACGGTCATTCCTTACCTTAAGCAGCATGATATCATTGTCAAATGTCCAATATTGGTACTGGTAGTGCCTGACGATTAAGGAGACATTGAACATCTGCTCAAAGCCTTCCACCTCGGTGATGCTGTGCTCGCCCAGGACCACTTGAATCATGTGACTTCTAAAAGAGCACAGTAAGAGGCAAAGGAGAAAGAAGAGCTCATCATCTGCAAATTAGACAATACAACAAGATAGTTTTTAAAAAGTTTTTTTTACACTATAAAGATCCAAACACAAGGTGCAGTAAATCTGACCCAAACATGAGTGCCACTGGTCTAAAACTGCAGTGACCTACGGTCTCCAGCAGTGGGCAGCAGACACCACCCACAGTGGGTGGATGAGGGTGCCTCCACAGAAGTGTTGGTCTAAGAACTGGAGGGAGGCTTGATACTTGATGGAGTAGGGGGCTACATCTTCACCCCCGATGATTCTCTGCCCATACACATCTACAGGAGGGGAGTAGATACAAAAGATTAAATTCATGACTGCTATACTGTTTAACTTATTTGTAGTTTCTACTTGTTAGATGAAGTCAGTTCTGTTTGACTGAAGGTTCAAAGGTTAAAATGACAACATGAACTCACCTGTTAGTTGTAAGGCAAGCAAAAGAAGCAGTGAGAGATGATGGTATGCCTGGTTCATCTTAGTAGCTACCAAAAATAAAAGAAAGAGTAGGGTTGTTCAATATCATAGGCCCTTAGCTGCTTGTGTCACATTTTAAATTCTGTGCTTTGGACCTGCTATTGCACACTTAATGTACTTTGAAGATATCCTGCATTATCAACTACAATACTCAGATTTAGTCTATATTGGAATTCAAAAGTAGCATTGGCATAGAAATAAATCAGTGCTGTAGGATTATGGTTTAACCATCAGTAAATATCCAGAAATGATTCTCACATTTACAGCTTTTGGTCAGTGGTGGATAATATATGATTGATATAAGTACAGCATGTAAATGCAGAAGATATAAACAGTCTCTGAAGAGGCTATCACTTAAAAAAAAAAACATTATTATGTTAAACATAATGTCCCAGGTAGTCTGAATTGAAGCATAAACTGTAGGAACTTCCTGATTCATTTAAACTTTAAATCCAATTATCCATTATAAAACTCAGACTGGTAATAAATGATACTCTGCCTTTAGTCTATGGTTCAAAAGCTAAATGACAACAATACATAGTCAAACTCAAATCCATCCATTTGATAAAAAGATGTCTCACCTTATCTAGAGTCAATGTGAGAAAACAGTCTAAGTCCAGCATTCACACTGAGCACATACACTCTCACGTGCTCTTCTCACACTGAGATACAGAGGAAAGCTTCAGAAGTCTTAGGCCTCTTTTATACAGTAACCACTCTCACCCTCATTGTTTCCCAGCCATTATCGCCATAAATCTAAAAGTCTCCCACACACAGAAAGCAGAATGTGACCTAGTACATGACAAAAACCCCAGAAGCCTTCTCTTTCATTACGCCTGTCCTCCTAAGGCCTTTGTTCTCACAGATTCAGTCTATTGTCTAGCAATGGAGACAAAGTGAAGCTTCAGAGAGATGAAACCCAACAAGCCAGAGAAATGATAGAATATACTTGTCAGACATGTTGGAGTATCTAATGATGTAACAGAGAGAAGGAGAAAAAGCTCATGTGATGTCTGAGTATTATTTTCCCTATGTAACCTGAGATGCAGCAGGACATAACAGCGTGTGGTCTTCACTTTAACAAGGTGCTGCTTTTTCCCTCAAATCTTGTTTACTGTAACTGAGACTTAGGGTCACCAAGAATGTGTCTCATACTTTGTTTTTGACATCAACATTAAACAATCAAAGCAAATACTGCTTGTCCTTTCTCTCTCTCAGAACCTGCCCCATCACCCCAGTCACTCTCATTTAGGTTCCCAGACATTTATTTTCCTTTTTGTTCTAGGTTCATTCCATCTGTTCGGGTGAAAGGTGATAGGTTGCTTGGCTTTCCTTCAGGTGCAATGCTGGGATGACAAACAGGATGCCTTTGTGTATGTGTATGAGAGAGAGACAGGCAGAGATATATAGTCAGGCGCATGAAAAGAACAGCATGTACAGTCTAGACATATTGGTTAGCCAAAGAAAAGCACTCATCACTGAAATGAAATATATGCCTGTACATATTGCATTTTTTCATACAAACCTTTATGGTGATTAAAAGAGTCTTTACTAAACCACACTAAATTGTAATTTTATGTTATTGAAACAAACAAAATCCAAAGATTAGGAAAGTTTGGGCACAACCAACTGAAATATATACTGAAATAAATACCGACAAAGATATATAGCTGTTAAGGTAAATTGAATGTCATTGGTGGTGCTTAAAGAAAGAATGTAAAATAATTTGATGTTTGTCATGAAAAAGTACATTTTCCTGGGAAATCAGTTTAGAGACATTTTAAGTATAAAGCAGCAACAACTGCATTTCAGTTTTTGGTCAACACAACAAATTGTGTATAATAATATACTTGTGTATATAATGTTACCATAAAGTTTTGATTTTTTTAACATAACCCATGCTGGCTGAATGATTTATTGGCTAAATAATTTAGTGTAACTAGTAATACAAATTCTCTGATTGGATCGCCTCATCATATATATCATTGTATCATTCAGTCCTAAATAAATAAATAAATAAATAAATAAAACACACAGAGGAAGAGTAATAGTTTTTGACATTTCTGTAAACTTGCTTTCACTTCATTTTCTTCTCAGGAGTAAACAGTAATACTACTGACATATCTGTCTGTTACGTATGAAGCCCAGGGTTAGCTTCGAAACAGCTTAGCTTAGCATAAAGATGTAAAACTTGTGACTCTATGCTTTAACTCTTTCAAGTTTGGCCAATTGACTTCCTGGAGTCACAGATTAACAGACAGATAACTGTCTTCTCATAAACCTCTTGTCAAGATGGCAATATGTGTGTTTCACAAAATAAAAACTGTTCCTTTAAAAAGTAATGAGTAGTATAATTTCTAATTAGTCCGGTGAAGGGACCATTTCACTGAATGGTTACATCGCCTGTTACATTGTGGCATCTGTAATGTTGATGGTAGGTGTTGACTTTTATTGCATGTCAAAAAGCAACATAAAGCATAGGGCTGGATCCATTTCACCAGACCTGCTGGAAAACATCCTGGTGTAGTAGTAGTGAGAGTGCATCTCCCCCCATCCATGTCCTGCTTTTGTTGGATCTGACCAGTCACCGTGGCAGCTGCCTTGTTTGGTTTAATGGATGCACTGACCACCACATTTTCTTGCTATTTTGAATAGAAGTAAGTCTTCAATTAATTCATGTGGAACAAGTGCATACAAAACAAGCTGTCATAAGTATATAAGATGTTTAAGATGTATTGAAACAAAACAGTTGGAGGATAGCATCTGGTTACCACGGAAACAAATAAAATTTTCTTGTAGAATTAATTTAAAAATGTCTGGTGCCATTTTAATTTCACCTGAACTACTGCCATAAGTCACCTTTTACTCTGGTTAATCCACACATCTCACTATCAACAGTTTCCTAAAGGTTATTGAAAGTAGCTGTTTTAAAAGTTGTGGTTAAATAGCTGGTAAAAATATCCTGGGCAAACAATATCGAATGTATAGAAACTTTGCCACTAGGGGTGAGTGGAAAAAATATGTTGGCTGAAGAGACCCTTTAAAAATATTTTCATACTATGAAGGCCAATTTCAGGTTATATAAAAATATTTTATATATTTTGTAAATGATCTATACCAGTTGTATTTTGTTTTGGCTGTATTTTTGACCTAGAAAAATGACTTTATGTCTGATGGTGTAGGCGGGTGAGCATTGGCCCAGGAAACACCTGACAGTGGGAGGCCGCACAAAGCCGTCTCTCCCATTCTACCGGGTGAGGCATCAATTATTCAACTCGCTCTAAATGTGGGACAAGAGGAGGTCAGGCGAGATTCTTCTCCCATGCTGTGGATGATGCTGACTTGCCAGAAGGCTGCTGCTGCTGACGATGATCATTCTAATAATGATGATGATGATCAGGAAGATGATAATGAGTTATTATCACGGCATACATGGATTCAATAATGACTGATGATTCATACTTGCACAGAAGAACAGTTGTGTGTCTCGACTGCGTAGAATATTGCTGTTTTGTCTTGTCTTAGATGCGAATATCCGAACGGCAAAACAAAACAATGCACACACACACACACACACACACACACACACACTTGCTTACTTACAGAGGAAGCTATTGAAACATTTCAGCACGGATAAGCCTGGATGATGACACAGACAGAGCGTGCTGATACAGTATAGATGAACCTGCTCGGCACAGTACCCTGTGTTGCCATGGCAACAATGTAAGGCCTTTCGACAAGTCAGGAGGGTCAGGAGAAAGAGTTGTGATAGTGCTGGGATGGCAGGGGGCTGCTGGACAGTTTCTGAAGGTGATCTTTGTTGCTCTCGCTTCCTTTTCAATCAATGCTACAGTGTTGGGACCCTGGTGCTTTGTGTCATGGTGAAGGATGAAATTAAAAACTTTTTTTTTTCCCCAGAGGAAAATTGAGAAAAAAAGCTGATGTGACTGACTCCTTCCATTTGCAGAGAGGAGTGGATGCCCAGGTTGGACTGGCAGACAGGAGCAGAGGACACTGGTTGTCTGGCTGCAGTGGTTCAGCTGCTGGTATGGTGTAGGACCTGCACAGCCACAATGAGCCTGCTCATGTGTTTAGGTTGTGTACTACTGGGCATCATGACAGTCCACAGTGAGTACATGTTTTTCAGTTTTGTAAACAAAATGAAAGTAATTTTATAAAATATAAATACTGGATTTCATTGCAGTTTAATGGCAAGAATAGATTAGTTTAAATGTTTGAAACCATTTCTAAGGAATACTTTAACACTTTAAGTAAAAGTTATTTTTTTGCTTACAAGTTACATTAGAAAATCATTACCACTCTTTTGCTAGCAGCCGCTTAGTTTAGCTTAGTACAAAGAGAGAGAGAGAGAAACAGCTCTGGCTCAGTCCAAATCTCTCTACCAACACCTCTAAAGCTCACAAATAAACAAGTTATATCTGATTTATATAAAGAATATAAAAAATAATAATCCTGCATTTTACAGGTTATTTGCCAGACTTCTTGGCTGGGAACATGGCTGAAGTGTATGTTGCCTGGCAACAGGTTTAGCACATAACCCCCTGTAAAATGGTAAATTGCTGTTTTTATACTTGATTGAGATTTCGAGAGTAATTCCCAGAAATGTCAAACTATTTACTACTATTTACAGAGTCAACAGTTTAGCTTGTGAATTATCTTAAATAGGTGAAATTCAAATGTATTTCAAACCACAGTTACATTAAAAAATTATATATAGAAAATCATCCCATCATGCACTGTATAACCTAAAGCCAATGTACAGTAGTTGAGCTGTTGCATAATGGGGCAGGGAGAGCCCCCACTCTAATGTTTCAGAGCCTAGGGTGAGGCAGTGACACTAGAAGGTCAGGTTATATTGAATTACCTTCATTATGTGGTGGCCTCCCAGGTGACAGAAAACCACTAATAGTTAGGTTGGGTCAATGAGCTTGAAGGGGGGATTAGGAGGGTCTTACTCTTTATGTTTCTCTTTTGTTTACTGGAGGGTCTCTATGTTTGGACTAAGATGGACTTTTTAAGTGTGATTGAAATCCATATCTGTTACCATATATGCAGGATGTTTTGTGCATTCAGCTGTTAAGATGAAAGCATGAAGGAACCATTTCAGTTTTTGATATGAACATGGTTCTGAGACACCTGACCTGTAAATGCTTCTGTTTCTGTGCAGGCAATGTGCTCATGCAAGGCCGTATAGTAGGTGGTCACCCCGCTGCACCAAATTCCATCAGATACATTGTGTCACTGCAGAGCACCAGGGGTCAACACTTCTGCGGTGGGTCACTGGTGCACAGGTACTGGGTGCTGACTGCAGCACACTGTAACATCGGGTAAGAGTGTTCAATACTCTACTACACTGTTGAAGCTTGTTGGATGAAAACTTACAAATCCAAACTGTGATGATTTCCTTTTTGGGAATGTTACATGCTTCTATTTGTTTTACATTTTTTTAATTCTTGCAAGGAGTGTATTTCTACACTACCATTTTGGTCCAGATGAATAAATCTCTACAATTACTGTATAGACTGACACGAAGTTTTGCACAGGAAGTGGTGCCCAGATGTATCATAATGACTTTGGTGAACTCCTGACTTTTTGTCTTGGATCAGCATTCAACATGTTTATACTTGCCTGTGACGTGGGATTCAGTTAATGCTTTTGAATTTTGAGTGAAATATCTCAGCATTTACGTTTCCCAGATGATGAATCCTAACATCTTGAGTGAAGAAGTAACTTTTTACTATCATTATGTAAAAATATAAAAAATCTGTCCAATAACCGAAAGTTTAAATATAAAAATAATGGAGCACAGCTTCTATTTATCCAAATCAAAATACTACTAACACTGAAACAGTTGTTTCAATTAAATTTAGAAAAATTGGAGGGAATTTAGTAAAGTTATTTGACCATACAAACAAGCAGTCCTGCACAATAGCATTTCTAGATAACACAGAGTCGCTGTGTTGTTCAGCTAACTTTTATTAAACTGAACCTGAATTGGTTAAGAAAATTATCTCCAAGCAAGAATTGGTACTGTTTGATGAAGCCTGTTCTTGCCTCCTGAACAGATTATTTTTAAATACTACTTCCCTCATAAATCTTAAATGGTATGTTATAGTTGAACATTAAGGTGCAGATCAAACTGTTTCTGAAACACTTGCACATAATGACATTCTTCTGGGTTTCTCCAAGAAGCCCCTGTTAGAAGCCACAGTGTAGGCGCTAACTTGGAGTGATTTTTGTATTATGAGCAGATGGTCCAAACAGATGCCTAAAAGCAAACATCCATTCTGCTATGGCCAGGTAATGTCAAAATGATGCCACTTTATCATTATGCAAAGTAAACCTATATACAGGCCCTCGGGAAGTCAAACAGCACACAGAGATGCTGGAGTCAGCTGACCTTGGCACATCGTTGATGCGTGTGTGTGTGTGGGAGAGAGAGACTGAGTGAAGTGTGATCTCCAGGAAATTGGTCGTTTTTCTCCCAGTCCCAGTCCTAGCTACACACAGTAAGCCATTGTTCCCTGGCAGTCAAACACTTTGTGGCTTTGTGGCGGCCCGTGTGCTCGCTATGCCCTCTGACTTTGAATCCTGGCCATTATTTGTCATGTGTGTTATTTCATATCACCCCCACCTTCCCTGTCTATTAACACACCATTCAGTTTAACTAACACACTAAAAATCTTATCCAAATATAAATTGACACAGCTGAATTCACGACATTGAGAATGAGATGATTTTAGTGAGAAAAGAGGAGGTCTCTCTTTAGAGAAAGTCACTGATGATAAAATCTCAAGGTCGTGTTGTATTTAATGGCCAGTTTATTGCTAGATATGATGTAAATGGGTGTGCCCTGTCTTTTAGGGAAGAGCACATGATGATAGTGGCGGGCGACTACATTGTGAATAACTTTGAGGGCACTGAACAGTACGCTAAACCCCACAGGCTGGTCACCCACCCCCTCTACAACAGGAGCACCAACAACGCTGACATCATGCTTATTAAGGTACAGCAGAAACAGTGCAGAAGTAGAGCATTTAAAATGTGCTGATTAATGCATGTTGCTACAGAAACGTGGATATTTTATTTTCATCAAATGTTGTAGCAGCTTTTGGTGCTAAAATGTGCTTAGTATTTATCTATTTCTGATGTCCTGCGCTTTCAACCCAAGACATTAACTGATCTCCAATCCAGTGGTTTCTCACCAGGAGTACAACCAGACTTGACCAGACTTCTGGGAACCACAGCTCCAGTCAATACATGTTTTCTCACCTCATGTCAATACTTGTGTGAATTCAACAATTGCATAAATGTAAAAGAAACAACACTTTCTGATTCATAATAGAATAAAATGCTCTTTAAAGATGAGATCAACTGCAGGGTTGGGTAATTTTCTGTCATCTCTTCAAACCCTATTCTAATAATCTATTGTTCATATATAAAAATACTTTAAATCAAACTGTAATGACAATCATCATAATATTGTATAGTTTGTCATTTTTCTATTTGTCTTCTAGTTGCGAGCCCCCATGGTGCTGAACAAATACGTGTCGCTGGCACCTCTGCCCAGGCAGGGGACAGGAGTGGTGGAAGGCTTGGCGTGTCGGGTGTCTGGGTGGGGCTATAACAGTCTAGGTGGAGGTCAGGCCCCCTTCACCTTAAGGACAGTCACAGTACCCATCGTTTCAAATGCGAGATGTAACAGCAGCGAGTCCTTTAATGGAAACATCACAGCAAACATGATCTGTGCTGGCCACAGGACTGGAGGAAAAGATGCATGCAAGGTATAAAGGGACAAACATGATTAAAGCTCCTTTCACTAATGTCAAGCAGCTATTATTATTATTAACAGATATAAGACAATGGTGGGTGTTGCACATTAACCATGTGGCAACCACAATCATCTGGTCTTTGAAAAACCATCAAAGCCATTTTGAAATAATAAATCCTCCACGGTACGGGCCTTAGTTCCCAGTGTATATAATAGCACAGCATCATCATCTTTTCATCAGCTCACATTAAAACAAACAATAACATAGTTTTGGGAGGCTCATCCCCCTGACAGTATGAGGATGCAGTTCATAATGCCAGTGTTAGTTCAGGTACAAGCTTTTATTAAGCAGACGTGGCAGTCCACCCACAGGAGTTGTATTAGTGTATTAGTTATGATGGTTACGGAGGAGATGGAAAGCAACCCTGAAATAGCACCACCACCGAACACACTGAAATACTGAAGTACAGTCAGTGGAAGCCACAGACGACGGCATGCTCTGATTTGGTTATCTGTAACATGATTCTGCCCCAACCTTTAGTGTGAGAGGAAAATTCCATGAAATTCAATGTGTGATATACCGGCGGGCTATATTTTGCCTTAGGTAAAGAGCTGAATGACTAATTAAAATGTGCTATATTTAACCCTGCAGCAGGCAACTTTGTGTGTTGGCATTTTCAAGTAGCAGCAAAAGAAGATCATTTGGTGAATCCAACCACGCTCTGAGAGGATAGTCTGGTTTCTTGTGTCTCTGTTGGTGTTTTTTAAATTTTTTTATAATTGTATAAATATTTCACAGACTTTATCACTTTTCTATTAAATGTTGGAACATTCACTCACATGTAATAAACTCACATGCAGGCACATGTGATTTAAAGACATTGTACACATGAACAGTGAGACTGCACCTGCACTAACTGTCAGACTTCAAAGCATCTCATTTAGAAATAGGTTTTGTTTTTTTTCCTGCAAAAGCCATATGTTGTGATTTAAGTTAAAACTTGCCACTGTATTCTTAAATGTTGTGTCTGATCTTCAATCAAGAAGTGAAAGTCAGAGGCTTAGACACCTGAGACATAGGAGTAATAAATGAAACATTTACATCAAATGGTTTGCTTTACGGGAAACCATGAGAAACTCAGAGCATTTGTTATTTAATGAGGTGTCAAAGTGAGTTGACAACTGATGAAGGTTGTGGTCTTATCCTTGCAGGGAGACTCTGGGGGACCACTGGTCTGTGGGGGGCGTGTTTATGGTGTGGTCTCCTGGGGCAACGGCTGCGGTGATGCCAAGTTTCCGGGTGTCTACACAGCCGTGTCCAAGTTCCGCCGCTGGATTGACCAAACCATTTATCGCTCATACATGCGCTGTACCAACTACTGATGAAGACGATGATAAAAGAAAGAATAATAATTACTAATAAAATTAGGCCAATGAAAGGAGCTATGTTATGTTTGAAAAGGGTCATTATCCCTGAAAATTCTTGTGCTTGCATGGACCGAAGGTGGTTCTGTGAAAAAATATTTTTTTAAAAAATGAGTTTGCTCTGAGTCACTTATTAGATTGGAGAACATATTAGTTGGGATGGTGAACCTCCATGCAACATTTAGCATTTTGCAATATTTGAATCAGAATCTGATACTTTTCCAGGCCACTTTCAATCAATCTTGATCAAACCACATCAGCATAGGGCTGATTTTCTGAGTGTTATATTACTTGATATTGCTACAGATTTTCTCTTAGTTATTCATGAGCACTTTATTGGTGCCCCTAAAGCCCCCAAAGAATTTTTTTTTTTCGTCCTGTGTACCATATGCTTATCTTGTGCGCACAGGATAATGACACACAGGATAATTAAAGTGTGATAATAAAAAGATAACTGTCTAACTTCTTTTGGGGTTCTATATAATATTTAATGTTATAAGAAAGATCAATGGGGACTATAACCAGCCACAGTATAATATAAGCATACACATTAACAATTAAAATAGCAAGTAATGCAAAGTGAGAGTGTAACTCTGGAAAGAAAAGAAAAACATGCAATTGCTCTTACAAATACACGAACAATAAAATGTGCCCTTGCTCAGTTCAAAACAGTAATGGTGGCTAATGTTTCTAAGCTCTGGGTAGTGTGCACATTTTAGCATCATCCAGTTGTTGCCATTTGTGCCTGCTGTGTAAATGTGACATGGTCTTTTCCACAACCTCATTGTGATAAAATGTTGATGGTTCATGTTTTGATGAGATTCTTTCTCATATGACCTAAACCCAAGTTCATATGACCCAAGTTCACTGATAATACAAATCTTAGAGGCCCCATCTCTGAGCCCATTAATTAATGTGTTTTTTTGTGTTTTTTGTGTGTGAATCTGTGTCTACCTGTTAAAAGGGTTAAATACATATGAAATACATGAAAATGTAATATTTCCTTTAGCATGTCTGATGTTTAGCAGGTTTATTTAGGCTTACTGAGATAAAATAATCAGCCAGAAACTAAATCTGATGACAATACATCCCCATGCTGTGAAACTGAAAGACTTGTTATTGAGATGTTATGATATGAAAGGTGAGCCTCTGATAAAATCATCGCCTTTGCAAGTCCATGGGGAGTAGGTGTGTCATGACTGCATCTCCTCTGTGAATAGCTGACGGCATATTAAAGATAGTACTGCTGCAGACTTGCATATCACCTTTCATGTCATTGTCCATGAAAGGATAGTCTGTGTGAAGATTTAAAGATTTAAACCCCATCCATTGATCCATGCCCATTGCTCTGTTTTGGAAGATGGCTTTGTGCTGCTGCTCCTACACAAAACAGATTTAAGTAAACAATACGGACTGCAGTGGGTGGTAAACCCAATGAGAATTCGTTTCAACCTAAAGACAGTCCCAGGGGCATTTTAAACAAAGCAAATGGTAACTTTACACCTAATGTGAGAGGAAAACACCAAAAAGTTCTCAAAATTCTCTCAGATTTCAGGACATTGGTGATATTATGCTTACTATGAATTGTTGTCTTATTAAAAGAAAAACAGTTCAGGTTATGTGGGGTTTTTTGTGTGCGTTTTCTGTTTATCACTGGAGGTCAACTAAAGATCAAACCGTTTTTAAATCAACTCAATATGATGCAGTTGTGAAGTTATCAGGAAAGATTACAAAATAAAACCTGGAACATCATCAAATCTGAAACTCGGACTGTTAAAATATCCAAATCTGTAAAACAGATTTTCTAGACGTTACATCTCCAATCTCCATCCAGTTTCTCCTCATTTATTATTGGTCTCCAGAAACTGCGGTGAGACCATGTGCAAAGAGCGCAGGCCCTCAGTGTTGAACTGGCAGTGCGCCATGGGGCCAAAAGTCACATCTCAGCCTATGTAAACACTGCCATCCTCTGGTGAGGTCTGACTCGTTGGATCAGTGACATGTTCAAAAAAACCCACAATCAAATAAATCACCATTTTCTTGATGTAATGTAAAGCCGTTTGGAAGATTTGACATCTCTCACTTGTCGAGTGGTGGCGCGTAAACGACGTTTCCCCGTTGGCTCACGTTCGTGTGCCATCTTTAAATATAAGATCGCCATTTGTTTGATTGCATCTAGATCCCGGAGAGTGGAGCATTGGTACGCCACGACTCCAACTGGAAGCTTCTCTGGGCTGCACCAGAAAACCCCCGTACAGCTCCCTCGCCAGGTCTCCCTGGGATCCGTGTTTTGCATCGCTCCTCAATTTGCATTTCTTCCTCAGATTTTCCGTGCGACGGGTTCAGCCGCTCGAAACCAGCAGGCGCTCCACGGCTCTATTGTACGTGCGCCTCCATTTCCAAAGCAATACGCACAGACACGAAACCTCTGGAAATTTTGAATAATGTTGCCGAAGCTACACGAGCGGGGAAATTGAGGACATTTTGATTTACTGTTATTTCTGGTGCGTACCTGCGGAGACAGACACGTGTCTTCGGGGTAAACAGAAAGGGCTAGATCGTGTCAGCAGATAGCATTGTTTTTTCGCCCCTTTTGTTTGTTATAGACGACCGAGTTGAAGCTTGGCGACGAGCTATACATTTCACTTCGTGCGCCTTGGTGATAAAGACGCATTTGGAGATGTCGGAAGTGCTACCTTTCAACGAAGAAAAAATGAGTCATTATGGAAATGAGGGCGACGAGGGACACCTTTCCTTCACCTGTCGTCTTCAAGACACCAACAACTTCTTCAGTGGCTCACAGAATAAACGTCCGCCGAAACTCGGACAAATAGGCAGGAGCAAACGGGGTAATTATATAATTAAGGCGTTTTCCTTTGCATGGTGATGTGTTGAATGCGCACATACCCAGGTTACTCGTGGACCATAATGAAGGATGTCTGTGTATGTGTGTGTGCGCGCGTGCGTGCGTGCGTGTGTGTAGCCAAACAGACAACACCTTTGCCTTGACATGGTCTCCAGCAGTGTGAGATGATGATCTATTGTTTGCATGCGTGTGGGATGGATGGGTTTTTAAATATTCTATTCGCATTGCAACACAAGTTGGATGCGCAGTGCGTGCTGTTAAATGCCTTCTGAATGCTGCTCGACTGAGTTGTGCTGGATGTCCCCTCCCCAATGAATGGTCGGGATGATTGAGATTTATATGCTGTTCAATTATGTTATTTTGCGCGTGTTTGCATGGTCAGTTCAGGCTGTTTGTGTGTTTGCTTTCGCATTCCTGATGACACAAGGAGATGGTCCTTGAAAATTGAGGCTCACTTCTTCTGGTTGCATATATGTGCACAGGCAGACACACACTTGCACGTACAGTAGTGCACAGACACAACATGGAGAAACAGACAGACATGTAAGGATTGCACCTGTGGGTGCACGGCAAGAAGACATGCAGAAATGAAGACGTGCACATTGCACGTGCACCCACAATATGCATTACGCACACACAATCATGCTCATGGTTATCTCTCTGTTTTTGCAGACTTTTACTCTCTTTCAGCTCATACAGCGCAGTGCTAATGGCTCTGGGCTTTCATGTCCTTGTGTCAGTCGGTGGTGAATTTTCAAGACGCCACACCAAGATGAGCCCCCCTCATTAACTCTCTCTCCCCTGTCATCCACAGTTGTGATTGAGGATGAGAATGGAGACGACGAAGCACTGAAAAATGGAACAGAGAAGACCCCGGCAGAGGCTTAGAGCGCTCGGCTCACCACCCCCCAAAAGACACTCTTGAAATTTTTTATGGCGATATTTACCAGTTTTAATCCAAAGACACTGTATATAAGCACTTTCTCTCATGTGGCAGCAAGCAGCACTTCCACGCCCTCCTCTCCCAGGCAGTCATGGCCATCCGGGTGATACGTACTGGCAGGGGTGGGAGATGGCAGCAAAGGAGACCCCCAGGTGGACCCCCCCCACCCCAACACACACACACGAACACACTCGCACAAACAAACACACCCTCAATTACAGGGTTTCGCCATAAATCCAAACGTGGGAGAAGACTACAAGAAGGGGGGGATGGAGGAAGGAGGCGACGCTGTCGAAATGCAGAATTCAGGGACAGGATACAGAAATAAATCTGATATTTAAACTAAAGCACACACTTCTCCTATATCTTATCAATCAAACCTGTGGTACCATTGTTTCTGCTCTTCATTTTGATCGAGGGCAAATGAATAACAGAGTTTGTAAATATGGAAAGGGTAGCCCATATTTTCTTGCACAAAGTGGGAAGCGGTAAACTGGTTTGTTCTCTGTGTTGAAGACTTTATTTATTGATCCTTTGGAATATGTCTTTTGCAGTGACTTAAGGCCAGAGGGAGTGTTTTTTTTGTATGTCAAGAAAACTTTGAGTGAATGAGAGTGACATTTGTTTTTCACTTAACAATTCTCGATGTTGCCTGAGTGTTTTTTGTTACCATACTTTGCAGCTAACAAGTCATTTATATACAGTGTACCTCCCACCTGTTTGTAAGCTTCCCAGGCTTTCACCTGGATTGGTTGATACTGTAACTTGACTGTACACACCCTATTGATAAACTATTTATATTGCATTGTGCATTATCGTGTGTGCCAAATCTCATGAGGGATATACTGTACCAGACAACTTGTTCTTTTTTGTGCTTTATACATTTTACTCATAGGATTCAGTTGTTTTGTTGGGTTGCCATTTTTTAGGGCTCTTTCTTAAAACACTGAAATACCAACTCATGCATGGCAAATATGAAATCATGCATGCACGGCAGAAGTTCTGAAAACTCTTGTGTATTCTTGAAGCACCTCGTATACAGCTTTGAATGACAAACCTCGAGAAACAGTCTTAATTCTGCGTTGTACTGTACGATTCACACTGATTTGTACAGTGGCCTAATATCTTGTAATAAAGATTATGACAAAGTACTATTTACTGTTTAGTGTTGATTGTGGTTTACAGTAAGGAAAAATGTACTCGATGTTGCTTTTTGTTGTTTTTTTTAACTGTTTTGAAACTGCAGCAAAAACACAAAAGTCTAGTTTTGTATCAGAAAGATAAAGACAATAGCAAATTGCTTGGCTTGACTTTTGGATATGTTCCTTGTACAGTTATACCACTGTTGTTATTGGATTGCCTATCTGGCTACCAAGGAAGGTCAAAGTCAGCATTTTCCACTGTGAGAAAGTAGCATTCGATTCCTTGGAAAGATCAGATATGGAAGGAGGCAGGTATGGGAAAGAAGATGAGCAAGTAAACCTGTCAAAGAAATTGAAATCCACATGTCTTGAATTGTTTTAAAGGAGAGTTGAGACAGCTCGGCTTGGACAACTGCACAACAGACTCAGATCTCATAAAGTGCTACAGTATTGCAAATGATTCTGTGGGGAAAATGTACACCACTGCTTCCCAATGCAATAAATGTCTGTTTGCATCTAAAATCTCAGCTTCTCTCTTTAATCAAGTCCTCCCTTTAACTCCATTGCAAGAAATGTAAATGGTGCAGGGCCGCCGAGGCATGAGGAACACTGATGAGACGTGACATTTCCAACTCTGCTGTGGTGACTAAATGATTCATGTTGTGTGACGAGCCTCTGTCAGCGTACAGCTTCTTAGACCCGGACCGCTGGGATGTGTGCTGGGAACGCGTGCATGCGGCACACACATGTTCGTTTCAGCTCCAACTGCAGGCGAGACTAACATATTGCTAGTCTCTCTCCCTCCCCAGTCTTGACAGACATGAAAGGGGCTGCCTGGGCTGGGTACCATGGTAACAGATGCACCTTGCACTTGATGGGTGCTGTGGTGGGTTTCGGCGCAGAATAGTCTTCCCTGAGCCTCGGCTTGATACCATCGCTATCTTTAATGGAATGTTCTCCATTCTCTTATCTCTGCTCTCCTCTCTCAAGACCCCCTATTCACTCAGTGGCGTGACCGCATTATCCTGCCAAAATAGTCCCTTCTTCCAAGACGGCAGTCAACCATGACGATGGCGCCTACTGCAGTAACAGCCTATCCCCTTGCACAGAATCAGAGGATGTTACATTTAGGGAATGATAGTCCATGATTTTCCATGTGGTGGATCCTTTCATCCAAAGCATTGGACCAAGCGTTGATCACTCTCAACGCACTATTCCCTCATTGTCAGACCTGTAGGACTTCACCAATGGTGATATACTGCGGAAAAGGGTTGGACAGAGTGACAGTAACATATAGAAGTCCTCTAGAAATGGGAATTTTTGTTGCCTTTCAGTCAAATTGTAGATGCATTTTTCTTTGCTTCTTCAGTTTTGTTGTATTTGCTGTCATGCTCCTGAGATTGTTCTTTTTACTTTCCTCCTCACTGCATTACATAATTTTGCACCCATAGTAAATCCCAAGTACAGAGGCAGACCCACGTGTGACTCATACAATAGTAAGTTGAAGACCAATTATCACCATGCGTCACCTTTGAGGTTTGAAAAGAAGAGTGGATTTTTCCCCCATGCATGGTAAGGCGACCAAAAGAGAGGCCAAAGAGCCTCCTGCTGAATTTCTGAATTGCAGGTGCATCAGTCTCAAACACTGCAAAATTGCACTGCCAAGCAACAATCATGACGACAAAGTGCTAAATACAAAAAACATTAGGGAAGAGGAGCAGGTGTCACATGTGAACACACAGCTTAAGTAACGGGATATTTTCCTATGACGCCTGAAACTGCAGCTGAAAAAGGACACAGAGTCAAAGCAGCACTGCAATGTCACCAAAATGTCAGCTAGAATGATCTTTACAACCAGTTATTTGATATCTAGCTGACATTTTCTAAATTAAAAAAAAAAAAGTATAAGTGCCTGCCACCCAATTTTGCATTTTAACCACAGAACAATTGAAGGACCTGTGGGACCCTTAAAATGCGCTGATTTTATCAAGCATTTTGATATTGATGAGAACATGAAACTTCAAACACTTTCACACTTCCACACGTTACCAAGCTGATAAATCAATATTTGTTTGTAATTGTTTGTCTAAGATTTTACATGTTACTTATTTTTAAATGTCAAAAAATGTTTAAATGGACAAAAAATTCCATGGTACAAGTGCATTAGTGACATTTTATAAAACGTGAAATTTAGTTTTGTTTCTTTTGTTGCAGTTTTCATTTCACTCTTTCATTCTCTTTCCTTCAGACTGAAAAATTAAAGTAGATACAGTACATCAGATGTGGCTCGGTGCTTAAATAATAAAACATGCAGATGAAAGGCAACTCACATACAGAAATGGCTGATGAGTCTTTTGTAAGCAGTACACCTCCTTTAAGTAGAAGAACATAAAACAATGTACAATGTAGTTTATCAAATGCCTTTTTAAGTTGTTTTAAAGATTAACAGCCTGTTAGGACAATCTAAATCTATAGTCCTATTAAATCTAGCAATGGTGCTGCAGGATCATGGCAGATGAGGCACAGCTACAATCTTTAATCTAATGTTAATCACAAAGTATCTAAAAGTCCAGCTCAACCTGAGCCACTATCTACTATCAACTTTATGACATCATTTGTTCCTTACAAATATTTCTATGAGAGTCAAAGTGTTCTTCACAAAGGTCTAATCTCTGACTGTCCATGTCAGCCTCACTACTGAGAACTTCATTCTGTTTTTTATCACTGTGGTAATCCAGGAAGACATATTTCTCAGTTAATTTAGATAACATAGCACATATCCAGCTGACACACGTAACACTTCATACTCATAGACACATAGACGTCTCAAATGCAGATTATGTGTTTATCACACAAACCCTCTTTGCTGCATCCTTACAGGCTCTGCTGTTATCGCGGAGATGCAGCAGATGCTACTCACCTCAGGCTGGGCAGATAAGTTCAAATTCAAGCTAAGGATTCTGCTGCGTGACCATCAGTGAAAGAAGAGGCTCAAAGTCACACTCAGTGTTGAATAGATTCTCTATTCTTTTCATTGATGTAATGGGAAACTCTTTATTAACTTAGTGAGTAACAATTTGGAAAATACTGTGTCAAATGGGTTTTGCAGTGAGGACTGATGAGAGGCTAATCACTGGTGCTGTGAAAGGGGGCAGACAGAAGTCAAGATCTGGATGGCTGCTAGGTTACATAAGCTCTGACAGGTGTAGAAGAAGAGAGAGAGAGGCAAAGGAGAGCAGCAACATGAAGGAGTGAAGGAGAGAGCGATATTCACAGGAGAAAGAGCAGGATGGGAGCACTCATAGGTCACTGAAACTAGGAAGAAAACCACACCCTGAATGATTTCCGTCGCTGTACCTGTGCGCACACACGATCTAACACATGCTGCACAAACACACTCCAGCTGAATGACTCTCACACACCCCCCATCTCTGGACTCCTGAATCTGACCTTTGTGTCGTCACAGGGAAATACCCACAGTGACCTCGCATGCTGAGCCGCCTCACTGGGAAAAGCGCCTCCTCTTTTTGTTAGCATGCATCAATGGGCTTTATGTGATGCAGTAATAGCATGTGTATGACATGCAAATGGATGAAGCAACATTTGCATTTCATTCCACTGAATATGTGCACTTGTGTATATGTACACGTACTGATGTTGGTGTATTCATCACGAATTTTGCTATTGATGTGTGTGCCTAGATGTCTGCACGTATCTGTGAGTTCTGTGTGTGTGTTTGTGTGTGTGGCGGGCTCAATTGGCATGGGGATCAGGTATTCTCTGGCTGATTGAGACTGCTGAGAATTTACAAGGACCTGAAGGGGGAACAGGGAAATGCAGCCCTTGCTGCAATCCTGGTTGGAAAAATAAATGAATATCCTTTTAGATGCCACACCAGAATATTTTGCCTGTTCCCACGAGGGGATTTTACGTCAAGTTTTTTTTGGAGGGTGGCAGAGCTGATTCACAGCATTTGACCAAAAAAGAAACAACAACCCTCTCTGCGATATGATGGTAAAACAAGCTTTGTTTGCAGCTAAATCATGATTGCACATGACGTCAATCTTTCAAGCAAGTTTCCTCTCAGATATCAGTCCAGCTTTCACTCGTGTCCAAAAACCTGAACCTCATGTGTTGTTCTTGTCTGTAAAAAGACTGTAAGAGTCCAGGTTTAACAGATGGGACACAGCAAACAAAGAAAGATACTGCTCCACATTAACATTAAACACTCTCTCCTGTTTTCCAAGGAAAGTGAGGAAAGCTGGAGAAGAAGTGGGAGAGCGGCACGAGAGGGAGATGAGGAGATAAGAGAGATGGAGAGCCAGGAGAGAAGGAGGAAAAGAGAGGGATAAACAAAAGTGAGAGTAGAGGAAGAGAGAGACAGAGGCTCAATATGATGAAATGAATGCCAGGGAGAAACAGTTCAGACCCACCAGATGGTTACTATAGCAACCACATCCCCAGTCTCTCTCTCTCCCTCTCTCTCTCTGCCTAGTTGCTTTGTTGCTGCTATAAGTCTGTGGAGGGAAACCAACGGCTGAGAGAGACAGCCATTTACATTTTGGTGCAGTGGCATCATAAAGCCTCATAACCAACTTCACATACGTGTGTATATATTAGTACAGGGTAATGTTACTTTTTTGCCTCCCGGTTGTGTTTTTGACAGCTGTTGTCTGTCACAAACGCCAACCTATGCAAGGGTTTCCTCCCATAGCAAAATTACCTGCAAAAGCTTATGTATGTGTAAGTACATGCATGACAGCATGTGCAGTGCACCGATGCAGGATCATGAACAGTTCAAGGAAAAGGCACCAGCAGTCAATACCTTTGACCCTGTCTCACCCAAAGACATACAGGCATCAGCTATACATGTAGGCTTTGGATTGCTAGGCGTGCATTGCTGTAAACACCGCAGACAGATTGAGATGCTATAAGCGTTCTCCTCAAGCTCAGCAGCAGCGCACTACAGTTTCATACACAGAATGGGCATCAGATGTCTCCATTGAGATCATATTCGTCCTTGCAACAAGGAAAAGTCCCATTAAAAGCACACACACAAGCATTTGCACGCTCTCAAATGCAGCCTGGCACCATGTATGCTCAGCCTGCACGCACTAGCACACACTCACAGACACCAACCAGGGAAATATCCAAACTGGGATACACAACAAAGGGAAGAGCTTGTGGGCCCCCCAGCTAATCTCATGCATGGAGATCATTTTCAAAACAGAACAAAATGGTGGGCCATCTCTTGGTGGCAGAGTGGGTCTCCACAGGGCCCCCGGGGCGGGATGGCATGTAACTGTGTACGCGTGCCTCCTGAATAAAAGATGCTGACCTAGATGGAAATCCGCCATTGGTCACTTAATTTGTCCTACATGCGTGATTGGCTCGTGCCCAAACACACAATATATCTGTCCAATGGCCTGAGAGTGTAGGATGTCATGTAGGTGTTCAAAATGTTGCAAGTGATGTAAACTTCTCTGTAGAGGCCTGTGTAGAAATATTGTCCTAAAGATAGAAAATGATTGAAAAATTGTGGGAGACGGATTTAACAATGTATATATTCTTATGTTTATATTGTTAGTGTAACAGTTTACCAGCAGTGTATCACACTTTGTCCTTGTCCTTCACATCACTCTTTGCAGCGTATACGTTGTTCATAAAAAACCTCAGGATTTCACCTCTGGACCACTTTACCCAACATACATATTCAGAAGACTGAGTAATAGCAGACAACAAGAGAAGCATTTTCAGTTGTTCTATCATCAACTAACATTACACAGCTCACTGATGCAGATTGGATTCATGCAATGTGCCAGCCCCGGACCACGTGGGACTAAACATAGTACATATGTCTGCAGGTCTGTGAGCATGAATGAGCCCGACTGAAAGGGTGTTTTGTATCAACATTGTGCTGAGCCCCTCTACATTATTGATATGCAATTTGACTGCCCGCCATTAATAAATTATTAAGGAATTGAAAATTGTTGAGCCGGTGCTTGACAGCCTCGACACTCTTTGGCCCTGATAGATGAATGAACACGGCCGCATGATTGTCAATGACTGTTGAACTCCAAATTGCATGGGCAAATGAAACGTCTGTTCTTTTTTTTTCAGGTTTTCCAAAGGACTCAAGGCTACTTAGCCCCCACCTCGTGTTATGTAATAATCCAGCTGTTTATTGAGTGAACTGGTTGGGATTTAGTGAGAGCTGGGTCTCCCCTGGAGAAAGGAGGGAGGCTGGATCCAGATGCTCGCAGTTGCCTCGCCAATCTTGGGACTCAATCCTGGAGGCTCAGCCTGTGTGATGCCCAATACACTGATTGACCTTAGTCAATATATATAACTACATAAATCTTTGGTATTATTCACCTGTGCCTTTTTAAGAGAAAAATGGTAATGCACTTCTGGTATACACGGATGTTGAACTGAAGTTGAAGTTTATTCTACCATTTATCCCTTAATATCCTTTCTTTTATTTCAGTACCATGCTTTGTGCATTATGTTTTCCAGTACTTTATTGAAGTATATAAACAATGTATAAATTATGGGATATATAGGTAATGGGATATATTACCTATAAATGGGATATATAGGTAACATCATTATCTGTTGGACCAGATTGGTGTAATCAAAGTATTAAAATCTAGCCCTATGCATGAAAGTTCTATGGCTAATATTGCTAATCTCTTTTATTAGACACATGGTAGTTTGTAAAACAGTCAGGTTTGTAATATAAAGGCTGGAGCTCTGACTCTGACAACAGCAAGCTGTTCCATCCACATTGAAATTCCTCGGTGATGTCCACTCTGCACCATCAGCCTCTCTGGCTAAGCCTCAGGAATACCAACCAGCTGTCAGCCCCTTACTTACACTTTCTCTCTCCTTCTTGCCATCTCTCACACTGTCTCACTTTCTCTCTCTTTCTCTGCATGCCCTCTCTTGTTGACAGAAAACAAGTACTGCATCACCATTTTAATTCTGGCGTGGGTGTGCAGGTTCTGTTTCCTTTTTTTCTTGCTAGAGATGCATGTAGCAAGCAGTGAGGAGCTGGCACAGAGTGAAGGATCAGGGGTATGAATCTTAATGACTTCTACCAGAAGAAAGTGGGGAGAAGGTCTAAGGAGAATCCGCCCTTAATCTCCCTCTCTCCCCCTCTGCTTGTCTCTCCTGCACCTATGGACCCGTGCATGCAGCTTGTCTGTGTTTACAGGATTTGTCTCTCTTTGATTCTGATTCATTAGCTGACAATGGACAACCAAGGACCTGAAGGTTGCCATGTCGAAGACAGAGAGAACAAGCAGGCGTTCTGCTGCACAGTGGTTTCACAGCCAGTGCCTTCAATGGAACCATGTCGGTAAACATATTGAGACTGATCTGTATATTTATTATAGGCAGATATAGTTGTGCAACTTTTAGACATTTCAGGCAATCAAGCACTAGAAAACTCAGACCTAAGACCAATAGCGGGCCCCACCTTGGGTAAAATTACTGTGATAAAAGGTCTGCTTCCATCCCTGCATCAGCTAGGGAGTGGAAGGTCTCTTCCTGTTTTAAAATGACAAAACCCAAATGCCCAAAGTAAGTATGAAATATTTCCACCAGTTTGTTGTGGAAGAACTTGACTGACCTACACAGAGTCCTGACCTCAGTCTCATCCCATATCTTTGGAATGAACTAGAACATTAACCTGGGTTAGAAAAGGAGGGTAAGGCCTTATCAACAGCCTCATTTTAATTCTATCTATCATTTTTGGAACATAATATTTAGGGCTGAAACTACATATCATTACATATATATTACTGATATATGTGCCACAGCTTTGGTGCTTTTAGGGAACATGTGTTGTCAGACCAACAGTCCAAAAGCTCGAGATTTTTAGTTTGTTATCAAATTTGACAAGGAAAAGCATCAAATCCACACATTTGAGAAGCTGAAAACAGGAAATGTTTGGCTTAAAGAAAATAACTATAATGATTAATTTATACATTGATACATACATCATTGGAATAATTGAGTTTTAGTTAAAGAAAGTAAATATGTTGCAGTATACAATAGCTTGTATAAAATGATATGAGAACTTGAAGAACATATTTTTAGATTTTCATACACAAGTGTTTTGAATGATAAAAAAATCATAAATATGGAATAAATATGCAGATTGATACCTCTTGCATAAATACAATGAGAGCTGCAACCTTTCATCCAACATTTGCTCATGATTGAAGTTTTATTCCTTTTTTAAATTTTAAATTCACCTTGATATTATAGGTTGTAGTTTTGGTTTAATGGCCCCCAACTTTTCTGTTTAGTTTACTCAGGAAGCTGCTTGAGCAAAACAAGCTTTCATGAATTCACTTTATTCACTGTCCACTAACAACGAACACCACATAGAGAAAGTTAACAATCAACTTAAAAAGGCAGCTGTTTGTGAACACATTACCTACAACAACTTTATTAGGATATATCAAATGTGTTCGTAATATTCTGCTACTTGCATTTCTGCACCTGCCCACCAGCGGCCACTAGAGTCACCATCTCACCTGTCCCCAGCTACACAACTGCTCTGGATAGAAGGCAGTTAGCATTCACTTTCTCCCCGATCATCTGTTGTGAAGTTTTCGAAGCCTGCTAAATTTTCTTCTGTTCTGCCTGTCTGTACTTGTTATGCCTTAATCTCAGCCTGTTGTCTACTGTCTGTCTACTTTATACACTTGAGAGGACTGAATGAGCCTGTCATGTGACCAAGGCAAATTGTTCTGATCACCTCTGCCCTGCCTCTTGAGTCTGCTTGTGGCTTCATGTCTTGTACTGGACTATTACATCTACTGTAACCTTTGTGTTTAATCTGAACCATCTGGTGTCGTTTGCCACCACAACATGTACGAATGGTCCATAATTGTGTTTCATTTATTCATTAAATATCTTTCATCAGTAATTTCTATTCTGCATTTTAATTGGCTTTCCAACTAAAGTAAACTGGTCAGGCACACCTGGATCCTGGTGAACTGCTTATTCACCCATTCACAGTTCAAACCTGCCTTGAGGCATTGTATGAATGATTGAATGAACAACTGAATAAATATTTCATTTTCGTGTCATGCAATTGAAACTGGCCCATCCCACACGGGATTACATGACACATGTTAATACCACATTTGACAAGTGACATTCAGGTTTCAAAGAAATATAAATACTTGCTGCATAACACATACATTCCAAAAGAAATTTAAAAAGACATAAAGGAAAAAAAAACAGAACATAGACATTGTATACAAAAGCTACTTAGAGGCCATTTTTTCTGGATCATGAGAAAAGTGAATTTTCATTATTGTAGGAATAATGTGCAGTTTCCAGATGAAGTGGTAGTTACCTAAGCTGTGAACAAATAACTGTCCCTTAGATACAAGAAGCCACAGAAAGTGACTTAAACGTTTGAATGGAAATGTTTACATATGCATACTTGATATGAAGGTGAATTAAATGAGTTTTCCTCCTCTTCCTCTAATCTATGGTATATTCTCATCCAACAATGGGTTTGCTTTTTTATTGCGTAATTTTTTATTTTTAACTGAAGGCAGATCATCTTTTAACCAGAGGACACCGGTTCAAACTCCAGTGTCAGCACCTTGCTGAAGTGTTACTGTATAAACTTATGAAGAGTATAAGAGAATAAGTAGACTGCCTACAGAAACTGTGACATGCTGTATATTAATGAGTGTGGAGTAGCATTCAAGTGATCTTACATTATGTACTTGTGTCTCTGTGAGTGTTTACCTTTCCTTTAGGTCATTCGCACAGAGAACCACTTTCTACTGTGACCACTCTACTTTGATTTGCTTTCTGTCATATTCAGTGGTTGAAATGAGTCCTTATGTGGCAATACAAAGTCCTTTTCTCTGTCTCTTCCAAATTCTCTGGGGACCTCAAGCCTTACTTTTACTCTTTCAGTTGCCATGGATACCTCCAGCAAGGCAGCTGATTGGAGGCAACAATAAACTCAGCTCTTTCAAGCCTTAGACAAATTTGTCTCCAAACTGACGATCTAAGAGACTCTCTCACACACTGACACACACCCACTAACGTATGCACGCGCATACATGCAGATAAACTCGGAGTAATGCTCACACTCATGGAGCGACATTGACCGTTGGATGACGGCAGAACAGAGATCAATGTAATCTCCTTCAGCACAATCCAATGCCACTGTCATCATCTATCTATCCATCCCTGTGGAACGGGGAAAATGTGTGAAATCAATTCTGCATTCATTTAAGGAGCAGCCAGTCACAGCACTCTGACTCCAGAGGTTACCCCAAGTGCTCCTGCATGGCCCTCACTGGAGGCCAGCTCTGGTTAATAGCCTGGTTTCCTCTAAAGCGCCAAACTGGGATAACTTTACTGCGGCACCATTCCTATCTGTGCCAACACAGTGAAGGGTTCATGTGTCATGACTGAAAGATTAATCTGTTGGGCTGTTTCAGTCTGTCGTCAGTGTTTGCGCTAAGCTAAGTCGATGCTGGGTGCAGTCTTATTGACCAGAAAGACACAAGAGTGGTTTCAAACTTCACATCTTACTCTTATTTCAATGTTAACTATAACCGTATTGTTTAAATTTTGGGGACTATTGTGCTTGAAAGGCAGACAATTTCTCACAATGTGACCTTATAAACAGACTTATCACCACGGCGTAACACATCTCAGTGAGGTGTGTGACATAGTCACACATGCACACACACACTTTGCTCTAGAAAAAACAGCTAATACAGAATTCCACTCACAAAGTGCCATGTCTTTAAACTCAGGGTCCTCCAAAACATTTTGAAAAAAAGATTTTGTTGAAGCTTGTTCTCTCCATGTCTGCATGGGTTTCCTCTGGGTACTCCAGTTTCCTTCCACCACCAAAAAACATGCATGATAGGTGAATTGGGAACTCTAAATTGACCATAGTTTGTCTGTCTATATATGTCAGCCCAGTGACAAACTGGTGCCCTATTCTGGGTGTATCATGCCTCCTGCCCAGTGACTGCTGGGATAGGCTCCAGCATCCCTGTGACCCCAAAAGGAATAAAGCAGTTACAGAAAATGGATGGATGGATGGTTCTGTTGAATGCCTTGTGTTTGCCTCAATGTTTGGGGGGTGGGGGGTGGAGAGGGTAGGGGACTATCTTTTTAGGACTTGTGTCTATTAAACTTCTGCATATGGTTGAATAATTCTTCGATAATTTGTTGTTTTACCTAAAAGTTGGAGAGGTCAAAAAATGCATCTGAAAAACTGCAGTGGTTTCACTTTCAAATTGAGTTTTTTCCACATGGGATCCATCTTCTCTCACTCGGCACTGGTTGTTACTATTTAATGATGATGATACACTGGTTGCATCACAGGAGTACAGTCATGCTACTGAGTCTGAGTTAATTTGTTGGTCTTCATTTGAGCATATTGGGGTTTTCCCCTTCATTATTTCAGGAAGGCTATCAAGGATGTGATCATTCCAACAACAACAATACTTATTTTGTAAAAGCATGACTCCAAACGTGGTTATCTCAGCCAAGGCTTAAAGAAGGTTTCCTCATAAAGTAATGTATGATTATTTCAACAAGAAAAGGTCTTAATCATAGTATGAGTCAGCTGCACAGAGGTGAAATCATGAGAGATGCTTGACTGAATGGTGTTTTCAGATTTTAAAGTGAAGAAAGTGATTGGATGGGAACTTTGAAGGGAAATCTGCTTCATTTGCAGTCAATAGCTGACTTTATACTGATATGAATATAATGTTCATCCTCACTCTACTAGATGTAATTAACCAATAGAAGATTATAATATACAAACATGCATTGAATAAAATCAATAATGCTGCATTAACTGTAACGCATGGATAATGCTAAATCACTTTTATGTGATTTTAGACCTTGTTTACAGGCAGACCTGTCATACAGACCCAAATGTAGGTTCATATAAGAAAAGATGTGTTATTGCCAAAAATAGAGGAATAACCATGATTTGGTACTTTGATAATACATCAGGCACTCATTTTTTCACTTTTTCATAGATCCCCCTTTAAAAATCTTTTCAACACATCTGATCCTGAAGACGTGTCCCTGTGTTTCAGTACTTTTGGGGACTATGCCCAGTCCTCAGGGTTGGATTTACCGCAAGGGGGCCTCAGTGCATAATGAGCAGTGGGGCTTCTATTCAAGTGTCCCACTCCCTCATCTCCAAGTTTGTTTGTAAACATTTGATTGCATTCAAATTTATTTGGTAAAATGGGTGTTGTAAACTTGATATCCACTGAATTATCAATGGTATTTTAATTTTGATACAGAGTCTTTTGACAAGACAGGGGCACAATTAAAGATGCAGGGGCCTTTACTAATCTAGTTTATATTGTGTGTTGGGGGGCATAACCAACAAATGTGCAATGAATTCATCATCTACAGACTATTTGCCACACATTGAACCTGTGCCTGGCCCCTTGTCTGGATTATAATAAAAACATACCTGCATCATCTTTGTTGGCCGTGTGTGTGTGTGTGTGTGTGTGTGTGTTCAGTTTCTGCCTTGCAATAGACAGGCATACAATATTTTGGAAAGGTGGGGCAATCCAAACGTTTTGGCGCCACCTACAGGCTCGAAGTAGTATTTTTAGAATTAGGTTCCAATCTCCAAAATATTTACAAAAAATACGACGAAGTTTTTTTTTTATCTATAATTTTATGCCAGACCCTTGTCTTTAATGGACAGGCACACTACCTCCTGTGTATGTGCAATGAGAACTTTCAATGAGCCTGGAACTATGACCGTGTGGCACTTGCACTCTACCCGGACATGTGAGCGGTTGCACAGGTGCCTAGAATCGGTTTCGACACGCCATTGTGGAAAATAGTTACTTTCACGTTATTGAGTCCACGGTCTGAGTTTACCCCCTCCCCCCCAGTTGAGTTATCATCGGTGAAATAACAAAAGAAGAAACTGTCCCACAATGGCAACGGACTCCTGGGCTCAGGCGGTGGACGAGCAAGAAGCCGCGGCGGAATCGGTAAATCTTAACTTACGCAACACGAGCTAACGCGTTGTTAGCTTGTTTAGAAAATGCTTTGGCCTGCTCTCTTACAATGCACACGGAAACTACTTGCTCACCCTCATCTGATACAGTTTAAACTGTTAATTCAATGGGCTGCCAGGGAATATATTGGCTCATGTGATAGTCGGTCTCTGTAACGTTCAAACTAATTTAGAAACACGATCACCGGGTGGCCTCGGTGTGTCGTGAGTTAACTAGCTACGAGCGGAGATGCTGCGTGCTCAGTAAGTTACTAGCTTTAGCAGTTAGCTTGCAAGAAAATGATGCAAGAGCCTCTAAAATAGCTACACCGATGATCTAGCAGTTGTGTCTTATTCCCTGGTTGTTTATGCATTATTATCAGAGGCGTAAATCCGGCTAGCCAGTTGTTTATACAATGTCGTTATTTTATTAACATTATTTAACATCTGTGAACTTCATGCTTCCCCTCACAGATCGGTAGCCTTCAAATTAAAGAGAAACCAGAAGAAAATGGTAAGAATTGAAATTGCAACATTAATGTGAAATGCAGTCTGTAAACAAAAATATTTTAAATGTAAATATGACCTCGTTTTAATGTTGCAGGCACAGCTGCAAACGCAACAGATTCCAGCAGTGCAGCTGCGACGTCAGAAGCTGAGGGGGATAACAAGACTGCGGATGACGACGACAAAGGTGAGCCGTTTACTTACAAACACACATAAACAAAATCACTGTTGAAGCTGCCCGACGTTCTTGATGGTCTTTCTTTTGGTGTCTCTCACTCGCTGCAACATACACTGTTTTGTTTTTCAGAGGACCGAGCTGCACAGTCACTGTTAAACAAGCTGATACGAAATAATCTTGTCAATAACACTAATCAAGTGGAAGTTCTTCAGAAGGATCCCAACTCACCGCTCTACTCTGTCAAGTCCTTTGAGGAGTTGCGACTGTAAGTGGATCTTCTGTTCGTTCATTAATCTCTCTTTTTGCCCCAATAACATATGCGTGTTGTCAGAAAGGACATTTTGGAGCCAAAATTATCCCTGTTAAGACCCAAACTTAAACCATACCTGCTCCAGCATCCTGCCTGTGTTCATCCTGCTTGTCTTTTTTATGGGTAGATCATTTAAGGCATGACGTTTGACCATTTTGTCTTGTGTGCAGCAAACCACAGCTGCTTCAGGGTGTGTATGGCATGGGTTTCAACCGACCATCAAAAATTCAGGAAACTGCCTTACCTATGATGCTCGCTGAACCGTGAGTATGCTTTGCACTTTTGCTCTGTATATAAATGTAGTGGAGACTTCCAGTAAAGCATTACATCTTCTAAGGCTAACTGAAATATCTCAACCTGAAATATAGTTTAAAAATGATCTGAATTTGAAATGAATTGATCTCATTTCTCTAAGTTAACTCTAAAATTAAATCACTTAATAATTTTTTACTTCTTGCATTATATGGTGATAAATTCAATCAGTGACTATTTAACTGCCTTTGACTGAAATGTAATTTCTTGATTCTCCTAGTCCACAGAATCTGATTGCCCAGTCACAGTCAGGAACAGGGAAAACAGCTGCATTTGTACTGGCCATGCTCAGTCATGTAGATCCCAACAACAAGTATCCCCAGGTTGGTTTTCACTTCCCTTTCTACTTACTGCAATAGAAGATGTCAAACTGAAACAATCAGTTTCAACACTGAGTGTGCTTGCAATGTTGTACCCTGTTATACTGTCCAACTTTTTAACCATCAATAATTATTTACCTTGATAACTGCACTAAATGATGAGAGCATGTACAGTTTTGTAAATTCTCTTTTCATTTTATTTGTCCCCATCAGTGCCTGTGCGTGTCACCCACATATGAACTGGCACTTCAGACTGGCAAGGTAATCGAGCAGATGGGCAAACACTATCCTGAGGTTAAACTAGTCTACGCCATCAGAGGAAACAAGTGTAAGGCTTATTGGTTCTCTACAGTGCCACATTTTAAAATTATGTTTTGTTTGGGAATTTGAATAACTCACATTGATGAAAACATTATTGTAGCTGAAAGATGGCTGTGTGTGTTGTTTCTGTCAATATTACAGTGCAGCGGGGCATGAAGCTGCAGGAACAGATAGTCATCGGCACACCTGGTACCATGCTGGACTGGTGTGGTAAATTCAAGTTCATAGACCCCAAAAAGATCAAGGTGTTCGTGCTGGACGAGGCAGACGTCATGATTGCCACACAGGGTCACCAGGATCAGAGCATCCGCATCCAGAGGTCAGAATAAGCACCAAGGTTGATGAGAAACAATCTTGGCACGCACCTAATTGAAAGTAGTTGTGTGTGCCAATTTTGACCTTTCTCTGTCACACAGGATGCTGCCCAAAAACTGCCAGATGTTGCTTTTCTCAGCCACGTTTGAAGAGACAGTGTGGAACTTTGCCCAGCGCATCGTGCCTGACCCCAACATCATCAAGTTGAAGCGAGAGGAGGAGACGCTGGATACCATCAAGCAGTACTATGTGTTGTGCAACAGCAGGGAAGAGAAGTTCCAAGCTCTCTGTAATATCTACGGAGCCATCACCATCGCACAGGCCATGATCTTCTGCCATGTGAGTCCATTTACCTCATTAAACATACGTGATCTGTACCGAGAACAGTGATTCCCACTTGTAAGAGAAAATATCTTGGTAACAAAAGCAGACTTACTAGATACGTCCACTGTTTATTTTGCCAAAGCTTGCAGCAGAGGCCCTTTCTGTCATTCAGCTAATGCAGCCAAGTTGTGTTTTTACATTACATGAGCATGTCATTTGCAGGCAAAGTAATTAACAGCACACTGACTCTCTGTGATCCAGACAAGAAAGACTGCAGGATGGTTGGCAGGGGAGCTGTCCAGAGAAGGCCACCAGGTGGCACTGCTCAGTGGAGAGATGCAGGTGGAGCAGAGGGCTGCTGTCATCGACCGCTTCAGAGACGGCAAGGAGAAGGTCTTGGTCACCACGAATGTTTGTGCTAGAGGTAAGGACTTGAGAGTTGTTCGAATGAGCAAATTCAAGATTCTTTCCTCATGTGACTGTCTATGTAGTTATGGTTTTGCATAAAAAATCTTTTAAAATAATTTAGGGCAGGTAGTTTTCACATTCAGATTGGGTCAAAGTGAAGGAAATGTAGCCCTATGAACTTTTGTTTACTTGTGTGTGTGAAAGTAATGTTGCACAGAGCTTCAACAAAATTGCACATGCAATGTCTGTGGTTGTCTTGAAGGGTGGTAGAATTCACTAAAAATGTAAATTTTGAATGAAAACACTTGATGGTAAATGTACTAAAATTCAAATTAAATTGATCTGAAAGCAGAGTGGCATTTGCACGATTGGAATTTATTTGAATTATTTGCTAAACAAATACAGTACTGCCAATTTAATCTCTCTACCTGCTTATCTTGTACATTTAGGTATCGATGTTGAGCAGGTTTCCGTGGTGATCAACTTCGACTTACCAGTAGACAAGGATGGTAACCCAGACAACGAGACATACCTGCACAGAATTGGGCGCACAGGTCGATTTGGCAAAAGGGGACTGGCCATTAACATGGTGGACAGCAGAATGAGCATGAACATCCTCAACAGGATCCAGGAGCATTTCAGTGAGTACACACACTTTTTTATACATGCAAACAGTAGAATTAATTTGATTTGAATTTTTATTGGAGTGTTAAAATGCATAGCTATTATAAAAAAATCAATTACTCATGCCAAGAAGATGGTTGCTTTTTAGTGATCAGCCATATTTCAACCCTCTAAGTAAACATCATTTTCTGCGGTTTCTCTCCATACAGGTAAGAAAATTGAGAAACTAGACACGGATGATCTGGATGAAATTGAGAAAATCGCCAGCTAAAGAGAGTGGCGTTTATCGCATGAAGGACGCCGACCGACTTCCTTTCCCTTCTTTGCGCTCCAAGGACTGTACGCTCCTACAGTGTTTTATGCTTTTATTTTTTTTAGCCGTCGGAGAAACGAGCAAACCCACAAACACAGCATATGTTTACACGTGGACATGTCTCCTCTCAGACGAGTGTTTTGTAAGTTTCTGGAACATACCCCATTTCACTCTTTGTACCTCTATGAATAAAGTCTATGAGTTTATTGCTGTGTATCGTGATGCTGCAAAAGCAGCCTATAGTGGACTCTGTTTTACTATACACACATGGATTTAAAAAACACTTTTTGGTGTTGGCTGTAGTGGTGGCATGATACAAGCTACTCTGTAAAGAGATTCACAAATAACCTGCATAGACAAATAGCCATTTTATGTGCCACAAAGTTTTTAATTTTAATAGGAACAAAGTATAATTGAATGTAACTGTATCATGTAGACTTTTACAGCATTTATTGTGCTCTGTATTGACCAAAAGTACAAAGGGTGAAGTTGGGTATGCTGCCCTGAGCAGAAGTTGATTCATCAAGATTATGATATTGAGATGGTGATGGTTGGGTTTTAAGGGTCTATGCAAACTTATCAACCTGTGATAGCTATTATCAAATACTATCAACCTGCATTCACATGACAAAAATTAATCCTGAATTAACCTCAGCTTTAGCATCAGGGTCTGTAGTCAGAGTGAAAATACACTAACTCATTACGACATTTCTGTTTAGCCAGTTATCAGTCATCTGCCGACCACACATCTCACACACATTATTTATATCATTCAAAGAAAAAAAAAAAAAAGATTATGGCCGTCATCAGGGCAGGCCTGGCGCCACTGCTGAGCAATGATCATTAGTCTTCTTTTTCCCCCCTCATCTGTCTCGTGAAACCTTTCAATTCAAAATGTGGCCGTTTAGGTTTGATGTGATCAGTTTTCCCTTTTTGTCTCACTGTCCCACACAATTTTCTCAATCAGGGTCTCCAGTTTGACTTGAGCTCAGCTACATTCTTCACCCAGACTGTGCTGTTAAGGATTGTGAGTTTAAAACACACATATATATATATATATATACGCAATGCCTTCCTCAAGTGCATTATATATACATAGGATTTTGTTGTTTGATATTCTAAGACATTGGGCTTAATATTCTGGCTAACACTTGAAATTTTGATTATATATTGAATTATGGGCGTCTTTAGGATGTGTGAATTATCTTCTTGAAACCAAATGCTGAATTGACTTGAGGACCTATGCCAATCAGATTCACTGTGTTGTTCCAACATGGTCGCATGGATAGAAAACATGTACTTGTGTACATATTTAAAATTTTAGGTTAAAGAAATAGCATGACTGAATTATTGACACTTCTAAGAAGTGCTAAAACATTCCTCATGAGGTTCAATTTTGACAGATGCAGCACTTCAAACATGGTGAGCCTAAATCAGTTAACCTTGCATCAGTGGGTGCGATGTCTGGTGTATTTGATCAATGCACTGGACCATTAAGGGCAGTGATTGGTCAGTCTGAACCTTTTACAAACCTCATCTGGCTGCCACCGGCACAGAGAAGACTGGCTGGTGGCCGTCTGGTTTTAATGGACTGTTTACAGACAACTTGCTGAAAACTCAATGAGCAGATGCAGCCAAACAAGAAGCGAAGAAGTGAGTGTGCACAAAAATCCACGAGAATGGTCTGTGAAGACCTTCGGATAAAGAAGCAGTGTATGCAGTTTTATTTGGACATTTGGATGTATACATCATCAGTGAGAGTGTGTGTGTGTGTGCACTTTGTTGATCCATAATGTAATATCACTGTACGAGAGCCATGGACACACAAAGCAGTTGTGGCTATAGAACTTAACACTTTTCTCCACATGTTGTATACCTTGTTTGATTGTCAGAACCTACCAAAACCCAGTTCATACATGTATACATAGGAGTAATACTGCCGAACTAGGCTTTAAGGAAGTTGTCTGTTGTAGCCTGAGGGTCATGTGTAGAAAATGATAGGTTCAAGGTGTGTGGTATTCAGTAGCTGAGCTGCGTTCATGGACACAGTTATGTATTCTTAATAATGTTGAATTAAAAGAACATGTAGATGTTCATCTGTATGTCGTCTTAGGTTTTTTTTGTGTAAGTGTGGACATTTTTTTTTATAAAAGCCCCTGCAAGGAGCTCTACAAAACTTCATTACAATCATTAGATACAGTAGTTTGGAAATACAGTTTATCAATATGAATGAATGAGGCAGAATCAATCCTCTGAGTTTTGACTGGAGATGAGCTGTTTCTCTGATGTCTGTAGTGGAAGCTGCAGGTCTGAGGAGGCAAAGAGGAGGCTATAAATCTGAAACCTGACCAGACTCACTGAAGTACAGCAATAAACAACTACAAAAGGTAAAAAAAAATAAAAAAATACCAAAACAGTCCACTATTGTGATAATCAAACATGCTGATTCCACCTCCTCAAAAACAAGGATCTGGTGCTTTTTCTTTTTGATCTTTATACTACTGTCTGAATATTACTAGACCAAGCAATTATTTAACTTAATTCCACAATGAACACAACTGCATGGTATTTCTTGCAGGGCTTCTGTGTGAATAGCAGCTGGGAACCTACAACATACATCCAAAATGCAGGCAACGGCAACACACAGCCGTTTTCCAATATTATTAACAGATTCCTAAATTGCTGTTTTTTTGCTGAATTCGATTTAATTTGACTCCTTCCTGTTGTAGTTAGTGTAATTCTCTCACCTGTCTCTCTGTAGTCCACCCTGGTAAGGAAAAGGCCATGTGGTGGAGCAGCCAGGCCTTGTGGGTAGGCCAGAGAGTCCCGAGCCTCCAATATCTTCTTCAGCTGGGGCACCGTAAGCCGCTCCTGGCCTACCGCCACCAAGGCCCCTGCCATTCTCCGCACCTGGAGCAACGTTCCAAAGCAACCTTTTTATATTAATATTGAAATGGAAACTGTTTTCAGCCTTTATCCCTAACATTTCAGTGGTCCCTTTATGCTGATTGAGCTTTATTTATGATCCATAGATTTCAGCTATAACCAGCAGATGGCGTTACTTACTTAAAGCAAACAGCTACACAGAATTTCAAGTATTACAAGACAATAAAAGGAACAAACCTGCTTGTAAAGAAAAGATCTGCTTGTAAAAGTCAACTCCCAGAATTGCATTTTTCTGGAAATAATCAAAAAACAAAACAACAATTAAAACTAGTATTGCATATTAGTGTTTATTTCTATAATACACATTCTCAAAATTACATACAATTACATACACAGCAATAAATCCTGAAGGCACGAGAGTCTACTTGGCATCACTGCCTGAATGTGCTAAACTAAAGAAAGGTTAAATATTGCTACAGGGCTTTAAATGTCATTTCAGAAGAAAAACAACATTTTGAATGGTTGTCAGATGTAATGTAGCATTTCACAGTCACATAAGGACAACTGTAGGAGGAGTATGGATTAGAATAACTTGTGCAAATGATCAAATGTTCAAAGGCCAAACCATGACTCCTGTCTCTTATGTCTATTATATGTGTGTTAAGACATGTCTCTGCTTTATCTCTCTTTTGGTGGATGTTTCACACACAGACACACACGCAGTGTGGACAGAATTGGGGGCTGATGTGACATTCATGCTCATGCCAGACATCAGATAGAGCTGGGGACTCTCCTCATGCTCAGATTTGTGTAAATGTCACATGCTGAATATGCCACAGCAGCTAAGGCCCAACAGGATTATGTGTGAAGCCATAAAGAAAATATAAATATGTTCATTCAGCAAATGGATTTTGATCATATTTTTACTGATTGTTGTTTCAACTTAAAGTCTCAGGAGCCTGTGTTCTGTATAAACGACTGACTTTATGTTTTGGGGAAGAAAGAGTAAAGTGAGCAAACAGGCACATGTGAAGAATTGGGTCAAATGCAAATTTGACTCAGTGCTTGCTGTCTGATTACATTTGACATGTAAAGAGTGCAGAGACAGATTTATACAGCAGGGCTACTGGCTCATGCACTCTGAGGAGGGACAGTGACTGCACACAAACAGACGAAGGCTACGTCTCATGTTGTTTGGATCCTTGTGTGTGTGTGTGTGTGTTTCCTCAGCTTGAGTATTTCATTGTTGTAATGACAAAGACAATAGGACAATCATACAAACTAATACACTAATAATCCTCCAGTATACGTTACATTTTTGCTTTGTCCATTCCGACACAAACTATTTTCAAGTTTTGACTTTACTCTTGTCTGAAAAACAAACTGAAATGAAGCTGGGGGGATTTATTAATGAGTAGATTAGTTAATACACAATTACAATGCTAATGCTGACGTTAAAGTAGCCTGTTAGCATGCTCAAACTTGCAAACTAGCCATAAACATAAAGCAGCTGTGACCTATGGGAAGGGCATTAGTTTTGTACTAAATAGATGTAAGTTTTTTGTGTCGTTGATGATGATTTAGGATAAATTAAGGGATTATCGAAAAAAATTTCAACCTCATGGTGGTGCTACAGGAAAAACTTACAGGATCCTTAAAGTATATATGATTCAACCTCTGGAAACCATGAACATCTGTGCCAAAATGTCACGGCAATCCCTTGAAAGGTTGTTGAGATTTTCCGTCTAGACCAAAGTGGTGGACAAATACCTACCTACCAACTACCACCCCTCAAATACTAATAGCAAGGCTTGATAAAAAGACATTACTTTGGGCTCTGAGGCATTTTTTAAACATTTTCTTTAAGGTTTTATTGGTCAAAATTACTAATTACTAAATTACTAATAACTGACAAATTAGTCGACCGTGAAAACCAAATTTATTTAGATAGTTAATTATTTCCTACAATTAAAATACAACTGAATCCTACTTGCACTTGTTACACAGACAGTGTTTTCCAGTCAAAATCCAAACCGGGAGTGAACATGCACTTAAAGATAGTCTGCATTATGACTAACACATACTCTAAATGGAGCACTGTTCACCATGACTATGACCTCAGCCATTTCTGGGAGTGAAGTATTCCATGTTATCCCTGTTGGGCAGGGCCTCACACACTTGTTTTACACACACGGTTTTAAGATCAAAAATTTAGTTCAGCCTCGTGCTCTTCAATAATTCACTGTGCGATTTCCTCTTGTTTTAATCACCGTTACTTTGAATAGTGATGAAAATAGACATGCAGCCCACTGCGGGAGTGAAAATGCAACCTCTGATGTCATGGTACAGATCTGTGGCCCTGATTCTCACTGCTTGTTGATCCACCACGTGTGTCGGGGTTAAGGGACTACGTGACATTTACTCTTTGCTCATGTCCATATTGTGCACCATATTTTCAGGGCAAATAATTAATGCCAATGAAAGTGGTCATCTTTGGCATGCAGAGTGACCCCCATGGATGTGTAATCTCCCAAAGGTCACATGGCCATTCCTCTCTCTCTGAGCCCACCCCACCTCCATCTCTGCAGTGGATTATGTTGGATCCTCATTGTCTAAAGTACATAAACCTGCTCGTACTGCATCACACAGACAGGATGTTAATTAACACAAACAAATACACTTCTGCCTTGTATGATCTTAAATTTATCATAGTGGGATATGTTATCTTGTCAGAGAGCATGAATCAGTCGTCCTACAGTAGAAAGTAGTTGATTACTTTGATAATAAAACAAATCATTTTGATATTTATAAATTGTAGTGATAACGGACAGGCTGTTCTAATCAGAAACCTAAGGGTTGTTCTTCAACATATCATTTGCGAAAGATTAGTTTGAGTGTGATTCACCTAAATATCACATCAAACACACCACAAAGTCTCATTGAAGCTTGGGAAGGGAAATTTTCTTGGCTGTACACGCATAGTTGGCTGAGTGGAGCGAATGTAAATGATTGAAGACTTTGGCCAACTTCTTGAACATCAGTTGATGCAAGATTGAGAAACACAGGATTTGGCTTTTTGGAAGTAGAAAAGAACATGCATAATTTCTTTATTTTCTTCAGTTTGGAATAATGAGTTCCCGGATCCATGTGCTCCTGCTAACTGCAATGTTGGCCAGGGGAGGCTGCAGAAAGCCATGTGCTATCTCTGTGACAGTCTGCCACTTCGTTTCACCTGCCAACGATAAGCTCGACTGTGCTCAGAGCCTAGTGCATGCCTGATGTGGTCAGAAAAATGAATGCAGCTGCACTGTGACACCTTACAATCATTAAATGCTTTTACTTGCATACTTTTACAGCATGTGGAGATTACCGGTAGCCAATGTGATGAATGTACCTTAATATATATCTACATAGCCTACCTGTGGAAGTGTGACTGTGTGAATGAGCATCCTGGCTGTATGCTGACCACATCCAGTGTCTTCACAGGGTTTTTGAAAGGCAGGTCAGAGTTGACTGCTCGGAAGCTGCTGAAGTCATGAGTCCCAGCCAGAAGGGCTGCAGCTTCACGCATGGCTCCCATATCCAGCTCCCTGATAACAAACATGGAAACAAAAGACATTTTTACATTTTCTGTAAAATGAAAAGCTGCAGCTAAGGTTAGCACACTTCTTAAATTGACTTTTGAAGACACATTGTAATATTGCAAATTGACTTGAAAGCGACCTACACAGGCCGCAGGTTCAAGTAGCTTTGATGTCATGTACACATCAAGTACGATAGGCTTTCATGCCTCCGTGTTCCAGCTTTCAAAGTAGAATACTTTATTGGTCGACTTATATAATATGAACTTTCCTGACACACGATGCCACGTGAGAGAGCAGAGCATGTCAATGACCAGCTCATTTGAGGGAGGGAGAGAGAGGGCCCCGTGCTTCAGATTCTCTACAGTCTCATGCTTCTGTCACTGCTTAAATATGATCTGACAGAGGGAGAGAGAGACACAGCGAGCAGGGAAATAGAGGACCGCGCTGAGTGACTCGCTAATTGAAATCTTGAACATGAAAGTCATGAATGAAGATGTGGTGTAGCACTGAAATGACAATCTTAAGAGCTGGTTTATTCTTGTGTGTTAACTTTATTAAAAGAAATACTTGATCCATCCCAGGTCTACAATTTATCCTCTCATAACGTTGTCTGAAAACTTTTAAAAGGGAAGTTGGAAAGTGGCACACAGTTTAGCAAAAAGCATCTATATAAGATATAAGATACAAGATACACAAGATTCAAATATTAATAAAAAGGTCTTATTGGTATAGTACTTTGGTTAATACAATCAAAGAAAATACATACAAAACTAATTACATTCCCATTAGTATAAGCAATTTGTATTATTATCCACTTAGCAAATATCAGGCAAATAAAGTATGACAGTGAACACGTCAGCAAGTGTTAGCATTGTTGTTTCATAGCTGTAAGCACAACTGTAATCTGTGAAGACCCGTCCCCACTCTGCCTCTCATTGGCTCTGGCATTTTAACCAACCATCTCACCCAAGCCAAGCAATGGACAGTAGTCATTCAGAGGAAGAATAGGGCTATTTTACATTAAATTATTTAATTATTAAATTACATTTAATTTCATTCAAATTTAATTTCAAATTTTAATTTTATAATTTATTTCTATTGTACACAACGTTCCTTAGAGCTTATAGTATGACCCTTATAGTTTTCCTTTCCTAGTATAGTATAATTGTTATTTTAACTTTCTATGTGTGGAGATGGGAGCTAAATCAATAAATGAATTGATCATTCAATAGAAATTAGCCATTCAATGTTCAGGTCAGTTATGAAGCAAAAATGCCAAATTAGCTCTTCGAGCATTTTCTGCTTTTCTCTTTGTTACATTGCTTTGAATTTAATATCTTTTTTTCCTTTCTGTTCTGTCACGTGTTGCTCAAATAAAACAAGCAAGTCTTGGGTTGCCTTGGGCTTAAATTTACCATTTTGTCACATTTTATAGATTAAATTATTTAACAATAAAACAAGTTAATGATCATTGCAGTAGAGCTGTCCAAAACCTGATACAATTTTCTCACATTGTGAAATTAATCTTTAAATAATGTCCCAAACTCTGCTCCAATTTGATCAATACTTCAAAGTATTCTTGAAAAACTGAAGAGATGAAGAGATTATTTCACTTGTCCTAAGAACTGCAAGATTTTGAGAGTGAAATGAACAGTGGACTTGAATGTGAAGAATTGAAGAATATTTTTTGCAGTGGGAGAGGGGGAGTGATGACGAGGGAGACACAGATCAAAGACAGGAGAGAGAGAGGCTGCTGAGGCAGAGACGCTCGCGGTGGAAGGACGAGATGGATGCTGAAAATGAGAGAAGGGATAACGAAGCAGAGGCACCAGAGAAGGAAAGATAGAGTGAGGTGGAGAGAAAACAGTGTAGTGAAGGGAAAGAGAAGGGTGGGAGAGAGAGAGAGTATAAAAAAACAGTCAGGGTAATATGCGTGGGTGTTGTTCTGCATAAGCCTGCAGCTTATCTTGCCCTACTTTTCCCCAAAAAAGTGAAGAGCATACAAAAGCTCATACGCGCGCTTTCTGAAATGTGTTTCTTCACGCTCCCTCCTTTCAATCTCAGCTAAAAGAACATCGTCTAAGCGCTCGCCATTTCATCTCTTTCTGCACTCTGTCCATCCAAATCCTCTTCTCCTTCCTCTCCCGCCATCTCCTTTGTTTGTTTTTGGAATGCCAGGTCAGATAAAAACACTTTGTTTGACTGGCCCTAATTTGCAGTTCCGATGCGGCACGTGTGGATTATTCATGTGTTTAACGTGCCATTGTTTCTGTGAGGCTTGGCGTGAGCTTATTGAGGGTGTGCCTGTGTGTTTGTGCATGTGTGTATGTGTGAGACTGTGCTCAATTTTCATTTCTTGAGGGAAATCATGATGCACAGAAATAAAAGGATGAAAAGACAGATGACTGAATGAAGGGAGGGGCTGTGTGTTAAGTGGGATAACTCACGTGTTTCGGAGGCTCCAGCAGAGATCACTCTCTGTAAGGGGAAACAGAGAGTAGTGGGAGACTCCCAGGGCTATCCGGTAGACATAGGTCCGAGACTGGGCACAGTAACGGGCATGGAAATCATCAGGCACGCGGTGGGCGTGGGTGACCCTGGCAGACAAAAGAGCAGAATTTGACATCCATCCAGGCCTTAATATTAATCATTTAAATTCTAGTAGATATTTGGCCAAAAATGAAGCTATCAAGCATCTTTAATTCATAAAACCGTTGTTCATTTCCTTCTCACACTGAAGGAGTCCCCAGACACAGATGGTGCTCATACTCTCATTTTGTCGTGCCAAAGAGAAAAACTGTGCCCAAGCCATTGTCCAAAATGCCAACGGAGCAGCATTTTACACAAAAGCACATCCTTTGTCAAAGTCCTTCTAGGGCTGCCAGGAATCCAAAGAGCCAAGCGCTTATGCTCACACAGTTAGCATCACACCAGACTCAAGAGGCAGGAATTGTCTGATGTGACTCCATCAGGGGCACCGCTAACACAGGACACTTCCTGTGTATCTGCACACAGACCGGGACAGATCGTGTAATAACTCTGATGCTGTCGAACACAATTTTCTCTGATGATTAGATCAACCAGTGTGGATCATTTCATGAGTGCATGTGACATATTAAAGTCAACTGAAGAACCCACAACTGATCAAACTCTTACACATGTAACTGTTGTGCTGGATATTAAATCATCAAAGATTCACTGAGAATTTGGCTAGATTTGTGTTGTTGTGTATTTAAGTAAAAGTGAGAATTCCAGTTTTGTGTAAACTTTTTCTGATTGTTAAATGAAAGTGTCATATTTTATGAAAATCTACTTGTAGTTGAGGTAAGTTGAATCAGTTGAACAACATATGGCAAATCATTCCTTCTTTGCTATACATCAATTCACTACTTCCATTAAAATTAAACTGATTATTTAAACTATCTGTGCTCGCACCTGTTATATACATACATTGTGAAACAAACTTGTTTACAGCACATGCAGACTGCTACCATTCAGTCAAAAGCCTCACAAATGAAAAATTTAGTGCATGAAAATATCGAAATGTAGTACATACTGAATCTTACTAACACAACCCAAATATAAATGGTAGTGTTGGATGAAGTTGTAATATAAGTAGGAATTACTATAATGTACTATTTAGTAGTAGTAATTAATATAATGTATTATATAATGTAGCAGTAATTATTATAATATATTATATTACAAGTATAGTGTAACATATATAATATATTACGCCATATTTTCAAATATAATGTATAATGTATTTGCATTTATCGTATTTGCGTGTCTACATTTTAAGCTTAAATATTAACAGGATATACATAACTTCTAAGCTTCTAGTTGATGGAAATGTTGCATCATTTCATAAAAAGGCCCAGTTTGATACAGAGCAACACAATGGAAAATTCCTGTCACTGTCTCTTAATGTCCAGTTTCACCGTCATTCTTCATTTGTTCACAGCTGATAAAGTAAAATCTATCTTCAGTGTACAGTTATGATGCAGTGACAAGTGGGAGATCTTGCATCTGCTTACATCTGCAACAAAGAGCAGCAGCCAGCTGTGCCAGAATGATTGTAACTGCACAAAACACAGCAGCACCCTGTAGTCCTCAACACACGCCTGTGCTTGTACAAAGAATACACATTCATTCACGCGTGTGTGTGTGTGTTGTGTGTGCGCAAGTGAAAGTAGGAGTTGACGAGGGGTAGGGACATGTTGGCATGTATGAGTGTAAAGAACTATGAGAACAATGATGAGCTAATACAAACATGCCATGCATGTGCACATGCACCTTGCTTTATACACAGCAGGGCCTGTACAATCCGTGTGCGTGTGGGTGCATGTGCATGCACATGTGCTTGTGTATGTATGTATGTATGTGTGTGTGTGTGTGTGTGTGTGCCAGTGCACGATCAGAAAAACTAGGTTATGTTTCCAGGGGAGGAGATTGGGTGTGACACGTGGCAGAGGAAACCCTTGCGTCTGCCTTTAGCGCCTGCCGCAATGTGAAGTGACAACCTCTGCCTGGCCCCTGAACCCCACCACACACACACACACACCTTTAAATTTTTATAGGCACAAAAGCATGGCCTCACACATTTGGGAACTGGGGCATTGTTTGGCATGGCACCATTTTGCTACTCAGCAGTTTCCCCTTATGGGGAACGGGCCGTTCATTTTAACCTAATTGAGGCCCTTTCTCACGGCAAGTGAACCCCCGTTTGTTTGGTTTTTTTCCCAGTCTATGTTTAAATCTTGATTTGGCACTCTATCTCAGGAGGCAGCAGGCTCTAAAGCTATGAGCCAGGAGCCATATTCTGTCTGTAACAAAAAGCCTTTTTGGTTACTTCTTCCCTCCAAGAAAGATCTGAAAACAAGGTTTGGGGGCGCCAGATCTGACGCTGTGTTTTCATGACAGATCAAGAATGAAAACCTCTATCCAATTTGAGCATAGGGAGTGTGTATGTGTGTGTATGAACATCACTGGTGCTTCAATATTTTTGCCTGTGTATGTAACAAAGTTCAGAGCCCATAAATAATTCTGTTTTATGAAGCGTCTTCACATAACACTGCTGAGAACAAAAAAAACTGTTTGTGCTCTATATTTTTCAGTAGGTTTCACTTACTAATCAAGCTAATGAAACCAGTTGTGTGTGCGTGTGTGTGTGTGTGTGAGTGTGTGCATTAATGGATACTATGGACCAAAAAGCAGAGCAGGGATAATCCTTTCTAACCTTCTCTCTGCAGGTTTAGGGATTAGTGGGATGCTGAGAGCTTCCTTCTCCTCCCTCCTCTCTTCCCTCTGTCTCCCACATGGCTCGTTCTGTTTCCCAGTCTCACTCCACTGTCTGTGTCTGACTGTGTCAATATCGGTTTAGTGCTTTGACTTGGTCTTTCCTCACCCTTTCTCTCTGTCACTTTTGCCCTGCTGTGTCTGTGTCGCTTCTCTTCTCTTCCTCTCAGACAAAAACCTGCTAAATATCACAACGTATCACCGCAGTCTGAACCTTTCATAGGAAAGTCGGGCACTGATGTGACAGTGCATTTTTTTGTATGGCACTACAAGATCTGAAATACTTCAATGCAACTTGTGCTGCTCTTTTCCTTTAAATGCTCAACAGGTGAACAATAGCTCTATATATGCTCACTGTTGGGAAGAACTATGAAGTATAGTTACAAATATGCAACCAGATTTGTTGTTGTTTTTTGATTGTTTAAAGGAGACTCAGGCAGTGCTTCCACTGCTGTAAAATATAAGAATTAACACGATGTCCCAGGTTTCTCCAAGGATTTGAGGAGTTTTTTTCTCATTTACCTGGGCATAACTTTTTCAGACAAAGAGGACAAACTTGAAATCAAACATTTTTGACAGAATCACCCTCGTCTTGAGTCACATACAACAGCCAGAACTGGACTTCACGATATATATGGAAACAAATATGGAAAACACTGCGGAATAAAACTGAACAGAATTCAGACGATGACCATCAGGCTTTTTTTGTGTAAACCCTTTTTCCTGGTGTTTCATAAATATTCACATATATATGGTGTCTGTCTAATTATCTGTGTTATGAAGGTCAGTTTCTGGCCACATGTCACAGTCTACATACTGGTTAGTTGTACAGAGGACTGTTAAATTGAATGACTGATGAAGTTATTTATTCATTCCTTCCTGGTATCACAGTTAGACCCATTCGGAGGCACCTGTTTGCCTCTCAGTGGTCGTGGTTAGTGAGTCATTATAGTGACTTTCATGTGAAAATGTGACATAAATGCACACCCATGCAGCTGCTTGTATATGAAAACATTTTCATGTACGTCTCATGAGTATAGCATGGATAAGACAGCCAATAACAAAGACCAATCACACAGATATTGTTTACGTGTACTTTAGAAATTTCAGACTCATCTGAGGAGCCCTCACTCACTTGATTTGCTCTGGCTTCAAGTGGAAATTAAGGGCCTCAACAAGAATGTCTTCACTAAATGGTGGCTTATCGTTCTTGCGTTGGATGTCAAAGTGGCCGGAATTAGAGAGGGCGTGGACACCTGCATCTGTCCTGCTGGACACTGACAGAGATACTGGGTTGAGTGGCCTCAGCCTCCTTATTGCCTCCTGCACACAGACAGAGAGATCTTAAAAGAGATAAAGAAAAATGGTGGGTAGTTATATTCTAAAAACAAAAACATTTTAACCAGTTAAAAAGTTCAAATAGATATCAAATGGAGCCGGAAACAACAGCATCAATGTCACAACAAAGTCTGTAATCTTTCTCATTTGCTCTGTGGACAAAATAATACAAACGCCTACCTGTAAAGTAATAAATTCGATATCCTCTCAAGTGACCACAAAAAAACTGAACATGAGCATCTTCTGGCAAGAGAGTGTAATTCACATACTGTAGCACCTCACACGTAAGCTATTGCAACACCTGCCTGCAGGTTACCTGTTGTTATCCATATAATAAATAATATTCAGACTAATAATATGATCTCTTAGTCTTATTCCATATCTTCAGCCTAATAGCATATCTGCCTAACTCATGTTGGATTGAATTTGAGTTAGGCAGATATGCTATTAGGCTGACGATATGATACTTTACAAAAAAAGTGATTACTACCATGGATAATAACTTAGCTAGCTTGTTTGCAGTACTTCAACTGATGTTTAAAGGAAGGGAAGAAAAGGGGGGATATGTACTGTAGGATCATAAAATATGACATATGGGAAATGAAACGCACCTCCAAGCAGTCCTGGACACCTTTTCTACCCTTTTGTTGTGGAGGCACTTTCACTGCACCACTGAAGAAATAATGATAGTCAAAATAATACATCAGTAATAACACAAGTTACCAGAATCACATAAACAGTTATCCACTAGTATAACCCACCTGTATTTTGTTCCAATATATTGGAAAAAGACGAGATAACGTGCCCAGTTGCGCATGGTCTGTCAAAGCGTCACTGACTTGATAGCGTTTACACGTGTGAAGCGTAAATTACTTAAATAGCCTTTGGCATAAACACCCCATCTGTTTGTCTTGTTAATCTTTGCGATGGGGACTGTGTGTCAGTGAGGGACGACTTTTAAAAACCTCTGTTGAGGCACTCGTGTGTTTGAGGACTGAAAAGATGCGACAGACTACAGCAGAGAGGACACAGCTGCGGCAGCACGAGCATTTCCGCGGGGTTTGTAGTCCGGAAAAACACTTGTGACGTCAGTTCCAGCTACTCGATTGATGCAGTTTAAGAGTTTAGGTAACCGTGTATCTCTATTTTGCATTTTGTTTTTAATAATAACTCGATAATATAACTACTATTATTCAACAGTGTATAATATGCTAACGACTTGACATTTAGCACGTCACACGAGCTAAACCACACATGGATATCCCGCCTCTGGCTATCTTCGGCAACAGGCTTGCGCGCTGTACGTACAGCATGTTTTCTGCATGTCCCCGCTCACACGTGTGGTATCATATTAACCACACGCGTAAACACGAGTGCGTAGTTTTAGGTTTAACGTTTTCCTATTTGCTGTCTTGGAAAAAAGTCTTTAAGGTTGCTGCCCTGTCCGTCCCTTTTTGATGACGTCATAGTCCACTGAAGGGGTGTGCGTGGCGTCATCCCCAACTCTGTCCAGCCGCAAAGCCATCTGCCTTGAAGTCATTGAGACCAGAGACAGTATGATTTAGTGAAGATGGATCATTTGAAGCCGGGATAAAGACTGAGCAGCAGACTGGTTTCCTCAAGATCACTAGAGGAGGATGAGGTAAAAGCCAGAAGTGAGAAAAATATCGTTCTGATAATCTCTCAATTTTTGTTGACAGTTAAACAGATTTTTTATTATTTTAATCCATCACTGTAAAATAAAGGCTACAGTCAATTATCTGGAATCAAAGTTTAAGAAAAGATATCCTACAATATTTTTCTTAATTATAAAGGCAAACTTTACCACATCAAAATATACAACCCCATTTTCTCCAAGCTTTACATACTCGATTTTGAAAGCACCAAATGTTTTACATTCATTGTTTATTGGGCCTGTTTTATAGTAGCGTGGGCAGAATTACTGAGGAAGCAGTCCACGTTTTGAGGCGATAGTATTCATCTAATGAGAGTTTATTCAATTAGCGTTTGATTGCCTTTGGGTTTTGTCAGAGTAATTTGATTAAATGTAAAATGTGACTCATACCCTCCTTGTTTGGCTCATTATCCATTGTGAACTGACTTCATTAGTGAAAAAGACATAAACGTCAGCACTATTACAAATTTGTGAGAGGATGATGATGGTTGGATGTAGTCACTTTCATTCTCCCATGATTCCTTCTGTTGTCCTGAGATGTTACGGCGGGTTGTGTCTAGACGGCGCTCTTGTCTCCTTTTACAGTCTCCACTCCACGGTGCAGCTACGCCTCTCGCCTACCTCAGCAGCAGTGGCAGCAGTGTAGTAGTAATCAGCCCGCCGCGCAGTGTGCTCGCATTTTGTGTCACGGTGCCACCGGGAGAGGGGCGACAGACTGCTGCGCGTCAGGGGATACCAGTCACCATCCATCCGTACGGTTATAGCGACATCCCGCCGCGGGCAATGACATTAGCAGACTGAAGTGGGAATACACGAGAAAACACAAAAATGACGGTGGACTTTGAAGAATGTATAAAAGATTCACCCCGATTCAGGTAAGGCAGCTTCTCGCAGGCATATCATAGCAGTGCGCAAAGATGGCACACCTTCTTTTACGCATGGTTTTTTTGACTGGGACTGAACGTTTCTGCTCATGCACAGTTTGTGGTGGCATCAACAGAGTAAATGGAATAAGACGTGATGTCTAATGTCTGATTCGCCTTTGTGTTCAACGACAGGATGGCGTTTTTCTCTAATTTTTGCATTTTTTTTAAAGTCTGAAATCATTTTTTTAAAATCCCATATTTAATTACTAGAAGCTCATTTTGTCCCTGTTAGGCTACAGTTGCTGGAAGACATGCGTTTGTTTGTGGTTTCTGTCATAGTCTGGTTTTTGAATGTGGGCTGTGACGTTGGCTCAGTGGATATGAGAGGAGGGACACTCAATGCCACGCATAGTGAGGATCCATTTTGCTTGATTGTAAAAATTTATAAGTGATTTTCAGTCCTGATGTCATGTTATCATTAACTCCCTGATCTGTACTGAATAAGAAATGAGTGCTCCTTTTATGTGGTCTTGTAACAAGTGGGAGTGTATGAGTGGATCCTCCAGTCTCTCTGTGTGTGTGTTGCAGCATGGCATGCAGGTTGGGTGCAGCCTTTTCCTTTGCTCATAGAGGCGGCCCTGCAGTCAACCAGTGTGGATATGTAGAAGGAGACTGTAGACAAGATGCCCTTGCAGCAGCAGCAGCAGCTACTGCTTTGAGCTGGCTGGCACAGAGGCAGCAAGGAGAGGAGTACACCCTCTCTCTACAGGGATGGAGCTGGTTTCCCGGGCACAGATCCAGCTGTTCGGCCCCTTGCCTGCCCGCTGGAGGGTTGTAGCCACACACAGTCCACGTGCCAGTCTGGCTGTACTCCTGTGCCGGCCAATGGGAAACTAGCAGAGGAGATTCTAAGAGCATGTAGGCCAGGGATCCCCTGTTAAGTATGCCAAGGAAATGGGCCGATAGTGACACATATTTAGGATTTTACTGAATATGAGCAGAATGTTAGCTTATTCTGTTTACATGCAAGTATTTTTTTCTGTATCTCTCTGTGTTTCTGTCTTCTCTTTCTCCATGTCAGCATCTGTTGCCTGTTTGCTTTGTGTTCTCAGTGTTTGTCATGTTGCTGCTTCCCTCTCCCTCTTCCTGTCTCCCATAGACAACTTATGTTATGTTTGTTGAACATGCCCTGACTGACAGACACTTTTTTCCGATTTGAGTGAACAAGAAGCAGACAGCAGAGTGAAAGGAAGAGACTGAGGGTGACACATGTTCACTATGCTGCTTAAATCCCACCTCAGTGATGGAGGAAGGTCACAGGAAGAGACAGAGGCAACACACATTCTGATGCTTCCCCCTTTTTTTATGCTCAGTTCACTTTCCCATGGTCTCATGAAGAAAACTATTTGGAAAATTCCACAACGGGCAAGGGAAGCTCAAGTTTCCTTGATTTGTGATTGTGCTTGTAGTGAAAAAAATGATGATTATTATACTGGCCAGTGTGTTCTTTACATATGACCGCGTACTTGCAATGCTTTCTATTTGTACAACTGTCATGAAAACAATGTATAGTGATCATAATTCTCCAAATAAGTATATTTGCATGCACACCAGTTTTCAGACTGGAGTCTTATCCTGTTTTTGATGACAATGGGATTATAATACTCACATGAAGGACAAGAGACAATGGTTTTCATTTTTTGGTATACATGATATGAACAACTACTAATAAATAAAGGTGTTATCCAACGAGCAAATTCATGTGATACAGCCATTGTGACACAACTATTATTATGCGATAAAAGGAAAATTATGAAAGTCACAAGGGGAAGGGCAGCAGCGAGTTTCAATTTTATATGAGACCATTTTTCAAAGTTTAAGAGCCACGTAATCAGCTATCTGATTAAACAAATGGCAAGAGGTTTATTATAATTGTTGTGTGACTTTGCCTGTTAATTACAGACAGTCATTGCATAATTTTCCATCATACAGGAGTGACTGGTGCCCAGGTTTTTCCTTCTCTTCTTCGTTGTGTCATTCTGGAGAAACAGTCTTCCCACACACAGTGCTAAATCAGCTCACACACACACCCTCTCACTGCAAGTCTTAACATGCGCCAGTCCTGTATATGTGTATGCATGATTGAGTAAGCATAAAAGAATTTGTATGGTATGCCTGAGTATCTATAACACACATCCTTTTGTTCAGACTCCTCCTCATCCCCACTGTTTCCTAAACTTTTTGTATTCCTCTGCCGTGCCCTTTATTCAGCAGTCACCTGCTGCATTCATTCACTCTGTAATAAAACCTGAAATGAAGCCTGTGCACCTGCCATACAGTAGTTGTCGGTGCTCAGTGCTTGTAATCTGATTCCCTGCAGGCACTTTGCACTGGGTCAGTTTTTGCTTGTCTACTCTTGAGTGTTTATAGACCTTATCCTGCTTGTGGTTTCATTTTGACGGCGGAGCAGAGCTGTGGTTGGACAAGTTTTTAACAAGGTCCTTATTATAACCTGAAACCAAATGACTTGAACTTAATAGTCTGATAGGGAGCACAAGGCATATAGTGCATTAATACAGTAAGTAAACACATGACAATAAACACGCCTGATATTTGTATAAAATTTTTGTAAATCAGAGTCGCAGACCTAGTGATCCTAAAAGGGAAGTATTGAATTATTTGAAACTTATATTTAGTCCTTTCATTGACTACATTTTTGTGATATAAGTATTAATATGCATATGTGGGTGTGAGCTGTTGCCTAGCAACAGCTCCTGTAAGTGAGACAAATGAGAGCTTGGAGAAAAGAGAACAGAACATGTAAGAATGGTGGTTGGAGAGTGGGTGCCATTATTATTTTAAATTTCCAAAATAGAGAAGACTTTCATTTTTGACAAACATGGGTTATGTCCAAAAACATCTGTTAAGCTCATTGAGCAATCTGAAAAGTTTGTTTTCTGTCCTTCTGTTTTGTTTTTGGCTAGAAGTAGTTAGTACAGTAGAAGACTAAAGTGTAGTTCTTGTAAGTAGGTGTGTCTCCACTGCATTAATCCATCTGTGTCATATGTGAACCAATAGCAAAATACTAGATAAATCAATGAGTGTACAGAGAGGAGTTTACAGATCTGGAGAACCTGCCACACCTGTCTGCCTTTCTCTGCCTTCTGTCTCTATCTCTTTATCCCGCTTACAGACAGTAACAGTATCAGGCTGTCCAAGCAGGTTGAGTGAATGAGTCAACAAGAAAGTGACAGGAGACAGACAGGCAGACTGGATGCAGGGGTGTCATTTTGTGAAGGTGTTATATGATTGAAAAAAGTCTCCTCTCTCTCATAAACCAAAACATGACAATGAGTTTTTAAATGAACTGCTTATTTTAGGTCATGGCATATGGAAAAACTGGAATCTTGTTGAAGATGTTTTTGGTAGTCCTCTTCAAAAGCAAACAAAATAATTTCTTGCCTAAAACATTTAGCTAACCCACAACCAGTGATATGTTTATAGGACTGGATAGGTTTGTATTACGCTCACCACCTTAATAACTGTTGAATGTTGCACAACCTGCATATTCAGATGAATTTCTTCAGGCTTCAGGTTGCTGCATGTCACAACACAGAGCCAACAACTTTGCCAGACCAATTTAGCACAAACATTTATGTAGTGGTGTAAACCTTTCATTTTCTGATCACCTCTGATTAGAAAGCATCATTGGCTCTTAAGACGTTAATTCTGGTGGTGAATTCTCAGGCGTTTGGACCCTTAATTGATATCAGCTGACATTATTTTGCTCTTGTCAGGTGTGTGTACTTCCCATGTGGTTTCCATGGTCACTTGCAGGAATAACCAATGAGAAGTCACAGCCTGTTGTTTGCTAGCGGCAGCTTTTAAATTCTGTGGGTAGCGTAAACAAACTACGTGCATCTCATTACATTGACTGAACCCAAGTGTTTATTTTTTTCATTCCCTTCTTCAGGAGGAAGAGTCCCATAATCACGAAGCTAACACAAACATGTAGCCTTGAAGAATTAGTGTCACTGTGTTTCATAATAAACTGTACTGAAAATCTTAGATGAAGTAACATGATAAGTTTATATAACTCATCGGTGAACTGGATTTGATAATACATTTGAAAGAGCATTTTAAAAAGAAGTCTTTGGCTCCTCTGTTGATTCTCTAAATTATTTAAAAAGCATGTCTCCATTGATTGGCAGATTAAAGTGCTTTTTGATGCTCTAGATATTTGTCTGGCGCCCTGGTTTTCTTTTAACTGTCTGGGTTTTTATTCCCTACCTGCGTCATCTTCACCTATAATCCTCCTTTTACACACATCATTGTTTTGCTTGTCTGAGATAATGAATTCCTATTGGTCAGCAGCCTGTGAAATATGTAAATATGCACCATGCTGCCTTCTCTACAGCTGGAGGAGTGGAAGTAATGCTGCTGTTGCCAAGGGTGACCAGTCGCTTTGGCAGGCATGGCAACCTCCTCCTCTCTTTCTGCCTTGGTCAAGGATGTAGGTAGAGCCTCATATTTGTCCCATTCAGCATAGGGACAGACACACAGCTGTTTGCAATGTGCAGCAGTGGAGAGAGCCCAGTTGTGTCACAGAGTGATTGGAACGGTACACGTTGACCTTGAAACAGAGCAGATGATTTTACAGTAGAAATAAAAATGCATTAAAGTGCTGAATCAGATTACCTGTTGCCAAAGTAGGCTGACATTGATGTACTGTATGTTTGCTAATGCAGCAATGCCTGGAAAGTGTCCCAGACCAAAGCCGTACAACGTATGACGTGCCAGGTTTCAACAATATACCCAGTGTCCTTTCTGCTTGTCTTAAACTTATTTTGGAGAAAACCTCTTTCCGAGCCACCCTGACCCTCTGAACTTCACCAGAAATAGATCCTCTCCACAACACCGGGTGCCTGGCAAAACGCTTTGAAAGATTCCAGACCACTCACATTAAGTTGCTAATGTCAAGACACTCATTCCCAACCACTCTCCCTAATGCATCCACGTACGCAGGAGATGTGCTCTGACAGAAAATAAAATGACCGTGCTGGCCTAGCATCCCTATCCTCTTAACCTCCATATATGGAGGTTCTCTATCCAGTTTAAAGCTTTTATCAGTCCTGTTTTGTTCAAGACGGCTTTAGCAAAATAGCTTTGCCTAAACTGCTCAGTCCCAGAACTTCCATCAGTGTTTACTGGCAAACACAAGAAAAACAGCAAGCAAATCTCTTGAATTTGACCCGTATCTTGAGGGATTTTCCTCTCAGAGCAATAGGTTTTTCTTTGAAGCTGTAGGAAGGTCAAACAATTTATTCATGCTTGAATTAGTCCCACACAGGAGGAGGATGTGTTTAAACGTAGGTGCAATGTCTCTATGGTCTGATACATTAGTGGTTCATGGTCAGTGTATACAATATATCCTGTGTGAAATACAATAAAAGCCAGATTATGTATGTGATATTTTTAGCATTTGATTTTAGATATTTCAGGGTTATAATTTTCATGATTTATTCAGCAGTGACATTCCTCATGTTTTGTTGTTGCACACACATGCAGTAGTTTTAAATTAATTCAAGCGTTGTTCAAACTTCATTCTTATATTAAGGGATAAGCTCTGAAAGGTCTGGCTGCAGTTGATCAGGGATCAAGGCGACAGTGATACAGAGAATAATTTTTATTGTTTACCAAAAATTGTTCAGTTGCTGTCTTTCTCCTCCTCCTCCTTAGGGATCCATTTAACCACCAATTGACCTTTTAAACTCTGTTAACCTGCAAGTGTCACAAAAAGACAATGCAGACCATCGAGGCTCGTAAAGATATCTGACATCCCCCCATCAGTTCACATAAATATTTTAGTTCCCACAGTGTGTGTAAAGGTGGAGGCCTTGGTGGAGCGCTCCAACTGTGAACTGCAGGAAACACGTCTTTCATGTCAGAAGCATGAAAAATTGTGGTTACTTCAAAGGAGTGGAGGCAGCCGAGATGTTGTGTGTGGATAGAGGTCGCTGGATTTGGTTCTATTCGGCCACTGCAGCATGTATGTGTTGTCTACCCGTCTGAAATTAAGATCTGCGTTGCTCTTTCTCTGTTCAACAAAGGAAATTCACTCTATAAAGACAGTAGATCACTTGAACAAAGAGGGCAACCCCACCCGTGTTGTTTTGCAGGCATGTGTGCGTCCACTTGATCCCTCGAGATGATGTCAGATACAATGAGCATGCTGCTTCAGTAAAATTAAAGCCATGTGGCATCATGAATGACCTCAAGAGGTTCAAATGAGAAAAGACAATGGCTGAATACAGAAGCCTCAGATGTCCAGAGTCCAGAAATCCAAATAGATTTTCAGCAAATAACTAAGAGTTTTTGACAGAGTTTGCATACTACATATTGCTCACACAGCATCTTGTGCTTCTACTGTTTGCTTGTCAACATGTTGTGCAGTGCACGGATCCAGAATCCTTTCTTCTTCTCTATGGAATTCCCTTATGCTTGCCTCCATATTTGTCACAAGAGATTAAGTATTTACCAGTAAACAGGATCTGATTGCTTAATCCAGAGTGATCATTGATAAAGAAGCACAATTCACATTTTAAAAGAACACTGACCCACATGTTAAGACTAAAGAGGAAATCTTTAAGCTCTGGCTGAATCTAAAGTGTTGCATTAGAGCAGGTGTGTCACTGCGGACCTCCTGTCACTGATGATTGATTGAATTAGGTCTTCAACATGTCAGGAGGCTTAACAGGGATTCTCTGTTTGTCAGAGCCTCTCCACCCACTACCAGTTTTTAACAATTGTCCTTTTCAAAAACGAGGCTAGTTTGGTTATGAGTGCTGGATTTGTTCCTTTTTTGGAGGATGGAGAGCAGAGGATGGCACACTGAAATTTGAAAAGAAACTGACAGAACATTTGCCAAGATGTAGCATTTCATATTCTAAAACTGTGGTCTTAATCAGAGGATACCATATTTGCTACTCTGTTCCCTCACAGTCTAAAAGATTAGATGCCATATTTGAGCTTGTATCTATTTGAGGGGATTTTTGTCTACACATTTCACTGGATGTTGACACTGAATATGTAATCAAATCAGAAATAATAGGGTATGTATTTGTTGAAAGCTTTAGAAAATCTAACATTTAACTTTTGGAGCCCTTTACACGGTGAAAAAATGTTCATATCACTGTATGCAGCAGTGAGGAACAATCAAAATGATTCATATTGTGTGATTTGTATTGTTTATTTATGTGCGTTGATCAAACCTTAGCAAGTGGTGAAGGGTATCAGGGCAGTAATTGGAGCCTATATGTGGCTTTTACTGTCCTTATCTGGTTTGCATTTGTGTTACTTGTGCTTGCACATATGTGTGTGTTTGTGCCTGCTGGCTAGCATGTAGGCTAATCATATTTCCATATTCCTGCCTCTGCCAGCGGTTTGACATGTTCACGAGAGAGCATCAGTCCAGCACGTGGACACTTCCACTGAATCCACGGTGCAGCAGATTTCCTGCTGCTCTGCTGCACGTGTTGCCGGGGGACTTAGTGTGGGACCCATATATGAAATAGGATTATCAGTAACCACACTCTCTGATTAAATCAACTGGATAGCCTACACACCCTATTAAAGCTCACACACTATCAGCCTCTTACCCTGAGAACCTCAATATAATTTCCTTTCCCATTCAGCAGCAGTGTGCAGGATAATGTAGAGTTGCAGAAATTGGTTTATGCCTGATCATAGTTCAAAGGACTAGTGAGCCTTCGATCTGCTGGAGGATTTCTTGGGAATATTAATATTTTACCACTTTGGGTACAATTTTGCATAGCTTTTAGTATTATCCGTAACATCAATCTGACCTTTAACCTATCTCGCCTGGGTTATTTTAAGACCTGTCCTGATGGTACAAGTTGATGTCACGCTTCACAGGACGACGCTTGAGCCAGTTTAGTGTTTGCTCCAATTTTTCAAGATTAAAAACAAGGGCAGCATATTTTGTGATGGATTTTATGTGAACGCACATCACATGTAAATGTGTCTTCAAGACCTTGATGCAGACAGATGACCTGCTGCTGGCAGATTTTTACGGCTGCTAATGAGCAAGAGCTGATGAAATCTGCTGACTGAGCAACTAAAAAACATCTCCACCTGTGCCATGCTAATAGACTGACGGTACATGTGCAAGGTAAAAAGCATGACCTGCTGATGATCAGTTGGGGATCAGCTAAGGTTTAATTTATATTAGGATCCATGTACAAAACATGGAAGTAAGGGGGCTTTGATGGCCTTGCAGTGTGGGATAGAGCGAGTTCATCACTCTATTCTAAATATGAATAAAAATGTCATCATTATATGAACTTTCCAAAACCAATTAAGAGCAGGATGAAGGCCCCCAACGAACCTAAACTGACATATAATATTGGTTAATAATGAGTAGGCAATGACTGACTGGTTGCATTTTACGGGAGAAACTTAGTAAGCAGCAATTTAATGGCCACAACAGTAATGACTTTGTCTCTGTTCCTAGTTTTCCAATTGTATAGCAGTGATTGATGCTTAGATGGATTAGGAGGTAATAGGCAATTAATTCAACCCCCAGTTAAAGTAATGACTTTTTCAATAAAGCATAATAACCAGCAGTAACAGCATTCCTCTCCAATCATTGTAGCTCAAATCAGGCACACATGATAAGGGATTCTGGGTATTATGGTGAGATGGAAACTTTGGAAAAAACAACTCTTCCGCTAGGTCAGTCAGGTCTGTAGCAGAAGTAGTGGTCCTAAGTTTAACCACGGAGGCTCAGAACAAATTTGATTCCTGTCATGAGTTACAAGAGTCAAAAATGTGGCACAGATCAAACCTTCTCCCAGCTCTCACAGCAGTCATTCGTCCCAATGAGATCAGGATTTAGTGGGGGAGTTTGTTAAAATCCTGCCAAGGCCTGTTGAAACTCGAATCTAAACTATTAAGTAAATTGACTGCGTCTTGTTCCTGGGCTGCTTTCTTCATCTTGGCACCACATAGTATTTTCTCAGTGAGAAACGTTTGTCTGTCCTCGGGTGTCCGGCCTACTTTAAACACTTCTTTTGTCTCCACTAAACTGGAGATTTCATGGCTTTTCTGGTTTCACAGCCCTGTTTGCTAGTTCAGCATGCAATGACAGTTATATATTTTGTTGTAATGACTGACTGAAAAACAAGCAGACTGACTTTTTGTTTAGGTGTAAGCGCTCAAAATGGAAGCCTGAACGTCTGAACTGTGAACCCCAAAACTTTGCCGTGGAGAGTTTGCTTTCCTGCAAGTCGTTAAATCGCACTGGGGGAAACAAATATTACCCACCGGCATGTAGTATGAATGAGGAATGTGGCCAGACTTGAGTGCTGACAGCAACACATTTAGGCATGGATGGATAAACCCCCTCAAGACATTAGTGCATGTATGCACACATGCATAAAACTGTTAAACATATAGCAGCATGTGTATGTTTGCACATACAGTACATACATTAAAGACTGTCTGCATGCAGCATATGGTAAAATGGTATTACAGTGTGACATAACCATTTTTCATGGTCACATTCTGCAGGGTGAAAGGGTCAATCAGCCAATGGTTTCTCACACTGCAGAGTCCAAAGGTCCGAGTTGGTGTCTCCAAACTGCTTGTTGCATTAAAAAAGCAGGTCAGCTCAAATCAGTGAGGTCTTTGTCTGCAGAAACAGAACTTTCAACTTCATGGTGGCTTTTTGTTTGTTTTGGAGTTTTCATACACAATTTTGCTGTTCTTTATACAGCAGAGTTGAGGGATCAGTTAGTAATTTCTCAGTCAGGGTAAACCATTTAAAACAAAACTAAATATCAACTGCAGTCCTCAATGTTTACATCCTGTGACTCACATCAGAACTTTGAAATGTATCGGGATAAGCCAGTTCCACAGGACGGTCTATCTATCTCACACACGCGCACACACTCATGCACGCACACACACACACACACACACACATATTCTTCTGTTGTTTATCTGTTTATCAGTCAAGATCATAGTTGGTCAAGAAATCCCCGCCTCTGACGTTAGTATGACTAATAGTTATGTTCCTGCAAAAAGAGACGTTAGGCCTGAAGTGGATGTTTGTCATCTGCACACAATGTGGGAATTATGTGTTGTCGCCGAGCCCTGCTTGCCTTCACAAAAGACCCAACTGGTTTAACCAACAACTAGAGAAAAGACAGAAAAAGATAGCGTCAAAGGTCTTTTGTCAGCATCTCTCACGCTTACTCTCAGTGATTCACACATTGGTCTTCCTTTCTTCTTCTCTCAACATCTGTCCTGCAGGTATTCTGTCCTGTTCTCGCCCATTTGCCCTCTCCTCCTCTACTCTTTTCTCCTTCCGCCCATTATTGGTCATGCGGATGTGGGATGGATATAAATCAATGTCAATGCTGCAGCAGCTAGGCGGATCGGGTTTCAGTAGATTACCTGAGTCTGTCTTGCTGTTTTCTAACTGGATGCATGAAGAGAGATTGGTATGGCTGGAGGGCTGATAGATGGCAGACAGGATAGGCGATATAATTGATGGACAGATGTCCATCAATTATAGAGAAGGAGCACAGGGACCCATAGATGGATAGATAAGATGAATTGGCTCTGTAGGGAGGCGTAGACTAAGAGTGGAGGAAGGAGGAAGTTGGTGTGGTGCCTTGTTGTCCCCGTAACCTACCTGATATTTCATACATTAAAACACTGAACACGTCATGAGTTGCACTGTGGGCTGGACACACATCCTGGCAGCAAAGCATGAATGAAAACACACACATTGCTGGTAAAAGTCCTCACAAATTACCACAAAAAGAAGTCCACTGGTGGAAATTGACAGCTGGCCCGTCAAATGGCTCGGACACCACTTCCCTGAGGTGACAAATGAAATAGTCATGCAGTTCACTCTGGCTCAAAGCTGTCTCATGCAAACTAGGAGAAGAGATGGTGTGTGTGTGTGTGTGTGTTGACTCTCACTCTCTCACATCTGGGATCCAGTGGAACAGCTGGTTCAGATTTGTCCAACTTTCTCTGTCTTTGTTTTATTTCTGCTCTCTTAGTTTTCTGCAGTGTCGTTTTTTTCTTTAAATCTTGATATTATTATTATTATTATTATTATTTTCAGCTAGTTGTTGTTTTTTCCCTTCCTGTTTACTCTTGTGCCTTCTGTGCCTCTTTCAGTCTCCTTCTCTTCCTCCACCCACGTTCCTGTCACCGCGGGCAGTATGTGACACTGTGCGGAGGAAGCTAAATAGGATTGCGTCAGAATTCTTGGACCACTGACTTTAACTTCCGGCGTCTTTTAGTGAACATCAATTTGTTTTGATCTTCTCAGTTACTCTGTCGTGATCTGAAGCTGCAGTGTGTTGAGACATTTATCAATGATTCCCTCACAGGTTGTTGACACAGGCTCACTGTGCATTTGGCAGCCGACCAGCTCTGATCCTCACTGAATCCAAACACCCCTGCGGTGCTGAAACCACAAGTGTGATTGACAAGCCAATCTCCTATAGAGACATGAGAAGAGACAGGAGCACTGATTGCTCTCTTCAAATCTGATGGATTCCCTTTTCACATTCCCCGTCCTTACATTATTCAGCCCGCATCATTGCCTCAGATCTCTGTGGAATTCTTCGTACCCAAATGAAAACATTCCCATCTGCCGTGTCAGCAGTCCCGCACTTTCTTGGGATCCATCATTCCCGCCCCCACAAAGTCACGCATACACACACATGAACTCTTTCACAGGGAAAGTGCTTCCTTCCATTTGTTGGACGGATTACCCTTTGCATACAAGTGGAAAAATCAGAACAGCTGAAGCAAAAGTCATCAGTCAATAATGGACAATATGTCTTGGGGCAGGAAGGAAGGATGCTCAGTATACCATTGCTTTGGTATGTGGTGGGAATTACAGTGTGTGTCGACCGTGTGTGTGTGCATATGTCACTGTGGGGTAGACAGATGTAGCAAGCTGAACAGGGAGGTTCTGTAAGAGAGATTTTGGCCGGAGAGAAGGGAGATTAGGACTCGACTGTATATGAAACAGGCATAGCTAAAAGTTTTACTGTGACGGCAACTTGTCGTCTACTTTGGATGAGAGCGCAATAAAACACATCCGAGTGAGGCACCTTCTCCACACATTATGTCTCCACAGCTGTGAAGCTGTTAGCATTGGATAATAGAATGATCGTTTCAAAACTGTGACCACTGCACTTGTGCATTATACCATTTGTGGATGAATCATAAATTGAGTCAGTGCAGCTACTTGAGGATCTCTGTCACCTGACCAAAGTGTTAAACTCAACATTTTATCGTTTTTAGCTTTACATGTCTCTAAAAACCTAATTATAGAAGTGCAAAATGCGTTTTACCATAAGCCCAGCTTTACACGCATGGATTTTTCCTGCAGCTTTGTTACCCTCTTTTAGTTAAAAGTAGAACAGTTTCTATGTAGAAGAGCAGCTGATGCTACAACCAGCTGAGTGTGAGCTGCGGATTTATAAAATACTCTGAGTGGTTCTCTCCCATGCATTTATTTGTTTTTGTAATTTCAAATGTGGCGTAACAATATGCCTCTGTTTGGTACCTTTGTTTCCTAAGAAAACCCTAGAGTTTAATTCACTGTAACTCTAAATTTCTTTAGGAAATTTTCTAGGACAGATAATGTAATTTGATACTTCAAATATGGAAAGTCCAAGTGATTAATTCCAATTAATTTCTAGTGAAACCTGGAGTTGCTTTTTATGTGTGCACAGCAGCTCCACTGAACTGAACTTAATCTTTTAGGTTTCCAGCGATTTAGATTTTAATAAACTTAGTGCAAGTAAGTCATGTGATCCCATTATTAGCATAATTTTTAATCAACTGTTAGATTCAATATTAATCATATGGCAATAAATTACATCAGATGTCTTATTTTACAAAATTCTTTTCATGAACTATTTAGAAAGCTATCAGGAAAATATGGAACCTGCAAACAAAGTGATACATTCTCAGTTTTTACAGTTTCATTGTTTTGTCATTAAATCAACTTTTTCCATTTGGAAAAACATGACATGTGGTATGTAGTGTAAACCCGCACACTGAAACTCCATACATGTTCCAGACCCCGGCTCTCAGTCCTGCCTGCTTTGTTTCTCTAGCTGTCTCGTTGTGCGGGGGTCTTGCGTAAGACCACCCCTTGCGTTAGTGTAAACCTGTCTCTTCATTCTTTCTCCACCCATGAACCTTCCCTCCCAGCCTCTCTTGTCTCCCATCACAGCAACGCTGCTCGTCCAGTCATTAGTTAGTATGCAGTCACACTATATGAACGCTCGATAGACTGGGATTCAGACTGAGGAAGGATGTTCTTTGGAGTGAATGAATTGCCAAGTCAGATGAAACAGAGAAACTGGATTTGTCTGGTCTGTGAGGTCCGTGTCCTGTGATTCCCAGATTGTCAATGTGGCCTCTTCAGCAGATTCCATTTCCTGTCGTACATCACGCACATACACTCGAAGATAAGGGACTGCTCTGTGTGTGTGTGAGTGAGTGATTTATTGAGCAGCCATTCACTGGGACCATTCGAGTCTGTGTGACTTTTAAATGCACTGACGAGTTGTTTAGGATCTTTATTTTGCTGTCAAAATCAGTGGATCACTGTCTGTGCGTGTGTGTTCACAGTAATCAGGGTATTGTGCTCATTGACAGTTTTAAGTGTTACATTTATAATCCTCAGTATGCAAATCGGAGAACAACCTAATACTAGTTTCATGCTATGACTTGTCAAATTCCAGTTCAGTACCATGAAACTAATTATATCAACCAAAGTCCTTTTAGGCAATTCTCAGCAGATATTTTGGACTAACAGGACCGGGCCACTCTTTGAATAAATGGGAAAGGAGCATAACGTCACTTTCAGTGGGGCCTGGACATAAAAACTGCATGTGTAGAATCCCCAGTCAAGTCTGATTAAAAAAATATGTTCACTCCATCCTAAAAAAGCACTTAAAGGTCTTTTTTCTCTTTCCCCCCACAAGACGCACTTCTACTAAGCATGTCCTATGTGTTGATTTTGTCAGTGCAGCAACACAAATGATTTGTTTTCTACTTTGCTGTTATAAAGAAGATGATTGACTTTTGCAGGAAAAGGGCAGCATATGTGTCATATCACCATCTTATTATTGCAGACTCTTCTATTTGCTTTTCCTTAAAGCATCTCTCTTCTAACATCATCTCATCACCTGTATTAACCTTTAATATAAGCTCACCTTTGCTATGAATAAACTCCATCCGTCCTTCTGAAGCCCATTAGGATTACACTTGGCTGGCACTTACCCCAGGTCGTATGTATTAATGCATGCATGTAATACTTTTTACAGATGGTCAGAATTTCACAAACTAAAGTTAAAAGCAGAAAAAGGTTTACATGCCACAGTATTAAATTACCATTATAGGACTACAAACTTAATTGATTTTCTAATTAAGTTACTGTATGACATGCAAACCTTTAACTACATTGAGCAAACAGGTTCCTTCAAGAGATTAAATATCAGCCAGCAGTCCTGTGTGTGTAAGTACAGTATATCAGTGCACCCGGGCCAAACCCAGAAAACCGAAACCAGACCTCAGGTTACTTTGTGGCCAAGATCTGATCAAATTGCGTGAGTGAGATGTGCATGATGAGGGAATTACTGAATGCCAACCAGACAGCCAGAATGTGCCTCTTCCTGAGCACTTGGCACTGATGGACCATTGTGCGATGGATGAAAGTGTAAATCGGTGGTTGTTTCCTCTTTGGCAGATCTGACTGTGGTGTCAGCAAGAGGCTTATTCCGCTAGTGTTCAGTCAGTGCTGCCAAATATAACAGGAGCGAAGCAGGCGCCTTTCTTCTGGTACACAGCTGGATCAAAGCGGCATCTCTTCTCCCTCACATGCACACACAGAGCCATAAATAGGCAACTCAGTTTAAAACATACATATATCTTTAGTTCTGCTTCTCTAGGTTAGTGTGGGAAGAAGGGATGTAATCAAATATTAACGCAAACTGTCACACTACTTCACCTGTTTCTATACTAAGCTGTGACCTGTGCAGTGTAACGAACATCAGCTGCTTGCTTGGAGGACTTCCTGGAGGATATTTGCGTCTCAAAGGAGGAAAAACCTGCAGTTTACAGTCCCATTAATCACATGCTAGTGGATGAAATGTCATTTTCCCTCTCACAGTACAACTAAAAGTGTCACTTCCCAACAGCATCAAGGATTATGTTGACACAGAGTATTAAAACCCCGTACTGAAAGTTGAACAGATTTTCACCCCATTGAATTCAATGTAAACTATTATGTTTGTGCTTAAGAAAAGAATGTGTTTGTCTAGCTAAACATTAGCACATTTAGCATGTGAATGTCACATTTTGCCCTTCTTCATCCCAATATTTTCTGTCTTTGCATTCTTCTAACGGGTATATGAAGTAGTTTAAACACAAGTTTAAACAGGTGCCTTGCAGAAGTGGCATGAATCCAAATTCTTGTATATTTTGATTGGTCATCACTCAGGTTTGTAACTGACTACTGTTGTTTTCAGAAAGGACTACCTCATGCTATGCTCATGCCATTCTATGTCATCAAAAGCCTGTTTTTATAAAGGCAAAGATTTGGAATATCCTAAAGGATAACATGCACTTTCATTCTGAGTTTAGTTTCTCTCTGTGGCTTTCAGCTCCAGGCGCGTGGGGGGTTGTGATACATAGCTGGTTTAGTCATCGGCATCACAGCATCATAATATCTCTTGAGCTCTTGCAGTGTAGAGTCATCAGTGAGTGGTGGGAAGATCAAGTGTATTTTACTCTAAAAAACTGTTTTCGAGTTGTCCTTTTTCCAATCGAATGCACTCTTTGTATGTGGTCCTGTACATGGCACCTCTCATAAATGGGAGAATTGATTCGTCCAATGTGAAGAGGCAGCTGGATACAAACTCTCACTTCAGTTCATGGCTCATCTTTTCTTTGTGCAAAACACATCATGTGCAATAATAGACTGATACTGATTGTTTGTAGATCACCAGCCCAGCTGAGCTCTGCTTTTTCTGTGTGTACAATTGAAAATGGGGAGCTACTGTATTTGCGGCATATAACCACTTGTCTGTCTGAGGGGGAAAAAGTCTTGCTGAGACATACTTACATTTATCACTCTTTGACTGCATTCATCCCCGCCCTGACTAATACACAGATGTGAAGTAAATATTTAGCTGTGGCCTTAACACTTGACTCAAGATACTACACAAGTCTTTGCTGGTTGTCCCACACTGTCTTCTGGACTCTAGAGTGGATAATGGGTTGTTGCCTTTCACTCTTTTGCAGCCAATATCTGTCTGGACATGACATTGTCCTGCAGTGTGACTCCATCTCTACTCTCCACCACTGCTCTGTTATCCATCACAATCAGCTGGCAGCTGGTGGGACGGATGCAAATAGGGCAGAAGCAAAAGAGTCCTGGGAACAAAGTGCTCATACACCACAGGGGGTCTTCTTCCTCCCTTGCGTTCTCATGCAGGCTGCGTATGTGTGCGTGTCGGCTGCCACTTATACCCCACAGGGAGGTCAGCCGAGGTTAAAGAGGTTGGAGTTTGGGATGAGCATGCAGTCCTCTTTCATGCTGTCCTTTTTGGCTTTCTGCTGCTTTCAGTCTGTGTTGGGAGCGCTGCCTTGTCTTCGGCTGAGCTGTGGCTTCACAGTTTCTCAACTCAAAACGTTGCTTCTTTAATACACAGGAGATGTCATGTCATGTGATCTCGACATTCCTATGCTTGATCAGAATCGTACATGCACCATCTCTCTGTCGTCCAACCCTTTCTTAAACCCCCTAATTTGAGAAGATGAGGCCCATCATTTGCACTATGTGGGGAGTGAGTCTGTGAGCACACATTTTTCAGAGTGTGAGTGGAGCATGATCAAACATGCCCTCGAGCAGGAAATGGTTCAACACCATAACTCTACTCAGGCCACAGCTCTCCACCCCTGGTACAGAGGGCACAAGGCTAGAGTTGTAATTGTAAGTGCTGTAAATGCAAAATTGTAAAACCTTTTAGGATTTGTGTTACGGCACAACAGACAATAATCACAAGCTGATTTATACAGCACCTTTAAAAAAACAAGTGCTTTAACTGAAAATGCACAAAGCAGCATACTCAGGAAGGCAAACAGTCAGGCCAAATACGAGCAAGACCAAAGTTAAAATAAGAATATCAGCAATAATTATATAAATGAAAAGAATAAATGCCATAAAATGACAAAAAAAGACACTGGCACATTAAAGCAATGAAAAACAAGTTTTTCCAAAAGAAGTCACCTGGGATTTTACCTGGATGACATGTTTCAGGTGCCTCTCTTCACCTTGTGGTTGCATTTGTTTTTATGTTTCTTCCTTTTGCAATATTTAGAAATGATCTGTCAACATTTCTTGTGAATAAGGGCCAAATTTAGATTTATCCACCACCAAACAGAGCCATAATACTATACTGGAGAACAGTGGTGTTGTCTCCTGCTGTGAAGATGCAGTAAAATGTGTCCAATGCGTCCCACCATAAAGAACATAAGGATGGGTGGTTTGTTGTTGTTGTTATGGTAATCAAAATGCTTAAAGCTGAAATGTGCTTTAATCGCGGGGATAAGCAGGAAGTCATCAGGAGGGACATAGACAGCTCTGTATGTTTGTGCATGTGTGTTCATTTGTGCTGTAAATGTGTGCATTTCGATAGGTATGGACCATGGGTTTTTACTTTACAACCCTCTGTTTCTTTCGCTCACACAGGTTTAAGGCTCTCTAGCAGCAGAACAATTACGGTCATTTGATTATGATGTAACTCCCATTGCATTTTTAAAAGTCAGCAGAGTGGCTTCCTGTGGAAAACAGTCCTAGAGTTTTTCCCTATTTCACTCTCAGCTCCCCTTTTTTGGCAAGAGAGGAGAGAGAATGTTGAACTTTCCAAGAAAAAGCACCTGGCCTGCGCTGCAGTTACGATACATTAGAGAGAAATGATTTTTGTCTGCTTCGCACTCTGAAGCCTCAAACACACTTCCTGTTGGTCTGTTGAAGGAATGTACTCTGGAATGATATAATGACATTCCCACATCCCAGATTCCTCTACCAGAAATATGTATACATTGTGTTTATAGTGAGTGGCTCCGAAAGCTGCTTATTAGAAATGATAACAAAGACATCTCACTAGGGTTAATGTTTCTGCTTTAGCAAGGCCAGCAGGCAGGTGGTCTGACAGCTGCTGGGAAGAGGAGAAGCTGTATCTACTCCGTGAGTGTGTTTGTGGTAATGTCCTGTTGAATTATATAGCTGCAGAGACTAATGTGCAGCCACTGTTATCCACTATCCTTAACTGCTCATAAGATCCTGTATAGTGTAAGACTGGAATTTGAACAAGTATCCCTGACAGATGTGTCAGTTTGAATCACAAATACACCAGTACAGACCAGCCGCGTCTTCTTTTAAAGTCAAAATAGTCAATAAGTCAATAACTTGAGTTAAAGAACAGAGCAGGAATGATATAATACTATTTTGCACTGTAAACTAGTGCTGGAATGATTCAAGAATGTAATAAATAACACGTTACTATAGATCAGTTATTTAAGTCATTTATCAAGGAGAAGCTCCAGAGATTTGCTGGCCATGTTTGTTAAATGTAAAAGATTGCTGCTTTTCTCTGTTTTAGACAAATGAAATACAGTTTGGTTAGAAAACTGTTTTCGTTCAAGAGCTATCTTGTCTGTTTTTTCAATGGAAAGCACTTTTAGCCAAGCAAAAAGACTGGAAACAAGGGGAAAGGTTAGCCTTGTCCGAATGTACCATCTGTACCTGCACCTGTAATTAAGATGTTATATTATGTTATTAAATCTACACACAAACTCAGTATAAAAACACATGTTTGGCAATCTCCTTCAGCCTCCTTGCTGACTCGTGAGCTTAAGGGGTGGTAGACCAGGCTAGCTGTTTCCCCTTTTTTCAAGGCTTTATGATAAGCTAAGCAAACTGGCTGCTAGCTAAAGACTTAAATTTACTAGACAGATATCAGGGTTGTACTGTATCTTTTCATCAAGCTCTTTGCCAGAAAGCTAATAAGTGTATTTGTGTCAAAATTTGGAACTATTCCTGTGAATGTGATTTTGTCTTAAAGGAGTAATTCGACAAAATAGGCCTGAACGTCTGCTGAAGTTTTGATGAGTTTTGCAGATGAGCATTGGATCAGCACAATACTTCGTCAGCCCAGTTTTGTTTAACACTGATTAAACTGAGAGACAAGAATTGATTGTCCTTTTTGTCAGCATCATGTTTGGACCCTTTGTCTTATCAGCCATTGGCACAGTCAAATGTTTTTCCAGGGAATGAGTGTGATGTTTGTTGTGTGTTGGAAGGGTGGGGGGTTTAAGGGGAAGCAGTGAAGGCGTCTTTGTTAGCCAGACATAAGATACTAGTGTTTGGCTTGGCTTGTTATTGGTGTGAAAAGGCAGTCTGTTTAGGGAAGTGTGTGTTTTTTGTAAGAGGATCATTTACTGGAGGCTCTTTTAATTGAGTCTGCACACGTGTGCATGTGTTGATAGTGGTGCAGAGACTTGAATCAAATTGCATTTTGTTAAATAAACATAAACAAACAGCTTCAAATATTGGAACACTTTCTGCCATGAAAGCTGAGGTTTTTACACTTAACCAGCGAGCTGTTGAGTTCTTGTGGTAAATGATATATATGAAAATATGTTCATATGTGCATTCGCAGTTCATTCTCTCTCACACACGCACAAACAAACATACTATTTTCAGCTTCATGCCAGCAGCTAATGAAGGAGGGTTGCAGACAGACAGCAGCCAGACAGAGAGATTGTCAGATGGACAGACGGAGGCGTGCACAAATGAAACAAAGAGAGAAGGGGGAACAGATGATTTCTGGGAAGGAGGGGGCTGTCATGGACAAAAATGAGAGCAAAGCCCTGAGATAGTTTTTGAATATGATGATGTGGACCCTTTGACGTTGCAGAAGATCAGTGTAAAAGTGTAAGAGCAAGTGTTCTTTTGAGGTGACCAAAATGGTTTTTAATAGAGGGGCTGGGTGAGTGTGGTTTAGGATGTAAGAACAAAGAGATGAAGGATGGGCTGCCGTTACTGTCCCCACCCCAAAACCACCTGCATGTGTTCAGACAAAGCAAAATGATCCACCCTGGCAAGACATGTGATCTGTGGTTTTCATTAGAAACACACAGTGAATGATTTTATGATTTCATTGTAGTTTTTTGCAACAAATGGAACATGGTGGAATAATGCAGATCACATCATTAGTATCACAGAAATGTCACGTTATTAAAAAATCTTTAAACTGATATTATTAAGACTAGTATAAAGAGCTAAGCCTTCTAGAAAGTTTTCAGAAAGACAAAAATGTGTAACTTGAATAAGAGAAAGTGAGGAAGACTGACCACACAGTCGTTGTAGCCCTTAGAGATCAGTATACTCCTCAAGGGCACTTTGTCTGTGGCAAGCTGCAACACAGCGACAGGCTCACCGCTGTAGCACACCGGCCTGTCAATGACAAAGATTGTATCAGCAGGTTGTTGTTATGCTCTGGCTGATTTTGGAGAAGGAAAAGAAGAACACACACATTTTTGGAAAATTAGCATTTTGGAAATGGAGGGAAGCTGATGAGGCTGGGAGAGAGAGAGAGATGTACAGGGACAGAGACATCAGACAAAGAGGAAATTGGTCAGTAAAAAAAGCGTGAGTAATGCCGATGCCTGTTGCCATGGTGATTGGGGTCAATGAATGGTTGCCATGGAGCTTGCTACTTGGAATTCTGGGAAGGGGATATTTTGATGTGTATGTCTGTGTGTTCAGTCTGAACTTGTGGGTGGAGGATGATGAAAGCGTATATACATTATTAATCAGACTGTACACTTTGAATCTGTGTGTACATAAAGTACAGGCAGCTCAATAACAACAATACCAAATTTGCCACAGACCTAGTTTATTCTTATGTATCTTTGAAAAGAATTGCAATACATGCAAGAATAAATCATCAGCAAGCAATCTATTTAAATATCTTATCACCCACCACTATAGCTGTATATGCATGTCTGACATGTTTATTCTGAGTGATGTCATGGAATAAGCCCCTGAGCGCTGGACGCCATTTGGCATGTATGTATGTGTATGAGACAACCATAAGCTGTTATTAAAAAAGTAAAACAAGCGTGATAATCCCTAAAGTAACTTTATTTATCTTCTTCTTTGAGGCCTGAAGATGTTTTTTACATAAATGTGCCCAACAACATATTCATCCTCTTCTATTGAGCAATAAGTTAGATATGTGTTTGTTTGAATGGAACTAAATTTGGTCCATTGAATGTTTTACATGTAATTGTGGATCGTGTCCTGGGAGAACTTTCTGAGGAAGCCATGTATTTAGTAGGTCAGTGTGTGTGTGTAGGTGTTATGTGTATGTGTGTCTGCTACCTGTCATATTCTGCACCTGATTCATTTGTTTAATTGTGTTTCTCTCTCGCCCAGTCTGTCATACCCTCTGTGTCATACAGTTGTTTATTTTACTGTCTGTGCGTGTGTGAGTAGACTGCACATGAAGTAGTGGATTTGCTGTCCATCCACCTATTGTCAGTAGAAAATCAGGTCATTTTGCCTCACAGCCTGCATTGACTTGCTGAGTCAGCTATCAAGTAGTGAAAAATAAAAGATGCAGGGATTCCATGAGAAATTGTTGGTGATACAATAACCAGTCTTTGCAATGTACTAGTAAAGTATATTGTCCTTGTGTCAGATGAGTACACAGATATACACATATACTTGCATTTTAGATAAGTGGCTCGGATTAGGAAGCATCACAGAAGAGGCTGAGTGTAAATTAAAATTGACACTCATCTGCATGCACACTGATGCTGCACGTTTGGCTTCAGTTCTAAAACAAATATTTTCAAATTATAGGTCGCTGGCTATAAAAACTCAACATCTTTTCTCTTACTCTGCACATGTCTAACAGACCTATATTATGTCTTTTCCTGTGAATATCTTTTCTAATCTCTTGTTGCATGAACCATTTTAGCCACTGGGTCCAGGCTCGTCTGGTATCAGAGGACTTGTTGTTCTCTCTGCCACTATCCCTCTGGTCCTTGAAGTGATGCTGATGCGGATGTGATGCCATGTGACACATTGTGTCTGGAAGACATGGTGGGGGGGCTCAAATACGTCTCTGGGCTGGAGGAGTGTGTATGTGAGTGTGTATATATGTGTGTGTGTGCTTCGATCTCGTGTGAAGAGATGTGAGAGGATAGCCATGCGAGCTGCATGCTAGAGTACACACACACACACACACACACACACACACACTGAGGACAAGAATAGACTCTGTACACTAATGTGGATGGTTGTTTGGGCTGATGGTAGTGCACGTGGAGCTTGTGCACGTTAGTTGCCCCCTCCCCCACCCTCATTGATGATGTCAGACTGTGTACAGTCTTCCACCACTAGCAGTAGTAAGTATGAGCCCATCCCCCCCTCCAGACTGAGCCGCATCATCATCTTCACCATGAGCAGAGCAGCTTTGGGTTCTTCCTCTAGTATTCAAACACACAAACGCAATCACACACATACCCACATACACACAAGCGTCATTGAGACCAAATTTTGAAACGCACACATATATATATCATCTTCCTCCTCACTGCCACATTATCATGATAGACCATTTGAGTCTTGCAGCATTAACCATAATCTAATAATCCCGTAACTCTCTGGTTCACTTGGTTAAAGGAAACACATTCATTGTAGAGATACTACACACTGCAGGGGGTATTGAAAGGGACAAATGAGGACAAACATTCAATGACAAGCAGCAACATACGCACACACACGCACACACTCTAACACGCTTCCCTCTGTAGCTCTGTTATTTTCCTTTGGTATTTAACCTTGCCAGTGCTGACAACCTTCTTAGTTTATTGATTTTCAAAGCTATGCATGATACCAAATACACTTGGACAAACACGCACAAACATGCTTGTTATAAACAAACATTACATGCATCCAACTTGTAACACAAATCACTGTCATCCTATTTTCTGAGGTCTGCACTGAACTTGAAAAGTTGGACCAGTAGGGTATCGGCTGCTCTCGCATTACATGTTGTCTGTCCATCCTTGTCAGTCGCTGTGTGTTGGCAGTGTGTGCTGCCCGAGACATGACATGCTTGTAATGAGCTTATGCTCTTGATTGAACAGCTGTTTGACATAGAATACGTTCATTTTACAGTGACTTAATGCAGAACAGGATGCTGTTGGTGAGTGAAACTTGTACTGTGTAAGGTGTTGTAATTCTAATTGACATGCAGCAAAAGAGCAGAAACCGCACAATACTCAAGTGGTGCAACAAATGACTCAGATGACTTAAGGTCTGTGTGTGCATCATCTCTGTTTTCTCTGCTCTCTTTTTCTACATAAAACAAAGTAAATCAGTCCACTCTACAGACCACACGTCAGCCTGCTTTGTCAGTAGAATGTTGTGGTGCAGTCTGCACAGTGTGTTTCTTGCATGAAGAGGAGAAGAAGAGAACTAAAATCAAGAATTAACTGAACATCTATAAGCATTGTTAAAAATCCTAGGAGCAGAAAGGAATTCTGGGAATGTTGTTCTTCGGAGCAGGTGCTAAAACTGCAGACTAACATCTCAGCCCCCCACACCCTCCCACTCCACACTCCTTCTTTGTGTGCTTCCCCTGTAAAGCAGAAACACAGGCCTCATAGAATAAACTAGCCGAGCAGGTGTCGTTGCTTAAGTGTTTACATATTCCTCCTCCGACTCCTCCACTAAGGGTTTGAGGATGAGGGTGGGGTTGAGACTGTATGATGAGATCATCCTCTCCCAAAGTTTTCGGGGTTACAGTCAACATGTTCCAGCAAGTTCAGGGTGTGACGCAGATCACTGGCTCGATCGTTTCCAGTGAGCTTCAGCTGAACGTGATGTCTGTGAAATAAGTTTGTTTATATTTAAATGAGGCAGTGTTCTCTGTCATTTTATTTTACATACATAACATAATTAGCTTTTTTCAATGTATATGCATTTGCATGTGGTCAATGTGCTCTAATAGATCACCTTATGGATACTTGAGCACTAGTCTGTGTGTCTGCATGATGTCATTCATTGATTTTGCAGCTCGACCGTGGCCACTAATCTTGCAGAGCGATGCGTTTGTCGATCAAGTCATCACGATTAATGATCAAATCTGTGAGAGTGGGAATCATTGCAATTGATTTCTGGTTAATTTTCTGTGTGTGTGTGTCTGTGTGTGTAAATGCTAAGATTATTTGACTCTAATGCAAATACATAATACTATATGTCTTTTTACTTTCTCCTTTCAATCATACTTCTATGTCTGCATCCAGTTTGTTCCCCCATTTTTTGTTTTTCTTCAGATGTCAGACACAAATATTTTGTCATCAGTAACTGTGACATTGTGTCGTACTACTAATCCAAGAGTTTCTCTCAAGCAAAAGACTGAATCTCTTTCTGGCTGTGACTGTTCACCTCAACGTGTAGTTCCTCGTTAGTCTTTTTGCAGTTTGGACAGTAGTTCAGAATTACTAAAAAGCATGTCTGATGAACTGTATGGCTTTGTGTTCTCTATGCAGGGCTGGCATTGATGATGTGGAGACAGACGTGGTGGAGATCGAGGCAAAGCTTGACAAGGTATGAACCATGACTGTGCTTCTCATTAAGATTTCAAATTTGATGTCAAATTGCGATTCTCCTATCATGTTTCCAGTGAAAATTGCTCACACACTGATGTAGTATGTAGTCATTACATTGCACATTGACATAAAACTGAAGGGGTGACATCTGATTCACAATTTTTAAATGGAAAACACCACCAGATGTAAATTTATGTCTATAAACAGTGCTTTCTGTTAACACTGTGAAACTGATCAGACAGCCCCCTGCATCTATCTGTCTCTCTCTGTCTGTATCTAAATGTCAAGGCTATTTAAACCAGGAAACACTGCAGACATGAGTTATTATATTTAATAGGTTCATGCACTGCTTGATAACACACATATACACAGACCCACACACATACAGTTGCTGGTGCACACGGCTTAAATACTGATGAATGTCACAGAGGCAGTTTTAAATTCTGTCATATGAAAGCATCACACAGAGCGGTCCTCTGTTATCAGAGCATGTGATGTCTTTGTTTGACCTGCTTTACAGCGACAGCTTATTAATAATTGTAAGTCTTTGTAAGACGTGGAAATGCGACGCATTTATTACCCACTGCTATGGAGACATCATGTTTTTAAGGTTTTAGTTTCTCTGTACTGCATTGTACTATGGTCAGTTTCACAAGAAAGTCACGCAGTGACAAGAACATGAATCTTATTTATTGATCTGTGTAGTGTGTTTAAATTCATTTAATCTTGTATAGCCCGTGCAGTCTGACATAGTTCTACTAGATAGTGTGTGTTAACAGGGTTAAAGAAATTATATGGATTAGCTGCTCTTGGCAGAAAAAAATGATCAGAAACAATACTAACATCAGTTAATGGTAAGCAAGACAATGGAGATAGATTTCTTAGCTGCGCCATCGGCAAATCTTGTTACCTTCAACTGTGGCTCTTATGAACAACCATCAGGAGTTAATGCTAGCTATCTCTGGGGAGTCTGTGAGCTGAGTTGATGCCTGTATAGATAAACTAATAGAACTTAGAGGATGAGATAATGTTAATGTGGTTAAGTGGTGACCGCACCTTCTTTTCTCCTCTGTGTCCTCTGAGTGTTTTTTTTTTTAACTGTAGCACACTCCTCTTTTGTTAGAGACAGTCTGCCTCTTCACATCAATAATGTCTTCAAACTGAGGTCCCTTAGAAGCATAAAGTCCATCTTGTGGAGCTGGTAGATAATAAAAACAGATTGGTGTCCCTTCATGAGGTGATTGTGACATTTTCTTGTTGTTTCAGTCCATCTAGCTTTGTCTGATGGTCTATGGTGTTACAACTCCATCTCTTAAATAATAAATAATTGAAACCAACAGGCAACACTTTGGCATTTTAAACAAATGTCCATGTCTCCACCTTGTCGCACAAACACCCAACAAAACACACACAAACACACACATGCAAAGATTATTTCTGCCCCCAACAGGTCAGGACCCTCCATTGAACTTTGAGCTCCATTTAAACACCATTGAAAGATGACCGGGGGTCAGAGGAGGGCGAGTTTCCATCAGGGTGATTTGTTCTGTTCAGCAGGGGTCCTCACAGTGCTTTGTTAGGATGCTCTGAAGCTGCCTGAGGACAATTTGACAGCAATGAGGGCTCTTAGAGGAGGACATTTATGCGAATGATGACTTCTGAACCTGCCTATGGTGCTGTTGATGGTTCAGACTGGTACAAGAATATTTGATGACATTATTATGGTTTCAATACCTGCTAGCCGGATTTTACACATAACTTGCAAAGCTGTCACTGGTTAAGGCCTTTCAGAATTAGCCCAAAATTTTAAATGACCTTGCCCTACACACACACATACACACACACACACACACACACACACACACACACACACACACACACACACACACACACACACACACACACACCCACACCCCTCATTTACCAGCAGGACCTCTGTGTATCACTGTAATTGTTTCGGTCAATTAGCACGCTGAGGTCTGTCATGTGGTACCAGATGTGGCATTTTGACTCCGAGTGGACCCCCTGTGGTTCTTCCAGCCCATTTATCAACAGATCCTGACACATATACTGCGCCTCTAATGGCCGTGTTCAGACCCTGGGGGCTCAGTACAGCACACAACCAGATCAGATTCCCCCATATCAGCCAGTTTGTTGATAGATATGTCGTCAGACCAGCCTGGGAGCTGCAGCAGGGCAGGATTCAAGCTGCCTTGTCTTTTGCGTGGATTGATAACAGTGTCAGTCATGTACACGTGACTGTGAATGTACACTATATGATGCACATTAGATAACTGCGTTTACACACACAGAGTGCACAATGTACAGTTACAGCAAATCAAACTCAGCAGCTCATTTCAGCAATGCTCACATACATCCGAACAACTGTTATTCTTTAGTCATGCTGTCATAGATTGTTTAGCTATTCGCCCTCACCCTCTAGTTTCTCATCCTTGTCCTCTGCAAAGTCAAAGTCTGACTATCAGCCACTCAGAAAACCACACTCGCATAGCGACAACCTTGGGAACTCCTGCACCAAATGAGATAATTAAAGGTTTACTGAACTCTCTCCTCGGCATACCCCCTCCACCCCAACCCTCACCAACACACACACGCATTATGATTCTGTAGTGCATGCTGCCAGCTGTGTCAGTACAGTGCTAATGACAGTGTACCGCTTTCATAGCTTATCATATAACCAGTAAAGTGGGATAGGGTAGTGGCTGTCAGTTCATGTGGCACATACCATCACTGTGAGCTGTCTGCACCTGGTAATATACATGTTTACTATTGGGTTTTTGCTCTCATATGGCTGAAATCACACTCTGTTCTCGTTCTACTGTACAGTATGTGTACCATATTAGTATTTGCCATTTGACTTTGTTGTCAGTGTTAAATGTACATACTCCCAAATCTTTTTAAATGACATCCAATTATAGTGAGTTTCAGGAATTTCTTTCAGTATTTCAATAAATAAAATATTCTGACTGGATTTCCTTAAAAGTTTTCGCAGACATTCCTGATCCCCAGAGGATGCCTTCTTGTCTAATGGTTGTGATTATAAGTGAAAATTTTCAACAATAATTAACAGATTGCTATGAAATATGACACATGTCCATAGTGCACACATTGCAAATCCTGCTAACTCTGGTGATCTCCTGGCTTTCCTTCTAGCACCACTATCATCAGTACGTGTGGTCTGTTTGCAGATTTGCACACAATAAACCATTAATAAACAATAGATTTGCTTAATTTTTAGATATTTTTCTTGGGCTTAAATTCACAGGAACATGCACACGTGATTCTGTTCAAGTTTCTATGTATATTTCATATTTAGCAGCATTTTTAATGTGATGATTGTAATGAATATTGCTTGTTGCTTCGGTCTCAACATGAGACTTTTATTTGAAGTCGTAAACAAAATCTTCCTGAAGGCACCACACATCAACAACCACAGCTATGCTGAGAGTCTGTGGCCCTTAAAAATTCTCACAGTTGAACGAAAATGTTTTTCTCAGCATAATTAGATTAGTGTCATAATTAAGTCTCAATTCAATTTTCAATATCAAGTGAACTACTGAGAGTTTTGTAGGCCGTTGTGAGTGAAGAGGGGATAAATACATCAGCTAAAGTCAAAGTGTCTCTGCTGGCAAATTGATAGAAGACAGGCAGAGATTTTGAGGCCATGTGCCCCTGATCAGCTCATTCATTTGATTCTTTAAATTTTACAGTCCTGTCAGAGTGCTTAATAAGTGCTTACTTCCCATTTGGCAACCAGACACACTAGCTTCAATAATGCCAACGCTGTCCTAGATACAGACATGAGGATTATTCTAAATTTGAGCTTCCTCCTGGATTCTGCATGTGACTAACCATTCTTTTAAGCTTTGTTTGATTTACGTCATCACTCTAACTATTAATATCCTCACATCACATTGTGTAAAACATGTGACTCTTTAAATAGACAGTATTTTTGTTGTGTATTTAAAGTCATTATTTTTAATGTCTCCTTCCCCGCCTCCAGCTGGTGAAGCTGTGCAGTGGGATGATCGAGGCCGGCAGGGCCTATGTCAGCGCCAACAAGCTCTTTGTTAATGGCATCAAGGACCTGTCCCAGCAGTGCAAGAAGGAAGAAACGATATCGGTGAGTAAAGGCGGCATTGTCTTCAAAACAGAGCTCAAATCTGTACACTCGCTGAATAAAGTCGGAGGGGTTCGCCTCTCAAGAAATGGCTGCTCATCTATCTTTCCAGGGACATTCCTGTGATTCCCCACATGAATAATAACAACAGAGCAGTATAAACAGCATTGTCCAGACACCAAATCATCCTGCTGCTTTAAACATGACAGATGTGACCACATACAGACAGGAGATGTTTACACTGATAGTTTACATGGCTGGAAGCAGAGAGATCTGAAACCTGCTTTATGGTTTTCTTTTAGGAAAACATTTGGACTAGATTTCCTGTCAGCACGGGAGTTGTCCTGGTAGCTTTGGGGCAAAGCAGCAGAGATATAATTGTTTCACAGTCAATAGCCGTCCAAAGTTAAGCTCATTTTATACTGAGTACAGATCCAGATCATACATCACCGTGCATGGAGACGGTTTAGAGAAGTGCTTTTTAATGTTGTGAATGTTTTAAACTTGCGTACTTACATTGTGTGTGTGTGAACAACATTGCAGGAATGCCTTGAAAAGTGTGGAGAAAGCCTCCAGGAAATCGTCAACTACCACACGGTAAGAAACACATCAGCTTTAGCCACAGGCGAGAGGTCGAGGTGGAGTTGTTCCGACATGCCCAGGTCCTCTTGGCATGTTAATGTCTTTCAGACATCCAGTCCCTCCTGGGCCCAGAATTGCGCAACACACACACACACACACACACACACACACACACACACACACACACAGATTCACATATACACACACACTCTCACTTACACACACTTTAAGTGTGACCTCACTCTGTGACGGTTCACACAGGCCGGTCCATATGTGTGTGTCTGATTCAAACCACATGCTCGGCCAGATGTATACAGCAGCTATAATGCACGAATATTCACACACACACAAACACAGGTTTATTCATGTGACACTCTCCTTATGACAAAGTGTGAGGTTTGTTTTTCCAGGAACCTCCTCCAGGTTTTCAAAGACCAAAGCTTAAATTCTGCATTGAATGAGACATTATTGTATTATAATATTTGGAAGTCATGAACATTTACAGTTACACGCATGGGAATCTTTCTCCAGACTGTGTTGCAGTAACAAGGCAATACATATGTAGACCGGACGGTGAAACCAGGATATTTAACAATGAAACAGTTAACATGAGAAGGACCGTAAGCTGGAGAATACGAAGAGAGGACTGTGGGAGAAGGAGCAATGAGTGAGGAGAGAGGAAGTAAAGCTTAGACAAATGTCATGATTTCAACCCTTTTAATTACATGGCATCGTTTTGGTCTCATTAAAGTCTTGTTCGAAGTTTTTAAGTCTTGAACTAAAACCTTGTATGTTTGACACTGGTTTAAAGACCTACATCTCTTGCAAGGGTATTAAAGATATACATGCATATGAGTATATTTATTTTGAATATATGGGACTTTAGCCTTCTCTTTTTAAGCTTGTGCTAGATAACCTGAATGGGATCTGTTTTCTTAGTTTTTTCTCTTGCAGGAGAATGTTTAAACAGTTGTATGTCTGTGTCCCATCTCTCTGCTGGCCCGTGATATCTGCAGTCAGCTGGTGTTTAAGAAACACTTATCAGCGACTCTTATCTTCCCCTTTTCACCTCCATAGTGTGTTTTGACCTCTTCAGAGACTCTTATCTTCCCCTTTTTACTTTTACAATTGTTCTATCCTGCTGCATCTGCTCTAATCTGGTACATCATCTAAATGATCTTATGAAGTTTGATGTGGTTCCTGTTTTCCTGCGATTCCTTCCTGTTATCGAGTTTTTTTAAACAAACAGAACATACAGAAACATAGAGAAGTTTATACAGCACAAGTGAACTTGACTCAAGTACATGAAGGGCATTCAAACACTGTTCTCTTGGTAAAGAAGGAGCAGTATATTAAACAGAGCAGTAAGACACAAGCACAACACACAAAACAAGAGAAAAAGTGATTGTCCTATATTCCTCCCTAATCTGTCTTGTTCTTTTCTCATATTTTTCATTCATGACCTTTTACTTCACTGACTCTGTTTCGCTCCACTGAGGTCAAGCCTGTTTAACTTTAAATCCCTTTTTAAATCCGATCAAAGCTCTGCACCGTAGATGGGATCCATCAGCTGTGTGAATCCACTGGAATCTTGTCCTCCTCTGTTTTCTCAGCAGGTTGTTTGCTTAACTTCATGTCCGCTACATTTACATAGATATTTTTATAGGTTTTGTTGTGTGAACTTTCAGCATGATCACATTACAAACTGTAAAAAAATGTCACAGTGCAGCTTTCGGCCATGCTGATAGGCTTCTCTCTTTCTTTCTTTGTCACCACCTGTTTCTTTTCCTCTGCTCCTCCACCATGTCTCCCTCCATCCTCCGTGCCCCCACTACTACCCTGCCCTCCCACTTATTCTTCACCACAGCCAGCCCACTGCTCTACTCTAACACCCCGGAATTACACTAATAGCCTGTCTGGCAGACAGTATGAATGAAGGGATAGACGGAGGGGAGGGAGAGACATCGTGAAAGGAAATCTGTCTTTGTTCGACCACCCAGTGATGTACATTTCTGTACCTTCTCAGCTCTGTGCAGACACAAAAGAAGCCATTCAAGCAGGAAAATGAATCCCCCAGTAAACCACTTGATACGCAAATTTGGTTACTTTATTTAGTCTTAACAGCTTGAGAATGATATAATCGTGAATTTGAATAGATTTTTGTGAGACTTAAGTTTGGTGCATCCCTCTTCACTGTGATGGATTTTGGTAGCAGACATTAAGGCTCTCTTGAGCTGAAATCTTTGGAGACATGAATGCTGGGAAATTGGGTGAAGGCATGCTACAGGTTGGGTTGATGTCATACCCAGGGCACTGTAATCCAGAGCAGGTTTGGATTAGTTTACATGCGGGCCCAGTGTCTATCTGATGGAACTGATTTAGACTTTTTTTTTTTGGAGGGGATTTAATTTTTCTTGTGGTCCTGGCAGATAGTATCATAGCATCCTGGAAAGTACCAAACCTTATGTTTCACAACCAACAATACAAATAACCAACTAGAAATGAACTAAAGAGCAGGTAGATCTGCATCTATCACTGCTCGTCATCTTTCACAGCTGTGGTCACGGAAACAAACCTTCTGGGTGGTGATATGGTGGAGATCTGGTGTTTTCAAAATGCTTAGAAATAAATTATAGGGTAACACATTAATGAGAGTACTGCTTCATTAAAAGTAAAATGAATTTGTATTGGAGTTTCATTTTTGAATGTTCATCTAACCTGCTGACCAAAATAATTATGCTAATTATGCTGGTTGGGCATTTTACTATTTAAATACTTGAAGGTTTACCGATTGGGTGTCTTTGACTTTTTCCACTTGACATTACTAGTTGAAAAAAGACAATAGGATCTAAAGTCATCACATCGTCACAAAGTCATACAGATGAAGGCACATACACACAAACACACACACAGACTAAGCCTGTAATCCACAGTGTGTATGTTTATTAACTAGGGCTTCTATAGAAACTTTAATCCACAGGCTGTCAGCACTGATTGTTGTATACATTGTTTGTGTGTGTATGTGGCTTTCAAACAATCCCAGTCTAATCCAAGTGCATTTCTCTGTATGTGTATGTGTATGTGTATGTGTATGTGTGTGCTTTGTGCATGTATTGAAACATTCACTGAGGTATTCCCATTGTCCATGCACATGGGTGAGACATACAGTAGATATTCACTTAATAAAGATGGATGGTCTGTTCAGCAGCAGCCATTCTGTGTTCATCATATTTGTAGTGTGATCAGAAATAGAGAATTGGAAGAGAAAACCTTGTCTAGAGTTAGAAAAAGATTTTCTCTCCTTGCACAAGAAATAGAGGGGAAAAAAACATAAAACGGGAAAGAGAGCTGGATGAGGGGTGTGTGAGATGAGGATGGGGATGAGTGGGAATCTCAGAGTTAACAGGAAGAGAAATCTGGGATCCTGTAAGGCTAAAAATTGTTGAGGCAGCAGCTGAGTGCACATGTGTGCATGTCCTCATGTCTCTTTCCTTCCCCCTCGTCTGCCTGTGGCATAATCTGCTACAGTAATTACGTGGAAGGGTTCATATTGCCATCTTGTGGTGAGATCTTGCAACTACGGATATAATTATTTAACCCGGTCATTCAGTTGTCACGTTTTAACTTACTATGCACTGTGGCTCAAATGACAATATTAACTGCTCCTGTTTCACACCTCTGTCTCCCTCTTCGTACAGATTTTGTTTGACCAGGCTCAGAGGTCTATCAAACAACAACTTCACAACTTCATTAAAGAGTGAGTATCTTATCACAATTAGTGAATTATTAATTTAGTAAAAGATGTAAGGTATAATCCGGTTAAAATATAATGAGACAGTAATTCTGTTTCAGTAATTAAAATAAACATTTTAAATTATCCAGTGGCTGTTTAACTCCCACTACAAGACAGGTGATGTGTCATAGTCGACTTAAGTGAGATAGCCGCTGTAATAGCTGTAAGTTGCACTGTGTTTGTCTAAAATTTAAATGTCACTTTACTCATAGATTATTTGTGCCTTAAGAAATGTGGCTCTTTCTGATTTTCTGGTCTCCAGCATGCAGAAAATGCCCATTAATAACACATGCATAACTCATGCATTTCACTCCAAGATACCTGCGCACTGTTGTGATTTTGTATAGACACATGTGAATTACATTCTTTGTCTCCATTTTGCTATGCTTCCCTCAGGGATGTGCGTAAGTTCAAGGACACCAAGAAGCAGTTTGACCGGGTGCGCGAGGACATGGAGCTGGCTCAGGTGAAGAACGCACAGGCACCCAGGAACAAAGTGCATGAGGCTGAAGAGGCCACGCAGGCCCTCATCCTCAGCCGCAAAGCTTTCAGGCACCTGGCCCTGGACTACGTACTACAGGTGAAACACAAACTCACAACAAACATTAAATTACCAGTGTTGTCCAGTGGGTGGTGCTGCCACTCAAGAAGTGCTTAGCCTTAAACACAAAGCTTTAAATACTCCTGTAGGCAGAAGCTGTGGTATTAAAAAGGCCACTATAGCATTTAAATTCCTCTTGTTAATCCTAAAATCTACATTTTCCTTCTTTTGTCTTTCTCACAGATCAACGTGCTGCAGGCCAAGAAGAAATTTGAAATCCTGGATGCAGTGAGTAGCCCCAATATATGTCCTTATATGTCCTATAAAAGAAACTGAAATTTCACCATTATTCTATAGACTTGTTAAATGCCTCCACGTGGAGTCCCTGTAGTGCTTTATAAACATCATTGTGTCACTGTGTCTCCTGCAGATGCTGTCCTTCATGCGTGCCCAGTACACTCTGTTTCAACAAGGCTTTAACATCCTGGACGAGATTGATCCTTACATGAAAAAACTGGCTGCACAGGTGAGATGAGCCCAACAATCTAAAATCACACTTTTATGCACACCCGCCACACACAGGTTACTAGATGTATTATTTTTATGACTGCATTATTCTGCCATCCCCTTACGAAGAACTTTTCATGGTCATTTTCATCGTCTGTTAGTTCAGCCAGAAGTCTTGTTTGAGGTGGTTTTTATTTTCATTTGTTTTCAAATACAATAAAATGTCTCTCAGCAGAAACTATGACTTTATGCTGACATTATCCTAGCTATTGGGGCATGTTCACTCTATAATTATATCAACAAGCCAAACAACTTGTCTCTGAAATAGAAAAATCTTCAAAACAGGTGTTGCAAGGTGTCTTCATCCTGCAGACTTTCCCTATATTTCTGCTCATTTAAAGACATTTAGAGCTTGTGTGTACGGTTACACAATGTATATAATTTCTTTGTTATTTGTTTACAACAATGAAGTATTTCTAAGATGACATACTGGATTGATAAACAATGTGCAGTTTTTTGTTTGTTTTTGTCTTTGTGTTTTCTTATTCTGCTCACAGTTATAGTTTACCTGTCTCACACTGACTCATGTTTTTTGCACTGTGCAGCTGGACCAGCTGGTCATCGACTCGGCCATGGAGAAGAGGGAGATGGAGCACAAACACGCACTCATCCAGCAGAGAGTGAGACAGCAACACAACTCTTAACTCATTGCCTAAACACATCATCTCTCTTCCTCCTCTTTCCTACCTTGTCGCCCACATGCAGAGGTTATAGAACTGAACCATTTTGGGGAAAATTAACTGATCAAAATCAGTTTTTTATTAATAAAAACATTTTTTCTGCTCTTGATACAGTAGCTATGAAGCCAGATGAAAAATACAGAGAAATGTCCATCAACACCTGAAAATATACTAACTTGTTTATTATAAATAACTTTGCATTGACATCTTAACACACTTAACACCTGCAGTCATCAGTGTGTGAAATCACAGGACTGTTTTGAAGTCAGACAGTTTTTGTGGCCATGATGAATACTTCTACTCATACAGGTGTTTATGGCTTTATATGCTTTTTGTGTCAGTGGTGAAATTAGATTCCTTAAAATGCAACTAAACTTGATTTTTCTTAGGAAACAAAAGTCACAACAGCATTTTTTAACTCTCACTTGGCATGACATTGATGAGGTTCACTTAGAAGAATGCAGCTGGGAAATGTATCTGTCTCTGTCAGTCTGGTATCTAACATGGATCTTGCCATGGCAAAATCTTATCTTATTATCAAAATGCCATCCAGGGTAAAAAACTCTTTCCACAGAAGCGACTTATTATTTTTAGTCTATTTCGTGACTTGAGCTGCTGGCTCCTTGTTTATCTTTTAATTTCAATGCAGCATAAAACAGCCTCAGATGTTAAATTAGAACAGGTTTATTGAGTGTTGAGTAGAGTTGTTTTTTTTCCTGGGGGTAAAAGTTAAACATTGGAAAGCAGATAGTTTGATGTATTTGTTTTATGGGTCATTCAGATGAATCGAAACAAATCTTTCACACCAACCAACGCTCATACACAGATGCACAAAATTCATCCATCTGTTACCAGAAGAGCTGCCAAAAACCTGGCCACTATTCGGCCAGACTGTGGCCTTTCCCGCTGATTGATTGAGCTGCCAAGTGCAGACACTGCCAGACACATCACACAGCTTTGTGCACAACCTCACAGCCTTTCAGCAGCCTTTCCTCTTTAATTTGAAAGTGAGTGATGCTACTTGACGTGTATCTTTGATTATTCTCTACTTAAAAAACAAGATGAAATAATCTCGTATTTAATGTGGCTAAGAAATCACAGGGACTTTCTAATGAGACAAAACCAGTTATTTCCTCAAGACCTGACCATATTTCTGGAGCACCCTTAACAAGCATGCTCATTACTGGACTAACATGAAAAGACGTTTTGAACTCTTTGACACTGACTTTAACATATTTGGCTTCATGTAGTGAAAATCATTTAGTGTGGATTTTGTATTAACACATGTTTCTCTCATCCTTTCTCCTCATCTGGTCCACACCCGATCACACTCTCTTCAGACTCTGATGCAGGTGAGTTTATATATTTCACTTCTTTTTTAAGAGAACTAGATTTCTCAATTGCCCTCCCTTGTCTTGTATCACATTTTCTGTAAAAAAGGAACCTTTGCAGCTCTTAAGAAAAGCACAAAGCCAATTTAAACGTACTTGAACATTATCTTACTGCACCTGTCAATATGAATATTTCCTGGTCTCAGTGTTCCTGTGTTTTCATTAAACTCATAGTAGCTCATAAAATGTGGACCAGCAGGTGTGTGTGTGTGTGTGTGTGTGTGTGTGTGTGTGTGTGTGTGGTAGTTGTTTAGCAATGTAGAGCAGATTGACTGACTGATGTATGGAGAGCTATTTTATTGTTATCACACACTGACTCCTGTTGCAGGACTAAATTGGCTTTGTTTAAGCATGCATGCGTGCGTGCGTGTGTATCATCATTTATGGCAGGAATGTGTTTGTCAGTCTTTAATCATCACAGGATGCAGTAGATAAAACATTTTCTATATTTTCTAATGCTGCTCACTGGCAGTGTGTGACTATATGCTTCCAGTGAACTTGTGTGTGTGTCTGAGCATGTGTGTTCATGCTTGTTTGGGCAAGCCAGCCTTAGCACAGTGATAAGGTGCTTTTGACATGCGATACTCATCCAAGGAAGTCCGGCTTTATTTTTCTGTTTTTCTTCATCCCTCACAGGCTTTCTCATACGAACACACACACACACACACACACACACACACACACAGTGGTTATGTGTTGAAGGCAGCTCTTCTCACCCCCCTAAGCCTCTCTTGGGAGAATACAGCTTTCCCTCATATCCTCCTGCTGTTTTGTGCTGTTTCTCCTATCTGTAAATGTAATATGTCACGAAGCCACTTAAGAAGACATAGGTGTTGATGTACATGTTAAGTTCTGTATTAGATTATTATAATAATATTTTATATTTTTATTTAACATTTCAAGGTCATTCTGTTTTGAAGCTGAATCGACTTTAGTTTTTCACAGTCGTATGTAAATAGTTCCTGTGACTGGTAGCATTTTCCTTTTCCAGTTCTTTCGATCTAACTCTAGCTCAGTGAAGCAGTAGTTAAATGATCAGAGCACTTTTGGCTCTGCTCCATGATGTGGTCCTCTGCTGTAGGTCCAGCTCTGGTAAACCCACCACCACAGAGGTCAATTATGTCACAGGAGACTGCAGAGATCTGACTGATGCCAGTCTCAACCCTCTTTCCTCCTCTGTCCACTGCCAAAGTCAACAGATGGCATTTCGATGCACAATGGTTGGTTGAATGTGAGAGCAAGTGACAGAGAAGGACAAAGAGCAGAGGACAGATGAGAATGGAGGACATCAGTTTAAGAGAATAAAAACTAAAAAAGAAAGACTTTTTAATCCCTGTTTACTTTAATATCTGTGATGTTCCAAAATGACCTGAGACGCATGGAGATTTTGATAAATTACAAGTTGTTGTGTGACTTAAATGTTTTACAGTGCTTTTATATTTATGATTCAAAACTTTATATCACAAATGTTTATGTATTTTGAAATTGGTTGCTGTTACAATGTCACAGTCTGAAAATCAGGTCATTTGACAGAGTCTTTTGATTTCTCAACCAATACTGACAAAACACCATGAGAGCAAGCATTTTTTAATAGAGATTAATCATTATGATGAGTGTCAGTCTAGGCACTCAGTCATAACAAACTTCTTACAGTCAGATAGAAAGACATTCTTCTGTCTCCTGATATCTTACTAAAAAACCTGAAGAAAAAGAAGGTGAAAAGATGAGGCATCTCCCCACATCTTTTTTTTAAAAAACTGCCCCTGCCATATGCAATTATAGAGGAGCAGGAAGCAAAGCCATGAGACAGCAGAGTCTGTGAATTATAGATGGTATACATCCTTTATTAATAGGCCATTAACTTACTGCAGCAGTCGTCCTCAGACCAGAATAAGACAGCTTCATTATGGATGTGGTTGAGGCTAAATTGGATGGAACTTAGGGCAAGTTATCTTTTAGTGGGAGGAAGACATGAAGAGGTATGTGTTATGTAAACTTGAGTGTCCTACAGAGGTGATGAAAATGAAGAATATGGATCAATACAGATAAAGACAGCATATTATCTTTGTACTTCTGCTGTTTTGGCAGATCTGTGAATACCTCATCAGTCCCCCCCCCCCTTTATACCTTCCTCTCTCTCTCTCACTCCACAGATCACATGTTCCTTCTTTCTCCCCTCGCTTTTCTTTCACAACACTCTTTTATGCGTGCAGGACTTCATTGTGGCTCCCTGGGGGATTGTGGCCTCGGCTCTCTCCTCCTCCATTGTTACAGCATTTGGCTGTACAACTTTTGAAGTTGGAGGGGGGTGAAACAGAGAAACCGCACAGTAGAATTGCTGAGAGGTAACAGCAGAGAGTGGTGGAGCAAAAATTTTATAATTTGTATACATCACAAAACAGACTACATTTGGTCACTGTATATCAGTTCAAATTATTTATTTAAACTTTAACCTTAATCTGTTTATTCACAGTAGCTGTGTCATCGTGTCCATGTGCACATTTCCTGTAAAATGCCTGTAAAAAGACTGTGTGTATGTAATTGAGTGGAATACGAAGGCTGTAAACCAACAGCTTTTGAGGCTGTAATATGCCACTGTTGTGTTTGATTCTGTTATTGAAAAGGTGTGTCTGGTATGTTGTCCAGTCAGTACATAAACAAGTAGTTGCTTGTGCAGCTCTTTGCAAGTCTTTGTGCCTAGTCTACAGCATATAGGCCAAACAATGATAATGTCTTGGTGTTGATTGTTACTGTCTCATAGTAGGGTTGTAACTAAGTACATTTACTCTGGTACCAAATAGTCAAATGATTAATACATAACGAAATAACGGTAAGAGTAAACAGTTGATTTTACATTAATGTGGGAGTTATATATTCTTTTTAATTATGTTACTTAAAATAATAAGAATGAACCAGTAGCCCTTAAGAATCCACTGAGGCCCACTGCATTAAGGCCTCCTGTAGTAAGCGGTACAACGTTTTCCGGATACTACTGGTTAGGCAGGGCCTAATAATACTACGTAACAGTTTTAAGGCAGGAACGTTACCTGTGAATGAAGGTGTTTAAAGTGTGGTTGTCTAATTGTACTGTTTGTTAGACTTTTAAGTTTAGTGATCTGAATAGTTTCACCACCACTCATCACAGATTTGAACATAAACGAGACTGGTGAATTCTGTAGTTTAAGTGTATTTTGTAGCTCTCCGATTTTGAGATTTTATTGTTTTGTTGCCGCCGGTGCCACTTGTGCGCTACGATCCTCCACGGTCCCGGCTGATTTAAGGTGGGAAGAGGGGGCTCCGGGCCGGTGTTTGGGGAGCAATAATGTCAGCTCGATTAAGCATAAACAGTGTTCAGAGCCGCGGACAGATGGAAAGCTGACTCCTCCAAAACTGTGGGTGAAACCCGGGCCCTCTGAGTAGCTAGAGGGGAGCCTTAAATCGCGGCGCGGGGCGGGAAGGAGGCCGCACGACGTCCCCCTCCTCAGCCCCTCCTCAGTCGTAAAATGAAATGTTTGATCTCCGGCAGCCGTGGCGGGGTCAACGGGGCACGAGGACACCCTTGGCAGCTGTATGCTAATGAGCGCTCGCGCCAGATCCACACGGCAGTCTGCAGGTGGCGTTGAGTGAAGGAACGCCACGAGCGCGTTGCGGCTGACCGACAGTCTCTCCTCTGCGCTCTTTTGGGATGCGCGTGTGTTTTTCCGCTCCTTCGAGTCAGTATCCTGCGGAATAATCTTAGGGATGCTCTTTCCTACGTGACGAGCACTTTGTTATAATTTAATTATTTATTTGTATACATTTTTTAAATGAGTTATTGTTGAGTTTGAGATGCTGTTGGATGTCAGTGTGGTTAAGATGAAGATATTTGGGAGGCTGGATTTCACACTGGTGAGCACCGTCGTTTCTTTCTTTCTGCTTTTGTTTTTTTTTTTAGTCTGGAATCAGTGTTTGACATTGACCCAACTCATATGTGAATTTTACATATGGGTTTGTACAGAAGTGATTGCAAATGTAAAATGTAAAAAACATGATTATATGGCCTTAAACCTGTGATGAGCAGATAGTGTCTCCATGTTAAGATTGCTTTATATGAGCAGTGGCTTGAATTTGAAGTTCATGTTTTCATGCATTATGTCCTCAAAGTTGATAAAAAAAATAGCTCTCTTTCTATCTTGTGGTCTGTAGGGCATATTCAATTGAATCCAGGGTGTGTGTGCATGTGTGTGTTGTGTTTCCTTGGTGTGAACACCTCAGATGCCAGCAGGGAGACAGACACACTGCTGTGTCACATCCCACCATGTTTTTGCTTCACTTGGCCTGAATGTTTTCACACAGACGGATCAAAATTATACAAGATGTTGCTTCAAATAAATATAGCAGTTATATTTTGCATATGTCACACATTGCTACTCTGTGTATGACTCAGAGCTGCTCTGACTGATCTACACAAAGCAGCCAAGATGATCAGTTTGAGTTGAAATCAAGCAATATTGACATATTTGGGATTGTTGTGGCATCTGGGATCATCAATAAAAGGGCCCAGATACTTTTAACATAGTCCAAAGGCGTGTGTGTGTGTGTGTGTGTGTACTCCTCTTCCCGTGTGCACAGCTTGCCATATGCCCAGTATTACCTTGCCCCAAACCAAAGGCCTCTTCAACAATAGTGAAACCTAACCTCGGCCTCGTCTTATTTAAATCTGTATTCTTGTGTTTTTCACCTCGCTGAGCAGGGGGCATCTGGCTACAAATGCCTTTCTTTGGTAATCTAACTCTGCGTGGACAAAACAGATAAGAAAATAGAGATGTACTTAGCTGACAGATAGAGGTGGCCAAGTGTGTTTTTTCAAGGCAAACTAACAAAACAGATGACGAGTGTGGAGAGGATGGGGATAAAATCTTTGTGGCGGGACAAACAAACAAAGTTCAGAAAGAAAACAAGTTCAGCAGCAGCGCTGTGTCAACACAGCTACTATATGTGATGCTAATCAGTTACTGTCTGTGTTTCTCCTTGACATAATGAGGTGGACTTTGTCATGTGACGTAATCTCAATGCGGTGCACATTTACAAGAGCAAACTAAATACCTGTCATTTGCAGTCATTTGCAGTGTGTTGGTTTTAGGCAGTGGGCTTGATGCTCGTCAAAAGGACTGTCATGCTAAAGAGAGAAGGGGACCAACTGTAACACTGATGTTTTGCACCTACTTGTTTCCCTGTAGGACTTTTCATATGATGACCCAAAGTTGGAATTCAATGTGGATGCACCGAATGGTGTGGTCATGGAAGGCTACCTCTTCAAGAGGGCTAGCAACGCTTTCAAGACCTGGAACAGGTAAAAGAGGAGTAAAGAGGGAAAGCATAATAGAGAGGGAGACAGAGTAAGAATGAATCAAAATACAATCTAATTACAGTTTATGAGGCAACAGGAGACATGCAAACACTTGAACTTTGGGCTACATGACAATAAACGGCTATGTATTGTATGGAAATTTAGTTTAAAAAGTTTTATCTGAAAAAAAGGTATTTATAACCAAATTTCAGCCCACTTTAAAAAAGGACCTTGAATCATTGTTAAAGGGTTTGGGTTATACCATGACGAGTCAATGCGTTTCTATAGATTTATTAATTACCATTGTAATAAACAGTATTTGTTGAGTCAGTTTTAGCATGCAGACGTTTGATTGATAATGTCTGTCCCACAGAAACTGTCTAACTTAGTTCCTTCTCTCCTTCTCCAGGCGGTGGTTTTCTATACAGAACAGCCAGCTTGTCTACCAAAAGAAACTCAAGGTACTTTTTTTTAAGTAAAACTGCTGTAAACCGTTGTTATCGGTGGAGAAGAATGGGGCCGTGTATAGACTTGTCCTTTCTTGCCAGTGACAAGGAGGTTGTAATCTGCTTTGTGTAGCGTGCAGTAAATAGGGCAGGTTTATTGTGACACCCCTCTCTGCCAATGACAGGACTCTCTGACAGTGGTGGTGGAGGACCTGAGGCTGTGCTCTGTTAAACCATGTGAAGATAATGAGAGGAGGTTTTGCTTCGAGGTGGTTTCACCCACTAAGTAAGTGTGTGTGTATGTGTGTGTGTCCTTGCAAGATGAGTTTTAAACTAATCCAGACTAAAAGTTTTGCTGGTATGTTGTCAGATTTTCTCTGCGCTAATTAGCTGTTAAATTGACTGTTTCTATATTTGGAATCAACTGAGCAGGCACTTAACATGTAGCTTCATAGCACCAGGTATTATGTAACTTGCCTCGTAACCCTATAGGAGCTGTATGCTGCAGGCTGAGTCTGAGAAGCTTCGGCAGGCTTGGATCCAGGCAGTCCAGGCAAGCATCGCCTCTGCCTATAAAGACATCGCTGACAATTATTACATTGAGGTAAAACACAGGCACAAATGCTCACACTTTAAAAGTCGTGACGTGTTAGCTTCAGAAACTATAAGCTGCCCATCTGCATCTGCAGCGTCTGGACCGAACAGCTTCACCGTCCACCAGCAGTATTGATTCTGCCAGCGAGCCCAGAGAGAGGGGGGAGAGGGCTGATAGGGCAGTTCGAGGAGGCGGAGAAAGCCTCCTCCAGAGGGTGCAGAGTCTGCCAGGCAACGAACTGTGCTGTGACTGTGGCCAAACAGCCCCCTGCTGGGCCTCCATCAATCTGGGAGTGCTGCTCTGTATCGAGTGCTCAGGGATCCACAGGTAACTGCACTGTACAGCACAAGCCTTTTTTACGAGTTTGTTTAGAGGTGGAAAGAACAGCAGCAGGTGAGCTGCAAACAAAAGGCACCGTAACCTTGACACAAGACTTTGTCCTTACTCACCACAGTCTGCCTGAGTGGCCTTTGTCCTGTCTCTGCTTTTTTTTATTTATACAGTTCACATCTGCATTAGAGCATCACTGACAATGCTGTAACATCACCTCTGACATGCTGCAATTCAACTTTTCATTACATAATCAATGCTCATCAATCAAAGTTCCACTACAAATAGAAATGATAGAACACCAGTTATCGTGATATTTACAAGGTGCAGCTACTTAGTAATGAAACAGGACTGTTTTTAGCTTTGCTCTTGAGACTTTCTCAGTCTTTGACTTGCAGAAAAACAGAAAAAGTTTGCCACCTCAGGCAGCTGTGATAAAACAGGCAAGAGAAAAAAATATCCTAAAAACTGGTTGATAGATTTAAACTCTTCTTACACACACTTACTTGTTCCTTTCAGGAGTTTAGGCGTCCATTGCTCTAAAGTGCGTTCACTGACGTTGGACTCATGGGAGCCAGAACTACTCAAGGTGTGTCTCACCAACATGTTTGTCTACAGCGTCTCCTTTCTTGACTTTTTTTCCAATCATAGTTGCATTTAGAATTGTTTTTGCGAATTATATTAGTTTATATCAGTTTTTCATTTCCCTTTCTGTTTTTGTGTCCCATTTGTGTCCTGCTCTCTTCCTTCTTTCATCTCTCATCATATCTTTAGCTGATGTGTGAATTGGGGAACACTGTGATCAATCAGATTTATGAGGGAGCCTGTGACGAGCTTGGAGCAAAAAAACCTGGACCATCCAGTTCAAGGTCAGTTTTCTGTATGAGGAATATTTGTCAAGAGAGAAGGAACATTATAACTCAATTTTAACACCACTCTGAATTCAATGAAGGTAAAAAAAATCTTTACTGCATGACTCACTCTAGGCTACGACAAATTGTCAGTACATGTCATGTTTTCAGTGATGTAATATTTTTCATTTGTCATCATCTACCACCAGACAGGAGAAAGAAGCCTGGATCAAGTCTAAATATGTGGAAAAACGTTTCCTGAAGAAGATGAGTGGGAGCGAGGCATTGGTGGAGGGAGAAAGGAAGTCCCGGCCCTGGACAGTGAAAAAGTGCCAGCGACACAGCAGCTCTGTTCGTGCCCCTAACAAGGCCCGACGGAAATACCATCGCTACGAACCGGGCAGCGCCTCCCCTGCAAACCTCTCAGCAGGTCAGTGCAGATAATTAACTTCTCTGTAGTCATAAACATTAGCAGGTGAGGACATACATATGCTAAGATTGTATCAATACACCTTGAGGACGTGACTGACACCTTGTTTTGATATTTTGTTCTTCGGCAGCGGCTGCAGCGAAGTTTCGCAGAGACTCCCTGTTCTGTCCAGACGAGCTGGATTCATTATTTTCCTACTTTGACACCGGCTCTGGTCCTCGCAGTAAGTCCTCTAAACACTCAGGGTCAATGCAGTTGCATGATTATTGTAGATATTCTAGTAAGATGCAGTTTATAACTCCTTACTGGGACAAAAGCACTCACACTGAAGTGCATATTGCGATTCCTGCCATGTTTTCTATTAATTGCACAAGTGATGATAGTGTGTGTGTGTGTGTGTGTGTGTGTGTTGAGGTGGTACAGTATGTGCTGTGTTTTCATTAACGTGTCCGTGGCTTGGCGATGCTTGGCCCTGCAGGTCTTAGCAGCGACAGTGGCCTGGGAGGAAGTACTGACGGCAGCACAGACATCCTGGTTTTTGGCTCAGTGGTGGACAGTGTCACAGAGGAAGGTATGTTCGTTTGTTTGTTCACACCACAATGTCATCATAATGTTGAGAATGTAGAAGAGTTTTGTTTGCAATGGGGAATATTTGTGTCATTAGGATTTGCAGTATAGCCACTTTACCTCTGTAGGATGTGTCTGGAATTCCTATTTCCTACCATCACTGCTCAATGTAGCAGTGATGTGATCTGAGACTGTCTGTTTGTTTAGAGAAACACTTATTGTAAAGTCAAATCTTGAAACTAATTACTAAAAAGTTGTCTTAAAGTGGAAGAAATCAATGTGACATCTTATAGAGAAATATTCCCTGGTCCACTGAAACATCAACACACTCATCGTGGGGTCAATGAAATTAGGCTAAATGAGAGCAATTGCAATATATATAAGGATAAATAAAAGAAACACTGGTATCACTGTTAAACATTTTGATAACATCATTCCTCTGTCTCTGTCATCGTCACTTTGCCTACTCTCAGAGGAAGAGTCAGAGGAGTCCTCCAGCGGTGAGGTGGAGGTCGAACATGAAGTTTCTTCAGATCCTGAGGACCCAAGGGAGCTTCACCCTGGGGCGCTCCTCCACCGGTCCTCACGTCTACACAACCTTCCACTTATGGCAGAGGCATTGGCACATGGTGCTGATCTACATGCTCCAAGTGAGGAGGAGGAGGGGAAAACGCCGCTCATTCAGGCTGTGATCGGGGTGAGAGACTACATATGCACCTGCATACATAAATCATATCTCTTCCCTGAACAAACAAATTCTCCTGCTGAATTTTCACGTCTAAAACACTGGTTTCACAATTTTAAAATGCCAATAATAAGATTTCTCACAACAAATAAACTCATAAAAACAACTCTTTCTGTCCATCCATCTGTTTCTCTATCAGGGCTCTCTAATAGCTTGTGAATTCCTGCTACAAAATGGAGCTGATGTGAACCAGAGGGACATGAGAGGCAGAGGCCCGCTGCACCACGCTACCTATCTGGGACACACTGGGTAAAGAAACGTGACTTTATCTGTGACACCTGATGCATGTTCCTGCCGGCATGACATGAAAATGACTTGTAGAAACTGGAGGCGTTTCTTTGGGGCTGTATGATGTAACCATTTTCCACTGCAATAGAAAGCGAAAATCTTCCTGACAAATATCTTAGAGGTGATGATCTTCGATCTTCTATCACGTATAAATCTAGCAAGCAATGTTAATTTTAGCAGTGTAAAACTGCACAACAGGACACATTTAACAAACAAGACTCTCCTCTCAGAAGCTGGACACTAAAGAATTGAGTAGAAAAAAATTATAAATAAATAAATTATATAAATTATGTCTCAAAAATTATATATATATACACACATACACACAGTGTCTTTCACATTGCAGCTCTCGTTGTGTATTCAATGGTATCAGTAACATTTAAATTCATCTCTTCTCTGTGGTTGCATCTTGTTTTATATAGCCAAGTGTGTCTTTTCCTGAAGAGAGGAGCATCGCAGACAGAGGTGGATGAGCAGGGTCATGATCCCTTAAGTATCGCTGTCCAGGCTGCCAACGCAGACATCGTCACCTTGTGAGTGATCCTCATTCTTCTTTGACCAAAGGTGTTTTTTTAGCCCTTAAAAGCATGTTCTTCATAAACATTCATACATTGCTAACCAGTCAGACTTGAGAACTGTTGTTTTATAATGACTCATTGACTAATCATATGCGGTTGATCCATTTCTTAAACAAGTTTAAAGCTGCCTCAATCTGCTTCAGATTTTCTGCCATCAGTTTAATTTAATTTAGTGAATTAAGATAATTGAGGCCAACTATCATATGTAGGATTAATTTGGGAATCAGGAATACCTGATTATCTTTCATTAAATATTGAAGTTAACACCCCTTGTTCTTCCTAATATGGGATGCACATGAGACTATAAAGCATTAGACTGTTTTAACACAACACATAATCTAAAACACAGTATAATAGAATGAAGCATAAATAAATATATGACAAAATAGTCTTTACTCATGCTACTACTACTTGTTACCATGTTTCTACCAATATTTGGATGAATGCTCTGGGGGGGGGGGAGTTTGTTTAGAGAGAAGAAGAATGAATTTGAATTATTTTTCTATAATGAAAGCAGATGCTGAGTTGTCTGAATCGTTTCCCTCATTGTTGTCTTTATTATCTCTTCCCCTCCCCTCCTCCCCTTACCTCCCTTGTGGCTTCTTACCACCTCACCACATTTCCATTCTCCATCTCAACATCTCAATTATTTAACTCTTTTTCACCTGTATTTTCTCCTCTTACCATCTGGCTTCTCATTTCTGCCACCACGTGTGCATGCCCTCACTTCTGTCACTCTTGGCCCTCCGTCTCTGTCTTTTCTTTCCCCCTTTCCTCCAGATTGCGTCTCGCCCGGATGAACGAGGAGATGCGAGAAGCCGAGGCTCCCTTGGGTCAACCAGGTCAATACCACAGCAGCAGCCCCACTGAGCAGCAGTATAGGAAGTGCATCCAGGAATTCATCTGCCTCACAATAGAGGAGTGCTAGTCGTCACTTCTGTATCCAGGAGCATAGCTTGGGTGCTCTCTGTCTCTATATACACAGCATATATACATATAAATATATATTCCTCCTGACTGGGAACCTGAAATAATGTAGAAGAAGTTGCCCCTAGACACTGATCTGAAGTCTGTTACATAGATCTAGGCTTATGGGCAACTCCTTAGGGTTGTCTGAGGAGAGAGGAGCACTTGCTGATCATGGGAGGGGCAGAGCGTTGTGTCATACAGAGACCCCTGTTGGACCTTTTTAACTCTACTGACACATTTTTTCTGCATCACCACTATGTTTCTGCTTGGCATTACTCAGCACCACCCATGCTATGCTAGCTACACAACACGCAAAGTAAAATGACATCTGCTTTTTGGTGTTTTGCTGACTGGGTTCTCCTCTAACTTATCTTAACATGGTGTAACCTCTTGTGTTGGGGTGTGGGTTTACTGTTGCCTAAAAGCTCTTACCTCCATGCATTAACCTTCAACACTTTATATCTATCCAGACCATCTGTGTGGCATCCAACTTACCCATCTCTTCTTAATCGGAAATGTAAATATACTTATTTAGAAGTTATATGGGTAATCTTTAAACTATGTGCTGTGGCATGAGGTGAAAAAATGGTATTTGTTCCATTACTTAAAGAAAAAGAGCAACTGACAAGCTGCAGTAGAGGTGGGCAGGGTGATGTACTGTGTATAGAGGAGTCAGGAAGGGAAATTTAATGTAAAACTGTGACAAAAATACTGAAGGGCTCGTGGAGATGACACCCTTGCCTGCTTTGTAAGATATTTTATGACATGATGAGTGAGTGGTCGAGTGAGTGAGTGAACAGGAGAGCAAATGTGTGCATGTGTCAAAGAATACTGAGAGACAGAGTTAAATCATATGATATTATGATACAATATGTAAAGGAAAAAAGAAACTGTGCACTTTTCCCATCTACAGTATTATAATTTTGTTTATTTTCATTCAGTTAGTTTTTTTACATTGTTCTTGTCTAGTAAGTTGTTGTCTATGTATCTGATGTCTATTTTATTTATGTTTATATCCCCGGAGGATCAGTGCAATGCATTCTTGGATGCAGTTTACTTCTGCATTTTTGTTGATGATTGTCATTTTAATCTGAAAGCATTACTTAGAATTTATGACAGGAAGTCTTTAGGTCATGTCGTGTTATAGCACTAATAAGACATTATGCTTTCGTTTCCCCTTTAGAGTGGCCTTAAATTGCCACAGTATGAGTACGATTCTTGGCATTCAAACACACTTATCTATGGAAATTCTACTTACAGCATACCATTTTTTAAAATTAAATGCAGTCGTCTACTAGTGAGGATTAAAACTGGCCACGTGAAGCTTACTATGTGCAGAAAAATGGAAGCAGTAGTGAGGGAGTGTATAAAACTGAATTAACATCTCACCCTAAACAATCTTTCTGTTCACTACAAAACAAAGATGACTTGTGTTTTTGTCCATTTTGTGTAGATACTCATCCATTTCATAATGTCTGTGGTGAGATAAAGAAGCACATTTTCTTTAGAACAGGTTACACACATGGGGTCAAAGGACGAACTCTACATCTGGCTTCCCTCACCTCCTCAGTCAATGCTTACAGTATTGTCTGCATGTTGTGCCAGAATTATTTTTGGGAGGTTCAACATTGTTTGCATTCTGAGCATGATAAAATATTTTTCTATGGTTTTGATCACATCGTACAGTGCAGTCCTGTGGAATAAGCATGTACCACCATGGCCCCTCTGGTGTTTCTTACTTTTTGCACCTTTGTGCCGTTCTTACATCCATGGACCAAGCCTGTGTTGGCATCTTCATTCCTGTCTTTTTCTTATTTTCATAAAAGCTAACAAACAGTAATTTTATTATTTTAATATTGTGGTTTATTTTTCCTCTGCCAAAGACTTTATAAAGGGAAAGTGTCTGACATTGTTGTAAAATATCACCTTTTCTTGTTTTTATTTTGGGTTTTTTTTAACTGAAACTGTTCTGAGTAGATACAGTAATAGTCTTACCATGCTTTGTGAAGTGACAGAGTGGTAGAAACACTGTTGGTGTACTCACACGTTCAAAAGACGTTACAGAAATGTGACAGACCTGAGAGTTTTTTTGATATGGCAGGTGATATACTGCAATAGTTTAATGTACTGCAAGTAGAACCAGTCTAGGGGGTGATGTGATGCTACTGTGACCAAACTGTTAAGGGCCCTCGCCCTGGCGGAAATATTAAATGTTGTGTCCATTGTGTGTATTGACATAGGAGTGGTTAAAGGTGCTGTTCAAAGCAAACATGCTGTAAATAGTACACTTGTGTATTTTAACTTGATGCCAACTGCCTGCCTCTCAGCATTCAATCACGGATCCTGACTGTCCGATCTGTTTTATGTTTGTCTTTTTATTCTCTTCCGAAAAAACAAGAAACAAAACAACAACCTGTCTGGCAGAACTGTAACGCAGATCTGCGTGACTCTGTGGCGTTTTTCGGTTCACTGACATTTGGATATCTTTGGAATACTTTCTTCCTTGTCTTTAGAAGCACTGAGGGGAAAAAAGAAAACAAAATGCATATAATAAAACTGAGAAACTCTTGATGAACTAACCCTGCTTCTGCTTGTTGCGCTCATTTCTGTTTCCTGTCTCATCTCTTATGCATAATATTCTCTCAACATCGCAGCAAAAAAGGTTTAAAGACAACAGTTACTGAATATGATCAATTGAAATGCTAATTTGGAGAAATATAACTATGTAAAAAACATTGTCAGATGTTGGGAGAATGCTATTTTTTTACAATCTTATCTCTGTCTTTTGGTCTATAACAAACTTTTTGGGTTGCACTTGGCTTATTCAAAGCAATAAAACACTTCCCTTCATGATAACAAATATAAAGGAGGTGTACACCTGAATATCTCCAGACTGACAGGTCAGTCATTACATACTATTTAAAAATCATTTTAGTGTTTAGAGTCTTGTTGGATACAAATAGCATTTCAGTTTCCAGCCTGCAGCAGCAACACTGCCTTGAATAATTCAGTGTCTCCAGGGTGTAAAACATTTATATGAACTCACCAGCATTGTTACACCATCACATGCCAAAAATGTCTACTTCGTTGCCTTATACTCAAGGCAAACAGCACATGTCCACTTGAGAAAATAAACACTGACTGACATGTCATTGCTTCTGTTACCACAGGGGTTGCCATGGGCAGCAGGAGAGTAAAACCCAAGGATGTTCGGGATAGAGTGAGTGATGCATCCTGAGCCGTCTTATTAGGGGATCAGTGGGATTCTGTGATTCTCTTTGCTCTGGTGGTTGTGATCTTTGAGGTGTCTCTTTCTATGGTTCTTTCTGTTGCATACACACACACACATACACACACACACACGCACACACACTCTGGGGAAATATTTGGTGCTGTCTCAATGTTATGAATCATTTTGTCTGTTTGGGACAACAAAGCATTAAGAAACACACAGAAAAGATTCAAATAAGATGTCTGGGCACCAAGCTGTAATGCAGCATTCATATAGACGGCATAAGGTCACACAGAATGGGTAAGTACAACACACTTCCCATTATGAATTAGAATATTAAGCACACAAATTCACGTTTCATCATTTGCTATGTACAAGAGGAAAAAAAGGATCCCACGATGATGGACAGGATGCTCACCACTCTTTTCCCTGCAAGTTCCTGAATTTCTGTTCTGCACACTAACCACTTACAAGGTGTCTAAAATAAAAATAATGATTCACATTTAATTTCCTGAACAACAGGACTCTACATATTTCCAAGTTAGACTTAGAACTTCACTCCATGCTGATGCTTTGGGGGTTATCGGCTCTGTTTTTCTTCCCGAATAATGAAACATGGGTTATTGGAGACTGCGGTATTTGTTGACTTGATGTCTTTCGTCATGTCCTTAAAAAGGCTTGGTGTGTTACTCAATGGTGTAAAAGGCAGACAAAAACCAGCATATTAACCACTGCAGTCTCAACTGTGTCCTGCCGTGGGACCACCCCTCCCTCCCCTGACTTTTTTATCCCCTGTTGCAGGTGACATCTCCTGTGTTGATGTCTTTCGCGAGTTTTCTCTCCTCGCGTCTCTCCAGCCCGAGAAGTTGAGAAGAAGGAGCTTACAGTTCAGCTGCTGTAAGAAGTCAGTGACCACTGACCACCACTTCCTCTGACTGCTCTTCAGTCACTTTGAAACCAAGAGGGAGGCAGCCATGTGCCATTAAGAAAAGACATTTTGATGTTCGGGCATGAGCGCTGCTGGTGTTAATAAATGGTCATCATAACTCTGTAGGCACTAGTTCGACTTTTTATTTTACCAGCTTGTAATTGTTCTCAATTTCTTTTGTAAATATGTTTAGATAAGGTCATTATAGTTATGTCAAAATATTCTATAGTTTAAATTGTTTTTTGCACAAATGTTGTTTCAGTTGACCTGAAAACAGTTAATGACAATGAATTAGCAGCACTTTGACTTTACAAACACATTTTGTTGTTTTTTAAGATTAAGATTAAGATTAAGAAAACCTTTATTGTCCCGCAATGGGAAAATTGCATTGTTGCAACAGCAAGGTAAGAGCAGTAAAACAAGGTAAGAGCAATACAGCAAGGTAAGAGCAGTAAGTAAAGCAATAGTATGATATATTGTAAAAAAATAAATAAATAAAGATGTTGTACATTGGAATGTAATGAGAATGCACATAGGAGTGGTTATTGTACAATCTGACAGCAGCAGGAAGAAAAGATCTTCGGAATCTTTCCTTCACACATTCCTTCACACATCTTTCCTTCACGAGAGTTGCATGCTCTCCAGAGCTGACAGGGCGTCCTGCACGGGGTGGGACTCATTGTCCAGCATAGATGACAGTTTAAAGGGTCACAACAAAAATTTAGCATTGTACTTACATAGGCTTAATGCACCCAGAACAGAGGCCGAAGAGCTCAACACTTTTATTGTCAAGTATGGGTCCAAAAAACACTGAATCCTGCATTTGCCATTAAATAACATAACGTCGTATTTTATTAGATCATCCCTGCCTTGTAAATGTCCATGTCTTTATCACTCCATGCCGCCGAAATTTGTAATGTCCAGGCCCAGGTCAACACAACCTTGATGACATTGTCTGGGTTAATTTTTTAGACAAGAAAGCTTCTCAGAGAGCAACAAATAACATGCAAATTATCTCACCGGCTTTATCGTACTCTCTATGATGAGTTTCCAGACCTTGATATTTAAAATTTAGTTTAGCATCCCTTTAATGTTATATATAATTTTATTTTACTAACTGTAGGTTTCTTGTGACATGATTTTCAAACTTTTATGCAACTGGTGACAGAAATAAAATAAAGTGAAAGAACTTGCAGAATGTTTTGTGTATTTCCGTCCGTGTCCATGTTTTCTTTTAAACTCTGGCTTAATATAGCAATAACAAACTTTATGCAACAGCATAAAGCAAAAGCAAGAGGACCTGTAAGTTGGTGGCTGAGCTGCAGAAAAGGTCTCCAGAAAAGAAACAGACAACTTTGTAGTGGTGATTCCTAGACAATAAATGCAGGTATTTTATGATTATAAAAACTGTTATTAACTTGTGTAACAAAGCTGCATATAAATATTAAAATATACTGTGATAATAGTAATAAATACTATACTATTGTGATTATAAAGACTATTTTAGACTATTCCCAGAGCAACTAGTGACAGTCATGCGCTTTCTGCTTCGTGCTCCAATCGCTGTAACACAAACGAAGAAGAAAACCGGAAGTGTCATTTTTCTCCTGCTGGCGAAAGCTAAAGCTACGTTGGTGTCATCGTCTTATCGGTTTAGGGTTTGACAACAGAAACAACAGCTGTATTTCGTGTTCAGCCACGAATACCTACTTTCACTGGGGTCTCTGGAGAGGTATGTCTATATCACACACTCTCTAGTTTGTAAATGCGAGAGGTGTAAGCATTCGCTCCCGTTAGTAACTCAACTGTTCGTGCTAATGCTACGTAGCTAAACATTGCTGTGGCCTACGTTAGCTAACGTTAGCTGTTGGTTGCTAACACAGTACACAGGACTTCTCATTAGCCGAACCCCCTGCTAGCCTTATCTGAGTCCCCGTGTTAAAGTTAGCCTGCCTGGATTGACTGCATTAATACGTAATGATTAATAAAAATGATCAGCCTCATTTTGTATCAATCTGCGGTTTGAAGTCGGTCCACTCTGTTTGTTTACAGTCGATATTGAGCTAAGTTATCGATTAGCTCATTTAGCCAGAGATCCAACATCACCGTAACTTGCAAAGTAGCGGATTAGCTCCAGCTAACGTAAGTGCGTTAACACCAAGTAGCCTGTTAATTATTAGGAAGTGACATTGACATTGACATCATTTAAACACTGATGTTACAGTTCACATACAGCTCGCTGGCGTCATACTGTCAGCTGTTTGCCACATGACAGTGGGTCAGTAGGTAGCAGTGCAGTCGGCTGATAGTTAAGTTTTCTGGAGATCAATGGGCTGAGATGGAAAGACAGTTGAAATACATTGAAATATCAGTAATTAACGTATTTCGATTTTAAAACTTACTCTTTGAACTCACACTCACATGATGCTGTATTGAACAGACTTGTTTATATTGAATACTTAAAGAATCAAATGTAAATGAAAGGATAAACAAAATTTGAGCAAAGCACAGTTAGAACTACGGTGCAGTAACAGTTCCACTAGAGTTATGAATGCATACCCGTACATATAATAATTTATATGTAGGTATTATATAGGTATTATAACGCCTACTATCTGTATTTATTTCACAGTTTTACAGATTATTATTTAAAAGTTCTGAGCAAAACGGGATACACTTATGAAATGAAAGTGATGAATTACTGTAGTTTATGATACCCACCAGTAGACTGGTTAGAGTTGCTGCTGCCTGATTCTGCAACTATTATGTGTTGTTTAGCCAATTAACAGATACAATTAATCTGTGGAATATTACAAAAAACCAACAGAAACAATAACAAAGCAATCCTTTGTGTTTAGAACTTCTTGTTTTACATCATTGTAAACTGACTGTTTTTTTGTGATTTTGTGATTCTGACTCCACAGTCAGAACAACTGACTATCTATTGGTATCAGTTACTGCTTTTCATTGGCCAGTACACTGCTCTGATAATCAATTGTACCCAATCATGGATACCAATGTTGTTACACCAAGATATCTGTGTAACTGTAGAAGAAACTAAATCTCTAAAATCAAGATCATACTTCAAAAATCCACGATCAGTCATACTGTTTGATATATTCCATACATTTTGAAGCATCACTGAATTTCATCCACAGCTAAAACGAGGCAATGTTCATGAAGTTTGAGCCACGTTAAGACACATGCAGCTTTATGAACATGTGCCATCAGTTGAATGTGTAGCAGCCATCAAGCTTTCAAAAGACTGAATTGTCAAAAAGCAGAACAGTTCCAAAGTTGAAGTGCCTGCAGTGAAGGAAGGCTCCACGTTGACTTAGTACTGGAAGAGAATATAACACTGTGTGTCAGTAACACATTCCAAATAGACCAAATAAAGATACATGTCAATATGTCTCTTTTTGCTTTTCCTCTAAATTCTAAGATGAACAACAACGGGAATAAGAGAGCTCCAACCACAGCCACTCAGCGACTTAAGCAGGATTACCTCAGGATAAAGAAAGACCCTGTGCCTTACATCTGTGCAGAACCTCTCCCCTCCAACATCCTAGAATGGTAAGGTTTCCATCCTGGCAAGGCCCACTGGCAGAAATGACAACAAGTTGCATTTCAGTGCTCTAAATGTGACTTTTTTTTTAAAATATCAGCACAGTTTAAACATGCTTTAGTATGGACAAGTTGTTATTTAGTCATTAGGGCTGTTTTTTCCTTTAAATATACTCTATAATAATAAAATGGAGATCATCTATATGTTTCAAATGTTTAATAAATGGTTAATGGTTAAACAGACAAAATGACAACCATTGTTGACAGGGCCCCCATAACCATTTTTTCCATGCAGACTAGTTTAGCCTTAGTCAGTCTTCCTGGTTAGATCACTTAATCATCTCATTAATGTGAGACCGTACATTTATTGCTCCCTCAGGCACAGTAATCTTGTTGTGCAATGCAAGACCAATTGCAAATCATGTGATTTGCTCATGGTTAAGATCGGAAAGAAGAAAATCTGATATGATGTCGTGCATCAACTTTGATATAATGATTCTGTGCGTGACGCAACCTGACTTTAGGATCAGTTATTTGTAATGTCTGTAAATTAAGACTGGTCTTAAGAACTTGGTCTTGACCTACATGACCAACAATGAGAAAATCCTGACTTAATTGATTGCCATGTTTTCAGATTTTTTTCTTCTGGACCAACCCTTTACCCCAAATTAACCTATAAAAGCTGAGTCACAGTCAGTTTTTGCTCTTTGGTTCTCCTCTGGTTTCCCTGTCATAATTTGATATTAAACAATTAATCATTTCTATGTTTCTTATCTCTACTCACCTCAAGTGTCTTAATCGTAATCAATTTTTCACCTCGCTATCGTGTTCGTTCAATAATTTCTATGGAATGGGTGTTGAGTCAGGCTCAGGTGTTTTCCCTCTTTGTGCTGTCGATATGTGCGTTACAGTCAGCGCATTTCTGTCATCAGCTTTGAGAAATGGAAGCACTGCAGTTTATCTAAAGGCCATTGACACGTTCTACAGTGTATTCTGTTAATCATCTGACATTAGAGAGCTTACATTAGTTAAACATTAGTTAAATAAGTTTTAGTAGTTTAGTTTACCTTAGTTTACATTTTCCTTTCATTTCATGCATTACAGATAGACTTCAAAAGTATTGTAGGATATGAACTGAACCTGTCAGCTGAGTTTGATTCCAGGCCAGTGCTAGCACAGTGCAGGTTTGGAGGATAGAAGCCTGTGCTTGTAATGATTTTTTTTTGTTTGATTTCCAACAAATTTAATTTTTTCCTGTCTCCTCTAGGCACTATGTAGTCAGAGGTCCTGAGAAAACCCCATATGAAGGTAAAAACTACTAACAATCATTTTCAAAGAAGCTTTTCTTAATTGAGCCAAGTTGATTCTTGTTGATATCTGCAGTTTGTGATCAAGGTCACATATCAGAGCATGTGATCGTTAACTGGGTCACACTGTCTGTCTTTCTTTTTTTTTTTTTTTAAATTACACCATGTGAAATAAATGACGTCATCTGTCTTTCACAGGAGGATATTATCATGGAAAACTTATATTTCCTCGAGAATTTCCGTTTAAGCCACCAAGTATCTATATGATAACACCAAACGGAAGATTTAAGTGTAATACAAGGTAAGAGTGGAGTTTTTTAGCGGTAAATTGAAAGAGAGTTCAGGATTATAAACGATATTGAAAATAATTTGCTCCTTTATTTTTTTCCTCCGCAGGTTATGTTTGTCCATCACAGACTTCCATCCAGACACATGGAACCCAGCGTGGTCGGTCTCCACCATCCTCACAGGTCTGCTCAGCTTCATGGTGGAGAAAGGCCCCACCCTCGGCAGCATTGAGACCTCTGACTACACAGTCAGTACCAAGATATGACTAAACAAACAAACACAGAAAACGGTGATAAACAACTCATAATTGATGTGCAATGCATTTATTTTTCATCCAGAAAAGACAGCTGTCAGCCCAAAGCCTGGCCTTCAACCTCAAGGATAAAGTGTTCTGTGAGCTGTTTCCTGAAGTTGTTGATGTACGTGTGGAGTCATCACTAATATCTTGTCATCTTCATTCTTCTTTCTTTTTGTCAACTCAATATTCTCTCATTTCTCTGCTCTCCTCCACCAGGAGATGAAGCAGAAACAGAAGGCCCAGGAGGAGTTAAGCGCCCGTACTCAGCCCCTCCCCTTACCCGATGTGGTGCCCGATGGTGACCCTCAGCACGCCCACTATGGCCTTCCAGCTCTCAATGGAGGTCCCGTCCCGCTTGGGGGTGCCAACCCCGCCCCTGGCCTGCAGCAGGCCAATCGTAACCATGGACTTCTAGGTGGGGCTCTAGCCAACCTGTTTGTGATTGTAGGCTTTGCAGCGTTTGCCTACACAGTCAAGTACGTGCTGAGGAGCATAGCCCAGGAGTGAGAGGAGCCGGCGCTGTAGGGTGATGTTCCCCCCTGCAGATGAGGCAGCCAGTGGACTCCACATTCTACAAACACTACGTGAGGGAGGGATGTTCAGTCCTGGGACAACCCCCCCACACACACACGACCACCACCACAACCACCACCACCACCATGGACTTTGGAAGACAGAAAGTCAAAGCCAACCCACCCAGGAAGGATCGTAAGGAGGATGAGGAGGTGGGGAGGTGGGTGGGAGTGGCAGTAGGGCCGGGGGGGTTAGGGGCTTATTAAAACGGTTGTGATCCACTCTGTGCTTCAGTGGTTTATGTCAGCAGTAGGAACAAACTTGGCTCATGGGTTGTAAAGACATGGAGACAGGTCACAGGTTGTTGCACTATGCTGGAGGCTGGGCACAGCATACTTTACTGAAGCTAAATAAAACGGCAGCGTTGTTCTCCTGAACGTTACTCATCAAAGCCTACTTGTGAACAGTTAGTGGCCTCCTGCACATCGGTTCAACAAGTTTTTCCCTCTGCATTGTTTCTCGGTCCAAATCAAATAGACTCCTCAGGGAGGGACCTTGATCTTTGTTGCAGGAAAAGGAGAGCTACTAAGAGCAGTTGTATAGTTCTAATGAATTTAAAATGCATTTTGAAACATCATACTCTTAATTTGTATATTTTTCTTTGCATTTGAGCCCATTTTATTGTTTTTTCCAGCATTAAGGCATCAGATTTCAATAATCTGCAGGTGCAGTTCAAGAACCAGTTTTTCTACCTGCTTTATCACCGCATAACAGGTTCGGTTGTTTTTCAAGGAACATTTGATTTCCAAATACAATAAATCATTAATACAGTCAAGCCACGCATACATGTCTAAGATTCTTTGATGTTTGCTATTTTTGCACAAATGCAATGTTATGGAAACTGCCTTGTGGTCCAAGTTGAGCTGCAGGAAGATTCATGAGTCCAATTCCTGACCTGTGAAAAAGTCAGTGAGCTCAATGGCAATCACTGACGGATGTAAAATGAGAAAACAGTGTATAAACACAAAAATACATGTAACAAAAGATTAAAAAGACAAGTAAAATGTTCTAAAAAAAAAAAAAGCAGGTCACAAAAATGTGATGAGTGGGACCTCGTACACCTGTCAGAACTTTTGTATCTTATTGATTGGGTCAATTTTCTGCACCCAAACTTAGACCTGATGATGCATCATGGGCAGAGCAAGTAGTGAAGAGAGGTGTCTCTGTACGAGAGTATAGGGAAGTGTGTTTATACCTGTATTTCTCATAAATTAGATAGAAAACATAAACAAAAACGTGTCATGTCTGTGGGAAGTCAGATGTGAGTCCAGACATTCTTTCCTGTCAACCCATGAGCCAAGCCGTAAACCCAGTGTCTGCACAGAATAGAGACCTGTACCTTTTTTTTTTTAAATTGGCTTAGCTGACCAGTATAGCACCACTCTGTATAGGTCCAAGTAAGGAGACACATGATGAAGAAAACCAACATTTTGTTTCTGTACATTATTTTCTTTTTGATAATTTTTTCTTTGTGTTTTGTTCTCTTTATTTATAGAAAAGGCCTCAGCTTGTCTGTCAGGGTTCCTGAGAAACTTCTAGTGTTTGCGAAGCACGCAGACACACACAGACATGCAGTGGCCCATGCTCACATAATTGCTGATAATTTACTGTTGTGCATTGCATTTAGTAAAGATGGTTTTACTGTGTATCTAATGTTTCAACAGAAAAATGGTCTGAAAGCAAAAGATTTTTTGCCTATCTCTCTTTTCTTGGCACCATCTTTGAAAAAGACAAACTGCTGATGATGGGACTTGGTTTGTGTGATTATACAGCAAATGCCCAAATTTCCATGCTTCAGTTAATCTTGTGTGACATTGTATGTTTTCATAGTAAATGCAAATAAATTACCCTGCTTGGCAGGGCATTTTAGAAAAGCTTCCTTCTGCCTCTGTTACAAGTGATCTCTAATGTGTCTATGAACATCAGTGAATTGTCATACAATAAGGTTAAAAGTTTAATTTTCCTCCAAATAAAATTGCCACCATAATCAAATGGAGCTTGCTCATAAAGGGTGTAATGTTCATATCACATTACTACAATGCAGCTTGTGGAAGTTAAGTGTACGCGGTTGCACTGAGCTGCTTGTCTGAATAAAGTTCCAGAGAACCTTATTTACACAACGTCAAAGCTTCCTTGGAAATCTAGAAAAACACACGTGACAAGATCAGTCACGTCTGTGCTGACTACATAAGAGTGCCGAAGGCAGCGAGCAACACAGCAACACAGTTCACTCAGTCGAGCGCTGACTTCAGTCCTAAAGCAGGGAGCTTAATTACAAGTAAGTATTTTTTCTAAAAAGGCTGCTGAATGCTTTTGGTTTTTTTTGTAATGAAGCTGTAGAATTCTTTTCAAATCTCTTGACTATTTGATGTGACGTCTTTTTGTCATGTCTGCTGCAGGTTCTCTATTGAAGGGATTACACTCCAGTCTGCATCTCTCAGCCACAATGTTCATCAGTGAGGAGCTTGAGTGTGTTGTGTGCTGCTACAAGTACTCGCGCAGCGACCGGATCCCACGGGTCCTCCACTGCAACCACACCTTTTGCGCTCCCTGTCTGGAAAAACTGTGCAAGCTGGAGGGCATCCTCTGCACTATCTCTTGCCCTCTGTGCCGCTGGATTACCTGCACCCGGGCCAGCCTCACCGTGCCTGGCGCCCTGTGGGTCAACACGGATATCTGGGATCAGATTGTGGAGGAGCAGCAGCGAAGGAGGAGGGATGGATCAGTGGAGGATTTGAATGACACAGAGCCCCAGTTCATCAAGCCACCAGTGTGAGTTTATCCTTCAAAACACCATTATATGTGAGTTATTTTAGCACAGTCTTTTAGGCAAGACTAATAACGATTCTCTCTGACCCTCTGCAGCCCTTACTCAAGACAGTCTGGTTTCATGTCCACACTCCAAAAACTGTTCAGCTGTGTGTCGCTGCAGGGACACGAGCTGAACCGCTGCTGACAGTTTAACAGCAGAATAAAGGACTGTGGCAGCTCCTGCTGTTTTCATCACACTGTGACTCTACAGACCTGATGACTCTGACAGACTCCCTGTGGTCTGCATGGCAATAGTTGCACGTCATGGACACACATCTGTGGTACCCAGTTAGCATCTGGTGTGAAGAGCAGAGACTGAAGTGAAGTTTTTCTTTGTGTTCACCAGAGAGTGACTGCACTGACTGGAGAGCATGTTTTGATCTGTGACTTTTTTAACCAAAAAAGGAGAATTATCACCAAATTAAGTGTGCAGAGTGAATTCTGATTTAAAGCACATGATATAAGGTATAAGGGATTAATTGTTTTGTTGTCTTTATTTAATGTCCTGCAATTTTTTTGAAATTATTTTTATTTATATGTACGTACATTTAGTAATTTGGCCACCCTGAGTTTTTGTACATCTGTGAGAAAATCTGTAAAGAAAGGATTTTATCCATGAAGTCAATTTAAACTTTTACACAAAAATCATTTTGATTTATTTATTTAACATAAGTAAAGAAAACATATTTTCTTCTTAGGTGTTTGTGCGCTCTTCAGTGTCGACTCAGTTAAGAAGCATCATTCCTGAAGTGTGAGCCGTGTTTGATAGATGTATTTTTATCGTCAGCAAAGGGAAATTCATTTAGCTCAGATCAGTACCAAACTAACAGACAAGATAGTCAGTAAGTAAAATAAACGCTGAAAGACCTTTTATAAATGAATCCAGTAAATGTGGGTGTGCATGCACATGCCTGCAGAAAAGTTATATGTGAATAAACAAAAATTGATAAGTGAAAAGCAATTAGCAGATGATCTGTGCTATTTAATTTTACTTTGGTATGTTATACTTAACTTAAGTGTCCCATAACTGCTTCACTTAGAGGAAAATAAGATTAAAACATTGCATCACTGATGAAACTGCTTCTTTTCAAAGCGTTGTAATAGCTGCAATAACATGTACAGAACCTTTGTAGTTTTCTAATGTTAAATGTATGTTCTTGACATTTAACAGTTCAAGCTGTGAGTGTTATACCTTAAATATATTGAATGAAGTAAACATAATGCAGAGGAATGTGTGCATTTCAGTAACATTACACAATATATTTTAGTTTCGTTCAGTGACGTGTTGTGAATGTTTCCTTAAATAAGAAACATCATATGAATAAAAACACAATAAAACAAGTGAAATGTGCATGTTTGACATGTTGTGTTACTTTACTTTCTAAACTTCACAGTAACTGATTTTCTCTGTGTTTAAAATGTTTCTTTCTTTGTTTTAATTTAATTGAACGCATACTACTTACTGTCATGTTTACCAAATCTTTAAGTGCTCATCACTTAATAATTGTAGTAGTAAGTTTAATTGTTGATGCGTTTAAGATTTTTCACAAATGCATTTATGTTTTTCTCTCCAAGTCTAAAATATAGTTTACAGTTTAACATATTTGTTTCATGTAAACTTTACAGTCGAACTGTCAGCTGAAACCTTTTTAAATTCAGGATTTATTGTATTTTTTACTAGATCATATATTATAGATATTAAAATTAATTAACATATTAAAATAAGAAAGAGATTAAATCTATAGAGGTTATTGACATTTATGCTCTGGACTGCGAGTCCCATCAGTGTGTTTCAATCAAACATGGTGTTATAAACAAACGTGGTTGAAGCACAGCAGAAGCATAAGTGCTCAGAAACATTTCTAATTTTATTGAATTTAAGTTAAAACTGGTTTGCTGTAAAAGACAATTCATGTTTTTTACATGTAATGCAGCGTTTACCTGCAGCCAGGTGGATTACTGGATTATTTTAATATCCGACAGCAGCTTTTCACCTTCTTTCTATTGCTGAGTTTCTTTGTTAATGTTTGCCAACTTTAATGGATATATGGTTTAGTGAAACTGACATTTCATCCGGTATGGCACAGTTGTAAGATATGAATTTTTACAAAGACTTGTAAAAGGTTGGTTAATATGCAGGGCAAACCTGTTTAGTTAGTGTTCCTGGGAAAAGGCCTTAAAGAGAGTTAGGTTTAGTTGATTGCTAGTACACAAACAGCTGCAGTTACTGGATCAAGCGTCAGGATCCACATTTTGCAGATACGCAGTCTTTTAGTGGTAGTTTCACTTCAGATTAAAGAGGGTGGTTAGCATTAAATTCACAGTTAAACGCGGAAATGGGTGTGGATGAATAAAGAAAACAGACCATTCTGGATTGGTGGTTATTTTATTGAAAACAGTGACAGTGGATTATTTGAGCTGAAAACCTTTTTCCCTGAATTAGTTCTACCAAATAGCCTCTTAACTATACTATGTTAAGATGAAATACAGTTAAATATTCAGACATTACAACACAAAATGGATGCAAACACAACAGGGAAGGATTTACTAAAAATCTTTCATAACCCACAGAAACCATCTTGAGATTCACCTCCTTTAACTAAAGACAGCGTCAGGAAAAACAGCAGAGTCGGTCCTAGATTCAGACTAACAGTGGGACCGTTCCACGCTGCAGTAATCCATGAATGAAAAACAAATGAATTTCAACACAGTCTACTCAGACAAGACTGAAGCCATAATTTGTGATTAGTGAACAGCACCACTTTTGACTGACTTACTTTTATAGACACATAACCGTTAAAATAGCTTCTTTTCAGATTGAGTAACTGACCAGAAGGCTTATTTCCTAACAGACTGCATCCTTACTTTTGTCAGTCAGCATACAGCAGTGTGGGTAGTTTGTTACAACTTCCTAGCGAGCTTTTCCAAAGTGTCACGGTGATAAAACAGGACCCCCCACTCATAAAAACAGTAAAAACTGGCCTTAAATTCATTTTCATAATGAGCAGGTCCTACACAGTCTGGATTCACAGATTTTTTTTCGGTCCATATGAAACAGTTTTCTTTTTCTTTAATATTTGGAGGAAAAACAAGGGAAGAAGGTTCTTTAACTACTAAAACAAAAGCTTTTCACGCCATTCCTCAAGATGATGATCCCCTTCCTCTGTACTTCATAAATACATTCAGCACTCAGTTGATGCAATTAAAAAAAAAAAAGTTTCTATTGCATAAGGACATGATTAATTCTTGCCTAAACACTGTCACTACATTAACAGACTATCACATGTGCACTTAAATTAAACATGAATCCATCACAGTTTCCGCCACGCCGTTCTCTTATTTGACATCTTCGTGGACCTCCCTCTCTCTCCCCCTCACTCTGACAAAACATAATTTAAAACATATTAAAAAGACATATTTGTGAGCAAACAGACATGGTCATCATAATGTTAGCTATAAACAAAGGACATCATTGGATTAGTGTGAAAACTTCTGGCTAATGGCTAATGAAAAACTAATAACTCTCATTGTCAGCTAGCCCTTCACCAGCCTTGTGAGTCAGGCGCCTAAAGTGTCGTCGCAGTTTGTGACAGGAGGATGATCTCTCTTCACACAAAGCCTCAAGACAAACAGGAGTAAAATACATTTACCACAATGTCTTAATTGTACATCTGGATAAGATGGGAATAAAATATGGGCTATAAACAATATTTTTTTAAAAGGGAAAATAAACTGATAAGGTATCAAACAATACCAAAGAACACTTAAAAAAAAAAACACACTAAAAACAGTCCAAAAGAGCATGTGAATGAGTGAAATGCCGCCTCAACAGCAGCAAACAAATAACAGACCAACAGTTATTACTACTAGAAACACAGTTTAAATGTCCCTTTGTAATAGCATGTAGGGAAGTAGATCTTTTCTTTGTTCAAAGTGTGTGAGACTCCCTATAGGTAGGGATACTGTGTGAGGCGCCTGGGGCTTAGCTGGTAGGCACTGTAAGCCTCTGCCCGGGGCGTCACACTAACGTAAGGAGAACCAGTGGCAAACTGATGCTGGTAGGCTGCAGGGAGGCCATGAAGCAGACTACTGACAGAATCTTTACGACTGGCCGAGTCCCTCCTGGAGGAGGAGGTTGAGGTGTACGTTGCTGCATAGGCGGAGGGGGAGTGGCCGTGGCTGCCGTGGCCACGGCCCAGCAGCTGTTCCATGGCCTGAGAGGCCGAGGAGAGGGCGGTGGAGGCTGGGTAGGAGTATAGGCTGGGGCCAGGAGCTGAGGCTGAGGCCAGGGCGGTCACCTCAGGAAAGCTGTAGTGAGAAGCTGAGACAGCTGGTGGGAACGTCTGCTGGCGGCGCAAAGATGAGTCGCTGTGGGATCGCTCCTGAGATGAAGAAACCACTGGCTGCACCTAAAAAGAGTCAATCGGTATATTAGCAATGACAAAACCACAGACACAAGAAGCCTCTGTTTTGAAACGAGCCATTATTCTCTAAACTTGTGAAGCAGCTTGATTGATGAGATCACATGAACTGAGAATCAGGCTTGTCAGGGTTAAAGCTATGTGTCTGTGGCTGAACCAGTTGTTTGGACCAGTGAGCATGAGGGTTACTGCCTTTGTGTAGGCATGTTGGTGCCAACAGAGAGAAGCGACTGTTAGTTTGAAAACAAAAATGGCGGCTAATGAAGATGTCAGTGTAGATGCTACATGAGAACTGGACAGTTTTCTGCATTGGGAGCAGAACAAAGATCATCATTAAAGGCTTTTCTCAGTGAAAAAGATGTTGACCCTTTTCTACAGACTGGCAAAGTTTGCCTCGACAAAAGTGAATGCTCCAATACATCATATGGTTCTGTGACCTGACTGGTGGAAGTTAGCCGGTGATGCTCACGTTGACAGATGGTTCAACCAATCACCAAATATGCAACGAACAAGTGCTGTTTGTTGCAGTTTCAACAGGAGCCCTCACAGATGGTACAGTGCATCAAACCACCTGCCTTGTCTAGTTAAGTTTTATTAGCAGTTATTGTTTTATCACAGACATATTGGTCAGCTTAATTTAGGTCATTTAAAAACTCACCTGCCTTTACTCTGTTTGTCCAGCAGAGAGCACTTTGGACAATAAACATGAGTTTCTTTTTCAACTGTAAAAGTGTCAGCCAGAGTCAATGTTTTTGTCACCCAGTAACTCTTTATAACCATAGTTTAAGACACCTGAAATGGACTGTGGGCCTTTAAAAATAATTGTTGTATAAATTAAGTAAGTACAAACGTCACTGTTTTGATTTCACTTTAGATTTCATGGAGAAATGTCTTTTCTAGTCCCTGCCTGCTGAGCCTCTTTTCCTGGATATATTACCAGAAATTCCTGTTTACTGGGACTGTGAGTCATCTAGTGTTGGTCACCGTAATTACGATACTGACGAATTCAGACCGTACACCCATAAAGTGCTTAGATAACTTTGTCTTCCTCCCGTACATGTTGTCAACAGCCACAATTAAGTTTGTAAAACCAGGAAGAAGCTTCACCTGGCTAAGGTTTAAGGGGTGTGACTGGCTCGGTGCCAGTCCATGACGCTCCACACTTTCCCCTGAATTGCAGGGTTGCCGGTTGGATGACCTCTTAGGCTTCACATAGTTCACTGTGAAATTAAAAAAAAAAGTCCAGAGTATTATTAGACTAGACTGCTTTCACAGCCAAAATACACAAACTGTCAATGAGTGACTCTCACCAGTCTCTATACGTGCATGTGAAACTGCTCCTCTCTCTGACCCCTGGCTTTTGACTGAAGGTGCTACCACTGCCAGAGACTTGGCCTGGCGCGATGACACGGTGCTAGCTGTGTTCAGCGTGCGGGGCAGAGGAGTAAGTGGACTGGCTGTAGATGAGTCCGAGTCGTGCACGGTCACACAGCTGATGACGTTAGTGCGCTGGCTCAGACCAACACTGTGAGAAAAACAGAGAAAGACGGTTTCTTCACAAGAAATTCAGTCTAAATGAATAAAACCCACGGTTTGTCAAACAAGGGCAATTTTTTTTTAGCAAAAACATGTCTTTGTAGTGTAGAACAATGCTGGTATTAAGGATAGCTTTTATATTGTGCTGGCACTGTTGCAATTAAACATGGAGGAAATAGATAAAACACCTAATAGCGTGGAATAATAGGAGATTTTAATGCTCACCTGGCGGGATGGAACTTCCGCTCATCCTCAGTGTCAGTGTCACTGTGAATAGTGATGATGCTAACTGCTGGGCTGGGCGTGTCAGAGATGATGATTGGCTGGGACAGTGTGGCACTGGAGCTTGGTGGGGTCACACCACTGCTGCAGAGTAATGATGCAGTAGATATACCCCTAGATAGACAAACAGAATTAAAAGTTGACTTTTGCCCTCCAAAGCCAAAGCAAGTAAGTAAAACTGAATTGAACTGAATTCTGACAACAACCAGAGCATTAAGTTTTATGCTGCTTTGAAAAGTAAGTTCTAAAACAATAGTGAGGACTTTTGGCTCCCCCCTCTGGCAGTCAGAGTAATTACACAGACGCTGTTGACACACAAATGACACCATGGGCTCCGCCACGCTCCTAGTTGCTGTAGCCCTCAGTGAAGCTATGGTTGCGTTCCCCTTTGCTCTGGTAAACTAATCTTGATTGGTTGACATAACTACATCACTACTGGTACTCCATGTTGGGAAAGTCACACCAGATGGCAGATTTGTTCTGTGAAATACAGAGGCATTTATCTGGCTCACTTAAAACTATGTGAGCTTGTTTGGCTGAAATGTGAAGATGTTTATTTGTAAAGAAACTGCAATATAGCGTTAAATGAACCAGACAGGAAAAAAAGAGTTCCTATAAAAACAGAAATTTCTGAGCTGGAAGAGTTCTCCTCTAGCAAAAAATCTACAGTCTGACACATAAAAGATGGAGGGATGCTTTGCTGTTGGTTGTGCCTTTGGTGTGATATCTTTTAATTTGGCACAAGAACTTAAACCCTTCTGATGGCTCAAAAAACAAATCATAAATCAGAGTAACTGCAGGGCTCTACCAACCTGTTTCTGTTCTCTCCACGTCTGGCTTTCACCTTCTTCCTCTCCTGCTGGGTCCTCCCTTGGTTTGTGCTCCTGATACATTCAAAGATCAAGACAAGTTAGTGGTAATATTGAGAAAGCTGTTGTGTTTAACTTGTCAATCTCACATCTTTTCTACATTGCAACGCATTACTCATTTTGCTCTTGGTCAAGCGTACATTTGCTTCTGTACTCATCTCAAAATAGTCAACATTATGGCAAACTCATTTTATTTAATTCAGATGTTCCACACCACTTTCTAACATTTCTTTGTTTGGACCCAACATTCAACAGCTGACCCACCTCCAGCTGTGTCCCTGCTGCGTTGAAGCATCAAGTGTTTCCAGTGGTGAATCAGCCACATTTGACTGGTGCGCAGAGCTGTGGATGGCCACACCAGGGACCTGCTGCCATGATGAAGGTATGAGGATCTGTTGGGTGCCAGTGGGCCAGGCCTGCTGAGGAGAAAATCAAAAAACACAGATACTCACAGTTCAGTCCGTGTAATTTAAAAGATCAAATATTACTTGGTTGACACTTATTATCTGATCACTGGAATGGGCCAGACAAATTGAGCCATGCTGAGAAATACAGAAAACCAACTGGCCAGTCTCTTCTACAGGCAAAAGCACAAAGCCAGATAAGCGAGCAATGTTTCCCAAGCCATTCCCTTATTAGCATTGCCCTGCAACAAATGAACAAGATGATATCATGCAAAGCACAAATAATGAAGCACTGTTGACAGTGAGATCAGGTATAAAGACACGTATACACAGAACCATGGTGCCTGTTAAAGAAGGAACACTGAGGAAAGAAAATTAGTTTAGTTTGCTGATGCCAAACAGTCTGCTGATAAGCTGTCTTGGGAAATGGCATGCCACATGTTCTGAGGCTGAAACAAAAAGATGTGTGTCAGAGAGTTGGGCTGTTGAGTAGGGTGGGTTTAGTGGGCTTTGTAGCTGCAATCTCCTCTGCTGAAACCAAGGAAGGACAGGACAAGAGAAGCCGCAAGCAAAGCGCAGACCAATGCAGCGACACATGCGCTCCATGCCTTCAGCACACCTATGGGAGAGACTGTGGGGGAGGGAATGAAAGAGTGTGTGAATGATGATGGGAGTGGAAAGAGATTGCAAATTTTGTCAATTTGGATTTGACGTCAAAGGTTTTGTTTTTTTTTAAAATGGATACCAAGAGGGATAATGGTGATAGCAGACCAAAAATACAGTTCGATGTTCCTACAAAAATAAGCATCAACCAAGCATGATTCTGACAACCATGACAAGTCTGCATGTGAAAAGGCAAAATGAAGCAATATGATTCGGAAAAAAAAAGTTGTCCCATACAACGTGTGGCATAGAGGGAGAGGGAAAGTTGCAAACAAATGAAAAGGAAGGAGGAAGAGATGGCATTGTTAGTTGTACAGGGAGTGAGCATATGCATGTCTTTCTTCAGGTACGTCATCGTTGCTTTACCAGCACTGTGGCTGTGTGCTCCAGAAGGGTGGGCCGACCCACCCCGGTGCCCAGCCCAAGGGGCAGAGAATACTGGGGGGCTATGCCTGCTGAGGGTGGGTGCAGGGTGGCCACCATCAGGGGTGTGCAGGAACCCTGGAGGAGGGATGGAGGATAGGGGAGGGCAGGGTTAGGGCATGAGCAATGTCCTTCAAGGCTGTATCTGATTCAGACAGAAAAGGGACAGAGGGGATAAAACCAGCTTCACAAGAGAAACACGATGGTACCACTGGCCATCTGGACACACGACCTCTGCAGTGCGCAGCAATTATTCCTCATTTTGGCAAAGAGCAATTAACTAGTTTTTTTGAGCCAGATCAGTCTCCCTCATTAAACATCTGGCCTCTATCCCAGATAAGAGACTGGAAATAAGTGACCTGGCACTGAGTGGCAGTCCACCCAGTCCTGGGAGCAAATCCAGGGCAAGATGCAGTCAGCAGAAACACAGGTGACAAGAACATCATGGACTATGTTATTTTAAAAATCAGTGCTAAACAGCCATTTGATTAAAAAAAAAGCATCTCCACTCAAAGAAAACCTTTTTATTGAGGAAAATGTCCAAGCCTAATCCCCACTAAACTTTGGTATGCTCTGCTGCAAATAGAGAGGGGGCAGTCAAAGTCTGCAGGGACACTCTGTGGATGCACTCGGTATATCCATGAACAAGCATACATGGGTTGCCTGCAACCCTGAATTTAGGTTTCTGAATGACGGATTACAAAAAACATGTGCTTGTGTGCTCTGAGTCATGGAAATCTGTGCAGAACTGGTGAAACTGAACCACAACAGTACACCCAAAGCCATTACATATAAAAACATTTACTATATGAAGTATATGTGAGTGTAAAATGCTGTTACTGGCTAATATATTGCTACAAATCTACAAACTCCTTCCCACATGCAAGTTAACCACACTTAACCTACAGCAACACAGTTTCAACAGATTTTCATATGACACAGGTTTACTCTGTCCACGTTGGTCCATACAGACACAGCCTCTCTCTCTCTCATCATGCACACATTTTGTGTGTGTTTTCCGTTTTTGTCGAAGAAGGCGTGCCTGCTACTAGCTCAACAATGAAAACAGGAAATTAAAATTTCACAAATTCATTTTTAAAAAGGATTAACCCTCGACAGACGACTGATATTTGACAACACATAAATAAGCACACCTTACAAAGTCTTACCTGTGTGAGCATACTTGGCTGGATCTGCAACGACTGGGCAGACTGGTTCTGAGGTACTATGGGTACAGAGTTCTCCATCCTCACAGGGAAACTGGAACTCTTACTGGATGGCTGTAGCCCTGAAAAACAAGTCCACACAGCAACTTAATAAAGAAGATCCTGATGAGCAACATTTTACATGCACAACAGATACCCGCTAATGTTTGATAATCATAGTGAGGTTTCTTGTTTTGATCTGCCATCTTTCATCATTTTGAGTGCAATATGGTCCTTTACCTTGTATAGTGGAGGGTGGGCAGACGATAAGAGTCTGCTGGAAGGGTTCTGTCTGGCTACACAGCCCAGCAGGACGGGTTGGAATTGGGACACTCTGCTGAGCCAGTCCGGGAATGTTGATAGTTGCCTGCTGGTACAGAGCTGGCTGGTAGTTAAGCAAAGGCACCGCTCCCCCTGCAGAAGGCACCTATTAGAGAACACCACTGGTTAATACTGGACAAGTTACAGGTCTTTAAGTCATGTCTAACTGCGTATGGTGAAACTATTGCTCATTACCTGGTTATGCTGGTTGAGTTGGCTACTAAAGGTAACAGTGAGATTTCCTGCTGCAGCACTGGGGACTGCACTGGTAGAGTACAGAGATTTGCCACTATCATAGGAGCTCCGGCGCTTGCAGATTTCCATGTTCTGGAAGCAGGACTTCACACTGAAGGAGACGGAATATTTCAGCAATTACATTTAAATGGCGACTCAGCAGTGCCTACAAGAGCATCTTCACATCACACACACACACTTACTGGGAGCTGTGGGGATAGTCCATGAGGTGGCTCATTGTGACAAACGGATGACCCAGAGTTTTCGTGGGTGTGATCCTTTTGTCTGCATCCAGACGGAGCATCCGCTTCAGGAGGTCTATAAACTCTCGTCTGTCGGCTTTCTCTGCCAACATGTCCGTTCCCTCCAAATGAGAGGACAGGTTGACCTGGAATACACCAACAACCAAATGGGTCAAACGCTTTAAAGTATAGGTGATGGGTTTTTTTGGGTTTGTGTGTGTGGTGCTCATGTACAGAGTAAAAAACACTGTGTGTGTGTGTGGTGAAAAAACATGGGCACTAAATTAGATGTTATGCAAGCAGCTGCCATCTACCTGCATCATGTCATCGAGACAGTTGAAGATGTACTTCCTGGCCTCCTTTGACTTGATGCCCATCTCCATTTCATGCTCTGCTGGTGTCTGGAAAATGACAAAACATTTCCGTTAATCGTTATGCGCCAAAACTATTTCTCGTAAACATTTATGTTGATATAGTTCAAATCAAACAAACAAAGCAGGGGGAGCATCGGGATTTCTTTGGGGTGGTGTAACATGTTTAAAACAATCCAATGCAGCCTACTTAATAAGAAGATGCTCTGTAGAAATAACATGATAAAAACCTTAAGCCTCCAGAGTGGGTAGCTAGAGTCAGGGCCTCGATTGAAGAAGCGACTGGTTTTCGTGCCAGCGCTCAGTAAGTACTCTGCAGGCAGGCCTTGAGTCTGAGAAATGTAACGGATCTGAAAACAAACAAGAGCATCCAAGTTTAAGAATAAGAGTGAGACTAAGCAGCAATTTGCATTGATATGGCTGTAATAAACTGATTACGTGAACTCAGAGCTCAGAGCTTGAAGTAATGTTATTTTTAATTTCCAGAGATAAAAGGGCCCTAACACTGACCTGGTCATACTCAGAGGCTCCAGGATAGAGGGGCCAACCCAGAAACAGCTCTGCAATCACACAGCCTAAAGACCACATGTCAATGGCCTCACAGAAAGGCAGACCCAAAATGATCTCTGGAGCCCTGGACAGCAAAGAAAAGACATAATGACTTATTTGTCACCACTCGGCCTCATTAGATAAGACAAACGGGTAATTTTAGATTATTTCGATTTAACAAAATACTGCTGGAATGTTGTTGCCTACCTGTAGTAGCGAGACTGTAAGTAGGTTGAGCAGACAGCTTTCGACACGTGACTTGCCGAGCCAAAGTCAATGACCTTCACCCTGTAGGGCTGTCTAAGAGGGTCAACCAGCATGATGTTCTCTGGCTTCAGGTCAGCATGAATCAGACCCAGGCTTTTCAGTTTCATCAGCGCTGTAGCCACCTAAAAGCACAAGCACACAAATATTAATCCAGCAGAAATAGTGAAAATTATAAATTGCATTTATAAATTATAAAAATATAAGCAAAACTATGAATTTGGCTCAAGATTTTATAGTGTTTATGGATGCAACTCAAAACATTTGCCAACCTGCTGCAGGATGGGTCTGATGTGCCGCAGAGGGAGCGGGCTGAACTTGCTGTGCTTCAGAAAGTCATATAGGTTCTGCTCCAGCATCTCAAACACCAAGCAGGTGTGACCTTTGTGCTGGAAGCATTCATATGAACGCACAAAATTGTATTCATCTGCATTCTCTGCACTCAGCCGGTTCAGGATTCCCACCTATTACAGAGAAACAAGTAACACCATATTAACTGCTAGTTATAACATGTTCCATAACAAAACTGCTATTGTAACGAGGCGTGCGATAATTCTACAAAATGTAAGTCAGTTACAGTGTTTACAGGTTTCATTGGCCAACCTGCTCCAACATTATTGATAAAACAGCACCCCCACACAATACGATGAACCTATGTTTATACTGCAACTGATTAATTCCAACACAAATGGAGACTTTGCTACAGGAATACAATATGAAAGCATTTGCCTGAAAAACAGCAGCACAGTCTTAAATACATTCCAGTTTTGGCGCACATTCCAGCCATGAATCAATGACTTTTACATGCATCTACTTCAGTGTATCAAAGTCTACATGGGCAATCACCATCTGATTATTTTTTAAGTCAACATATCAGACTTAACAGATGTGCAAAATGCTCAGCACGGACTTTGTTCAACAGTATATTTCATGAGTGGGGCGAAAGAATTGTCCTTCATAAACCTCACATAAAGCCAAAGACACATACACTTTTGTTAGCATTGCAGCATTAATACTGTGAGACCACAAGCCATCTGCAAAGCCAAAGTTTTCAAATGAAACCAGTAACCACATTGCATGTGAGATTGTTATCAATGTAGGATACAAGATGATGTTTGTTTACCTCAATTTGGCCCTGGCGAGCATACGAGGGATGGTTTTTCAGAATCTTGATGGCCACAATCTCATTGGTGCCCCTCTTCCAGCACTTAGCTACTTGTCCAAACGTGCCTCTTCCCAAAAACTCCAGCACTTCATAGCTGCAGGACACAGAGCAGAGGATCTCATGCTGCACTAGCTGATAATCCCCTTCGCCATTGGAGCTGCTGCTCTTCGTGGTTGGAGCTGAGTGTAGTATAGACTGGCCCGTGCCCCCTCCTCCCCCACCCGTGCGGGTGGAGTAAGTTGCTGCGGGGGCTGAGAGCTCCTCCAGTATTTGGACACTCCCACATCCACTTCCACTGCCTTCACTGGCCTCCTCAATCTTTCTCTTCTGCCCGTGTCTGTGACCCCTCGTCTCCGAGGAAGTCTCACCATGAGCATAAGAGGAAGACGTTGCCTGCTCTGTGACACGTCGACTGGATCCACGGGGAAGGCTACCAGTGCTGTCAGCTGCCCGCACCACCACTTGACCTCTGGAGCCAGGTGCTGCAGGGGGGAAGACCAGGGATGGTGCAAATGGTGGCACAGCCATGGCTGGAGCAAAGGTGTATGCAGACTGGCCTGCTATGGAACTGTAAGCTTCAGTGGTAGATACATCCCAGACATTGCTCTCCACCTTCAGCTTCTTCACACGGCAAAAGGCACTGGAGGAGATGGAGGGAGGAGAGAAGACCTGCAGCTGAGAGCTCATAGCTGAAAAGAGATTGCCAAGAATTAGACGCCTCAACCAGAAAACCTTAATCACATGAATAACTTGCTAAGATTACAGATAAACCATATATATATATACACACACACACACACACACACACACACACACACACGTATATGCTTCACTGCTACATCAACTTTGTTTATTTGGTACAGTTATGCAGTCAAACACAACAGTCTACTCATTTGTGAATTGTAAACAAATTATGGATTAACTGATTTCATCATATTGGATAGTAAAATGAATATTTTTAGTTTGAAGACCACTGGTCATACAAAACAAACCATTTCAAGACAACACCTTGGCAAAAACAATATAGTTAATTACACTAATGACCTATGAGTTAATTAGTAATGAATATAGCTATCTGCAGGCAGCCTTAAAGTGGACATTTACAACACTCATGAAGCTATGACTCATTACACTGTTGCTGAATTAGACTGCAATACAAAGATGTAAGTGTTTGTAATTACTGGCAACTAAATGCAAAACATGATTCGTGACATGACATAAACCTTTAAATATCTTGAAAATGCTCCACAAACCATCACAACCCAGAAGATTGACTCTTACATTGTATTGTGAATGTCCTAATCATGTGGTTTCTATTCTGACCAAAAGCATTTTAAGATGAGACTGTAAATATTATCTGAATTTTTCTCCAATCCACTACTTTCAGGATTTCAGGAGTTGGCCAAAGTTGCAAAACAAATAATTCAACAAAGGACATGTAAAACGCGTGTGTAATTGGTGTAAAACTGTGCATGTATAGCTTTTTTCCAAAAATATAAGATGGGAGCTCAGTGAGTTCTAAGTGATTAGGGTTATAGTTTTTTTCTCCGTTGTTTCTCAGAAAGGTGATCCTTGTTTGTGTCTTTGGGTGAGGTGGGAGAGGGAATGTGGAGGAATCTCTGTGGGAATAGATTATATTTCCTTCGTAATTATAGCATTGATGTCATATTTCAAAGTAAATAATGTAAATCATAGAACACAACTGACCTCTGTAAATTTGATCAATGGTGCTGCAGATCGCAGAGTGTTTCTATGTAATGACAGATGAGGATCTAAATGTACGGTTGACCTGTAGCTGAAGAGTCTGATTCGCAAAGAAAATGAAACTCTTGAGCGACAAATCATAGTTAGGAGATGGAAAAGTCATAACACGAGCTTCAACGCAACAGAAAAATACCACTGTACTGTGTATCTATAGGACTGCTGCTGACAGGGCGACTGCTGGGCAACTGAGACTGAGTCAAGCTGCAAAAGCCATTTTCATCGAAATATGACCATATGACTGTCAGAAATTGGAGCTACTGTACGTTTGGCCGTCAAATTGTTGATCATCAATAACTGTTGACACAGACAAGACTTTAAAGATCGAATCAACAAGCTAACATTAGTTAACTCGCAAGTGCTAACAAGCTAACGGGTTAACTTTGTGAAAATATGGCGTTAGACGACTGCAGCGTCTTATCTCACAAAAAAAGTTACGTTTTATGACACAGACTGCATGAAAAGCAACATAAAATACAGAAACAGTTGTAACATACCGGATTAGGTGCTGTTACAGTGTCGAAAACGGCTTCCTCCAAGATTTAAATCCCACTGCAGTCTGCTGGACCAGCGTTATCCGATTAGCTTCTGCTAGCTAACGTTAACTGCTAGCTAGGCCTGCATTGTTTCTTCAGTCGATGGAGAGCTTGGCAGCCGATGAGGGCGTTACAGTGCCGAGTTGTCAGAAGCAAGACACAAAGGTCTCATTGTATTATTTAGTTAAACATCTATCCCTAAAAATATGTACATTTGTTGATTAAAATACTATAAATTATATCCTAAAACGATCTGCCTTGAAGCAGCAAATCCACTTTTCACCGGAACAACCACGTCCTTATATCAGCTGCGAATCTTACGGCATTTCCGGTTTTTACCGTAATTACCAGGGATTTGGCAAGCGATGTGCACAAAGATGAACCAATTTTTCAAACAAGATTAAGAGACAATGACGACTCTGTGGAGCTATAATGTATTTAACAACTGTTATAAGATTATCTCCATATAAGATGTATAAGATATATATATGACCATCTAAAGATATGCTGTAGTCATATTTTGGACCAGTTTACACATCAAGGAAAAGGGCAAACGCATTTCTTACGGTAGAAATTCTCGTGACGTAAGAGGAATATACCAGTAATTTTCCGGTAGGACTAACATGTTCCACAAATATAAGGACAAACCTGACGACAAACTCCCCGAAACTCATGGGCTGGAAGATTGTTTCCACTAGTTAAAAAAGGCAAACTAAAATAGTTAAACACATAACAGAGAAACGGAAATAATTAACAAGCACATGAATTATTTACTGCAAAACCTACACTAGGGAAAGTATGCACTAAATTAAGGAATTATCAATGTTATCCGTGGATTTAAAACACCAATTTTCCCTGGCTGGAACACACGTGGGCACATGAATTCCTATAGCTGAATTACCCAGAAGAATCTGGTGTAGTAGATCCATTTCAAGGAGCATATGATTTGGCATTCAAATGGAAATGCATCTTAATTACCACAGTATCTCAATGGCTGAACAGCACAACAAATTGCTGAAACAGCTACTGCAAGTAGAGCTATTGCTGGATGTTTGGTTTTATTTTAGGCCAATAAATACCTTTTACATGTGTATCATGGAGAACTTGACCATCACTCATTGTCTAGTACAGTTGGGGGAATAATTGTTTAACAGTGACAAAAGTGTGGAAACAGTACAGACATATCACTTTCAAAGAGCTGAATTAGCTGGATGAAAATAAACAATTATTTTAGCCTCATAACAGCATATTAGCCTGAATTACTAAAGCCACAAAAAACAAGGCTAGGTTGTCATGTACGAATCATATTCATAGTTATCTCAGTATGGCAAACTTTAACTTCAAACTTTCTTTAATGAGAGTTTATGTTAAGCACATGGTTGTTGTCAGCTTCCCCCATTACTGCCTTTCTGTTTTATTGGCTATCCACAAACTATTTAAATACTTGTGACTACAACTATATGACTATTTTTGATTGAGCACTGTCAAAATTAACAAAGCTGACAAAAGAAATCCTAATGTTTCTCCACTTTAATAATCTCATTTAGGGTTGCTTTGATGCACCAAACATTTGACAAGAGTGTAAGAGCATGTACTTCCAACTAGGGGCACCAGTTTAAAATTAATAATTTAAAATAATTAAATTAAAATAAATTAAAAATAATTTTCAAAAATTGTATTATTTGTTATTTTCAGAGAAGTGTCATCATATGGGGGTGTATGAGGATATATACCTTGTTGCACAAAACAGACTGCAACACTGCCATTAACTATGGGAGAAATAAACATGAAGCAGCTTAAAGTGCAAATTTTCTTTTTATTCTGATTTCATTTTACAGCAGAAATTATGTAAAGCATTCAGAAGACATTTTCCACATATAAGGGCAATATTCAAAACACTTTGCATGGCCTCAGCAACAAAATATTCTTTTAAAAACATCAACAATTTAGTGATGCTTGTGCATGCACGTTTGTAAAACAAACAAAGTAAAAACTAGGCTACAAAAAAAAAGAGGAATGAAAGACTGAGATAGGGATGGAGAACACAACAGCAGGCAAGGTGGGAATACAGCAGGAAATGAGAGAGAGAGAAAGAGAGAGGATAGACAGGGTGAAAGAAGAGGAAGGCAAGGAGAGGTCTAGTCATAGATTATCTAAAAGGGTCTACCATTCTAGCATGCAATGTGGTGTTTGGCCACGCCCTCTTGTAACAAGGCCTGGAAGGTTATACCATTCATTTCTAGGCGGACTTATGAGAACAGAGGCCATCTCTGCGCATGTCTACCAGCTGTCTACTATGGTAATATTTCTTTATTTATTTTTTACTTTTTCTACTCTACATACTTTTTTTTTTACAGTCACCATCCTCTCCCAAAACATGAACATATTGATGGATTTTCTGCAATCTGTGTCTAGTTTTGTGTGTGTGTGTGTGTGTGTGAGTGTGCATATTCGACGTGTGTGTGTTGATAAGCGCAAGCATTTGGCTGTTGGGGTGTGTATATATTTGGTTGTGTGTGTACAATATATAAAGGAGTCCAAAGCAGTGTTCTTTGTGACTTTAGTTGTGCTGATGTGAGAGGAGGGGCAGTTTAAGAGGAGGTTTAAGTGATACTGCAGCATGAATGCTCCTGACAGCACTGTCCTGACCATGGCTGTCTCTCAGTATGATGAAAATTCAGAAAAAACATGTGATAACACACACAAAATAGAGATCTTCCAATTGTAAATCTTTCAATTTACTAACTCTTGCAACATTTTTTTAAATTAAGAAAATTGAGGTGAGACGTGGCCGTTACTCTATTTTGCATTATTTAAGAATTTTTTCTAGTAAGAATCTTGTGCGTTTAAGACAAGAGCAAGCGTATAAATAGAAATAATTCTTACTTGCTTTCAATTTAGTTCATATTCAAACAAAATCCTATAAAATATGGGATTTGGAGATTTTTTTTCTTGTAGAAAAAGTGATGCAAACACAGCTTGAATGAAGCAAACAGGTCACATTTGCTGCTTCACAACATGAAACATCAGAAGGACTTAATCAACAACATGATCTGAATAGTAATTTCTGGATACTGACTAGTGAGTAAACAACTGGAGTATCCCTAACATACACAAATGTGTGCACATACATATGCACACAGAAATGTACACGGTCACCAGTAGCCTGCAACTCTGTGTCAGTGATCATTACACTACACATACCATCTCCCTGTTCTTCAACCCTGAGTAAAATCTATGGGAGAGATTTAATTATTCCCAAAGACATAAGCACAGAGAGAAAGTGTGGCAACTTTTTTATGGCTGAATGTGTACACTTGTGTGTGCATTTGTTCATGATGTTTGCGTGTTTGTGTGTGTGCAACATCTGTGTGAGAGAATGAGTGAAAGAGAAAGACAAAGTAAGAGAGTGTGTATGACAGCTATTTTATCCTCTGGAAAACTGTTAAACTTTCGTTTTAAATGCTGCAAGAACATTTTTGAAGAAAGACAGACAGAGTGAGTACGTGCAAGGAAAAAACACATCATCCTCCCAGCAGCGGCACTGGATTGGACGTTGAATAGACTTGTTGACAGTGCCTTTCATACACTGATGCTGAGTTCCATGTTTTTCTTCTTCTAATACTGCAAAACTGACACACAAGTGGGGGGTATAGTGATACTCTAATTACTGGTTTGTCTCATAAAGCAACACATAGCATCAATCAAGCCATGAGCATCCATTCATACCACTGACAAATTAGAGCTTTTAACTGAGACTTGTGTCAAGTTTAACACTGTCAAGTTCACTTTTAACACACAATTTAGGAAAATAAACAGGTAACTGGCAACCTTTTGGAGGACATACAATAGATTATTTCCTGATATTAGCTTGCACTTTTCTGTTATTGAGCAGGCACTTTCTAAACAGAGCTTTTCCAGAAGTCTAAAGTACACGTCGTACAAGAATGGCAGTGACAATGAGGAGAGAAGAAAAATTAATCAAATGATATGTAAAAAGTAGGGAGGAGACATTCTGTTTGAAGATGGAGAGCTTTGACTGGAGGCCAGGCTGGATCCGCTGTAGGTGTGATTAATGGTCTTAATAAAAGCTAGTATGTTGCTGAAGCACAACCACATTGTAAAGAATGTAGCGCCCTCTTCCCTTTTTTTGGATCATCATTCATTGCATTCATATTAAAACGACCACCATCATCATCATCACCATTAGTATCATTTTCATACTTGCATCGTCACCATCACCATCATCATCATCATCACTGACATTATCATCTACATGTAAGTCTGCCTTAGACAAACCTCAGAACTTGTAGGAGGTCTACGGTTGAGCTAGAACTAGATCACTTCTACTGTTTATTGTCTGTGTGTGTTGCCACTGTGGATCTTACTGATATCTTTTGGGTGTTGGTTTCCCCAACGTAACATATTGTTAGGCAAAATAGCATTCATAATAATTGGCACTACTGGCAAAAGGGTTTAATTTTTGCTAGCCAAGAAACAAAAGCACAAAGTGTAAATGTTTTGTCTGAAAGATCGTTGTTTCAGCTAACTTTGTTTTCCCACTTATAATTCTAACATTAGATTTTTCAGTTGCATGCTTTAACAAAATGTTCTTTTCAGTAACACTTATACTGGATACTCTTAAAGTGAAGCAGTTAAAATCCTCTCACAGTCCATAGCCACTAACATGTTCTTTTTGCTGTTTCTTTGTCTTAAATCTCATGCACATTACTCCGTTTGTAATATCTACATTATTTACAAGCAATACAGCCATCCTGTGTACCCAGGTCTCTGTCTTAAGTTCTCATTATGGGAGTAAAATAATTTATAATCTTAAATACAGTCCTCTTATGAAAAAGTTTCAGGGTCCTCGTATCCCCTTACCTCGTCAGTTTATATACAGGAATATGCAATAGTCCAAAATATGGATTTGATCGCCCGTATGGGCTAATATGGGGACCAATGCCCTGTATAGGGGCAGGTATAGGACCCATGTCCTGTACAGAGCAAGCATAGAGACCTCTCAGAGTCAAGAAGAAGTCAAGGCAATGGTATGTGACTCTCTCCTCAAAACCACAGATAGGATTTAGAGGTTCACGCAAAGAACAAACTAACAGAGACATTTAACCATTGGAACATGTCATATTTTACCACACAAGGGGGGAAAACCAGTCTCAAGCTAAACCACTCTTGAGCCAATTAAATAAATAATTAGACCCTTAAATAAATAGAGTAAAAAAAAGCACCCAAAATAAGTCATTTGTCCTTACACAGTTCACATTACACAGGGCAAGGATAAGTTGATGAGGACGTAAGTGAGACACAACTACACATAGAAATACAAAAGAAACAACACTAAAGCAGTTTGGCAAGCATGCAGGAGCTTGTAGCTCAAACACATGCATTGAATTGAACAAACACGGACACACCACGTCAGGCGAGCAAAGTGCTGCCTCTGAGAACGACTCCATACAAAGTCCATGTAACAAATTAAGACATCGTTATTCAGACCCCATCCCGTATCTAACAATGCCCCTCTTACATTCAAGTGCAGTTCCTCCCCTTTTGATCGGGTGACTGATTAATAGGTTTGTAAGCCTGTGAGTCAGAGTGGTTGGTGGTATTGTGATATACTAAATCAGCTGAATGATTTGCCACTATATCTCTTCAGGATGATGGAGAGGAGGAATAAGCGAAAAAACCTTGCATGCAAATGCAACACAGAAGTGAGTTTTTTGGTTTATGTTTTCTTATTCTTTCATGGATCATTGTCTGGATACAAAACGCAAAAGGTTTTGTAAGTTTTCTGCATGTCAAAGTAGCCTTTATCTTGAGCCAGCTGTTCATCGCCGATGCCTTTCAGCGCATCCAGTTTCTGGATGTGGACGTCAGTTGTTTTCCTTGCGTCCTCTCATTCTGACTCGCCGACTTGCTCTTGCAAAGAAACATACCCATGAAGAGTGCAAAGAATGCCATGAGGTTAATGTGATGGCCTCCCAGTGAAACTGTGGAGGAGGATCAGTGCTGTGGGCAGAGCCAGGTCCCTGGGCTCTGCCCAGCAGTCTGTCTGTCTGAGCTGCCATGATGGACACCTATCCTGTCCTCAGTCTGTCTGGGAAGAGTTTTTGTCCCTCTTGAGATAAGAGGGCAGAGAGGGTGAGAGAAAGGGTGAGAGGAAGGGGAAAAGGGTAAGAGTAGGGGGTTGGGGAGTTGAAAGAGGAAAGAGTTTTTGGAAGGATGGATGAAAGGAAGAAGGAGGAGATGGAGGGAGGGGAGGGTTTATAGATTGCTCACAGGCTGAGGGGGCTGTGTGTGGGGCCTGGCGGTGGGCTCTCAGGACCCCTGGCCTTTCTCTGCTCTCTGGCCCTGGGGGAAAAAACAGATACACATTAGAGATTCACTCACAAAAGGGTTTTTATTATGTGTGTGTACAACTGTGCATGTGTTTTTTCACTTAATATCCAATGGCCATACTCGGAGCAACAGGAAAAGTTTCTCAACAACCCCACCCCAGTTCCCGCCAGGCACACACACACACACGCGCACACACAGCCACACTCAATCATGTTATTCTACCCACCCATCAAGGCACAAAAAAGAGACTGGCAGGCCAAGCAAGACACTTAAAGTCCCCCAGTGATGTCAGTCAGAACATGCCCCCATGAAGACCATATGCAGGAATCGCTCCTCTAGCTATCTGTCAGTCATGCAGAAGTACCAACATCATTCAGCAGTCCTCGGAAAAAGACAGCCAGAGAGAAAGAGAGAGAGACAGGGAGGGAAAAAGAGAGAGAGAGCGAGAGGGAAGGATGATAATCCAGGATCTCCTCTCCCCCTCCCTCTGCTGACATGCAAACAGGCATCAGCCACCAGGAGAGAGGGAGAGAGAAGAAGGGGAGAACACTCACCCGTTTCAGAGGCCTATGGTCCATCAAGGGGCTTCACAGGAACAGTAAAACAACACCAACTATTAGCACCAATGTAGTGAGGGCACATGTGGAAGTGGGCTGTAAGTGTGTGTGTATGTGTGTGGATAATGTGCATGGTAATGTGTCTTTGGATGTGTGTACATGGGTGTGAGATAATTGTAATGCCTCACCTGTGGCGGCATCGGAGCAGGAACCTCAGGATCTTGCGAGCAGCCTGGTTCTGTTTTTTTGTTAGGAGGCTGCTGTAGGCAGTGACACAGGAGTAAGAAAATAAAGTTTACATGATCATGCTTTTTGTGTGTGTGTGTGTGAAATTGTTAAGTACCTGAGGGAGTGTCTGTAGGAGCGGTAGTATTGCTGGATGAGGACCGCTGCTCTACGACTTTGTTGGAACTTCCTTTGCTCATGGAAACTGCGGAAACGACTCTGGATCAGGATGGCTGCTAGGGTCATCCTCTTATAAAGTGCATACTGGGAGAGAAGACAGCAACATGTTGTAAATCCAGAGAAATTACAGGATATGTACATCTGTAATGCTGAATCCTGAATACCAAAGCTACAGAAAAATAGAGATAAACTCAATTATGCACACTAAAAATACCTGTTAATTGACTTTAGATTAGTAAAATTTCAAGCCTAAATCAAATATGTGTTCTCAACTGCTCAGAATCTGTCAAAACAGCTTGTGAAACCAATTTTAAAGTGACACCAAGTTATGTGTCTATAAATGTTTCCCAGTGCAATCTCAAATCCTGACACACAGATTGATCACAGGTTCTGAGTTTGTCAGCTTATCACTTTTATTAATAAATGTCCCACTTGGCTGCCTGAAGCAAAGACAAAATGTGTGACAGAACTTTCTCCGATAAACAGAATTCATAATGTGAATAACTTCAACACAGAGGCTCATAGGGAAGGATATGATTAAGCAGTTTAGTTTTATTATATATAGAAACATTAAAGATATTGGCAAAAAAAATATTTATACCATTTGAGGAAAGGAAGAAGGAAGAAGATTTAAGCACAAATCAAAGAAAAGCTAAATTAACCCTCATATTTTTGAAGAGATCACACCCATTGGTTCTATTGTTTTTGGATATCTTATTCAGTGCTTGACTGTAGGTTAGCCTGTCAAAACAAGAGGCAGTGGGTACATTCTAGCTGTGTGTTTCAAACTCTTACCTGCTTGTATCTCTTATAGCAGCGCTGAATCACTGCTGCAATCTCTTTGCGTTGTTCCTGAATGGGACCCTGAGGAAGGAGATGTGTTTGTTTTAACATCATAAATCACATCATACGTGTTAAATGGCTCATCTTAAGCTGTTTTGGGTGATTGTAATTTACAAGAGAGAGAAATAGAGAGGAAGATATTTTGAGAAAATACCAGGACAAGGGCTGCAAAAATTGATCAGATTAGTTTACTGTCTCTGGGGCAAACTTTGCATTTTTCAAAGTGTGTGTGAGGGTGGAGGCCATGTGTGTACCTTGTGTTTTCTGAGGGAGTGCAGAGCATGCCTGATGGTCTCATACAGCTCTCCCTGTTCGGCCTCAGTCATGGCTAGACAGGAGGAGTCAGTTTTCAACCTCTCCTCTTTCATAGCTGCACAGAGGAAGGAGCTCCAGTCAAAGGGGGAGGACAGGGCTTGCTTAGCCTGGGGACTCTGCTGATCCTCAGACCCTGAGAGAGAGTTTGGTTTGGGGCTAGCAGTCTGTTGCTTGGAGTTTAAAAACCTGGTGAAAAGCAGAGTGCAGAGTCTTGTAAAAATGATTTTGGTGAAGTTGTCTAAGGTAAATGTGATGAGCTGAGGAATTATTTGACTTACCTCTCCACTTCACCAAGGTAACCAGACAATAGTCTGACATCACTGCTGATCCCCACCTTCCCAGAATCTGTTTCAGTCTCCATTGCTTCTTGCTTAAGCCTACCAGTTGAAGCCTCCATGATGTGATCAGCTAGCATCGTAATGTCCATCTGTAAGACATGATAATAATAATTTTTAAAACACATTGGGCTGAAAAGTGAAAAGTAATCTTATTGTCACATTGTACCTTTGCTGCTGACACTCAACTCTATGTAATATTCCCCATGGCTGAAGGGAGAGACTACCTTAAACGTTTAATAGCTCACAGTCCAAATTCCCTGCTCAGAATCCATGTACGTGCAGTATTATCATTTTGTTTTTGCATATTTTCCAAAATCCCAAATTTGAATTCATTCATCTGTTCATTCATTCATCTTTGGCATTTTCCCTTAATTTAACTGAGGGTCAAAATTTGGGTGGAGTTGTTTTCACAGAATTTTTTAATGTGTTGTTTCCCATATTTGATCATAAACATGACAGACATGCAAGCAAGCTGCATACATTATCCATTATAAATAGCTGGTTTAAGTAACAAGAAGAAAGCTGCCCCTAGCAGTTTGCTGCCCCTACCTGCAGGTCCTCTGTGTTATCTTGATATGTGAGCAGCTCTGTCTCCTCTCCCCTGTCAGACAGCACTCTTTGGCGCAGGTGAATGGCCAGTCGTTCTTTTCCTAGAATCTTCCTGGCTAGGCTACGCTGTCCTAGAGTCTGTCTCAAACTCCACCTGGTGCCCCCTCCAGACCTCCCTATCCTGGCCTGCAGGTGGGAGAATGGAGCACTGGGGAGCTGAGACCTGTTAGGGCTAAAGCTAGCAGGAGGTGTGTTCTGACAGCTGAGGTTGGAGGGTTGAGTTTGTAAGGTGCTGGGGGTGAGAGAACGTTGGTGGTTAGGCCTTGGGGAGGAGTTGAGGAGGGAGTTGAGGGTATTGGTGCTAGGGTTTAAGTTGGCTAGCTGCTGCTGGCTGTCTGGATTGGGTTTTAGTCTCTTGGCAGGGGGTGGGCCTCCCTGTTCTCCCTGGGTTCCCTGCTGGGTTCTGTGTCCTGTTTGGCTCCAGCTCTGGTTCTGGTTGTCTGGCTGGCTCTCTGTCCGGGGTCTCCTCAGCTCTGGGGAAACAAAGGTGGTGGAAGTTAAGAACAAGTTCCATGATGACACAGTGATTCCTAAACCACTGCACAATCCAGCTAGCTAATAAACTAAGCTAACCAGCTATATCCCGATATATATATCAGTGGTGGACGTTTTAAAATCTTTGCAAATAAAACTGAAACCACCAGCCTGGTCACACATCAGTGAGGTTAAGAAGCTGATTCTTTTTTGTGTTTTGGATAAACTGATCCTTTACATTGAGACAGATCTTTATCTGGTGCTTATCAACCATAGAATAGTGGGCTATCCCACCTGAGTTTGGGTTTGGGGTTGGACTGCTGTTTAATCCACTGGTCTGTGACTCTCCTCTCCACCTGTCCATCCAAGCGTCAGCAGGCTGGCCCTGAGCTTGAGGAGTCTGTTGCAGCTGCTCTAAGAGCTCAGCCAATCGAGTATGGCCACGAGATCGGGCAATGTTGAGTGGCAGGCGTCCCAGTGAATCAGGAATAGCCAGAGCTCTTGGGTCCCACTGGTAAAGCACCAATGCTGCTTCTGTGTGGCCCAGAGCACATGCCCACATCTGAGGAGAGAAAAGGAAAACCCAGGTCACATGCAGGCATGGGAAGAAATACACATGTGCCTAAAACACTATTCAGAAATATTGATCATTCACCAGTGGAGTGCAGGAGAAGTGGTCTACGTTGAGTGGATCCACCTCCAGCTCTAGGTCAATACTGTCAGCATGCTTTGTGCTGCAGAGAGAACCAAAGTGACATTAACTGGCACAGTCTGTGCGTTTACAATGGTGTGTCATGACTGTGTGTTACTCACCGCCAGCGAATGAGGGTCTGAATGAGCCCTGCATAGCCCTGAGCTGCAGCCAGATGCAGTAAGGTCATTCCTCTGGAGTTCTTACTGTGGACAAGCTGATTAGATGAAGCCCAGCAAGGCTGAGACATCATCTTCTCACACACGACAACCACGCGGCCTTCAAATGAACCCTGATCAGGAGAAATCTGCCAGATTGCGAGGACAAAAAGAGCAGAGTGACTATCCAGGAGTTTTATCTACAACACTTGTTTCTCAAAAGACATTATTCAAGATGTCACAGAGTGGATTTAACAGATCTCTGAATCTGAAGTCAGTTTTGCTGTTATTGGATAAACTAATTTAAAGTTTTAGAGTATTTTTGTCAGACTACCAAAAATTGTGGAATGACCTGATCTGCTGTAGTAGTTTAAACCATTGGACTATAAAGCATCATGCAGTCTTCAGTGACACGGCGTGGTTTTAAAACTTGCTTTAATTACATTTGTGTTACTAAAACGATTTCATTTTATTTTATGTCATTCACTGATACTGTTCGCTTTCATATTATATTAAAAGGAAAATTTTAACCAAACTAAATTACCTCTGTCTGCCTTACTTGAGCTTGCTGATCAGTGGCTCCTCCTCCTTCCACTCCACCACCCTTGGTTGCTATGGTTTCTGAGCCAGGGTTCTGATTGGTTATCTCAGCCATCCTCTGTTCCATCTGCTCCAGACGCTCCAAGATGGACATCCTGAACTGGGTATCTACAGAAATGAAGGTGGAACACATAGTAGAGTTGCAAGCATTGCCTAGTAGTTTGTTGCGTTTAAGCAAATCAATATTACGTTTTAGTAAATCCTTCTTAGAGAGGCTTAGAGAGAGAAGCTCTTTTGTGAAGGGCTCAATACTGGAGAATAAATCAGGGCTGAAATCCAATAAATCCCCTTACCGACAATGGAAACTTGGAAACCAAGTTAACTGTTGTGTGTATGTGAAAGAGTATACATCTAACAACAAATGTGGGTTTTGTGTGTCAGTAGCATGGCTGTGTGTGAATGTGACCCTTTGTTTCAGTGCTGCTGCAGTTTTGCTGCAGTGCACATTATGTCATCCCACCTGCTGCTCTCTCACTCAGTCTCTCCATTTTTCTCTCCTCTCATTTCACTCCTATTTTTCTTTCTGCTGCCTGCAGCACACAAAACTGAGCTGAGAGGGTGGAGCTATTACAGTGACACAAAGACTAGGGCTCCTCCCTCTCCACTTGGCCAATCAGAAGAGGAGAAGAGTTCTCTGAAAATGCAGCTTCTTTGAATCCAAATTTTAAAAAAAAACCACATTAGTACAGCTGTCAAACACCCTCAACCATCTTAACTGCACAATACAGTAGATTTCTGGTCACAAAACAAGCACCTAATGACAGACAACATACACACACACACACACACACACACACACTATGAGAATGTTTTTGGGGCTAATCATAATTTACTTAACTGGCACATTAAATATCATTACAAAGTTGACAACATTTGTGTAATTAAATAAGGATAAAATGGTCATTTAAGCACTGTTTTTAATTGACAAGGAAATTAATTGGACTTGAAATGTGTTTGAACATAATTTTCAAGCAGGTTTTCAAACTTTGATGGGCCATTTATCTATATGAGGCACATGCAATTTAAGTCTAAATGTTGCAAGGGTTCATGTTAATTAAGAATAAAGAGGAATACAAGAACACTGGAAATTCCTCCTTCAAAAGATATATTTTAGGAATTAATTAAAAAATAATTAAATTATTCTTTGTCAGTAGCATGCAATTATATCTTTACTGACTGTTTTTAACCACACAGTTTAAATGCAAATGAACCACATTATAAATTGTTTTTGAGTGTGTTCATTAAGTAAATGGACTATAATTGTGCGTATAAAACTTATACGTATTCTGGTAAAATACTACAACTCCTATTAAGGCAAAGCCTTGTTGGGTTATGGAATCACTTATTGTCCTGATCTTGAATGCAAATTCAGCTGCTGTGTAGTTGTACTACCCATGGATTCACAGAAGCCCCAGTTAATGCTTGGTTTCCATGCATTATTTTCCATAAATGTGACTCTGCAGATATTCTGACCACTGACCAATGACAATAAAGTTTGAAGTGACATCACAAAACTCTAATAATACATGCTTGCATTGCAAAACCTTTTTAAAGCAGAGCAGTGAGATAATCTTTTGTATGTAAAGTTAATAATAATTAATAGTGTTACACGGACTAATCAAATTAGTGTTTAAGTTTTAATGTTGATTTTTAAATCTCCGTTTTTAGCAAGTTCTTTAGGCAAAGCTAATTGTAAAATGATTCATCAGACAAACTCACACTTTTGGCACAGGATCAATGCGGAGAAACCCTTAGTAGCAATCAGGAAAAATGTAAAAACAGCGGATTCAACCTTTGAGTTGTCAACATGTCCACATGTCTGTGCCAATAGGCTTGTTATTATCTGGGCCTCTACACATTAGCGTTTGTTGTTGTAGAGTTCAGTGGCGCTGTCCACTCCAGATGGTGCTGAAACTGAACACGTCGACCAGTAAGGCTAAACAATATTCTAAGCATCAGGTCTGCATCATAAATCAAGCAGGCTGCCTTTTTACTTCAGATATCTCGCGTGCAATAAACGTGAGGACTTGTGGCAGAGTCCCTTTGTCTGAAATCGACACAGGCTTGCACGAATATCTGGACTGTGAGATGCAAAAAAGTAGCTTCAAGCTTTACAGCTATGAAGTCGACATTTTGACAGCAGGCACATTTATGTCAGTCTACATCAGTATGACACAAAGAACTTATCCCAGCCACAAACAACACACAGACCTGGACGGCAATAAAAGAGCGCGTTTTGAAGTTCAAAATCAAATAAGCTACGAACCCAAACAGCGAGTCTCTCTCTCTATCTGCCGCTCTCTTTGTTCCCGCTTCTGCTCAACCCCGTTAGTTTGAAGTGTGCGGCTCACACATTGCTACTCCGAGCGAGCAAAACACAACTAAGTGCAGGGAGAGAGAGAGAGAGAGAGAGGGAGAGAGAGAGAGAGAGAGAGAGAGAGAGAGAGGCGTCTCCACGTTGTGTCTGGCAGGGCAGACACGCTTCAAATCGGCCCGCCAGTCTCGGAGCTGCAGGAGGCTCGGTCGTCATCGGACCAACAATAGACTGCACACACACTCAAATGGAACAATAACATGTGACAAAGTCGCGTGCTGACGCATATTTATCTCTGTCTATTTTTGTCAGACACTGATGCTTTGGTGTACATTTGAGGCCAAACAAAGAACCTGAGCGAAAATAACCAGAGCACACATGCAGGTCTCGGAATCAACGCAGCGCCTATATTTACCATCTATGAGGCCACACAGCGCATTGTCAGTGGCACACAACATTTTGACTGTCAAGTGGATTGGATTGTGACCATGATGTCCTTGCCCTTCACTCCAGCAAACAGCCAGCCTGCTGTGACTGTAGAGCCGCATTGCCGCATTGCGCAACGCAGAGACGGGGGCGAACACAGAGTAACCCAGGACATGCCTCGCTGAGGAGACCCGCGTGTTTCCCAGCTGCAGTTGCATCAGGAGATATATTTGCACACAGAAGCTAACGCCCCTGGTGCTGTGCAGATATTTGCAACCAAACCCCAGAGCTGACTCAAAGAACATTTAATTGTCCTCTAACATCTTACAGAGTGCTTTCATCTGATTCCGAATCACTGAAGTCTCACAACAAACATCTACAGCTCTATCAAAATATATCGGGTAGATTAAATAGAAAACGCAAACGCTTGCAGCGGACTCCATAATAAAAGATGATGCACTGAACACTGAAGGTTAACAAGACAAAGGAATGGGGTCTGTGTGGTGGTAGGTATGGATAAATACTCACACCTTTCACAGATCTGGTGTCAAAACTGTTTAAGCTGTTTGAGCTGTTGAACTGTTTCAGCTTAGACTATGTCTTAAATTTATCTGCATATATGCTGAGAGCATAAACAGAAAAAAGCAGCTGCATAAAGGAAGTTCAGTCAAATATCATGCAGCTATGACACCATACTGGTTAGTGCATCTGTGCCTGTAGATGAAGCATCTTACAACGTGACAGGATAGTACAATGACTCTCTCTCTCTCTCTCTCTCTCTCTCTCTCTCTCTCTCACACACACACACACACACACACACACTCACATAAACACACACTCTTTAACAGGCTATACAATGCTACAAATAAAATTAGAAAGTATGAGAGAAGAATATATTTTATTGATAATTCAGGGTGTAACTTCTCCGGGTAAACATACAAAAGTCATGCAAATTACCTCAAACATACAGCATATTTAAAAAAAAGTAATAAACAACACACACACCCTCTCTCCCCATTTTGTATTTGTTATCGATAGATGCTACACTGCATGAGGCAGTTGTACAAGTTGCATTTTGTTTATGTTTATGCTCTCTAAAAAAAACCAGACAGTATAAGTGTGTTGGTGCGTCACTGTGTTGTCAAGAAACACAAAGAGGTGCTCTCACCATCAAGGGACAGCCAGTCGTGCTGAGAAGATGGCAGGGCAGGAAGGTCACGTGCCTTGTATTCAAACACCACAGAGGAAGAAATGACCTCACCACCCATAGCTACCTGCAGCATCACCAGTCCTGTGTCATGGGCTGGAAGCAGATACGAGGTAAGGAATTAGTTAGACTGAAAGTGTGCAGAGAACATCTTCAGAGAGTAATTTCACATCAGTACGTTAATCTATTAGGTACCGTGACTGTCTAGTTTTGCTTTTGCCCATGTGTGTCTGCAAGAGACTATTTGCCTTGCAGTTTTCCCCTGATCACACTTAATGTAGCAGTATATGACTCATGAATCACTTACTATACCATCCCAGAACACATTTCTTTGCAGAATAGTTTTCACTGTATGCCTACCAGACAGTGTCCCTCCTCACAATGTTCTTTTTATATTGTTCTTATCTTTCTGTATAAAAGGCTCCGCATCCCTCGATAAGAGTACGCAGCCCACATTGTCAGACACTTTCTTTGTGTGTTGGAGAAAAACCTTTTTGCTAAGCGGGGTGACAGTTGGGGTAGGGTTTGAATCTAAAAACAAAGGAAAGTGTTTTTCCATGTATGAGACAGTGATAATGTGTGTTTGTGTGTATGTGTGTGGGTGCGTGCACACACAGATGTATTACCTGGACAGTAGCAGCGCAGCACCCCGGGCTGTATGAGGGCAGCAGGGACACTGATGTGGTCAAAGAGACAGCTGTACTCACTGCTAGACTCCAACCAGGGACCTGTGATCAGCACCTTCACTCCACCCTGCAGCACACAGACAGAGGCTTCAGTCTAATATCACACAGTGTGGTTTCTTTCTCCATTTGAAACTGCCTCTGAGTACCAGTTTAAACATAGTCAAACAAGAGTCTGTTTGGGAATATGTGCATGTCAGCACGCTTGTGTTTCGATCAAATATCATCTATATGTCTACATATAATTAATCCTGTATGTCACACAGAATCTCAAAAACTCAGCACCTGATGTTTTTGTTTTGTGTTATTTAACATTTACACTGATAGATATTGTATCTTGCCTCATTTACAAAATGGTTATTATTTTGTTGTTGTTGACAAATCTAAGTCTTAAAGGCCTGGTAGCAGCCCCTAGAGGCTGTGTTGTTCCTTACATCCAAGTTGAACAAAGCAGACTGAACAATCTGAGCAACACTGCCATGTGTTTTCTCTAGTGTAGCTAAAAATATACATACACAACATATTGTCCTCCCAAATGTTGGAAGCATGAAGTTAGAGTCTACAACAATGAAAAATGCATTATTGTTAAAGCCATTACCAGCATTTGGTTGGGTTTTCTTTTTGGCATTTGTAGCATTCCTATTTAGTTAATTCTAAATTTTATCCCATCTCTCTTTAAGCCTTTGGAGGAAAACTGTGTTGTTTTTTCTCAAAACTGACTCAAAACTGAGGAGTAATCAGTATGATGTAACATTGATGATCCTAGAAGAAAGTTGCAGAAAAATATTAGCCGCATATGTTCACATGTTAAAAAGTTAGTTAACAAAGTTATTTTCCATATTTTTTTTACTAATTGTACTAACCACGTCTGGCAAGTCACTGTGTATTTTGCAAACGATGGTGGTGAGGCGTTTCCTCAGGTTTCATCATGATTCAATGACAGAACTGGTGTCTGAGATATTATAAGTGGTACATGGGTAAATTAATGAATCCACTCAGGGGAATCAGTGTAATATTGAAATTTCATCAAAATCCAATCAGCTGAGTCTCAGATATTCTGACTCCTTAATGACCGCACAGCTAGGCTGGCGGTCTTAGTACAAATTGTGCTGAGTGTGATTTCGGCGTTTAACATCACTACAAGCCGTATACTGTCAATCATGTGGTAGAAGGACTGATTTTCCTGTAGGGAACAATGATGAATAAATAATGAACCATAATCATGTAGGGTTTGCTAACCTCTGGATAAGACCACTCTGGGGAGTAGTCTGTCACACCAAACAGCCTCCCAGTCTCCTGCAGTAGTCCCAGAGCTCCCTGCTCCACCTCCGAGCCCTGCAGGTGGCCTGCTCCTGTGCCCTGCTCCTCTCCTGCTGCCCCCTCCTGAGGCATCAGAACACCAGTGACAGCTGCCCCCACCCCAGCACCAGACCCCTCAACTGAGATGAAATCATTGATGAGATCAGAAAACTGGCTCCCAAATGAAGCCTCAAAACCTTCCAGGCTGATGGCTGCTCCTGCCCCTGCTGCTGTCGCTGACACCCCCCCACCTTGCTGAGGAAGAGGTGAGCTGTACAGCGCCCCCTCGATGCTTGCACTGGCAGCTATAGACTGAGGACTGGCCACCACTGAACTGCTGCCCCCTGATAAGCTTACACCATTACAGAGAATCTCGTTTTCCCCTCCTCCTCCTCCCCCTCCTCCTCCGCTTCCACCACCACCACCGCCTCCTCCGCCTTCCTCTCCTCCACCATTGTCATCTGTGGGTTGCAGGTAGTGCTCCGTGTCAACACTCGTGTAGGCATCGTGAGGATCCCCAGGCTTGAGTAGTAACTCCCCTCCATTCTCTGAAGCCTTGTCTAAGCCCCCAATGTCTCGATGTCTCCTGCTGCCTGATTGGTCGACGTTCGTATCCTGTGTTGTTAAAGGAAAAGAGCTCACTGCTGCACCTTGTCCATTTCTTCCACACAGGCCCTGTTGATCTGGGCTGGCTTGGTGGAGGTGTGTATGCGGGTCTCCATTGGTGACCGGAGAGTCTGTTGGCACCGTGGGCAGGCCTATGTAAGCCTGAGCCTCAGCTGTTTCCTGGGTTGCCTCAGTACCATTGGTCTGAAGTTGGGCGGGCTGACTTGCCTGGGGGGAGGTCTGGAGGAAGAGGCTAGGGGAGGGGTGGTGTGTAGGCTGGGTCAAGGTTGGGACACAGGCTGATGACATTACAGCACTGAAGTCCATCTGCTCCAGGGTGGTGCTGGGGCTGAGTCCTGTCCCTTCTCCTACATAGCTACTCTGAGTGGTCAGTGGCTGCTCCAGGGGTGTAGTTTCTGTCTTAATGTTGTTGACAAGAGCTGGGTTGTAGACAAAGCCATTAGAGGAACAGTGGAGTCCTCCATCATCACCATTACACCCCTCAGTCTTCCCTCCTCCTCCTCCATACGTCTGGCCCTGCTTGGGATTGTTTAGAAAGCAATCAGGGTCAAAGGTCATGGTGGTCTCAGGAAGGCTGACTCCACCACCAGAGTCTAGAGAGCTGGATAGAACCAGCTCTCCACCCTCCCCTAAGCCCACACCACCAGGAAATGATGCAAACCTCTGACTTTCAGGGGCAACAGCCAAGAGAATACCAGCGGTGGTGCTCTCATGAGTTGATGCCAGCAGGTGGGTGTGGCCAGCAGAGTAAACTGAATCCCCAGTGAGCGTAGTGACCTCAGACATGAACACAGCTGTGCTCTGTGACAAACCGGCCCCAATGGCGAGAGCGGGGCTGTCAGCCATGTCGCTGGTGATTGACAGTGGGGAGCTTTGGGTGGTGTCAGGGACCTCCACCTGGTTGGTGGAGGTAGATGAGGACACTTCCATGCTGCTCTGTGGGAGAAGGGAAGGTTTGGTTATCCTGCCATTCCTCCTCTCTCCTCCGCCTGCTCTGCTCCTGCCCCCTCCAGGACTGGGCTCTGTCTGGCCCTCTGACACATCGCTGTTCTGGACTTCGGTGCCATCTGCTTCCTCAGCTCTCTGGCCTGCCGCTACGCCGGTACCAACTGCAGCTCCACCTCCCGCTGCTGCCCCTGACTCCTGCTTGGATGAGATGATGCGCTGCTTGACACTGGAACATTTTTGATGCAGGCTGCTTCCAGCACCTGACAGAGGATACAAACAAAAGAAACATCACCTAAAACAACAAATACTTCATTCATGTACAGTTTTTTTTAATATTAATATTCTATATATATATAAAATATTTATAGAAATCTGGCATTACAAATACTTGACAATGTGTAATGGTGCCCTCTAGTGTTCAGTATGTACCCTAAAAAGTGTGATCATGAACACTGTTTTGAAATGCCTTGTGATGTTTGAGAGTTCAAACCCTTGAAATACATTTATGCAAAATATGCAAAGTGTCTGTGTTTCAAATCATTTCACTTCCAACATCTGATGTAACTTCAAGATTCCTAATGTCATTATTTGCATTTTTGAGATTTAGCCAAAATATTTTCAGTGTAAAATAACATACACCAAAAAGTTTAAGTTCTCTCTCTCTTTTTTGTGGGACCTAATGCCCATAAAAAGGAGAGAGAGAGAGGGGGAGAATTGCCAGAAAAGAATAAAAGATAAAGTTGTTTTGTGTGGGCAAATTAAGGGCAGGTAGAAAAGCAGGTGGCAATGTGAGTCATTGGGCTAGAGTGAAAAGTGAGGTGCTACTTGAGTCAAAAAGGCACTTAGTTTGGGGCATCTGTCCTTATTTGCCCTTCTAGCACCAGATCAAAAGATGGGTGAGATGAGGTAAGTGTATGTGTGTGTGTATGTGTATTAGTGTGTGTACTGGAGTTATCTACTCCCTGATGCTCATTTATGAATAATACATGCTGGATATTTCGGGCACCTCTGTCTTCTTTCCCTCTATCCCTCCCTTTCATGGCTGAAACCTGTGTCTGCCTCTAGGTGGCAGCATGGCGCTGACTGTTAGAACCTCCAAAAACCAAAAATCTAAATCTGTATTAAGCAAGACTGAGTGTTGTGTATGTACTGAATGTCTCTTCATAAAGTAGCTTTTTGTTGGACAATGTTGTCGTTAAATACAGAGGTCATTTGTCAAGTGCCGTCATCATGTTGAAAGAAGGACACTGTGTCTCAACTCTTCATTCACAAAAAATAAGTACACGTTAATGCTGAACATACCAAGTCCAGTTGTTGCTTTTTGACTCATTCATTTACCTTCAGCAACGTTTTAATAAGATATTTGTGCTAATTTATTCACACTGCCAAGATTAGATATTTTTTCTTGATGCAAGAGAGAAATTGTCATGTTCATAATCTCAGCTGAACTGCTGATTTCACCTGTTGTCTCTTTTGATAAGCAGTGGCAAGGCTCCAGACTGTTCACCATTCCGCTGCCAAGATGTTTACAAAGTCTGCAAGCAAGCCAGTGAAGCAAATAATCTTTGTTTTAGGTTTACTACATTGGTTTCCTTCAGATTATTTTTGTGGCTCGCCTAGGAAACGTCACCATCTTTGTCATCATCGCTGCTCCATGACAAGTGGTTTTGTTATTGACCCAAGGTGACTCACAGCCCCAGGTTTAGGAAAAGTATGAGGGCTGAAACATGAGAGTTTGAGTGTAGGAGGGAGGTGAGTGCTGAAATGATGATAAAGCTAACTCACACATGGGTTTGAGTTGTCCAATTAGCTCCTCCTTGCTCCACTTGGCCCACTCCTTCCTGTCTGTGTTGATGGAGCAGAGGACAGGACCACATGGCTTCCCGCTATCGTCCACTGCCGGTACATTCAGGTAGTGCACCAGTACAATGTCTGGATTCTACAGACACACACACACAAACACACAGAGACATGCACACGTGCTGTTAGTTGAACGTGGCCTACATTCGTTCATTCATTGTCATGTTCTTACCGGCTTAAGGGAGAGAGAGAATAAAATGATAGAGTCTATTTACAGAGGGAGTGGAGAGAGAGGAAATGGAGAGGGGAAAGCAGGAGAGAACGTGGAGGTCAGGGAGGAGGTCGGACATAGCGTGTCAGATAAGATTCTCTCACCTGCCCATAAAAGATTTAAAAGCTCAAGCCCACTCATCACTCTCTCTGACCCTGCAGAGGCTGTGGAAGTGTCTACATGTGTGTTTGTGTGTGAGTGTGCATGTGAGATATACTGTATATACAGAGCGAGAATGAGAGAAGCTGGGGGAACAAGAGCGATTCAGAGTAGTTCTCACTATACTGTGGGCCACCAGCAGACCTATGGAATTTCTACCCTATGAATGATTCAACAGGTGCGTTCACATGCATCTGTATGTGTGTGTGTGTGTGTGTGTGTGTGTGTGTGTGTGTGTGTGTGTGTGAAGCAAGCAATAGAGAGAGGGAGAAGCTCCTCTTGATGAAAGATTCAGTAGACAGACTCAGGTGAGGGGGAGGACCTGCTGAGGTGGAACACTTTTCTCTCCAAAAGAGGATGGCACAGTGGGCTGCTACAGCACCACACTGTGCAATGCAACAGTACTCACAGACTGATTTATGATCATATTCACTGATGTGTTTTGATATCTGCGCAAAGAGCAGAAAATGGCACTTTACAGATAAAGCAAGTAGAATTTCCCTTCATAATTTCCGACTGCAGGAATCTAACTGTAGGCATGCTGAAAACGAAAATATATTGGGTCTGGGCATATTCAATTTACGGCCGGTGGCTGGAATGCCCTTGTAAATTTCATGTGACAAATTATGCAGGAAATTCTGGTGAAGAACACATAAATATGTATGCATTTCCATATTTTAAATGAACATCACTGGGTATTCAATATTTCCTTTGAAATGAACAGAGAGAGATGAAGAGAGAGGCAGCATAAATGTATGCAGGTTTAAGATTCATTCATTCATCATGTAACTGTTCGTCTGAAAATGACGATGTCCCGGTGACCGTCCCTTGCATGACCAACAGAGGGAAAGACGTGTGTGTGTGTGTGCGTGTGTATAACTGCTCCCGTCAGTTGTCTTTCACATGAGCAATAGACTGAGTCCAACATCTCTATGAAAAACATGCTTTTATACACAGGGGACACCTGTGCATGTGTGTGTTGGTGTGAGCATGTTGTGTGTGCTGTTTGTAGCTCCAGGGTGTTTTCTTGGAGAGGACCACATAGAGAGAAGCGCCTGAGTCCTTGATGCTCGCTGTAAGTATTGAGAGTAAGGTTCAATAACACACTGTGCTTGGGAAGTTACACTCAACTTCTGGCTAAAAAATATTTTTATTACTCTGCACTGTATGTTAGCATTATACAAGATGTATAGGCCGGCCATAGTGTAGGTGTATTCTAACTCACTGTGTGTATGTGTGTGCGTGTGGGATACTCCACTCAGCAGCCAGTTTTATTATGACCCCAGTTCTGTGGCAGTATTTTCACTGTAGTCTGCCTCATTAATTTAGAGGAGGAGGATGTTTATTGCTGGTTAATGATTAAGCTTAGTGTCCTTTTGAAAATATAATGGACAGTTTAACAGACGAAACTCTGTGTAAAACTAATAAAATAGTATATATTTTCTGGTTGTGTAGTTTTGTTTAGGATAGGGAATAATGCTGTGACGTAGCTGGAATAAATGTTACACAGTGTGAGGAGGAAAAAGCAAAAATCTGCTGCTACAAAAAAAAAAAGAAAAAGAAATAATCACCACATTATAAATACTGTCAAAACAGTGTTTTGTGTGTGTATAAATGTGTGAGAAAAGGCAAGGTGGGGAAGGGGGGCGAGCTTACCTGCAAGAGCCAATAGCATCTACGATGGAAGGTGGGGATGATTGAGGAGTGGACGTAGCAGCCATACAGACACTAGAGAGAGGAGAGGAGATTGCAGGGGTAAACGGGGAAAGAAAAGGGGAGGAAGCAAGACAAAAAGTGAAAAAGGAGAAGAGGAGGAGAGGACAGCAAATGAGAGAACAGGAAAGGAGAACGTAGGTTATACCCACTTAGGCTGTATTGATTGCGGTGCTAAAACTAAATTGCAAACATGCTGTATGCGTTTTTTTTCCTAATGTCTTTTCTAAAATACCATAAATCTGATGTTGACAATTACAGCACAAGAGATTGTGAAATTTACTGCCTCAGCAAGACTCGACAAAGCGCACTTGGAATTTACAAAAAGTCACCACGTTGTCAGCTTACAGA